>JASANH010000812.1:0-600000 GCA_030248295.1 Mesodorylaimus sp. YZB2_4
ATGCGAACCTTTGTGGTTGTTTTCTGTGGCGTAATGACCGGATGATGAGCTAAGTAGTGCACTGGACCTTGCGGCCGTTCCTTTGAAGCTTCCGGAACCTCTTCGATGATTCCTTTCTTTAATTGATCCTCGATGATTTCATCGTACTTCTTCAGGAGCTCAGGTTCACCTTTCAAGCGTTTGCAAACCGAACTAACGCGATCATGAGCGAGCTTATAATTTCCTGGCGGTTTAACCTCTGGGTCCTTCCAGGGCCACTTGACCTCATATCGGCCATTTCTGTACGCGATAGTGCGATTGAAATAAGCGAGTGCCTTCTCGTCTTCTTCTTCCTTCTTCTCGTGTTTCAGACCAACCTTTTCGAGTTCCCATAGATCCCTGAGTTCGCACTGCGTTTGATCTGAGCCAAGTGTTTCTTCAAATGGCATTATTCCATAGACCGACGGTTGCGTGATTGTGAGCATGGCCGTTTGTTGCTGATGGTTATCTGAGTGTACCTCCAAATGACCAGCTATGACGTAGCCAAACTTGGTGGGGATGATGCTGACTGTATCCCGAATTCGGATAGGGGCGCCTATGGCGACCAGCGGGTAGTAGTCGCTCCCTAGTAGCAGATCGACTCCGAATGGTTTGTCTTCATGCAGCGTCGAGTCTGCGATGTCGTACTCTTCTAATTCTCCAGCGATAGCTTCATATGCGTCTTGCGGGCGATATAGCGGCGTAGTGATTTCGTCCAGAACCTTTGCTTGGACACTGATGCGAGTCCCATCACGAGTTTCGAGATGGACTTTTACGATAGGCGTAGTGATGCAGACCGGTTTCGATTGGAACCTTCCAACCCAAATCTTCTCGCGTTTGAGCTCTTTCAATTGTAACTGGTCAGCGATGGCTTTGCGTATGTACGTATCTGTCGATCCTGGATCGATGACAAGATTGACCTTCTGCCTGGGCGTTTTATTCCTTGGGAACTGATAAGCGTTTACAACCGCAGTCTGCAAGAATGACCGTTTGGTATTTGCAAATAGAGCGATTCCTGCCGGTTTCGCGTTTTCCTCAAGAGGTGTCGATTTTTCTTTGATCGGGCACAAGGCGGAGTGATGCTTGCGGATTTTTGGATTTTCCCATTTGCAGTAGCGACATGGTTTTTGCTTCTCTTTGCAATCCTTTGCGAGATGATTTGACCGCAGACATATGAAGCAGCGATTTTTCAACTGGGCGCGGCGTTCCTCTTCCGTTTTGAACTTTGTACACTCATCGGAGTAATGCTTTTCATCGCAGAAGGCGCAATTTGGAACTTTCTTCGAGTGGACCAACAACGTTTCCGTTGTGCGATGATAATGAGCGGATTTATCGTCTCTGCGATTTTGGCCCTCGCTCTGAGGTTTCCCTTTTCGTTCTACAGGCGAGTGCTTGCCATGAGTCGGGCTATAGCAGTGGATATCAGCGATTTGACGAACTGCCTCCAGGAACTCCTCGACTTTCCATGCCTTCTTTCCTGTTTTCTCCTGCAACCGCCTCTGGAACTCGACTGGCAACTTTGAGTAGAATGTGATAACCCAGGCGTCGTCGACCCCTCTGCCGAGAGCTTCAATCGATCGCAAGTGCATTTCGAACTTGTTCAGTATGACTGGGACATATGTCATTGTATGCGCGACTGGGAGTTCATTTATGGCAATAGCATGCTCTTGAATGATAAGATCTGGCTGATCATAGCGCTGTTTCAAACGGCGAGCGACGACCTCATAATTTTCGTTGGTGATAGCGAATCCCCTGACCATGTCGAGCGGTTCACCCTTGAGCGACTTCATGAGGTAGTCCAACTTCGTGCGGTTATCGCAGCTCCTATTACGATCGATAGTAGCTTCGAAGGAATCCCAAAATGGTTTCCATTGCATGAGATCACCGCCAAATTCTGCCAGAGTGAGCTTTGGAAGTTTTACGTTACCAGCGCCGCTTACGCTGCCGTTATTTTGCGGATTACCGTTTTGTAGTGCTGCTGCCATGGCCTCCCGTTGCGTTTCCATTCGCCGCGCCGACTCGCGCTCCATAATCTCAAACTCTTTCTGCAGCTTCTGCCTGCGCTCCTCCGTTTCCATGACCCGCAGACGTTCCCGTTCCCCCTCTGCCACTTCACGCTGCCTACGCGCTGCGGCTGCCTTCAACTTAGCTCGCACGTGCGCCCTGATCTCGACGACTTCGGCCTCGATTTCAGCCGCTTCCACCGATTCCTCCTCCGTTGTCCCATTTTCCTCAACACCATCCAACTCCCGCATCAGCGCTTCGTATTTCTCATAAAGACCGTCCAATTTACTTACGTATCCTTCGCACTCCTCTTCCAACTTCGCGAGATGCCTCGACTCGACCGTTTCCAGTTCCACTTGCGGACTTCGCCCCATTGCTGCGCGTAGAATCTTCTTCGCAGGGCCCAGACGTTGGCGAATTCGGCCACCCGAGACCGCTGCCATTTTCGATCTTCCGTTGCCCGTCCCACGACCAACCGAACCAACGTTAACCAAACCGAACCAACCAACCACGTTCTGCTACCACTTGACGCGAATAGGTTGTCGTTGGTGACGGACGCGTGCCTGGCGATAGTCGTATGCGTAACGAAACTAGCGTTTATATATAGATACTCTTTCGAACCGACCGTACACTATGACAGTAAAACGAAAAGAAACCCCGTTCCTATGTCCTAACATGATACCTGGCTTAGCGGGTGTAAAGTGTCATCTATCGTCCTTCTTTACATCACTCGCGGTTGCTCTCCAATCCGCGACAATAGTCGATTTAAATATTGGTTATTCTATATTCAATATTTACTGTTGATAAATGTTGATATTTTCCCTCACGCCAATTGTTGAAAATTGGACCTCCACTTCGGGGGGGCCCCCTTTCTGGGGGGGGGGGGGGACCCCTTTGAATGGCCCCAATATGAACAATATGTTTATGAGTTACTTTTACAGTTATCTTCTCGATACTTCGCTTGCTTTCCTGTATGATTTTTGCCAGCGTTTTTGAAGAAGCACTGCAATTGGCAGACGCAGTGGCGCACATGTAAGCCACCACTAAAATAGAAGCTGACGCGAGCGAAGAAAATTGCGAGCGGAGCGAGCCATTTTCTAGTTGATCAGTAAAAGCGGATGGAGAAAAAGTCGCAATACTTAATTATTTTCCAGCATATACTGCAAACAATCTGCTTGGACATTCGGATTGGATGGTTCAGTTCGGATGATACGATCCGAATTTCCGGATGGTGGTTTTTGGATCGGGGGATCGAATCCGGCCGCGATGTGCGGGACTCCAAGGGATAACACCTGTGATACACGAGAGGGGGCACGATAACGTAAGCAATCTACAAGTTGCCCAGCCTGCAGGACACTCAAGTATTCATTATTAAACTGCACACTGCCATTCTTGTCTGCTTGCTGGTTGCGCCTGCTGTTCTCTTCGACTCGTCGGCGTTTCAACAATGAATGTGCTCAGCATTTCGATCCTGCGCTCGCTGACGTTTATAATCTCCGGATGTATTGCTTTGCTGTGTTTCGTGCCCGTTACGTTCAAGAATCCGTCGATCAGTTACAAGTACGACAACAGCACTCCATTGGTCGACGAGATGACGACAAGCTGCGTGTATGAATTCATCCCTGCTCCTGAACCGCATTTGAAAGTCAGTGACGACGAGCTGCTGCGTTTCTGGCGGTTGCCTCCAATGACTCAAATCTCACCAGAAATGCGATCGATCGGAATCTGTCGCCTGGCCGCTCATCGAAAATGGGGAAAGGTATGGGAGCCGTGCCATACGGTGCAAATGTGGTGGCTGTGGATCATGTTGATCGTGGCTGAGATCGACTTCTCATTAGAAAAGTTCAGTGGCCAGCTAAAATGCTTGAAATTGTGGTGGTTCAGTCCACTAAAGACAAACGCCTGTGCATGGGTGTGGTGCTGGCCAATGATGCGCGGCGCTGTGTGGTGTGCCGCCAGCCAGCTCCACCACATCTTCGACCGCAGTGTGGCCATGAAGTACACGCTCGACGCAAACGTCTTCCCACATCCGTACTACACCGACATGCCGACCGCCTGGGCAGCCGTGTACTATCTGGGCCTGATCATGGTCTTGATCAATTTTACAGAAATCTTCTTTCTATTCATTCACTGGTGCAAATTCCAGAAAAAGTCAAAATGAAGTTGGTGATGAACAAAGTGACGCGCTTCTTGGTGCTCATGTGATGGGTGACTACAAAGTTGATCGGATGATTCATGTCTGCTTGACTGAAGTAAACATCGAAAAGCTCGTTATTTTCATAGCGGGTCAAGCACTTGTGCATGCAACTATGCATACTTCAGCGGTGCACTATTTTGTCGAAGGAGAACCAGCGACATAGAGGTCAAGGGTCCAAGGCGACTGTACACTCTGGGGAAATCGAGTAATGCGTACCCAGACACACGCCCAGCGGTAACTGTTATTTTATCGATTATATATCGATCTGATCAAAAGTCGAATTTAAATATCGATATCACTATAGTAGAGCCTGAAATTCTCTACAACTTCTGTGTAGGGTCGAGGGTGATCGTAGCTGAAAATTTCGATGAAATTGGCAAAAACCATTTTCTCACGCTGAAGAAATTATCGATTGTCTAACGAACAGATTAGAAATCGAAAAAACCATTTTTGAGCTCGAAATTTTTTTGCAGCTTTCGTGTCGGGGTCGATGATGATTAAAACTGAAAATTTGAAGAAAACGAATCAGCTAAAACCGTTTTTTCCTGAATCAAAAAGAAGTCACAGACGGACGAACTTTCGGCTTTTAGTATAATAGATTCTGATCACATATGTTTTGACTAGGAATATGTGTTAATTTTGATTGTCTGCACAACGTTGAGAAAATGGAGCTAAACGACGATAGCGTCACCTAACGTTAGTTGGCGTCCCTATTTCCCAATCAGCCCTATCACAAAGCGCGCGAATTTAAATTTTGGTTTTGCAAAAGCTTGCCATCAGCTGCTAAATTTTTTTTGCTTAATTTCTTTCTGACCTACAACTAAAAAGAAGAAAAGAAGAAAGAAATGTTTTCGACATTTTTTACGGTTCCATAAGCTGAATGCCATCAAGGCCACACGGCACTTATTGATAGTGTTTCAGGGATTTAGTGCTCACCTCAACTTTCTGCCACCAACTGGAATCGACCGATCCGCTGATCCAGGGGGTGGATCGGACCCCCTGGATCGGCCAGATCGGCAACTAAAATTTTTTGCGCTTCATCTGCAGGAGAATGATTAAGTGCGGCATACTATGATGAGAAAATGCCGTTTTTTTCTCTCAAATCAGCATTTCATTCATGTTTAGGCGTTGGTTAGCGAAGAAGCAGGAGTTACAGCGAAGGAACATGGCAGGTTGGTGAGGACGCAGTGCCAAGCGCGTCATCCCCACCGAGTTTGTATTTTATGAAGCGGATCGGCCAGATCGGATCGGGATCAGGATCCAGGTCTAGGGTCGGATCGGTCGATGCTGCCAGCCACCTATACTATCTGTTTTCTTTGGGAATGTGCACGCGGCACCATGGGCGATTTAAGGCTGGCAGCAACACTTGGATCGCCACGCAATGTCGACCTAACCACTTACAACAAAACCCGCCATTTTCAAAATCTGCGTAGTGCACGCATATGCGCATATCTTGTTTAGTAAACATTCTGACCATGCGCAGGAGCAAACATTGTTTCTGCTATGCGATAAGGGGTTCGGATCAGGGGCCAGCGATCCAAGTGTGCTGTCAGCTCTGGTTCGGACCATGGGCAACGGGCGTGTATATTCCCAAAGAAAACAGATGATAGTTGTGACGTTAGTTGGCCGTAAGGAGATAGAACACCTCTCATACTCGCACTGCACATGACTAAACACAGGTGCATGCCGATGTCAGCATGGAAGCCACAATGTACTGTATGTATGCGTGTACTGTGTAGGATACCAGGGATATTGCTACTTTTTCGAAAGGCTCCCTACAGGATGTTGTGGACAAGATGCGGCATTACATACAGCAACGTTAGCAACTCGAGTATGCTAAAGTCCGAGCTCTACCGACGCCTCTAGATTGATACACTGCTCCTGCTGGTTGCCTAAAATATTTGATGTTCAAGTATTCTGTTCATGAACTGAACACTGCTTATTCTTGCTTGACTCTGCTGCTGATTGGTTGCGTCTGCTTTTCTCTTCGATTCGGCCTCGTTTCTGCAATGAATGTGCTTAGCGTTTTGATCCTGCGCTCGCTGTCGTCCACGATCACTGTATGTATTGTTTTGATATTTTTTGTGCCCGCCACGTTCAAGAATCCGTCGATCAGTTACAAGTACCGTAACAGCACTTATCTGATCGGCGAGACGAAGATGTTCTTTTTCATGCCTGTGCTTGCTGACGCTACTAAACCGCATTCGGCTGTTAGCGCCCAGGAGATGCTGCGTTTCTTGAGTTCGCCCGCCATGAAGCAAATCTCGTCGGAAATGCGATCGATCGGGAGCTACCGCATAGACGTTCATCAAAACCGGAACGAGGAGCAGAAGACGTGCAATCTTCAGGAAACCTGGTGGTTGTGGCTCATGTTGGTCGTGGCTCTGATCGACCTATCAGTCGAATCATTAAGTGGTCAGCTAAAATGTCTGAAATCGTGGTGGTCCGATCCAATGATCCCCGATTATGAGGTGTTGGTGTGTTGTTTCCCACTGACGCGCAGCGTCGTGTGGTGTACTGCCAGTCTCTTCTACCACATCTTCGTTCACCGCGTGAGCGTAAGTTGCACACTCGAAGAAAGCATCTTCTCACATCGCAACATCGACATGCCGACCCCGTGGGCTGTCGTGTACTATCTTGGCCTGACCATCTCTGTGATCAACAGTACAGAAATGATGTGTCTGCTCATTTACATTTGCGAATTGCCGATGAAGCCAGAATGAAGTGGATGATGGAAAAGCTGACACGTTTCTTATGAATGTTAAGTAACTTGACTCGTTAATGGGATGAATTAACTCGGGATCGAAGTAAATATCGAAAAACTCGCTGTTTCATGGTGGTAATGGGAAGAGAATATTTATGACCCTCTGGTTTTCGAGAAACGGCGAAAAAAGTTAGCGTAGCAGCCATTGTCTGATCATAAGCGACACTGGCGCGGATAATGCGAGTACCCGGAGAGGAGAGTACCCGGCATTAAGGAGAGCAAGTTCGCACATAAAACACGGCTAACAGAAAAACCACGGCTAACTAAATACATTCACACGCGTGTGGCAACGAACGACCGTCAGTTGTTCTTTCTTGGTTTCTTTCACTAATTTCTTTATTTTCTCGGGCCCCCTAAGCCTAAGAGTGAAAACGGATGCAACAACACACACTAGCAAACATCTAACATTGCCAGCTTGAACCAACTCATATGCCAGACTAAGCCTAAGCCTTCGCCTCATACCAGCCTAAGCTAACCTATGATGGGGACCAAACAGCAAAAGTGCCCATGTGCCGGAAAAAGAAAAACTTGGGAAATAACATCTATGGGAAAGAACATAGAAAAGATTCACCATGGTACAGTATCGAACCTCGGACACCCCGCTTTATCCTCAAGTATCCTACCTTCAGGCGCGTACGCAGGGGGTTGCAAAGGTTCGAATGAACCCCCCTCCCAAGAAAAAGTGTCAAGGTAGTGAGTGACCTGTACACACTTTTCCCCATACCCGGCACTCCGTTCAAAAGTTGAAGTAGTGGGAACTGTTTATGCGTGACCAGTGGTTTATGGAGAAAAAAATCAATATCTGTAAGCCTGAAAAAACCTGGGTGCGGGGCGTGACTTAGTCCGCCAATGATCGAGATGCAAGGAGTTGATATGGAACTGCACATGTATCGCTTCCGATTGCATGAATAAACGAAAGAAAAGACATTATCAATCGATGGACGGTCATGGTAATTACAGCTTTATCATGATTCACACAATTACAGAGGCTTTTCAAACATTCACAGCCAATAACTCTCACTGCACCGCATCTGATCACAACATTATCGTTGGCATCCCGCAATTATTTGTGGTTTTTCGAACCTGATTACCAATCATTGTTTGGCGGGAAATTCAAAGTACAAAATGAGTCACAGACCACGCATTTGAATCTTCATAAAACCAACTTGCCTAGGCGCGAAGTTCAAAAGATAATTGCTAGACAAAAGGTTCAAAAATCGAATTGGCTTTACTAGAGTTCTTGAAAGCACGAAATTTAAAATTGAGCTTTTTACTTTCCAGAATGTCCGAAATTCAATGTTTTCCCCCTTAACCGATTTGTGTGAGCCCAACTGGCGGTTGGCTATGAACAGTCCAGACAGGATTGATTGGATTCGCACTTGAAACCATGTTTTGACCCGCACCATTGGCTTGGCTAACATTTACAGCCCATAATTTATTACCGTGCTGATAAGGTACCACTTTTCTGTGAGCTCCGATTGGTCGCACGACAACAGTGGATGGTGGAATTCGAATATTTGGACAACAACAAATACACCAACAAAATGAATCTTGTTGAGCTAATTCAGCTTTAGACACGCAACAACAAATCATCCACAAAATAATACCAGTCAGAAAAGCTGATAAGCAAATTATACCCACTGTAGTCCATGGGTCCATATTTGTGAATAAAGATGACACAAAGTTCTCAAAAATTGACCATACAAAGCTGAAATAATTAAAATAAGTTTGCATGGTCTTTTCACCCGTTAGTGATAAAGCGAACTGATAAGACACGTCCTCGTGGCGTGAAGCCCTCGCGTTTTGCTCGGGTAAGCGAGTTTTTCCTGTGCGATGGAAAGAGGAATGATGTGTTGACGGAGGTATGTTGTCAAGGAGTCCTTGGTTGCATGGCAACACATAAAGGACAGACAGACGTGCATTTCAGACAGTCGTCTTACATGTTAATAGGGGTATCCTTCGCGAATTTCCTTGTGAGTGCGTGTAACAGGACACATGAACAAGAATTTCGTGGGTCTTTTGTACTTCATCATTGTTAATGACTTGTCTTGCAACAGAAGCCTTACTCATGTCTGCTAAACTGATAATTTAACTACTCTTATCTGAAACCATATTTTACTCACATCGTGAAGTGATATGTATGGCACCTTAGTCCGACCTAATCACAATAAAATTGAGCTGAAACTGGCCTGGTATAAAATAAGAATAATGCAGCACGGGACTCAAATCCAGCACAACATTCTAACACGACGAGTAAAATAAAGTTTCAGATAAAAAAGCGAGATAACCTATCCGTTGTTTTTTACACGACCTACCAATCCGGTGTAAAAGGCACAGTACATGTAAATGCGAAATAAGAATGGAAGACTGTAAAGCAGTGAAAAGTTTCACTTAGAAATGGCTCAATGATCCATTGCGTAAGATATAGTTTCAGATAACACGAAGGTATCACCTTATTTGAATTGTTTGCCGTTCACTGTTTGTTTTTTGAAAATTAAGACCAGCACTGGTCTGACGGCGAGCACTTTTGCTACAGTTAAATCTGTGATGACGAAACTCGCTGTGCCATATTGAACAGACACATTCGAGTTCCCGCCATTTTGAAACGAGCCTGCGCTGGTGTGCGTGATTTTGCAAATTCCTTCAATTTATTATTTTTTCTAAATTTTGTTTGTTTGTCGATCGACTGCTTTTTAATTAGATTCGTCATGATTTCCCTTGTAAAATTTTTAGCTTAGTTATTTTAATATTGTACAGTAATGAATTTTTAATCGTCATTTTTTAAAACAATGTCACGCGATCGTCGCCGTTGCGCTGCTGTCCCTGAATTGACGGATAATTTTGACTTTGTGAAGAAAATTGGCCAAGGTAACTAAGTCTCACATATTTTGGGCTTGTTTTTACGTTATTTTGAATGAAAATCTCGAACTGCACTCTAATATGTACTTCAAGTTTCTTTAAACAACCGTAAAATTTTTTGGTTTCCGTAAAAATGAACCCTTCGCAATGTTTCTTCTTGTCATACTTCGCTTTTTCATTTAGGTTCATTTTGTGAAGTTCATTTAGTTCGGCTGAAACATAATTTATCGCAATATTTTGCTTTGAAATGTTTGGACCAATCGATGCACCCGAAACGCGCAGTAACTGAGATAAGAATCTTGCGACAGCTTGGGTAAGAAAATCTGTCAGACTTCTTTTTTCCCAGTAAAACGCGACCAGTTTTTTTTTCCTAGTGGGAAACACAACATTTTGCGTTTATTTTGCTCGTTTCGAAAAGAAGATCGAGTATTTTTGTGCATGGACTATTTCCCACATGTTTCTTTTCACGTAAGTCCCGCATCTCGCTGCCTCAGAAACCCAAAATTAAGGATATGTGTACAAAATATTGGCTAATAAAGATTTTAAATCTGTCCATTCCGAAATCGATTAACGGCTTCAGAATTAGAATATTTGCAAATGTCAAAGATGAAAAACACTAATTATTCGATTTCGAACTATAAAATTATCACCCAAGATTTTTATGTCGTCATTAGAACATTTTCACCCAACTTATAATTTCAGTCCTTTTGTGAAGACGCATCGGTGATGGAAATTCAAGATTACATGAAAAATTTGTTGATTGCTCTTCGTTACATTCATGAGCATGGCATTATACATCGCGATGTCAAACCCAGCAATTTTCTTTTCGATCGACAGCGAAAAAGGTATGGCATAGGCAGGGGCAGATGAGCTTCTTTTCAGAGCCTAATAACGGTTTGAGTCAGTGACAAGCACTTGACTGATTATCGGCTAGAAGTTGATCGATCAATCATCGATCGATTGTTGATTGCCGGGGGGATGGATGTGTTCTGAATCTGATCGTGACTATGATAGAAAGTCGGTAGTGATTGATCGGGAGCCTAATCGCGTAGCGATATTTACTGTTATTGAACAATCGATGATCAATGCCTCATGATTTGGAACAGCGAAACACCTAAGCTGCTAAAATCAGTTTTTCTTAGTAATCATTGTCTGTGATCAAGTATCGTTTGACTGGCTTATAAGCAGCAGATCAATCGATTGATTTAGGAATTAATCTTTTACATTCCGTCTGCTGTACGTAATTACTTATTTTAGATACGCCTTGGTCGACTTTGGTTTAGCCGAAGACATGGCCCCACCTGCATTTCCTCCGTTGCCAAATCCAACGACTTCCTCAACCAGGACCATTATAACTCGCGGAAAACGGAGATTAGACTTTTCTATGGTAAACCTCTTCGCGAATCGCGCCGTACCTTCTAGTTTTTTTTATAAAGGTAATTGACTTTTTTAGGAAAAGCGTTCAACATTAAATAAAAAACAGAAATGCGGTCAAAGTCAAAATGAAATCCCATTACGAAGGAGTCCTCGAAAAGTAGCACACTATTCTCAAATGTCTACTCGTGGGCGTGGGTTTGTACTTACTCAGATGGCCAACGAAGAAAAGGGAGTTGCAAGTAGCTCGAACGCACAAAACGGTGATTTAACAGAAGAACAGTGCGATTGTTTCGGAAGAAAACAATATTGTAGTTTGTGCATGCAAAAGTAAGTGCTATCATTTTTTCTGTTAGTTTCGTATCTGAAACTAACTTTTACACCCTGGATAAGTCTGTGACATTATTCTTTTAATCTGATGATAATGAACGCGAAAAATCGATACTGATTCTGACATTTGCAGTAGAAAATAGGGTGGCTAATAGTTTGGAAAGGTGGGGACTTAAAAAGACCACAGACCTACTATCAGCGTAAATGCTGGTTTCAGATAAGGAATGTCTTTTTGCAAGTAGCTCATTAGACATCAGTGCAATACATCATCGATGGGCTCTTTTAGGGATTCGCCAGACGTGAACCAAGCTGGCACCGCAGGATTTCGTCCCCCAGAAGTCCTCATGCGTGCAGCGGCCCAGTATCAAACATCAGCTATCGATATTTGGGCGGCTGGTGTCATTTTATTGTCATTATTAAGTCGACGATATCCGTTTATGAAACCAGAATTCGCTGGTGAAGCGCTCAGTTTCATTATGGCTGTTCTGGGAACGCACAGTGTGGCAGTTGCAGCAAAGCTGTTAGGTAAGTGTGGGCAGACCGGTCTAGCTGGCTCCTTTGGTGGCTGGGAAAACTTACGAAAGTCAGGAGCTTACAAAAGGGAGCTTTGAAGAATCGGAATATTAGAAAATGGTTTGGACTTTGGTACAGTATGCAATGCCACTGTGCGGCGCCTGTTGGAGCGTGCAGAAGTATGAAACAATGATCTGATTACTCATACTCACGGTCAGCTTAGACGCACCTGGGTGGGCGGGCACCTCGATGCCCCCTGTAGTGAGTCTAGGCGTAGTAGTTAGACTACGTATTGCAGCGGTCTATGAATTGGCGAAGAGCGCATACTGGAGTTAGAGGTAATAAAAAATTTCCCCAAAATCCTCGCTCCCCATAAAAATTTTCAAAACATGCCTCTTTTGATACACACACGAAAACAACACTTTCTCCAAAGCCCTGAGTTGGTTTTCTGCTCAAATGAAGGGCAGGTTTTCCGTTTTCACATTGCAAGGCCTTTAGCATGGTGGCACTAGCTAGTGTTCATCTTCAGAGGGAAAGCTTTAAGGGCTTCTGATGAGTTTTAGCCCATGAGTTGCCTGCGCGTAATGGATGCGTCATTTCCTACTAATCACCCAGTCTCCATATTTTCGTAGGCATGAAGATTCTTTACAATTATCCATATGCTCGCCTGGATCTGAGAGAATTGTGCTGCTTATTGCGATTAAACGACAATATTTCCAACATTTTCAATTATTGTCGCTATCACGAGCCATGTCCTGCGTGTGCGTCCAATTTGAACGACATTCCTTCCATTGAGGGCGCGTTGTTTTGTTTGTGCGCTACTGGCCGCAGTGAACATCGCGGCCCATTGTTTATGCATTGCGCGAAAACAGAATTTGGAATAGGAAAGACGAGTGTGGATGAAGATGGGAACAACAAAGCAGTTGATGAGGCTTTATTGTTCGACGAAGCGTTCGATTTATTGGAGACTATGTTGGAAGTCAATCCATTGCAAAGAGTTACCGCTAAGGCTGCTTTGGAATACTCGTTTTTCATGGCGTAATATTGTACTTATCAGTTTTATCTCTTTGACTGCCTGACTTTCGAATGGACTATAGTGGCGTTTGAGTTTCTTTGCCAATTAATACAGTATGTGCCCTCTGATCTTGTTCTGTAGTGTGTAATTGATTGTCTGTTGTAATTGCGTCATTTTCGACAGTGCATGGGTTTTATATTCTGTTTGGATTGGTTTTACAGTAAGTGTGACGACTGATTTGAAAGAGTTGCCTCACATTATTAGCTAGCTATATCGAGTCTGCTAAAAGAAGCTGCAGCTGGTGGTCGATTGGGTCTGGGGCTTAAAGCTCGCACTGGAGGCAGTTACAGACGAGTGTTCGACTTGCTGCTGGTAAATCCCAGCTTCGAGTGTGCACACCCGCGTTTCGTGATGTGGTGAAAACATTGACCCTGTTTTTGCTCCTCTGAAGGTGCTGTCATAAAATTGATGTAGCTGAGATTATGGTTAGACTGACGTCCTGGCACAATAAGAGGCTAGAAGATTAATCGTAATGCCTTTTAGAAGGAAAGGTATAGTCAGAGGAATGATAGATTTGAAGACATGCAGTGATCTTCTCATTTCCCTCATCACGCAGTTTCCATAGAGCATCAGGGCATCAAAATTAAAACTGCCGCATTCTACACAATATTTGTAATGGTCATAAACTGGCGAATTCGTCCTTTGTCGCATTAAGTTCAGCTAAATCAACACAAAGTCCGCTTTAGAATCACGAAGATCATAAAATAATACTCTTGAGTGTTTTATGTATTCTGAAACTGTGGATTGTGCAATATCAGGTGGCTTTCTTTTGTTTCAGAAATGGAAGGTAGTATATTTTAAAATCAACATGATATATTTTGACCTTAGGTGCAGTCCAGGGTGAAAAAGTCGATAGAGTGGTGTGGTTCCTGTACTCATATTGGTTGCATACCCTATTTCTACCCTGTTTCATTATTGCCAAATGCACGCCCACCTCTTTCACAATGTCTAAGTTGCGTAACTAACTTATTTGCACAGAGTAAACTCTGATTTCACTCTCTTAAAGAATAGATAAAATCATAATGGCAATAGTGGAAAGATCAAAAGCTAATTTTTGCCTCCTGATTAAACATGGAGTGGAGCTTCAGTTGGCGAGCCATAGACTGTATAAATCTTAGAGAGGAGGAAGAAAGAAATTCACAAATGATGGAAATGGATCCACCGAGAGTGCTTTTCATTGCTTTGCTATTACTTTTCGTGGTAAGCCATGCTAATGCTGCTCCTAAGGGCAAATACAAAAACGTGCTACACTGCATAATGCAGCAGCATTTTTCGGACTTTTTCACTCATGATTTTCAAAAATCTTCCACTTTTCTTTGTAAATTTTAATTTTTTTCGCAGGTGCCCCTGGCGGCCCAGGCAGAAAAGAAATCCGACCATGTAAGGATGAAAACCAGAGGAATAAATCTTACCAAAAAATTATGGTTTTTTTATCAATTTAGTCACATTTGTGGAAACGGTTTTTGAATTTTGACAATATACGGAAATGGTTCGACTATGGGGTGAGTGAAAGGTGTAAAATAATCAAGGGTACATTCAGCAAAAATATCTTATTCTAGCAATCAGCTACAAAAACTGAGGATGAATCTGAACCTCCTAGTTTTTTTCCACCTTCAAGGTCGGAGGAAGAGTTTTTTGGATGCAAAGCAACGAAATATGATCAAATAATTTATAAACCAGACAATATGTTCAAGAAAAAGCGGTCAAAAACAGTTGCCTCACTGGATGAATGCATTGGCGGTTGTTTTCTGCGACCTGGTTGCGTTTCAGTCAATTATAAAGCTAATTCTAGCCAATGCTCGTTCCACAAATCAGGAGTCATCGACCTAAATTTAAGCGAACAAAATAATGATACGCTGTCACACGATGGCTGGGTCCATATCCACATAAATATGTCCAGCTGTCGTAAGGATAGTTTTATCAATTAATGTTTAAATTTTGACATCCTTCTTTTAGCTGAACCTTCCTCCTCGATCCCAGTCGGGTGTGGAAAACAAGCAGCTGGATATCACCCTACCCTTTCAAAATTGCGCATCATTGGAGGAAATGAAGCCAAACCGCATTCTTGGCCGTGGCAGGTCTTTTTGGAAGTGGATAAGCTAAATGGGTTTATAAGTACTTGCGGAGGGAGTCTGATACGAGTCAACGATGATGTTGAAGCAAGTGACATCATCCTCACTGCAGGCCATTGCGCCACTTCGATGCCCAACGGGTATGGCTTTGATACTGTACTGTACTTACAGCAGGGTCCCCTCTATCTAACCTGAGCAAAACAGCCGTCTGAAATGGTTTCCCACCTCGCCAGGCGAAGCTGGTGCTGAAGCTGACTTCGGAGAATGCACCAATCAGAGCAAACAGCTTTTTTGCCAATAACCCATGGACAGGGACACACAGGATGTGTAAAATATGGTTTCAGATACTAGGTTACATGCCAATTTAAGCTTGAGAATGCTCACAGCAACAGCAGACTGCAAATACAACATTTTATAGAAACGGTAAAATATGGTTTCAGATTTTTGCTAAACTGCGTTTGCACCTAGTGCATGGACCCTAGTTTACTAAACGCTGCATGAAAAATGTAAATTTAAAGATAAGTTACAAAAAAGCTATCGCTTTTGTGCTCTCTGTGGAAAATATTGTTTCAGTTATTGGCTCTACAGCTAGCCGCCCTGATTCATTTTTAGCGTGCTGCCTTACCTAGATTCCCAGGTTTGCATCAGTGAGTAAAATATAGTTTCAGATAGTCGTAATTATTTCAAGATTTTTGATGCTCAGTAGTGCATTGCATTATTCTGTCAATAGCTGGCCCAAAATTGGTATGCCCACCTTAGCTGCTTCTCGATGATGCTGAAGGAAGAAGAGGTTATTAGCGTGAATGGGCACAGGGAGCTGGAGGCGGACCCCTGGCCTTGCGACCGTAGTCGCCGAAACGCTGTCATAGCATGTTTACTCCCACCCCTGAAGTGTGGTGATGAAGTGTTATCCTTGTTCCTGAGGCGATGATTACGAAAAATGATTGAATTATTGCTGGCAGGTGTCGTTACTGCCTCTTTTGTGCAAAATCATACAGAAATGAGTTTTCTGAGAAAAAGACAAATTCAAAAATGGCGGGAAATTATTGCTTCAGCATGTGGACTTAGTCAAGTCGTGAGCTGTCATCGACTACATTCCCAACGCATTTATTCAGGAGTACAATTCCAATTCGATTCGCCCCATCTCAAGTGAAAGTCTACATCGGCGCCCATCGCACCGACACATACACGGTTGGCATGCAAGTGCGAGTGGCGTCTGATTTGATCGATTACCCTGGATATATCAGCGGTGTGCACGATATCGCCCTTATCAAACTTGAAAGACCTGTCAAATTTAGCGATTACATTCGTCCAGTTTGTCTACCTCCTCCCGATGCACCGTTACCCCTTGGTAAACATTGCGCTGTTGCTGGATGGGGTCGCATCGACAGTAAGCTATTCTAACTCTTCAACTAGAGAGAAATCTTCTAAATCAATGTTTCAGGCACCAATCACACATTGTCACCTTTCCTAAAACAGCTGGCCGTCAAAGTGCAAGACGCTCCAACGTGCAGGAAAGGATACTCGGAAGACCCTGTGCTATCTCCATATTTAGAAGAGAATATGATCTGCGCTGGTAGCTTACTCGGCGATACAAGCACTTGTCAGGTGCCCAGGATTTTTTAGTTTACGAATCGTACAGGTCAGAGTGTTTAAAGAGACATACATTTAAATTCGCGCGCTAAACTTCTTATGACATTTTGACATTAGAATAAGCACAGATTGGCGTGGGTGCGCGTTGTTGCCGCGCAGGCAGCTTTTCGCCTTTCAGCACGGCTAACAGAAAAACCCACTCAGATATGTTTAGTTAAAGTTGGTAAGTGCTGATCAGCGCAAAACACAAATTGTAAGAAAAATCACCATTTAGTGACTTTTTTGAGGAACAGAACAAGGAATATGATTAACCTGAATTTTTTAGGGGGATTCCGGAGGCATGCTTGCTTGTCAATCGGATGGTGTTTGGCTATTATACGGGGCTACGAGTCGAGGCGCAAGCTCTAATTGCCTTAAAGCTGGTTCCCCAACAATTTTCACGCGGACTAGCTATTATATCGACTGGATCAAGGATCAGATTAAGCAAATGAGCTCACTGTGAACATGGATAGACGATGTGATGAGCCTGTGGAGTCTGAGAAAGTGGACCCAGCTGAATAAATACTTGAACCCATTGATATCTGGCTTTGAACTCATAAACCCATCTTGGATAATCTGGCAGAGGAGCAAGCGTGATATTGATTTTTGGAATGATAAGCACTTTTATATATTTTTATGCACAAGCTGAAAAAGCCAAAATTCAGTCGAAATTTACATTTGGTGTACACAAATCACAAGTCACAACCAAAATGTAGTTAAAAATTGTCTGAACTACGTCAAATTTTAGTCATTCTATCGAAAACTACACTTTTTATTTCCGTTTCTTTTTAATGCGTGCTTTGAGCCATGGGTACATTTTTGTTGATCCTGAGACCCTACGCCCACCTGCTGCGCTAAATCTTTGACGTCAATTGCAGCTTATATTCTTTCAAATTTTGCTACTAAAAACAGAGAGCATTTGCGTCAAGGAGCACGGATTAGAGGGCACATACAATCTGCGTTCGTGAGCAATTTTGGTGCGGCATTATAGCAGGAAGTGACTTTGATCAGGCTAATCGACATTGTCTGCTGTGATCCTACATTTTGCGGGCTAGCAGCATCGACAAATCCACATGGCTTGCGAGGTAAAGCTGCAAGTTACCATGATGGCAGCAAGACACTTTCTTTTGGAATCATAAAAATCGTTTCTTCAGTGTGAGCCTAGGAAAAACCAATATTCCATTGAAAAATTATTGTATATTTTTTTGCTAGCCGTTTTTACCTGAAGCGCTCTGCTACAAAGACTTTCTGGCAATTAGAAGTTGAGATATTATTAAACTATGAAATCATAGTCTGTCTTAATTTTGCCTGTACTCGATAATTTCTCGACGGCAAAACTTACGAGTAGATGCAGCTTAATTGCGCGGCTAACAGGAAATTCAAAGCTTCTGGTACTGGCGAAATACTTAAGAAAAAGTCTGAAATTTTTGATGCCAATGATAATGTCTGCGTGTGAGAACCAACAAGTTTTATTGTGCAAATGTAAACCACTTTCACTCAAAGTCTTCTCTCTAGCAGGATACAGTATGTCTGGGGGGAGGGGGTAATAATTGAGGTGGCGACAGTTTAGTTGAGCTCTCTTTGGAGTTTTGTAGGAAACGGTATATTTGTCTGGGATCACGCTTTTTATCAACATATACAAGTTGACTAAACAATGTTGTCCTTCACCTGGATCCAATATTTGTACCTTCTCCCAGCGTAAGAGTACTATAATACAACTTACATGAATTTTATCGCGCACTACCAGCAGGGAAGCCCATGTACTCCGTGCAAACATGATTATTGGCGCGAAATTCAAATTATGACCAACTAAACTCTGAAAAGGGGTGGCATACTATACATCAACCAGAAAGGTACCAACCTCATTCGCTTCTGCTTCTGCCCTACAGTTACCTAGAATAGGTTTTGTTGGATTTCTAAAACATCTCTTGTCCGTTCTTTTACATTTGAACAAAAATTTTAGGTCATAGATGAGAAAAAGAGGCGATGATTTGTCGGGGCTTCCTGTCCTCGATCCTGTCTCTAGGAAATTGTCTAATGCGCATGAAATGTCAGACGGAAGTAAAAATAAAAAGGAAACCGCGACACAAAGATCGTCTGCACGCCCTTTCCTATTCTGTGCCTATCATCCTTCCCTTGCCTACATTCCATCAGCTTTTACTGTAAAAGGTCCCGAATAATGAAAACAGGTAATCAAATGTATGACCTCTTCGAAAGTTGGAAAATCTATTTTCTCAGACGCTATCCACGGTCCACACATAATAGATTGTTCTTGCCCTTTCGCAGGGCCGCAAGGCCCGCGTACGCCCTTATCCCCGTATTACTGCCCGCCAGGTGACACCTTTTAAGTCGAGATTTTATCACGAGGCTTCAAATAGTTGAAAAATCTTCTTTTCGACGCAACATCGTCAGTCGATCTGTCCGATGCCATGGCGCGCGGATGGTGCCTAGCGTGCTTGATCGTGTGCTTATCGTTGTCCTACGCTATCGAGTATGAGAAAGAGATAGAAGATAGAAATGAGAAAAATGAAACAGAATCTATTCGAGGCGAAGAAAATCGTTCATTGAGAGAGCAATTAGCTCGATTATTTATGGGTCCAGCAAACAAACCTGGCCTCGTCTACAAAATCAATCCATCACTCAACCCGTATCGAGCAAGTGGTATAAAGTCTATGAAAAAGGAAGGTCAGGTACCGCGAACCATGGTGGTCGATGGTGATGGGGACGAGGGGGACCATGGCCGATCACTATTGGGGATTCGATCCATGGATCGACACCAAGCCGCAGCATTCGCAGGCTTAAAACGGCTGCTCATGCATGGACGCCAAGACGTCAGGTTGGGACGCTAGGTGATAAACGAAGGGAGGGGGGGGGTATGAGTAAACAGTGGCTGTGATCAGGACTGAAGTGAGTTATTGAATCTGATGGTTCACTATTTTCAGCGGTGATAAGATGATAAGCCAACCAAGGATGAGGGGCTAAATGATACAAAATGTTTGATGGCGTGTGCTATCAGATGACACGTACAATATGGTATGTCAAACAAGAGATGATCTAACATGCACAAAATTGCAGAAATGACCTGTCGTTACCTACAGTATCCTGCTATGCATGAAACCCAAGAGAGTATTGTGCAGCAGAAGTCCTCTGAGTGAGTTTTTTCAGTTAGCCGTGCTCTACAGACAACTTTTTTCTTGACGTTCTCCTATAAACCTACACAATAGCTGGCCTTCTTCAGTATGACCGTATCAAATAAATATTCCAACTCCTGACCACCGATGATCTGTCTACCCTGATGCAGGCACGGCTAACAGAAGTCACTAACTCATAGTGCATTGATGAAACGCAATCGACAGCAGCAGCTGCCGTCAGAACACTATCATTTCTTTATATTTTGTCGAAGATAAAGGTGAGAAGGGTTTTGAACCAGATTGTACAGTATGCCTGTCTGACGCACTGATTGTCCTGGATTGGCAAGGCTGACAAATGATATTGTATTTTGAAATTTTAGTATGCTTACGCATCTCAGCTAATGTCATGACGCAAATTCACTTATGGTCTTTCTTTTACAGCAGATAACGGAAGATAGGTGACTGATACTACACAAAAAAGGGGTCATCGTTAAAGCTTGCCGAGCCATGAGCTCACGATCAGCCAGCAAGCACGTTGACAGTCGATGTGGGCTTGTCAGCCCCGCTTTCTTCTGTTAGCCGTTCATTTTCACGTATTGATTGTCTCAACTGGAGATATCGATTGAAACCTGGCTGTGTCTTTGACCAGTATTGATAATCGTCTTTATGCTCCTCGAATAATTATTTATAGGACTCCTAAGCTAGCTGGAAAAACCCATAGCCATGTTTTGAAAACATATAAAGCTTTATGTTTATCAGTGATAACGTGCATGTGTACTTTGAAAAAGTAAATATGAAAATCTTTATTGATATTACAGGGCAATGTTGACATTGAAATATGCGAACTTACCATGCGCAGTTTCGAAAAAATCGAAACAGCAAACTACAGTAATCTGCTATACCGCTTTTAGCGCGCTGAAATGAGGAGAAAGGGTTGCCGCGCTAGCATAGAGTGTTGGCGACGCCCGCGGAAATTTAAAAGTTCAAGCTGCCAAACTGCCAACTCCGAAATGGTTTATTGAATTTTAAGTCGTATGTGTCGATGAGAACTAAAGCCCGAAGTGTAGTTCGATGCGATGCGGCAAATAAGCGCGCGATGCGGCATTTTTGGGTGACCTGACAATTTAAAAAGATGCCTAAACGGTCGCATCGCAAGCTTATTTGACGCTTATTCGAACTATGCTTCCAGCTTAAAGGCATTCTTCTCAGCCTTACGAACTCACTACTTGTACATTTTAGTTTACTTTCAAGCAAGGAAGTAAGGAAATGTGAAAACGGTATGGTGCTATGCTTTGTATCAGTCCACACTAATTTAAATTTGGCGCCATCTGCCTCTTATTGCAATCAGAACGTGACGGCAGGTGCGAACTGTAGGCGTTGCGCCCACCGAGCGGACGCCAGACACGCCACGCCAGTGCTTGGCGCACTTTTACGTTAAGGCGCATTTATAGTCGACAAAATTTTTACACCTACCCCTAGGTTGGAGTAATAGCACACGCTTAAGTATATGGCAATTACACCTACCCTAGGGGTAGGAGTAGAAATTTTGTCGACTATAAATGCGCCTTTATGGACTTTGCCAAGGGACTCGCGACTCCGCGACTGCTTTGCGACCGCAACTAAACGAGGTGCGCAGCCGCTTGCGTCTGGGCTGTTATTACGGCTGTTTTCATCAAAAGTTGTACTTGCAATCGTAATCTTAGGGCTGAGGGTTGCCTTAGGCTTAGTCAATCTTTGGCATTGCGCGCAACAGGCTTCACGCAAAAAAGGCGCTGGCTGCAGGCTTGCTAACTTGTGGCCAACACGAGAAGTCTTTGCGACTGATTTTGAGGCTTGGGCTAAGATAAATTTTTGGCTCGAAATTGGCTCAGGCTTAGGCTTGGCGTAAATTTCTTCGGCCAGCGGCAAAAGCACCAGGTGCTATTGCCGCCCCAATAATTTACCTGAGCCAGCCTAAACATTTTCGGCGCCAATAATCCTAAGCTAAAGACTGAAACAGCCGGAAAGGCCTTCTCTGGGCCTTACTCCGTACCCAAGCAAGTGCATGTATTTGCTTGGGTACGGAGTAAACGATGACGATGACGATGACGATGACGACGATTTTTCCAAAGTAATTTTGAGTATTTTGTTTCTAAACGATTTTGAAAGCGTTTCATTCACTAATTCGCTCATTCAAGTTAAAATAAGAACCCTTCCGTTAAAAATTCAACGAAAAATGACTCGACACATCAATAACGACGCTGATTACAACCAAACTACGAAGAGTCGCGGCGTCGTAGACGCAAGCGGCTGCGCACCTCGTTTCGTTGCAATTGCAAAAAAGACGCGAAGGCACGTGTGGTCGCGAGCCCCGTGGCGCAGTCCATAACGTAAAGTGCGTGCTTGGCGACAAGGTGTGGAAAAGACACTCTAATGCGAAACTAATGATGAGTTTTACTTTTGTTTCTGCACAACGTAAGTGTGTTGGGAAGGGGGGGAGAAGCAGTTGGAGTACGACCATAAGAGAAATCACAGCCACTAAAAGAGAATTAATGAATATTTTGTGGTTGCTGCTGCATGCTAGCACTTCAATATTTTGCGTTTGGCGACGGACACATTCTTCGCCAGGAGGCTGCCCAAACTTCGGAATTACGAACCAGAATCAGGCCCCAGTACAATATGAGTATTACCCCTCCCCTCAGTTCTACCTTGAAGTGACGGAAGCGGCTAGGATGTGAGTAGTAGTGCGTAGTCCGACGGGCACTAGTTCGATTCCCACGCAAGGATTTCAAGTATTTGTCTTGATAGGTGACAGACAGCCCATAAAGCATGGTTGCTTGGAGACATGAATTCAAAAAGGTGTAGACTTTAAAGTGAGAAAATACGCTATGGCGGGCAATACTTGCCCGCCAGCCTTACCGTATGGGCGAAAGGAAAGGATGTACGTGTCTCAATTCGTTATTTAATCCTCCACAAACACGTCCATTTACTACAAAGCTGCTAAGCATAGTGTACCAGCATCACATATTTGCCCCCTCGGTCTAGATCACACATCCCTTCTTCGAGCATCATTTATCCCAGCCGCGTGTCCTGGCGACCATGGGAGAACATCATCTTCCTCAGACCATCAGCTGTGAGGCCAGCTTTCTTGCGACCCAGCTGTTTCATTCCGCTCAGTACACGCCCTTGTCCGCCCTCGAACTGGGCCCAAATGGCTTGCAACCGATCGCGCTCCTCGCCGGTCAGGTCGTCCATGGACATTGGCTGACCAATCGACGATCCTTGGTCCGCATTGTGCCAATCACTGGTTTGGAGGGGTTTCCGGAATTCGTTGGCTTCGTAATCAACAAACGATCGCGGTCTCGCTTGGACGATGGCCACGAGAAGGCAGAGGACGGGCAAAGAGAGACGAACTAATTGAGACATTTTCGAAGATTAGTAAATCGTAGTGCGAAGAGGACGACTGGACCAAACTGCTCGTTTCCCAACTTTTAACTGACTGAAAGGGCCCGGTGGGATGTGGTCGATAGGGTCCAGGGTGGTAACCAACAATATATCATTGGCTCGACTCATTGAAAATGCACGTTTGGGTAAATGCTTTTGTCAAAATCCTAAAGTCGATACGGCTACAAACAAAAGGAATGTTCGGGCGAGTACATGGTAAGCTGGTGGGTGGACGTGAGCCAGGCATCGGCCCACGTGTTTCCAATACTTACATGGCTGAGTAGAATGGAAGATGAGCCATGACGTCGAGCTTAGCACAATGGCAATCGTACCTTTTAGAATACATGAAACTTTCATACTCGAAGATATCGATACCAAGTAAGGGCGTGTTCTAAAGGTCACCTTTTTGTGAGAAGGAAAAAGAAAATCAGGTAGCTCAGAAAAGATATAAGGTAGAGCATATTCATGTTGAGAGAACCAGTCAACTCACATCCCGTCTGTCTAATCTTGCAGAGATTATATTGAGATAAAGAGCTGGAACTGCTGGGATTCGAGCCGCGGTCATCCGCGTGGAAGTCGATAATCATACAAGCTCTATCACTTCTCCCAGCAGGATAAGCAAAAAACCACCATATAAACTCTAAGCTGCCTGAAACGACTGCAGCTTCTCGTTCGTTGGTTTTAAAACCCTTGCACTGTGCCACTTGGCATGGAGAGTCTTTTTGGTGCGAAAAAGTCGGTCAGTCACAGTGCGTGGCTCCTGTGCACTAAAACTTTGATTCGACTGATTCGCAAATGATTCGGATTCGCTTCATTACGAAAGCGGTTTGGAAATGCGTTGCAACTTTGCATAAGGGAGAAATTAAAATGCTACGCAATGCACGAAAAAACCGCAAAAGTTAAGGGTGGGGTTAATTTACGGATGTACTTCGAAAAATGCGAAATAAATCACAGAGATCCTACATAATGAAAAAAAACTCTATGTAATAAAAATAAAATCAACAAGTTAGAAAAGTAAAAGAGCTAATATTTTTTCGAGATCTCTAGAGAATGTCCGCCCAAACCACGGATACATTATTTGAAAAAAGTGTATCCGTGGTTTGGGCGCGCGGGCGGGAAATTCAAAATTTGGGTACATCCGGCATATTTGGCGCCCCATAATGTCTTTTCCTTTATTACCACAATTAGGAATTTAAAGGTCTTTTCATTCAGGAAAAGACCATTTGATTCAATTTTTATGCTCCATCCAAAAATGAATGTCTGTTTTAAAATCTGCTTTAAAAGATTTAAAAGATGGATTTTTCTATTGGAAAACCCCTCATTATTGGCTGCAGGTTTTCGCACATTTGGATATCAAAAGTGTAGACGATGGGGTTTCAATGAAAGCTAGATGGATTGAGCTTATTTCAATCTGGGCAAACCCCGGCTCATAGATACCATTAGGAACAGGAGGCCAGAGTGTCGTCACTTGCAGGCCACCTAAAACTTGAGCGCTAATGTCTCAGGACAGGTGGGAGACAGAAACTTTTCGTGACAGGCGTCCGATTCCCCATTCACTTGCGAGCACGCTGATATGTCGCTGATCGAATAAGACTGATAGGCCAGTGAGCAAGCCGATATCGCCCAACCACTCTCGAGAAAAGGTTATCTCCGTGTTATTGTGATAATGATTCCGTGATAATCGAGTATGCAGAAAAAGCCCTGTTGCGTCTCTATCGTTCATCAAATTCACACATAGGGGAGGGGGTTAATTTTTAAGCTAATGCTTTTTTGTTTTTCATAGGTCGAACCTTATAGAAAGTCTGCCTACGTTGATAATCCCTCAATTTCCTTATCTTTCAGGAAATTTTTTCAGCTGCTGTCCATGCAATTTTGAGTGTAACAAGAAGAAATTTTTCCATGTCGTGTGCTGCGGAAACAGATTTACATAAAGCAGGCTATTCGGTACTGGTGATTCATAGACGACTGGCAGAAAGATCCGTAGACATTAGCTGTATCAAAGATCTCCTTGTGGGATCAGAAAAGCTAAGTGTAGGGATTTCGTGCTGGCATGTGTATGATCTCTGGGCAGGGAACTCATACATGCATAGATTTCAGAATTATCGAATCGTCGTCACAAGGCCAGTCCTCGAAAGCGTTCCACGCCAAAAGTGCTTGGAATTCCATTGAACCCACATAACTGCAGTTTATGCTTCTGGACAAGGCAAACCAACATTCCAAAGATCGCTGTTATTTGATCATCTAGAGTTCAAAGTCGAACAGTGGGCGACAGAAAGATTGCTAGCGTACATTCATGTGTGCTCGATGCCTGACGCGTATTTTTCGCAAACGTTAAACATTTAGGCGGGCTATGTACATAACTCGAAAAACTCGTATGGACGCCTACGATTTATCAGTTTGATCACAAAATTCCAATTGACCCTTTATGTATAATCCAAACTGAATTGAGGGGCTCAATGCATGAAGGTCACATGTGACAAATTCTGAGATTTGGAGTTAGAAGGTGTAAAGTGAGTTTTCGAGTGCGCTCTTTCCGAATGAAACCGTCATTTGTGCGTAGGTCTAACGGTTCGCGAGATACAGCATGCCGAATGGTCACATGTGCAAGAATTTCACAAGGCTCGGGTGGAAAAGGGTAATATGTGACGCAATGAGCAAATAGCAATACCAAATGGTCTCCGTATGTCTGCACCCACCTGGTAACTTAGCAACACCTGTCTAATCGGCGAGCAATATTTGGTTTCTGTTATTTATTTATAAAAATTTTGCAAAATGGGAAGGGACTCAGATTATGATGAGTGTATGAGTACACGTATCAGATCAAGGAAGATACTGTACGACATACACATCTGCGATTTCTAAAAACCTCACAATGCTTCTCTATACCGACAATGTTTTCCTCGCCAGTGAGGCCAGAGCAGCGACCCAGAGGAGTACCCACCTATGGAAAGATCGGTTAGACAAATTTGGCCTGCAGCTAAACATCAAGAAAAGCTGGAGGGTGGCCCCAGACTGATGGAACTGTCACCATCGATAACTAAAGAAAACTGGAGCATTCTGGTACCATCATCATCAGCCACGACGGGAGTGTTGCAGCTGATGTTCGAGCAAGAATACAAGCAGCCTGGATGAAGTGCGCCAGTTGACAGGTGCGACTGATGGATCATGGACAAGTTTAAGGGAAAGATCTACAAAACGGTGGTCCACCCAATATCGCCGTATGACCCCGAATGCTGGCCTGCTTCATCCACCCATGAGCAGGCCCTCAACATTGTAGAGGCTCGACTAGCACTCGATACTCTGCACGAAGCTGGCAGCTGGGTGCGTCACCCTTCAGGGAGACTTTTCAGCCATGTACTAGGTCGGAGGACTTGGTAGGCTTCCCTGGGTTTCTGGCTGGTGTGGTGCAAAAGCTCCGCCGACCACTCCTTTCAGTAACTCGTATTACAACATTAAGGGGATGCGAATGCTCTGGTGAAGCTTGGGTATCACGCGGTAGGATCGCATTATAACTTTTTCAATTACACGATCAATTAAAGATTTCGATGAACTTAGGGGAGGAGATTTGGATCCCACCGTGAAAGTTGATCTCATGACATCAGACGTTGCCATCGAATCAAGAAGCGAAAGTTGACGATTTAAAAAAACAAAATGCCGCACATCCCGCAAATTCACCATTGTATTTGCAACCGCATCACTGAAACTGATGGTAATAATACAGCGCTCTCTGTTGCTGCAAGTGACGATGATGATGACGAATTCTGATTGCTACCTGGTGGATTTTGATCATTTTTTGGAAAAAAAACAGCATGAAAATTAGGGAATAGTCACACGTTACCTTTATGCACTCGAAAGATGCAGAAAATGAAAAGGTTATATGTGGAACATAGATCCTATGCAATGGGAGTCAGTGGAGGGTAAAGGTCATATGTACGTTTGATTAGCTAATTGAAAGCCCGAGAGTGAATTGAATCGGCAAGTTAGGCCCCCAAAAACTTTTAAACCACTTAGGAACTGGAATAATTAAATTTAAAGCCATTAGCATCTTTGTTTCTGTAGCGGCCCCCAAAAACTTTTAAACCACTTAGGAACTGGAATAATGAAATTTAAAGCCATTAGCATCTTTGTTTCTGTAGCGGCGGTCAATAAACTTTGGTTGCAATTATCTCAAAATCAGGTTTTTGTCACATATGACCTTATGCATGGAGCCCCTCAATTAGATCAAACGTGGAACACCCGAGCGACTTTGGAAAGATACAACTTTTTTTACGTCGTGCACTGTGGAAAAAAGTTTATGTAGGCAATTCGGGCTCGTTCGTTAATTGACCAGGAGCATCGAGGACGTGGCATCCTAGCCGACGTGTACCACCCACTTTGTCGTCCAGATCGTGCCATCACGGATGGAGGCCGTGTTTATAAAACAGGCTCTTCGCAACTCGGTGATCGCAGTATCGCCGAAAACATCGAGCGACACGGTCGGTTCGAGACATTTGGAGCGCTCAAAGTCGATCAAGTCGTATCGAATACAGGCCAAACAAGTCACACCGAATCGGCAAGTCCCCTGGTGGCGCCTCGGTAATCTATCTGACCAGGCAGTCTCGTTTTTCGCGAAAATGAGATCCATAAAGACGTTTAGTCCAGCCCGGAAGGGGACGTTGGGGGGATCCATATTTGGGAAATTCCTGATTCTGCCATGGGTGTAGTAGCTTTGACAAATCATCTAAGGTTCGTCTGGCTATAGATCTTGCGCAGAGGGTAGGCAATGATAAGAGGAATGGGTGATTTAGGGACAGTTCTTCCCAAGTTTTCTCTCCCCCCCCCCCCCCCCCATCGTTTCGCTCCCGCCTGCTTCGTCCCCAGACATTCCGGTCAATGTACGCGCCTTCATTCGCGACCGGTAGGGAATCATCCAGAACCACATCCGTTTCGGAAGCTCCAACCGCTGTCAACTCGAAGGCCGTCATGAGATGGGTGGAGGCCAGCATCGACCGATCGGACCCAGGGCCTGAATCCCGTCCCCATCTGATCAAGGGTCTGGATCAGATCGAGATTGGGCTGATTCAGACCCTGGTCGGCCCGATTCTGATCCTCCTTAAAAAAAACCTACCCTTTCTTCCCTTTTCCCTTTTTTTTCCTCCAAATATTACGAGGGAGGTCTCCTTGGTGCCCGACGCGTATGGTGGGGAGACTATACGGATTTTGTAGTCCTCTTATAGGCTCAACAAAACATTACATTCATGCGCGCGAACGCGCGCTAGCGCCCGCTGTAGAAACGAGTAAAGTTTACATTGATTTTGAAATTCCCGCTATCGTTCGCTGTGACATCGCGCTGTCTGCTGTGCGCGGGAGTGCGACTTTAGTCAAGTCATTATTTTACGATTACTACCCCGCCCGAATCAGACAATATATGCTTCTCTTTTGTTGAAAGAAGCAGTTTTGCGTTTTAATTACATAACAATTTTGCCTTTCGAAAAGGTAGCACAGTTCAGTATTATCAAAGATTACAAACTCACGACAGTGGCAGCGAATTTATCGAGCTAGAAATTCAGTAGTTAGGATTCGACGTGTAATTATATGGGAAATCGACGGCAGGTTAATTGTGGTATTGATAGTTGCGCGGCCAGCCGAAAGATTGTCATATATTGAGCGAAGCGTCATTGTTCATATCACTTTGCAAAGGTGATCAGTTACACTTGTGAGCTAAAATACTTGTCACTCGAATTTTTTGTGACAGTTATCTTTTTCGTTTTTTTGCACGATCAAGCCAAGAAAAAAACTATTTCACAAGCCAGGTATATTATACAAAGCCCTACAAAGCTAGTGAAAATATCGTGGTAAATCCAGTTTATCATGAATCCATCGATTATTCCTTTGATGTGGGACGACGCTCACGTAAAAATGTTACCTTGTCCAGGCAATGATCGCTGAGGTGACTGATCGCCACCTCTTCCTCGTCCTATTTTCTGTAAAAGAAAGAATCCTTACCTGATTTTCACCCCATCAGCAGGTACCGCATGCATGGTACCAGTTCCCGCTTCACACCACGTGGAGGTTGGGTGAAATCGTGAAGCAAACAAAAAGGAATCGGAACAACATGCAAACGGAATTGGAATTGATGCTAGATGGTCAACTGCTATGGTCCCCGCAGGGGCCATCCAGATCCCATCATCGGCAACAGGACAAGAACAAGGGGCATGCAGAACAACGTGGAACACGAAAGACAGGACAGTGCCGCAATGCTAGATGGTAACAGGCTACGGGTTCCGCATGGCCGTCCAGATCCCATCATCGGCAAAACGGCAGCATGCATACAGAAACAGCGAATATGCGGAATACGAAAGCCATAAAACAAACGGCTGAAATCTGAGTAACTGAAAAGCTAAATGACCGTGTAGCAGTGTCTCAATAAATCAAACAGCCGGGAATAATTTGAAAGCAAATATGAAATAAATTCTTACCGATACTTACTTTTAATGCACGATAAATCGAAAATTATTTCTCTCCGTCAAAAATGAGTGTGATATCCGATGAAAAAATCTTGAAAGCATAAATTGGAGTTACAAAACGCACATCTGATAAAGAAAGGATGCAGACATCCTCTGACAGAGCAACTGGTTTCGTTTTTGGGAAACAAAATCTCAGCAGCGTTTTTGAAAGGACCAGGCGCATCTGGGCGCAGACCTGCCTTGTACCATGCATAGTGCCCCATAGGAACGAATGCATCCGACGTAAACTGGTTATGAACCAGGGACTGCAGTTTTAACACACTGTCCCTGCTCGTCATGTTCAATTGTTTACCAGTTTTTGGATCAATTATGCTATTCATACTCACAAAATCGTAACATCGCCTTACAACACCTTTCCATTGCCTGAAAATGCCCACGTCGAGAGGCTGGGTAGTACCCGTCGTTCCAGCTGGTATTTTTAGCCGGGCGCAGGTCTTCCCACTATGGTCAAAAATTTCGAAACACTCATTGTTGTGATGCAGTGGTAGAGAATCGAGCAAAAGCAAGCAGTCATCATCTACCACTGGAAAAAAGACCAAGTCCACGTATCGCGTAAATAAACTGCCAGATAGTTTACTCGACTTGCTACACGTTACTTCAAGATTTGGTGCTCTGAAGTAACTTTTCTCAACTTGCTCCCCATTCGTCCTTTAGGCTCCCACAAACAAACATACAATTTACCTCGAATCCTACCGTTGTAATCGATAAGCGGCTGAATGGTATACGAATGCGTACCCTTGTCCTTTGACCTCACTCCTACAGCAGTTACTTTCTCACCTTTCCTGGACAAAGTTCTTGTTGAATGAAATTCATAATTGAAGCCTGACTGATCAGTGTTAAAAATCAAATCATGCGGAAAATTTAGAGCCTTTTCTTGCACCTGTGCTCGGAATTCCTGTGCAGATTGCTCAATACGTGCGCTGTCACCCCGTCACCTGCTTGGACGTTTGGATCAGCGTGACTCTACGAGACGTTACACCATGCTGCTGTTCAAATGCAGAAAGCCACCTTTTGCTCCCTTTGAACTTATTACACCCTACTTCACTTGCTGCAATCTTACCCCACCGGCGTAGATCAGAACATGTACTGCATGCAAATTATTGCGAGCATCTTTGAACTGTTGAACACAGCTGCATCAATACCTCGCTGCTTTTGAAGTCGTGATCCATTTTGCTTTAAGTACATGCGCATGCGAGAAAGCATCTTATGATCCTGAAGTCTGCGAAATTTTTGCTTTAAGGACTTAAACGAGTAATTCGGATGACTATCAGCGAATTCAACAACCTTTCTTATTTCATCTACAGTCCAATCTTTAATTCCAATCGCTTGCTTACCTGATTTAAGGTAGTCAACTTGGTCATCCGAATCTGAATCTGATTCATTAGAATCTAAATCTGATTCTTCAGATTTCAGATCAGATTCCACCTCGTTCATGCTTATATCGTACTCGTGAGTACACCCTGCATCACCCATGCTATTATTTGTGTCGGATTGCACTGATCGTGAGGTATATTTGTGCAAAGACTCTCATTTTGCATTTTTTTCACCATGTCTTGCATACAATGCCAGAGATGTGACGCAATTAGTTTTTCGTTCTCTGAAAAACTACTGCCGTGTGCGATATTGCCTGCACATCTGCGAGTTCAGCAAGACAAGCAAGAATATTAGGAACACTCATTGTAAAACTTCTAGCGAGACAAAATGAAGACAAAAACCGCAACAGAAACTTTAAGATTTTACCTGTTCAAATAAAGTTTTTCTCTTCTCAGTTGAAATCGCCGAGATTTTCAACCCGATCAATCAAAATAAATTTTAAATCCATTAAAAAGGGGTGATGATAACGTGAAAAGGCGTGTCGTCCGCGCCCCCGCGCACAGAGACAGCGCGATGTCACAGCGAACGATGGCGGGAATTTCAAAATCAGTGAAAACTTTACTCGTTTGTAGAGCAGGCGCTTGCGCGCGTTCGCGCGCATGAATGTTATGTTCTGTTGAGCCTATAAGAGGACTACAAAATCCGTATAGTCTCCCCACCATACGCGTCGGGCACCAAGGAGACCTCCCTCGTAGGAAAAAAAGCTATACAACAGTAAGAAGCCAGCCAGTGTATTGTATGTACACATGCTTTATAGCTTTCTTCTGCAGGCGTTTCCGAACGAGCCCGGGCAAGCGTACGTCGGCTACATGAGTGACGATGATGACTTTTACAGTGATGAAAGCGACTTGGAGGATGATGTATAAGCTGTGCAATGAGCGCTCATGCTGTTTCAGTAAGTGCGTCCTTCGCAAAAAAAGAAGCAGTATGGCCACCCACTGGCCAATGCTGGAAGGAGATAGGGCGGCAGTGCGTTAGCGTAATCTTTCAATTCTTTCCCTATTTTCTATGCCCCAAAAGCTGCCTGCTTGCCAACAGTACAGGGTATAAGCGCATATGTAAACAAGGAAATCTCGTCAATAACATAACTTAGCATCAATTCAACATAGAAAAGAGACGCCTTGTCCTCCAATGGTGCCAGGAATTTGGTCCAGAAAGCAGGACGGAGTCTGTGCGGCTACAATCTGAACAGGGGAGCATCATCTGGACAAGGCGGGGGCTGACCAAGTGCACCAACAGAGGTGGTCCCCCCCAAATGGATACAGTTGACTAACAGACCTCCTTGGAGGCGGCCAGTCCACTGCTTCTTTCCAGTGCTTATTGTCAGAGTCCAGAGGAACTCGACAGTACTCCCGCCAGCCTCACAGCTTACTAAGCGGCAACATTGCGTCTTTTGCGCGAAAAAATAACGATATTTAACGCGTTAACGATATCTTTTGAGAAACCGTTAACGATTGACGATAACGATATTTTTTGAGATATCGTTAACGAACGATAACGATATTGTTTTCCTGTAACGATATACACGTTACCCACAACAAAGCATAGAGTGCTCAGCTGGGGGGGGGGGGGACCTCGCCGGTACCGGGTGAGTCAAGGCCAGCGAGGGTTTACGGTTCGCAAACCGGCCTCCATCACAGGGGATCGAACCCGGGACAAGTCCAGCCACAGGCTCCCAAGCAATATTCGGAGAGACGAATGCCGATCCGCTGCACCACCGCGGCCAGCCCACATATTACACTGTAAAGAGGGGGAGCAAAAATTGTGGATCTCCACCACATATGTGAAAAAAATGGAAGATTTTGGCACAGGGGGACCACAGGGAGCTGAAAATTTCGGCTTCTTAAATGACTGAGATAGCGGACCAAAATTTTGGGCACTCCCTATAATACTTGGGTGCTGAATCCAAATATCATACTCATTTTTCAATATTTCTACATTGATTCTAGAGTGCGCTTCGTCTTTAATTGAGCTCTACAGTAACAAACTGCGCTGCTTCCGCCCAATACTTCACAGGATTTATTTTTAATTTTTAGTCGACGCCTGAGAAGATGACACGAATTCAAGTATTCGCTCTGGCCCTCATGATTCTTCAAAAAGGTGAGACAGCTTCTGGACAAACCCTGGTTTACTTCTACAGTACATTTTATCGGCACCGAAAAGAACAGTCTCCCCACAGAGACGTATCACGGCTTATCACTGTACTGAATCTTCAGGTTCAGACTCATCAGCCACGCCACAGCGCAGTACCTTTGCTTCGAAATAGCGACGCATCTTTTGAACCAACTTGAAGGGTCATTGAAGTCAATTTTGTAATGCTTAAAGGGCTACCTATACCCTCCGCCCTCCCATAACCAAGCGCTCGGGAAGATGAAAACGCTGCGAAATGCGACTTTGCACCAATGATCTTTCCTCGCTCGGGTTAGTGTCGAAAATGGTCATGTGAGCGCCACACGTAAAAAATAGACCGATTGACCACTTACCCATCTCTGTGTCGATCCGTACAGAAAGCCTGTCTCTATTGGTAAAATTTCAATTTTTTTAGAGGATCTAATCGTATGAAGCGCATGAATAACAAAGTCTTCTTTTCATTAATTCTCTTTTCTTTTCTTCTCTTCTTTTCCAGGCATCCGTGTTGTATGTATGTGCCCCTATGTTCATTCTACCACAAACCTGAGTTTCGAAAGGCCGTTAGCGGGAATTCAAATTCCAGTTGTTTACATTTCCCCGAGCGCGTGGGAGAAGCCGGGTGCATAAATGATGTATTAGAGGCTATAGTTCGCCGTTCAAGGATAAAAGATTGACTTAAGTGGCGCTTCAAACAAAGTAAACACTGGATGAGACGTTTTTATACATGTTGAGTGAAAATAAAGATAATGATGACCTTTTTTGTAGACTTTAAAGCCGACGCATTACAGTGTATTGTTGCCGAATATGCTGGAGCTGGAGGAGGTGCAACCTACCTCGTGAATTATTGCGATGCCAAGTTGTGTTCCACGAAAATATGTCCCCCAAAAATGTATTTGGTAAGCTTAATTGCTATTCTTCGCTTGATATAACTCACGATCAGTATTGCTTTATCAGCGCTCAAAAAAGTTAGAAAACGTCTCACTCGGAAGGGGAGTCTGGTTTATTGTAGATTAGAGCTGGACATCCTGTTGAGAACTTATAACACTGCGTGAAAAAAATATTAAAAATTTTGGACACAACTTTTAAAAAGCCGACAAGTTGAGCACAGCTTACGCTAAACTTGCCGCAAATTCCGCGAAAACATTGCGTGATAAATGATGAAGGCTCTTTGGAGTTGCAAGATTTACTCTTCAACTGTTTGTTTCGAACACTCGTTACTGTTGCGAGTTTGAACAAGGATTAACTTGAGCAATTTATTGTATTTTTTATAGGCAACGTCAAGAATTTTCACCGAGCAATTACGGGATGTGACGCCCATGGTGGGAGCAATGAAGGCTCGTTTATACTCGCTACGCTGCGGCTGGCGTAGCGCGCACAGCGTCGCCGAGCGCAGCAGGGAGATGTTTATAATTCAGCGCGTAGGTCCGGGCGTAGAGACCTGCGCGCGTAGAAGTCGGAATACTGCGGCGGAGCAGAGTTGTCTGCTGAAAACGGGAAACCCCTTTTTTCGCCTTGTGTGCGCGATTTTCTACTGAAGCCGGGGATGAGCTCGAATGAGTGTCTACCTACAATTCCAACATGCCCCATTCGTACAGCACGGACAACGGACTATATCGGACAGCTTTTTATTTAACTTTTTCTATTGTCATTTTAACGTCGCTACTAAAATTGGAGAGTATCATACGGATTTTACAATTTACCAGATTGCGATCAGTTATGCGCAATCTCGAACCCAAACACAGAGTTTTTGAACATCAATCACCATTGCCGTCACTCTCTTCCACAAAAGTGTCTGGAGTGCCATTTCTATGGGCAAGACGTCGGAAAGGATTCTTGGATTTACGGCACGAGTTATCACTCCTTCACTCCTTACAGTTAGGAAACAACAGTGTAATCGATCGCTTCAATGCTGGGTGAAGGTAGTTGAAATCTAAAAGCATGGAAGAAGCGATGCAATTGCTAAACTAAGCACTTTGCAGGAAGTGTCCTCCTGCTCTGATTCTATTACTGAGGAGTTTTCAGTACAGTATTGCAATATCATACAGGATTTTTCTGCAGTGCCTACAGTATGTTAAACTGGCATCTCATTCTTATTCTGCGTTTGCCATGGATAGAGTCCGTCGACAGCATACCTATATGACAAATACATACAGCATGGCGCAGCAAAAATTGAAGCTTACCTTCGATGATCTAAATTTAAAATTTTAGAAATCATGAGCGTTCTCGCAGCAGCCGCTCTTGAAATTTCAAATTTTGCAATTCCTCAATTCTCCTGTTGAAAAAGAGAGTAAAAATTATATTTTGCCACGCTTTCAGCAGATTAAAATATGCTATGAAACTTATATCTATTCTAGAATAGTTAAAAACAGATAAACTAAGTCGCTGAAATTAAAAAATGAGATACCCAAGTCAAGAATTCTCATAGAGGAGACCCCAGTACGCGAGCGCGTATTTTTTGCACTAACTTTTTTCTTACTTGTTAGTGCAAATAGTACGACTGGGCGGCCCTGCGACAGCACCCCAAACCGACCCGTTTATACTTCGTCTGCCGCTGCATCGCTACGACACAAACAAAAAACCACACAACCCAAAAAAAAAAAAAAAGGCCAAAACAAAAAACCCACATTCGGTGGCAGTTCGCATAGTCGTAGTACAGTACCCCGTGAAACTATACTTTACCCTGTGCGCTGCGCGCTACGCCAGCAGCAGCGTAGCGAGTATAAACGAGCCTTGAGCGCAAGTGGGTGGATGGTGACGGGGGCAGATGCGTAGCGTGCAACTGCAACTCCGACATGTGCAATGATAAGAATGCAGTAAATCGCGCAGTAGACATGTACGAAAAAGGCGACAAGGGAACTGGCGGAGGTGGCGGAAACAATGACCCAGAGTCCAAGAAGACTGAGAGAGGAGGCGCCAGTGAATGTTTGCCCATAAGTTTTGCCTTGCTGTGCGGCATGAGTGCTTTGGCTAACATCTACATAATTCGTGGGAAGTTTTATTTGCAATTATTTGATTTACTGATTTTAACCAAGGTTTTGTGGAAATAAAACTAGCTTCATCGCTCCGAGTCGACAGAGGGACACGATATGGGCACATTAGACTACAAATTGCACGACAATCGAGCTTGTTGTCAGTTAATCTCAGAGAAATCATAATTCATGACAACACCAAATAAAACGGAGGCAAATTATCGACAGTTTTCTGCAGCAGTTATGCATCTCTGCAAAATTGCTATGTTATGACTTGAATCTTGTCACGAAACAGTGCGCATGTTTCTGCTCATGTATTTACCGCCTGCTAGGAAGGCTCGTATCCTGATTCAGAGCCTTCAGTTCGTAGCTCGGTGACAGTAAGTATGCGGATACTGTGTCTTGGATGTGATCCCTACTCAACGGCTCGAGCTGAAACTGCTTTTCTGCAAAAAATACATTCAATCGGTTGGCGTCTTCCATAGTTAAAGGTTACAGACGCGGATCTTGCTGCCAGGAAACCCATAACTTGCCTTACTGCGGCCGAGGAGCCACGGTGGCTCATCTCATCATTGGTTAAGGCTTTCGTTCCCCATTGCTCGGGCCAGCAACCCTGACCCAAGGCCTTAATTTTATTCCATAGAAAGAATCCCTGAAAACTAGTTACTTTCATGCAATTATTTCTCAAATGTCGGCATTTTGCACGGTTTTGCTTCCTCTTACAGCAACAATGCACATCAAGTTCAAGTTCGCGGTAAAAAAATTAAGAGGCGTAGCCTGCTTGCAAAGTCAATTGTGGAAGCTGGTGTTCGACATCAAGATGAAACTACTTTTTAAAGAATAGTTTCATATTTACCTCAAAAGATCGAGTAACAGAATCTAGTTGTTTGCAGAGGACCTCTTTATTTAGAATACGCCTCCCCTCAATGCGAGTCCTACCCCAGGATGTCCCCCCACTGGCACACATTGTTTTCCACTAACCCGTATCCTATATCACTAAAAACCAGTCCTCATTGAATACGCGTCACCTCTAATTCGATAACTTTCCTGAAAACCAGTCATCTTTCCTTTAAATTCTCCTCTGACCCTGCAGAGTCAAAACATAGTATATACAACCCCACCCTAGAAAACTGCTTTTTTCCAGTTTCCCAAACTTTTCCACTCCGACTCGTCATTTTAGCACTTGGCACATCCCCATGCGCACGCGCTCGACAAAAATTGTGTTAAGCTTCTCGCGTAGTGCCCAACTTGGCATCACGCCATCCACTTCTACACCCATTCTTCAAAACAAGCTATGACATTCAGAAATGATTTTTTTTATCTTTAAGGCCAAAAAGTGACGAGCATATGACGACGATGCATTTCCAATTCGCATCGCCACACACCCAAAATCTACTTTAAGGTCAAAACACAGTCCACCCAAAAAACGGACGCGCCTTTTCAATCGACTGCATGCACAAACTTTAAACATGCCTAAACGCAAATATCTTTCATATAATGAGTGAGATGAACATGAATATTGAAAACATGAAAATCCAGTTCATTGTGAAAACAGATTCTATAAATCTCCATTCCCTCCCATCTCCAGTTTCCTGTAATCCATCAGCCACCAATGTCACATGAGGTGCCCAAACAATAGTCACCTCCATATAGCCTACATTAATCCACTCCTATTCTAACGCACACAAAAATTACACCGCCCGTACCAGAAATTTTTTCCACAAAAATTTTTTCTGCAAGATAAAAAAGCTCTAGCAGTTGAAACAGCTGCGAAAAAAATCATACAACAAATGCTTATTTCATTTTGCTTGCAAGATTTTTCATGAATCAATGAGGACGGGATGAGTCACGAGAAAAATCTGAGAGCGGATCTTCTCCCCGAATACATACAATTTCTGGACGCTAATCCTGATTTTACTCGAGCCCAATCTAAACACCTAAAACATCTACAAAAAAAAACACAAAAACCTCAAATCTGTGCCTAATCTGTGGTCACAATCGCAACATCAATGTCATCTCATCCCGCCCTCAGAATCTTGCCAAATTCGTCCGTTCAAATAGCACATTTTCAAGAGAGCACTGCTGGTCAAAAAAGTGTATCATAAAAATTGTGCAATATTCATCCAAATCTTTTTTTCAAAATTTTTTAAATATTTTTTTAAACTTGAAAAAATTCACAAAATATCTTACGCGTGACATTTTGACGAGATGAAGAAAAAATGTAAATGTTCACGCCCGTTCACCGCAATCCAGTTCCCTTCTTCTCTTACTAACTCACATAATAACGCATTCTTTTTCGCGTTTTTCACGTTTCCCATTCTTCAACTTTTTCAATTCACCATTCGCTTTATATTTTTCCAAATAATTGAGCTGCTTTTGATTTATTGCGCCTCGTCGGTGCCTGAAAAATATAAACAAGCTTATCTCAATTTACTCATCCATTGCCTAAATGCCTCATAAACCCCCACACTTACTGTCTTATCAATTCCACTGCATCCTCATATTTCATACCAGCTTCCATTAAGGCCAACGCCACCAAAACGGGTGCTCTACAAGTCAAGAAAAAAAATGGTATATTCGTACTTTTTTCTTTTAAAAATAAACCAGGCGTCAACATTCCAAAATCAACATCATTTACGGCATCTTCACTTTTAAAGTCATTACTAATTGACGTCATAGCCTCTACACCCCGCTGGGAAAAAAATCCAGACCTGTCATATAAATCACTACTGCACCCCCGTCGACTACATTTCAAGTCAAGTCACGCGCCCCATAATTATCTCACGTTCATATTGAAAAGAATATCAAAAAATAGAAATATCACATTCTAACCTTTTCCGCCACTTTAAACCTATTTCTATAAAAGAAAATGAAATCATATTGAAAGTTTTTAAAGTTTTTACCGCTTTTAAACACCTCGTCTCGAAAAATCTAGTTTTTCTTTTGAAAGCTGGACTCTTGAGACGAGCTACAATTACCGCGAGAAGGAAAGATAAAAAAGCTGGCCCTTTTTGGTTTGTTTTGCCAATCAAGTCTTTCGACCTAGTCCACGACTGAAACATCACCCTGACGGGTGACTTAGAGTATCAGTTGCAAGTCGAGCCTCGACACCATGTAAAAATACAAAAGGAAAACCCCTCAATTTTAAAACCGTTTCTCAAATCTGTTTTCAAAAAAGGCCTTTCCAGATACGCAAAACGTAAAGAACTTAACTGCCTGCATGCGCTTCATTTCGTGCCTTCTAGACTGTGAGAGTGAGTGGTGGTGAGATTACTGGCCTCCTGGTGCGAGACTCCAGACCACTCTTATAGACTATTTCACAAATTTACACGGTGAAATTCGAATTTTTCGCTGAAAGCCGCTTATCACATTTAACATTGACAAAATGTGCCTCGTTCAAAGCCTGTCCATTAGTTGCGCTGATAATTTTCCAGCTTTATGGTTTGAATTAGCATTCTGTCCAAACCGTAGCCAGAAGTTGTCGCCATTCAGTTTAAAAAAGCTGTCAAAAGCGAGACGCGCACAAACTTTGAAATTAAGAACTTTTCGTCCGCGTAAACCTGTCATAAGCAGCTTGCAGCGGGAAATTCGAATTTCGCGTTCCAAATTTTAAGACCTATAAAATTGTCGAGATAGGTCTCCACTACAGCTCTCCTATCAACCAGGTTGCCCAAAAAGTTCCTTTTCGTCAAAATTTAAGTTTGAAAACACAAACAATTTCTTCTTCCAAACAAGTTTGTGAGGTTATTTTATTTTTAACATATTCTATGACCCTGCCTGGCACGGCACTCGTCGAACGGAAGTTTTCTTTCATCACAAGTTAGAACAAAGTGGAAAAAACCCAAGTAACTGATCTTCCCGCTTGACGAGCAAGCAGCCGAGTGAAAATGCTATCGTATCGTGCCAAAACGTACACAAGCCAACTGACGGGCAAGGAAGATGGGCACGTGCCGATTCTTTTCCCGTCGCATAAACAAGCCATTTCTAGCTTTTTTGTTTCTTCCCACCAACTCAACACATTTTTCTTACCTGCCCAAGCCAGCCACGCAATGTACAGCGATGCACGATCCGGGATCGGTGCGAAATCGATCTTTGACTAATTGAATCCATTTGTCCCGGATTTCCTTAGGAGGCGGTGAACCGTCTGGAAATTCCCAATCCTAAATGAAAAAGTAAGAGGATTATATGATTAAAAAAACAGGGCTGATTCTGAATTATCTGCGCACTAAACGTGACATGTCGCAAAGTCACGTATTTGCGCCCCACGTCGACTCGGCACCCCCAGTGTCACGAGAAGATCAATAGCAAGAAATAATGATGCTAGAAAATTATATTCTTGAACTTACCATAACACTGATACCTTCTTTTTCCAAAGGAGTCGTGTGATAACTCGGTTCGCATACGCGCACCAAATCGTGGCATTTATGCTTTTTCAATTCCTAAAACGGAAAAATTCCATGAAAGTATTTTTCCTGAAAGAAAATTCCGAATTCTTAGTCCTTGGCCCGAAGCACAGACTTTTTGGCACTTTACCAAAATCGATCTTCACCTCTTCACCAAGCCAGCGAACACGACTGCCATAAACAAGAGCCAAACATAACATTAGAGCGATAAATCATTTACCTCGAGATATTGAGCAATTGTATAATCTGTAGGTCGATCGGTAATTAGAAAACGCATATTGCCGTATTGGATCTCAGCCGGCGCCGGTTTGTAATAGCTGGGCGGCGATGGGGCGCGATTCTTGCTCGATGAACCCATTTTTTCCAAATGATTATATAAAAACAAATTTTTTAATCGATGGAATGATGAAAACTGACGTTTATGGGCAATAATATCTGTCTATTTGATTCAAGAAACCCAAGAATAAAGGTGTATAAATTTCGCTTGAAGCCACGTAAGCAATACAATAACAATAAATGGCCTTGATTGCGGAGCTAGCCACACGAACGAACGGAGAAAAAGCTGCAGATGACGCCTTCCAGTCCTACTGGCTAACGGTGACGGGCGTTGAACCTGGAAATGTCGAACTATAGTTTTTGTTCGTGCCCACCTACAGAAATTAGCTAAAGCGTATTGACCTTTTCAAATATTATAAACAGCGGAAAAACGTTGATTATTTCTAGGAATTTCGTATATGAAGAGCATAGAATTACGACTTTTAATGCACACCAGGAAGTAAACCAGAATTCCATGATAAGACACGTTTTTCAACTTCTATAATACGAGGATGACTAATACGAACAAGAGGATGACCCAATTTTATGCACGTTACCTAGTCAGCCAACCGATAAATATAACTTTACGGGAAAGAAAGGAGGTTACTCACCTTTTTTCTCTATTTGGTAATGTGTTGCGCTGCACAAATTTCGCCGCCGAACCTGCTTAGCGGGAAGACACCGCAGAGCATTACACAGCAGATTACACGGCGAACGCTGGTCTGCCTCTTTGGCACCTGAAAATAGAAAAAAATGATGATGAAACTACGTGCAAAAAGTAAAAATGCATGAGGAAATTTAGAAAAATTAGGAAATGAAAGAATTGTCGGAAAATTTTTCAGGAATGAGTGGAAATGAGAAAAATTCGAATGATATGGAGTTAAAATGAATTTTAACTTACCCAATTCTCTGCTCTCATTGAAGGCAAACGGCTTCGTGCGAAATAGACTAGGTTAGCGGAACGAGATTTATCCGACCGCCCGACTCGAAACAAAATTTCACAATGACTGTCAAAAGAGAATGTCGGTCGCGCCTGTTGTACTTGCGACGCAACAGTGGCTCCGCCCCCTGTCGCGCACAGGTCACTTTGCTATAAGCAGTTGTGCAGCGGGCTGCGCCAATTATAAGTTTTTAACCGCGAAATTTAAACTTGATGTTGGGTTTTGTTGTAATAATAGCAGAACAATGCGAAATGCTGACATTTTTGGAACAATTACATTTACGCTTCTCATTTCCAAGCATTCTCCCAGTGGCATGAAATGAGGGTGGTAGGGAAGATATAGTGGGGGGGGGGGGGCTGGTTGTAAGCGTCACATGGAAACAGTGATCAAGCGTCATATTCATGACGCACTGTCCCGGCAGCAAGAGCCCTTTAACCTTTTAAATTAGAAGAAGCCAGCCAGCTGAATCCATTGTCTGGAGAAAGCAGCCCCTATCTGAAATCAGATTTTACTCCCCTTTTGCGATGACACATCTCCGAAATTTTATGAATCCGGGATGCTAAGAACGAATACCAAAGACATGTGGAGGCTGGCTATGTAAAATATGGTTTCAGCATGAAGTCTTAGTTACAAAGCAAGAAGCTAATTATAGCTTTGCAGTGTTATTCATTGCCAGCACTTTTTTAAGCTCTATCAAGCGGCAGAGGCTCCTTTCAAAATTTTTTACATCTGTATAAAGGCTTTTGCTGGTCACCTCTTCCATTTTGCAAAAGCTGGCAGCAGTCGAGCAAGGCTGTGCGGGGAGCAGCACATACAGCAGTGTAGCGTCCTTGTGTGTGTCTCCACTAGGAGCACCTCCTTGGACAATGTCGGACAGGATGGACTCTGCGAGTGTTGGACAGCCGAGATGTCCTCGTTTGGCTTACGTCTTTCCAGTCGCTGAGTTATCCAGCACGGGCGGCTGACAGGTAGAGCGTACAGTACAAGGTCAGCGAGAGTTGATGGTTCGCAAAACGACCTCCATCACTGGGAATTGAACCTGGGACCAGCCCAGCCGCTCGCTCCCAAGCAATACTGAGACATATTGCTTGCATTTGGATAAAACCTGATATGACGATGATAAAACGCATTTCCCACCTTCCCTGATAATTTTCACTAGTCTCCGGCGGCTTCGGACAAAGTCGCAGGGTCATCTATTTTTCATAATTCCCATTCCTCAGTACGATACTAAACATTTTGCTTAAACATGTTCGAGTATTTATGCAATCCTTATGAAGAAAGCAAGCTGGCCAATAGCCGATATTCCTAGTCGTAGTCGAGACATAATAGAAAAGTGACCGCCTCTGGCTCTTTCTTATCGACCTACTCTCACCCGCCCAATGTGCCGACAAGGACGCATATGCTTTCAATCACTCTCATCGCACTAGCCTTCAACAAGGTTATACATTGTATGTATGAATACTAACCTAAGCAATATTGCTTGTTCCGAAGAGAATGTCCTTTTCAATAATTCACTGCTCGTTTTGCTCTCCGTCCCCCCCCCCCCCCCCCCCCCCCCAGCCTCGCCTGCTCCCCCTCACCAGAGTGCACTGAGTGGGCTTATGAAGCGCATTACGTGGGCGAACTGTGAAAAACATTAATTCTAACGTTGTTTTGGAAGAAGATTAAATAAAGTTGGATATTGAACCTATAAAATGGAGTTCACACTTCGAGGCGTAAACGATCCGGATTTTCCTTTTTCCGGTTTAAAAATGGGCTGAGAGGAAGCTTTTTAGGATTGTGTATTCTAGTAGAAATATGAAACCATTTTTACCACAACTTTCTTTCATTTGAATTTTAGTATAGCTAGTCGTGGGCATAGAGAGTTCCCAGTTTAGTCTGGCTGCACTAGGGTTATGTGGTTTGCAAGATTATGGCTTTCTAGCTTATCATATCTAGCTGAAACTATATTTTACACATCCGTGAAATAGTGGTGCATTTTTTATCTGATAGCTGATCATTGCCGATTTTGGTGATTTAATGGCGAATGGCGAATGGTGCATGGTGCATTGGCTGTCATATGTAGCTGAAGCCTGTAGCTAAAGCGGCTTAGAAAGTTTTTGAAACCATATTTTACACATCCGCGCAATGGTGGTGCATTTTTCCTGCAATAGCTAATTATTGCCAGTTCTGGCAATCCAATAGCCCATGGCAGAAAATTTCTGACTATAGAGGGCTACATTTCTATTTAAAATGTTGGAATGGGTGAAACATGGTTTCGGAAACTTTCTAAGGTGGATCATTGGCTCTCATATGTAGCTGAAACCATATTTTACACACTTTTTATCTGAAAGCGCATAAGTACCGATTTTGGTGCTTCTATGGCCGAAGGCAGAAAATTTTCAGGCTTTGAAGGGCTACGTTTCTATTAATGATGTTAGGATGAGTAAAATATGGTTTCAGAAACTTTGGTGGGAGGAATGGATAAGGTGAGATTGATGATGGATAAGAATGTGCTTTTAAATGGCATATCCAATTTGAAAACTGGCTGATTCGCAGGCTCACTAGTATACTGTAGAATTATCCTTAAAGACGAAGTACACTCTAGAATCGATGTCAGAATTTTGAATAACGATTATGATATTCAGATTCAGCAGATTCATATAATTTGGGGTAACCGAAATTTTGGACCGCTATCTTAATTGCTTTAAAAGTCGAAATTTTCATTTCCTTATGATCCCCCATTGCAATCAAGAATTTCGACTTTTATCACATAATTGCTTTAGGATAAAATTTATGTTGACCAGACAAAAACGTGGGTGCTGAATCTGAATATAACACTCTTTTTTCAATATTCCCACATCAGTTCTAGACTGTCATGGTCGCTGAAAAATGATGGAAAAATTTGATGCAATGTATCAACTTCTTATCGTTAGCTAAAGATACCTTGCGTGAAAAATCGCAGTAAAAAGTTCCCCCTTCAGTCTTTTTACATGCTGTTTGATTTTCTGCTGAGGTTTCAAAAAACCACAGAAAACCAGATACAGAAAAATATTCATGTATTTTGGTGAAACAATATTTTTATGTGCAAATTTTTCGTTGATTTCTCAAACATTGTTGCTGAAAATTTTTGAAAAAGTTCTTCAAACTTTATTTGCGCAGCAGCTATCACAATGACACCACAGGAAAAATGGGTCTGGCCCGACGCAGCCAGACTGGGCATCAGGGACTGTTGGTTACACGGGTGTGGGCCGTCTCGGCGTGGCACACTTGATGCTGGTGTGAAAAACATAGGCTTTGGTTCAATAAAAAATCGAAGCTATTTTAGTATGATTCTAAAGGCGTTCGTGGCTTAGCTCATCAATCACAATCTTTTTCCATCGTCGACATTTTGCGTGCATTTGGGAAATAGTTTTCGTGGTTTTAAAAAGGAAGATCATAAATTTAGGAATTTTTCTTCCAACTCTTACATTTTTCTTTTATCTACCCGCCATAGGTATACTTGTAGAAGCCGAGGAGACACCGCTTCATTCCTCGCTTATAGTCTCGGAAAAAGAGCGCAGCTGCCAGTTTTCTTAGCTCGCTTGGCTTCCATTTTATTCCCGCCTGGGCGAGGCGGGTGGCAATTGATCGAAGAAGCAACATAAAGTCTCTGGCGCCCGAGGAAAAGGGGCTTGATTGTCGTTTGACGACCGTATATGAACATTGACTAACATCCTAAGCCCAGCTTTTCCTTGATAGCCTCGGCCACTCGAGCTTGGCGTCTGGCCGGGGTGGCCAGTAATGAGTTGACTGCGTTTGGCACCTTGCTGACAAACCAACAAGCCATTTTCGCCCTCATTTTATTTTCATCTGCGAAAAAGTCCATATGACGTCGCTGTCAATTTTCTCCCGCCTATACTTTAACATATGGAGAAAAAAACACTTTTTCTTGTCCTTATACATAATCTTAATTTGCCTAATAACTTATACCATACAAGAAGAAGGCGGAGGAGGAGGAGGTTGGGGAGTTTCATCGAGTTTGGGTCATGAATCGAGTTTTTTCTTCGATTTACGAAACGAACGTACTTGTAAAGGCATTTTACCCGAACCACAATGTCAATGTACGGAAATAAATATTTTATGTGTCAATGCCCAATTAAGATCAACGGAAATCATATTTGAAATAATGAAAAAATTTCCAAAAATACGTCAACTTACATTTCATGGTAATAATTTTGGACAATTACAAGAAAAAGCATTGTCGAATTCGACTAGATTAAATCAATTATTACAATTAAATTTATCAGCTAATTATTTAGTTTCTTTCGATTCAAAAGCATTTTTTGGTTTATATAATATTGAACGTTTAGATTTATCAGAAAATGAAATTATACTTGATCAAAATATGACAAAATTATTTTTACATTTACCAAAATTAAAAGAATTATATTTGCGAAGAGCATTTCGTCGTTCTTATTATTATCATCGTTCGGATACATTTTCTAATTTAAATATTGATAATAAACAAATGGAATTATTAGAAGAATTATTTCGTGATAGTAAACTTTATGAATTAGAAAGATTAGATTTAAGTATGAATGCATTTACACAAATTAGATCAACATTATTTTGTCCAGTCGATAAATTAACTCACGTTTTTCTTTCATGGAATCATTTGAAAAATTTAAATTTAGATTTAAATTGTATTCGAAATTTAAAAGTTTTAGATTTAAGTGACAATTATTTTGTGGCCTTGGATTCGGCCTTTTTTAAATTAGCATCACGATTACCAATGAATTCTATTCGACTCAAAGGAAATCCATTCGAATGTTATTGTAATTCTTCATTTTATATTAACTGGTTACATAATACTGATAAGATCATTGATAAAAATGAATTGATTTGCGAAAAAGCATGGCCAAAAATTTATTCTCGAAGGCCATTATTAACTGTGCCAGTGCACAAATTGGAATGCCCACCGAAAATTATGAATAGTGCAAAAATGAGTGGATGGGGAAAATTGATAGGGTTTACGTGGATTGTAGTGATTTTAGCTTTGTTTGCTCAATGTTTTATTTTCTGATGTAAAAAGAAAGTTGTAAAAAATGAGTGAAATATGTTGTCTCCTATCGCTAGTACTGCACTGATGGCTGGCAATCTGTCTTGTAGACACTGGTCCCTCGTCTGAGACTGATTGCTATTCCGGCAGGACTCGCCATTGATGGATGGGCATGTCATTTATCACTCACTAATCACTGATTTTAGCTCTAAATTTTCACTTGTTAGCACATTTACAGGCGGCATGAAAAACCCAACCTGGAGTGGCGGAAATCTGCTGTCATTTCGGATGTATCAAGACGTTAAGAGCATGGATATAAATTTAAGCTTGCGTGAAATTTTAAATTGCGAGCTACTGTACTGTAAATATTGAAAAAAGACAACAGGAAAATTATTCCCCTTATTCCCCTTATTATGTAATTCTGTATGAAATGCTTTCACGTGGTTTCAACGGGACTTACGTGAGTAATTATCTGAAACTGACACCTTATGACGCGTAATTTACACAATATTTTTTCCAGTGATTATATTTTCATCAGTAGAGTATGAATAGAGTTAACGTGAGTAGTATGGGTAAGATGCTGTATGTGTGCCAGCCGACCTACAATGCATTGACTGTGAATTTTTCCTGTGAGCCATGGGATATTCTTGATTGAATCTTCTGATATGCCACAGATTTTACGCTGCAGAGTGTAATAGCTGTATAATTGCCTCATTGACACTGATCTTGTGGGATTTGTGATGTTTTGTTAGCCGTGTTTCTTCTGCTGCGAATTTTCTGCACTACTCGCCAGCCTTTGGTTGGATTTCGCAGGTTATCAAGCGTGGAAAATGAGTAGCTGGAAAAACGCATTATGAAATTTTTTTGCATGACATGATCAGCATGACAAACAGGAAAACATTAGAGTAATATGGCTGATGCACTGCACAACAGTATTTTGGAAACCTCGCATTCGACCTTATCAAACAGGAATCACTTTAAAAAATAAATTTTTCACGCAAGGCGCGAAATTTAAAAACTCTCATCTGAAACAACATTTTACGCACTCCAAAAATCTGAGAGGTAGGGGCGGCCTTCCAGGCACATATAAGGCTTCATAGTGCATGAAGAGCCAAATCGGAATTTTTCTTAATTTTTATCGTCTTTTGTGTTCAAATCACATCACCATCGTGAGAGCATAATTTGGTTTCCGATGGGGCTGGTCAATGGGTGGGCACAGGACTATTTATAATTTGACTCTGTCGTTGACCTTGATTCTTAGACGTTATTTGACCAACAGTCTCCTACCTACTTTACAGTATCTAATTTGAGTTTTTCAAGCCAGTAGCTGCTAAGATTGCGGATTTTTGCTCAGGCGTAAAATATAGTTTCAGATGTGCATGGTAAAAAAACTCTGGAACTACATACAGAACTATATTTTACCAACCCCTGGACCTATAGGGTTGCAAAATCAAACAAACATCCCTTTCAATTGGGCTGAAAATGAACAGCTAAAATTTGTACGATGAAAAGTACCGCGCTCTTCCTTGAGAGTAAAATGTGGTTTCAGATGTAATCATAAAATGATGAGAGAGTGTGTGCCGATTTTAGACATGTTATCCTGAATATACTGTGTCATGAAGGCCTAACCTTCTTGCATGAATGCATTTTAATTCTTGAATTCAAGCTGAAACCAGATTTTACCTCATCTTTTCGTAGCAAGAATACAACTAGTTTTTACTTTATTTTCAGAAATTCATCAGACGAAGAATGAATTTTAGACCTCGTACCATCCTTTCATTGTATCTATGCGCACCTGGCACGGCCGATTCGACAAGCTTGCAACAACATAAGCACCTTATCAATGGCCTGTGACTTGTCAAAAGTTTACCTTATCATCATCAGCCAGCCGCGTCTTCCTCACTGCTGCCTACTTGGCGTAAGCCGATTCCGACTTGAGAAGATTGCTACACGTACCACCCCAAAAAAGCATACCAACCGAGCCGAGGCAGCTTAGCAATGCATCTTTGACTCAGGACACAACTTGTCCTCCTTTTTGCCACTGCCCCTTGTCGATCGCACACGTTCGACTGACGTCAACCGAGGCAACGTGAACAGAGAAGGAAGCAGCTCCGTGGACGCAAATCGACGAGAAAGACCGACAAGAACGTGGTCGAAAACGAAGGCAAATGAGATAAATAGGCGGGAAGAAATCCCGCCTCACTGACGATATGCAAGTCAGGAGAGACGGTTGACGGTCATTGATTTCTATTTTATGAAGCAACCAGCTACAGTTAAATTCCAGTGACATTCAGGCAGCTAATTTGATTTAACGAGCCAAGGAGCAGTTACTGGGGGCTGATGAATGATTTCTTATCACTTGCTGTTTACTCTGGCCAATGTCCATAGTCGCCATGTCGACTGGGGCCAAGGTAAAAGCTGATCAGCAAAGGTCAGAGACTCGGGTTTCGATGTTCGCAGTGACAATTTGCTTCGTTTTCTTTTGTCTTCTCAGCTAGTCGATCGCCTACCTCCACGCCCCTATCTGTATTTGTGGCCAGTTGGATGCTTCTTGTGCTCATCTACACAATATTAGCCAAGATTTTTTACTGTCCTTTATGCCATTCCTACAGGTGTTATCGTTTATCTGAAACCATATTTTACTTATATCTCACAGTTACTATTTCATTTGAACGATTTTGATTGACCTTGTCATCAAAAATTATGGCTATACTATATGTTACAAATCACTGGCTCGCACTGACGCTCGCGCCCCCTAATGGTATACATAAATCAGTCAGAGTGGCCAACATTCTCCATGGAGGCCCGTAAAGGAACGATAACAAATGCACAGTGCCAAGATGCATGAAATCAGTCAAATGTGGGTAATTTGAACAGCCATCACGTTTGGCGAAAACATCCTTATTTTGAATTTGCCGCCAATCAGGTTCTTATCAGTTCCATCTGCTAGAATGCGGCAAGCTGGCTTTCGCACCTTTGCGAACCTGATTGGCGGCAAATTCAAAATAAGGATGTCACGCCAAAACGTGATGACTGTTCAAATTGTCCACACTTAACTGATTTCATGCCTCTTGGCACTGTTTATTTGTTCATTCCGCTTCAGGCTTTCATGGAGAATGCCGACAACGGTGACTGATTCATGCCGTTGGGGGCTCGAGCGTCAGTGCGAGCCCGTGATTGATCACATATTTGTAATATAGCCATGTCAAACCCGCGGCTCCACATTCTTTTTTGAGATGAGTAAAATATGGTTTCAGACAGCGACTCCCCATAGCTCAAGTAAAGGTGGGTTTTTTTTAGTTTTGGCCTCTCAGTATGTGCGGCATTAGGAGTTTAGTTTTCCTTGCTTTACTTTGTCTAAGATTCGTACTTCCCGTATTACGCTTTCCCATATTTTCAAAAGGCCATTTCACAGGTTTGTGACACGCCAAATTTTAAAGCCGCGCGTCTGCTGCTTGAAAACCTATGAAATGGTCTATTTTCACTTAACTTGAGAGCTCAATTTTTTATTCTTTCGGTTATGGAGTTCTCTGTAATCAAGCACATGCACCTAACCTGACCATGCCCCCTCTCAGTAAGGGTGTCCAATCTATCTCTGCCGACCGTAATACGAAATACCCCATAGTTTTCCCTGATTGCAACATCGACTCTCCTCTGACGCTTCCCAGAACCCATCTGCTGCATAGCAGACCCAATTACCAGCTCTTAGCTGGCTTCCTCGTGCCAACTAGCTAAAAACACTCCCCAGGGGCCTCCGATTCATCTTGAAAACTTGGAAATTGCAACGGTTTCTTTTTTGAATGTTAGCGCAACGACTGTGTAGCTCACGCCTCCTCCTCCTCCTTTTATCGACTAAGGCGAGAATAAAATTGGCTCGGGGTCTGGCTTAATGCCTGAATCGATAATGCTCAATTCTATTTTGTCCTCCCTCACTCAGTTATGAGCGACAAGCTAACAAGCTTGGAAGTGCATTGTCTGCTCTGACTGCTTCTACAATATTCTCTTCAAACATAACCTACGGAATTTGGATTGGGGGCGAATATATCAGAAGGCAAAGGACATTAGAGCGGCCACATTGGAATCTAGCAAAGATATTTGAATCGTGGATGCTATGCTAAAAAATTTGCGCAAATTCAAAATATAACGCTTTTCATGCGTGCAATGTTGAGAAAATTGAACATGAAAATAATAAGGTGGGATCGAATTGGTGCTCGTTTTGCCATGATTGCTATATCAAATTTAGCGAATTCTTGCCTCCAGCAACCTGCAAAAACACTTCTCAGGGGCCTCAGGGTCAGCAGTGTACTTTTCAGGTCTTCCAAATGTGAAACTATTTGACACCTTTTTTGATGAGTTACTTGCAAAATTAAATTTCAAATTTTAGATTTCTAATTTGCCTGCTGTGTAATAGAAATAAGGAAAGTAGGACAGTACACCATTATTTTTAAGCTCCATTTTCCTAACTTTGTGCACAGTGAAAGGCACAAACTTTAAAATTTACGCTTTTTGGCGGAGTATAAACTCAGTTCGGCTAATCATTTTAGTAATTTCAGCGCGGCCCTTTTATCACGCAATTGGTCTTGGGAGTTTTTAAGCTGAATTTTATCAAAAAGTTCTTTTCGTTTGTTCTTTTTGCAATACAGCGCACAGCAAAATTAAATTCGCGCTTTTTTGTCATAAGCAGTCGGTGACATGCTTATTCAAGCTGTGTTGCGTACAGTGAGTGGTCCTCCGACTTCCGTTTTCATCGAAATTCGCAATCCGCTTGGGCTGCCAATCGAATTATCTTGCCGCCATCTACTAGGCGTATTAGTCAGCTGTGTATCGGCTTTGTTGATGCGTCATCGACTTTCTCATCAAGAATTTGGGCAACCCAGACTTTACAGTCAGTGCCGCGAGGTCTGCGCTTTGTCTAGCTTTGCATCGATAAACTCGTAAATTTCGCAGCGGGCATTTTTTCGTATCGCGTTTATTCTTTCAGCTTCGAATATTACGTGTAATTTCTTATTTCAGGCATTAAAATTGGTGCTGCAGTCACAACGTTGTAATTTTTGAAAATATAAATCAAAGTTTGTGGCCAGTTTTTGGAAACGGCAATTTTATTTTGATAAAATTACGATCTCGGTAAAAAAGCAGAGAACAAGAAATGGAAAAGAAGAATCAAGTGCATCTGAGCAATGGTTCGAAGAGCGATGAACAAAAAATTCAGTATTCGCCAAATTCTTATCGTAAATCTCAGCATTCCGAAAAAGACGGGCAACAAAGCGATGTTAATTTGTCATCGTTACCGGCGTCGGAACCAACTGTTAGTCTTCTACCGAGCGATACATCGCGAACCCCCATAATTGTCAATGACGATGGTCCGAGTACAATTACGTGCGCCACTGAGGATACGACCCCTTCCGATGGGCATCATCACGAAGGCAATTATAGAGTCTATCCAAAACGATGGTTTGTTTTGTGCGTTGTCAGTTTATTGAATTGTTCCAACACCATGTCTTGGATCGCCTACGCCCCCGTCTCCAATTATGTCGATTGCTATTACGGTAAATCGACTGCTACTTGGTTGAGCTTAGTCTTCCTCATCGCCGCCATCCCCGTGGCCATCGTGGCCATGTGGTCGGTTCGTCGATACGGTCTACGATCAGCGGTTTTATTAGCGGCTGGAACGAATGGAGCAGGGGCGATCGTCCGTTTGCTATCATCCGCCTTACCCCTACCAACGAGTAGATATATCGTACTTCTGGGTCAATTATCAGCCGCCGTAGCCTACCCGTTCATTATGTTCTTACCAACAAAAGTCGCAGCTTCTTGGTTCGCCCAATCGCAACGCGCTACAGCCACCATGATCGCCGCCATGTCGAATCCGTTAGGCGTCTTATTCGCTAATTTGATATCGCCGCAATTAGTAGTCGAAAAAGGGGATGTACTTTATTTGAATATCTTATTAAGTATCGTCCCAGTAGCAACAGTTTTCCTGGCCATATTTGGTGTGCGTACATCGGATCCACCAACACCACCGGGACACGCGGCTGCGCAAAAAGCATTGCCTTTTTGGGCTGGTATCAAGAAATGTATGACAAGTCGGGCATTTCTGACCTTACTATTGGCCTTGGGTGGTGGCATGGGCATGTTCAACGCGTTATATACAATGATGCAACAAATTTTATGCTCTCGAGGTTATAGCAATTCGTTCGCCGGCCTTTGTTGCATTTTAATGATCATTGGCGGATTAGCTGGAGCAACAGCATCGGCGAAAATTGTCGATTTGACAAAACGATTTGAAGAAACCATGAAAGTTTCGTTTGGTATCGCCGTAATTGGTGGCGTCTTCTTTTCTTTACTCGCCTTAAAACCAGATTTAAAAGCTGTTATCGCCATTTGTTGTACTACTTTTGGTTTCTTCGGATTAGCCGCTTATCCGATCGGCTTAGAAACGGGCGCCGAATGTACTTATCCCGTAGCCGAGACCACATCGACTGGATTAATCGTATTATCCGGTCAAATACAAGGCGCTTTATACATAATATTGATGGAATTCTTGGGAAAACCACTCACCAATCTAGTAGCTCTCGATCGAGAAGTATGCTCGGTCGGACGACATCACTCGAGCGCAGCCGAATGCGGTCCGGCCAGTGTCGAAGCCAAAGATATGACCACGGCTATGATCATATTCGCAGGCGTTGCCACCGCTTTGGCATTAATATTTATTCTTTTATTTAAACCGCGTCTAAAACGTACAACCATGGAGCAAACGGGAAAAGCGGCACCATCGTCGAAGAAACCGAAAAAAAATGAAGTAGAAAATGATCGAAACGGGAGCGGAAATGCGCCAAAAACGGTGGAAATGAAAGTTATGACAAAAGGTAAATTACAAGTGGCATCGGAGCAACCGTTGGTTGAGCACGCTTAAAAATGGGCGCGAGTTTTATGGGTAAAATATGGGAAGGAGCTCTTTTCTAAATTTGTGCGCTATTTGAATTATAAAATTAAGCGCCTAGGTTTTTTGTTGAGGGCGAGTGTTTTTTTGCTGCAGATAATCAATACTTTTTAGTGGCGTTTTTTTGCAGTTTCCGTGCATTTTTTATTGGAATTTTATAGTTTGTCCACTAATGTGTGCAAGAGTGAGTAGAATTGGTTTTTACATTTGCTATTCTGTAAATCCTTGCGCGGCATGATCTTACTTGCTCAACCATTTGTGAAAAAAAGTTACTCGGCAATGTTAATTTTTTAGATTTTAGTTTAGGCTGTCTGATATCTGTATTTGCACATTTTAGGAAGCAGGATGTGGCTTACGATTTTTTAATGCACAATGAGGTTTAGCAATCGTTATGTTTGAATGAAATGCGAGAGAAAAGTCAGGGTGGAGCGAAAACTGACAGGGTGTCCCAAAAGGTCAAAGGCAGATGAGCAGGTGTCTGCTACATGTGCGGTCCGTGAGTAGGCACATGCAAAACGCAATCTATCTAGAAAAAATGGCTGGAACTTAACGACTCTGAGATGCATCAAAATTGGATCATCAATCTGCTTGGTCGGCCTAGTGGATCAAGGCATCTGCCTCTCACGCTGGGTGCGCACTTAGAGGGGAGGGTTCGACTCCCGCCTAGGTAAAAACTATTGTGAAGGATGTGGTCCTTGACCCTCGAGTGCGGTGCTAATGCTTGGCTATGAGTAAATATATAAAACGCCTTGCTGCGCGCGAAAATGACCTACAAGCTGCTGAAAGCCAGTGGCATCGACGTTCGGGCGGGCAACCCAGCGGAGCACATCAAGCAATAATCAAGGACGAAGTCCAAGCTGAGATGCTGGGCAGAACATGAAAAGAATCGATGCGCATGAAATTTAAAAAACCTTGATATGTGTTTGGAAAATGTTGGAATTCGGACTGAGTTGGTTAAGGATTTTTTGTGCTCCTACCCTACTCGTTTAAGGGCTGTCGTGGTCGACATGCGGACTAGTGAAGTGATTCGCTAAATCTAATTTCAAATGGGCTTTCAAATGGCTTACTGCTCATTAGCGTGGCTTTCGCACAAGTCGCACAGACAATTCCCTGCACTGTGCTCGCAGCTGCTCTGAGACCATATCCGCTCCTGATGGTACAGCATAATCGACATGCACTGCGATCTCGTAGATCTGGATTCTTGGCCTACTGTGCACACCTGGCCACCTTCAGCAAACTACGCGACCTGAACGCAGTAGTCGAGCAGGAACTGACTTGTGAACCCACGGGAGCAGTAGTAGGATCCTGCATGGCAGTGTGCAGTCGTTAATGACCCTGGGGCAAGAGTAGCCGTGATCCAATTTTGGCCACGGGAACACGAACTCCCTCATTGCTCCGATGGCTACTATACACTTATTGCCAGCTTGGCTTGAGGAGACACGAGCAGAACAGCCTTGTCTGCGGAGGGCATAAAATCTGGTCTGATGGAACCACTTAATGATGGTCGTACGCTACTTCCACGTTGACAGACGTGTACTCTTTTGATTTCGATATTGCTGAGGGTTTTCTCGAGACGTCTCAACCGCCCAACCTTACCAAAATTTGCTCACACCCAACCTTGCACACATTCTTGAGCATAAGCGCCTTCAGGAACTTTAATGTACCTGACTTTTTTGCAAGATGCTTCGGAGACAGCTGTAATCATTTTCGATAGAGCTACAGTAGCTGTGAAATGCTGGGCTAATCACCATCAAGCAGTTGATATGGCTTATTGCTTGCATAAAATCAAAGCGCAGTAAGCAGCAGCTGCTCAACTCTTCAGCAAAGCATTATGACGACGAGTCTTTCGCCTTAGGTCGTGGCTAAGCAAGGATGACAAGGGATTGGCAAGGGACAAATGAAATGAAATAAAATGCAGAGGAAACAAATATTCGAGCAGAGTATTTCAAAGAATTCAAAAATTGGAAAATTGCATGGAACGGAAAAAATGGTGCGAATGAACGGATAAATGAAAAAAAGTGAGTGAATATCTCGCGAATGAAATATTGTATCAGAAATAACCGGGAACAGTAAGACCGAAAGGTGAATGCGGTTGCCTAGCCCGCGATTCGGGACGAAAATCAACTGTAGACTCGGAATCAGGTTTTCTGATTCTTCGCTCAGGGCACAAACTGTGTTCATCCCCAAAGAAAACAGGAATTTTGCAAAAAAGCAGCCAAAAAATGATGACCTATCGAAGGGGACAACGAGTGCATTTTTTGACTGATTCTTACGTATCTTTCTTGATAAAGTAGATAAGAACGAAACACAAAGATAGACTCGAGAGGGTTTCTAAGAGACTCGACCCGGAGCTGGCAACCCGAATTTTGTGGCCCCTTTTTTACAGTATATGCTCAATCGAAAGTACTCGCATAATTGATTGTCTTGGCGGAAGTAAAATTTTTCTAAAATGCCTATGCATGGAGACAAAGCACTTCAGAGGTCTAAAAAGGGGCAGTAAAACTTGTGCTTGTGCCTGTGTATGAAACCCGATGCCTCAATGCCATCCCTACCAGGGGTGTCAACTATTCATCCTGAAATTCGCAGGGAGTAGTAGGCAGATCACCTAGCGCATGAGCTGTAGCGCGAAATTTGTACTTTACACTGGTATCATACCAGCTTGTCTCAAGGCTCCTACATATGTACTTCGTCAGGGGTCAGGGTCAGACCCTAGTTTGAGGTTGATGTTCAGGTTCAGTGGATTACTGTACCCCAGGCTGGGATAACCCAGCTCGGATGGGGCGGATTTCTCAAAACCACAGGCGGGGGCTACCCAAGACCCAGGACCCGGGGCGAGTATAAAGTGACTTCTGGAGCACCCAAGCCGGGACGAGGTGCCCCAGCCCCAGACGAAGTATGTAGGAGCCTTTACTGGTTGCCTTTTGCAGCTCAAGTCGTACTTGCAGCACATCAGGCAAAAAATGATGGTGCACTGTCGCATGTCTCACAATCAGTAAGTCGACTTCCCCACTGTGCCTGGTGGAGAAGTCGACCCCCATCGAAATTATCAGTGGATGATCGTCACAAGATCGCGGGAGCTACAGTAGTTAGGATCCTGCATATGGCAAATGCCCCGCACTGCAACATCCTATCCCAACACATACTGGTCGTGACTCTGATTTGATGGAAATACATCAGCTGATCCACCCTTGCCCATCTAGGAAGCTTAGAGACAATCTTCTCTTTCGTCTTGATTTTGGAACTGTTTGGCTGAAAATAAATAAAGTGGTTTTATCCTTTAATGCCATTATATATTGTAAATAATATTTTTATATCAATATAATTTTTTTTTATCCAACGCTGACAGGGAAAAAGTTCGAACTGGAGCAAGGCGAGTCTTGTGAATATAACTGCGGCTGAAACAAGTTCACGTGTTCCTTACTCTGCACTACCTCTGCTCTTATCGTTAGAAGATTAACCAAGTAGAACCCAAGCACGTTCAAGCCCTTTTCCTATTTCTTGTTGAAAACACATTGGAAATTCGACCCTCGCGAACTCTCGAAGGTGGACTCCATTGAGAGTCAACCCCTCGCTCACCTGGGTAGCCTGGACAGCCTACTTACCTTCGGCGAAGGACAACCATTTTGAGTCTGGCTGGACCCCACGATCCAGCTGGCCAGGTCTGTGTCTCTGTCACAATCCAACCAGTGTAAAGCAAGCTATTAGGCCTATCTTATGACATCCAGCAGTGAGGCTGTCAAAAGTTAGAGACTCTAAAATGATTTATTTCGTTCGATCGGCCTCTGCCGTCATCTGATTACATGCGCATGACATATGTCGCGAAAAAACGCATGTTGTCAAAAGAAATAAAACCCCAAATACAAAAAGGTTCCCGCCCTATCATACATACTAAAATGCTATCAATGCGTCCCGCCTTTGCTATTGTTTCCGATCGAACGTGTCACTTGAAATTTTTGGTCGTCGTGTTCTTCTTGGCCGTTCCCAATTGGCATTGATTCACCTAATATTGAAAACAAACCGATAGTCAGTCATCGGGGAACAATAACCATCAAATTCAGATTCAAGCCTACCTAATTTGATGGAGACCCCAAACCCTAAAGCCTTTCTGAAAAGGCACGAACTTGGACTCGACCTGCAGCACTGCTTGAGTTTCTATCACGGCCCCACACAGTTCAAAACTACCGTGATTCTTGAACCCGCCCTTCAAGACCCAGCCATGCAGGAATCCCATCTCCCGACTCACCTGTGTGGCGAAACGAAGGGAATTCAAACTTTCGTTGACACAATCATTTTCCGGGCTGACGTTGACGAACATCAACGTTTTACTGTTTCCGCCCAACGAATTTTGCAGCAAATACGTCAATTTGCTGTCCCTGTACGGGACATAACGGTCCTGAAAAAGAAGGTGCGATAGGCACTCGTAGGATGCAGAACTGGAGGCAGAGAGGTGGAACAACCAACCCCAACGCCTCACGAAATGGCCAATCGTGGGTGAAAGGACCTGCAGATAACAGCCCTCCCAACTTACCCCATTATTCAATGCCATAATCACTTTGCCCAACGTCATCAAACTCGAGTTGATCTTGAGCGCCTCCTTCAACTGATCGCCACTCGACTCGGATTTCTTGATATTTTCCGAGCCAGCCAAATCCACCAAATTGAGCATTCCTTCGCACGAGACACCTCGGCCGACGTTCTTGCCAACCAGTCGCAAGCGAAACACGGAGTGGCTACGAGACGAGCGATCGTTGCACTTGGTACTCGCCCAAGTCCGATTCTGCTGAGCCACCTCCAACAGCGGTTTCAACTGGAAGCAGCAAACGTCAGATGAGAGCACGTGTCAGTTACAAAAGCCACCCACCTCGTCCACCGATGTCACCAAGCACTTGGTCACGTCGGGCACGTCCACGTCGGTGCGACCACCATTCTTGACCAGGCGAATATCCAACTTGTCGTTAAACACCTTGGCTGTGTCCTTGGTTAACAAGTCTAGCAGCGACTCGTTGTAGATTTCGATGAAGCTGGCTTCGACCGTGTACTGAAATCAGTGATTATTGATTAAGGCAACGAAAGTGCTGAGGGGATTGGATTCGTGTGCTCAAAATGGCTTTGCCTTTTCTCTCACAGTTCTCCCTTATTTTGGCCAGAGTTCTAATTTACTCTGATTTTCCAGATACTTTGCAGGATTCCTCGACTTTCCTGGTTTTTTTTTAAACTTGTATCACCATGTCCCGACAAGTCACAAAATAACCCAAGCCTGGACTCATCCCCGCGGACTTACCTGCCATCCGTCTCGACCAAGCGAATCGATAGTCTCGAATATCTTCCTGGCCGACAAGTCGATCATGCCGTGCGGCTCAGGGTGATTCGTATTTGATGGCGGCCCTTCCATTGTGAACGTTTTGCCGCTGCCCGTTTGGCCGTAGGCGAACACGCACACGTTGTACCCATCGATAACGCTCTGATAGGGAACAGCAGTCAGCTCAATCTAGGTTATGACATATGAACCATCGGAGTTTATTAACGCTGCAGTTTTTTTAGAATTTGGCAGCGACTGCGGTCAATCTTAGAAAGTCATCCTCTTCCCCCACCTCAGCCAAATGTAGGATCGCCCGCCCAGCACTCGGCTTACCTGCACCAGCTGGGAAATTTCTTCAAATACCTCCGCTTGGCTCGATTCAGGCCCGAACACTTTGTCGAACTCGAACGAGTGCTCCGTTGATAAATTGGACGACGAGGCACCATTCTTCGAGCCATGCATAGGCGTTGACAACGACGATAGCTGAAAAAAATAAAAAACCTCGACTTCCATCGACTTGAGACCAAAAACAAGTCGCTTACTTCCGGCACTTTGCGAATGACCAGTTTTTTTTCCTCTTCATCTGGGAAGGAAATAGTGTCGAGTGCAGTCACCAGTCCGAACTCATTGGACAAAATTGGACGAACACGACAGAACACTCGAATGTTGCCCTCAAACAGAAGTAAAATTGGCGAATGTCAACCAACCAGTATTTGGCGGGAGAAAAGCAATTTGAGCTAGAGTAAAGGCAATTACAGTGGGACAATATTTCCATCTCAGCTTTGGGTTTGGAGTAACCCCCTCCCCAGGCAATATAAAATGACCTTGCCTAAAGAGTATTCAGCGGAAGAGAAATGCAGAAGCCATCTTGAGCTAGACTAGAGGAAATTTCAGTAGGAAACCATTTCTACCTTAACTTCAGGTTTGAAGTGGGACACCCCCAAGGCAATCTAAAAGGACTTCGCCCAATGGCGCACCTCTGAATGTTTGGACTCTTTCCTCCCGGTCAGTAGCAAACTATATTAACCCCTGGTTCTCGTGGCACGGTGCATAGCCAATGACCTTTTTTACTGGTCCCTAGTTTACATACTCAAATGGCCAAGCCAGGCATCCACTATTCCTACAGTCAGGTCCATACCTTCAGTTCCATAACTTGGTTATGCAAACACCGACGATCTTCTTCGGCACGCCACAGCTGCTCCTTCAGTCGACCACTTTCCTCCATCGATGCCGCTAATTCAGTCTGAGTCTGTTCGAGAATCGCCGTCAAATTTTGCATGGAACGAGCAAGATCGTTCAATTGAGCACCACGCTGATCGCTCAAGATTCGAGCTTGACGCAAATCTTCCTGCAACGACAGAGTGCCGGTGAGCGGAGGTCGAATCCAAAGACTTAAACAGCAGCAGACGTAGCGGGACCCACAGTAACAGCTAGCTTCGGAACTGAATATTAAGTAGACTTTTTAGAAGGGGAAGCAGATGAAAATTTGGCGGATGATTGAACTGAGAGAAAGGAAGGAAGGGATTCGTTTGCTAATTGGCCACTCATTTTCCGCTTTCTCCTTGCCTGATTTTGAATATAACGATAAATACTGCATTACAAATCATCCAAGGAAACAGTTTTTTGGCTCTATATTTGCTGGCTACTAAGGCTGGGTCAGGTCATCTGCATTACAGCGATTTGAAAAAGTGAAAAAAGCACCTTCGCTACCAAATCCCCTGGCGATTTTATTTACAGGCTACTACTTCAGGACGGACCATCCTCTCCGAGCACTTACCAAAGTTTCGGCATGCACATTTTTCAATGCGCTCAATGCCGCAGCGTCCGCTCCAGCCGTGGTTTCTAGCTCGACCAAACGGGCGCCCATTGTTTCTTTCTCTTGCCGAGCAATGGTCAATTTGGCCTCCAATTCATTTTTACGCGTTTCCACGGCTCTGAAATGAGAAAACCGTGAGAAACAGGCGAATAATGAACACGGTGACCGACTTACTGAAGCTGGCGCTGTAACTGTTGTTCTCGCCGGGAAACGAACGGCGGCGGTTTCTTCTTTTGAATTGCTTGTTCCGCTGCCGCCTTGGCCGACACGACGGGTTTCGCGGTGGTGCGATGGGTGGTCGGCAATGCTTGCCGGGCACGACCACGAGCTGAAACAAGAGTCAATCGAGACAATGAAAGGCAGGACCCAGCAAGAAAACCCAGGACACGGACCTTATAAGACAGCCTGCAGAGATTGTCACAAGCCGCTGTGTCAAGGCCAACATGGGACTCCTCGGCCAACCATCCAGTGATACTTCTCCATACGCAGCAAGTGCACGCCCACTCTCACCTGGTTGACCAGCATCGGCAGATCGAGCTGCTCCGCGATTCGCCCCCACATACGGCCTGTTTGTGTTGCCCTCGTTGCGTAGTACTGGACGGTGGTTGGCTGGCATCGGCATCGGACGTGTTTGTGGGCGGGGCACTGGAAATGATGTCGCTCTGGCAGCTTCTTGCGTGGACGCCATGGGAACTCTTGGCATTTGGCCGCGGAGAATTTGTTGCGAACGACGCTTTAGCCTAAAAATTAAACGATGAAATTAAACTTCAAGACTGAAATGAATAAATAAATTACTTCTCCGCCGCGATCAATTTCGTTGCTATTCCGGCGATTTTTCGTTTCGGAATCATTGAACCGGAAGCGGGATTAGTTAGGTCGGGGGCTTTAGATGATTGCAAAGGTGTCATGACACGGACGAGAGGTACTTGAGGAAAATTTTCGGCCATTGGCGATCAAGTGACAAAAAAATTGAATGAAATGAGGGGAGAATTGTTATTCGAGCAGAATATTTCCAGTTCGAAAATTGTGGTGCTAGAATCAATTATTATAGCAAAAGGAACCGGGAATAATAAGACTGAAGGGTAAAGAGACTGACGGCTATTTATATTGGGTTGCCTAGGCCGGCACCCCTAGACGAAAATTCAGAGAATCAGGCCAGGATCAGGTTTTTTGATCTGCTTTTGGCAGACTGTTTTCATCCCCAAAGAAAACTGGAATTTTGCAAGAATAAGGCAGCCCAAATCAATGACCTACCAAAAGGGCCGACGAGTAAATTATTTTTGACTGGTTGTTACGTATCTTTCTCGAATAAGTAAATAAGAACAAAACACATAGACAGGCCAACACAAATCTAGAAATCAAGCACGCGAAAACACGGAAAAACTCGTTTTGGGATCCAAACAGAATTAAAATTTTGAATTTGCCTGGATACCACGCGCGCACACTTTCGAGTCGTTTTACGGTAAAGTATAGTTTCAGGTATAATTTCAAAATTGTTAGAGATGTTTAGTCAGGATGTAGTCGAATCTGGAAATTAAAATATCTAGATTTGAAAGAATTCGTGAAAATTGTGTCGCTGGTTTTTCCTGGACAAAACGTAAGCAGGCACTGTTTGTAAAAGGGGCGTGGCTATGTGATTTAGTAGCCAATCAGAGCGTAGATCGATATGCAGGACCAGAATTCGTGTTTTCATCGTAATTATCATTTTTTGTGCAAAATAATTGCAGCAGACACAGGCGAAAAGTGATTTTTCCACTTCTGCTACTGGATGATTTTCTCTTATCCGACAGGGCGCAAGAATAAGTACACGAGCACTATAATGTAAAGTAACAAGCGGACGTACCATGGTGGCATAAAATACATTAGTCCCAATATCATATCACTGGTGTTACTTTGATGGTTTGTGTGATCGATTTGTTGATCCTGATAATTTATTGATTGATCAGGTTTTTCATCAGAAATTTGGCTTTGTCGTACATTTCCTCGTTCCATTTCGACACTGTCTTGGTTCTTGAATTGGTAGGTCGGGCGCAGGTTGACAGGAGAAAGACGAAGAAATAAATAGAGAAAAGAAAAGTTTGTGCTGGATCTGTTACTCAAAAAAATCAATTTTCGGGGTGGTCATGGATTCTTTTCAATCGTGTGCTCTTGACGACCAGGACTTTTATAGGTAGCTTAGTAGAACATTTTTGTGCTGGTGAAAGAACGTTTTGACTGGCAAACGACTTCGGCGAGCCTCATCTGGCAGTGAGGGCGCCCAGGAGCAGTACAAATTTATACTGCAGAATAGCAGCCCTCAACAATGCATATTGTGGTGCTCAGAGCGAAAACAGGGCCATTTTGTGGTCATCTGCATGTGTCTTTGTGATCAAACGAGGGCCTGGAGGCATGTGCTAACATAAGTGCCACTAGCGCCTATAACAGCACCAGGGGCCAGTTTCACAATCGCCTAGGACATGTCCTAAATATTAGGACACCGTAAGTCCTATCTTACATCATTGCGATTTGATCGTCCTAACTGTAGGATATGTTTTAGCTGATTGCGAAACTATCCCCAATCCAGTATCTGTTTCCGGGTCGTGGCTTAGCGGTTCAGGCCTTTGGCGTACGCGCTGGGCGCGCACTTAGAGGGGAGGGTTCGACTCCCGCCTGGGTAAAAATGATTGTCAAATATGTGTTACTCAGCCCACGAGAGCGCTGTATAGTGCTTGGCTATGGATAAAGTATGACACGACATGACATCCCTGATAACGTGTTAAAAGTCAAAAAGCAGAGTTCGACCCTGAGGACAGCAGATTTTAGTGTCCTTCATTTGTGTTGATCGATCAACAGATTAGATAGTTCCAAATATGGTAAAGGCAGTCTCTGGGGGATGAGATTGTGCCCAGAATACCTTTGATTTCAATTTATTCTTAACATGTAATAAATTTGTTTCAGTAAGTTTCCCCACCCAGTAATAACAAAATAATTCAAGTACATGAGACGTCGAAAATCGCTGAAAGCCCAGATTTCCTGGCGAATAGTCAGCGAGCGTGTGAAAACGTGCGTGGGAAGATGAGAATATGACCTTGGCACCCATGGAATCTCGACTATTTCATGCCGTTTACATTTTTGCCAATAGAGCAATCCTTAGTCCAAGTTCTTATTATTCATCTGGCTCCTATTACCATTTCAAAAGATATGTTCAAGCTACAATAGAAACGGACTTAATAATTTTTCAATCGAAATATTGAAGCTGCCATTTACTGGGTCTCGCCGGCTGCGCTTGTATGGCGCGGACTCTTTGGCACAGAGTTTTGTAATCGAAATAAAGGTGTGTGAAAGTTGGATGCGCCTGTTTATGCATGAGTCTTTGAACCAATATGCGAGTATTTATTTAAGGTGTCGGCGATGGGTCCCCAGAGCACTCCTGCCTTTGGTCGTCAGCGGTCGAGTTCACTGTCGTGCCCGCCTCCATTTTGTCCCATCGATTTGTGGCTTTGAGTAAGTTTTCGATTTCTACAGTAGGCATCCTATTTTATCAGTGGCAACAGCCGACTGGCACCCGCATTGCTTGAGCCAGCAGCTCTGACTGGGAGGCCGCAGTTCTGTTCTGGCTGAAGACGGGTTTAGTAAACCTATTCGCAGAGTGGGATCCAGTCTTTGAGCCCGATTTAGTGAGTATCATCCTGGGACGCTGGTGCTGGCACAGGATGCCCTCGTGTGGAGACGCACTGAGGTAAGCTGCCGTGAGAGCTTGTCACCTCACGGGCTCGCTTATCATATCAGGACTGCTTGCAAAACGGATGGCAAGTCCCGTGGGGCAACCACGGCGGTACGGGGCTAACCCACAAAAATTAAAAAAACAGCCCACTGGCATAGCTGATGATAAGGTTGCGGTAATGTTGGGTTTGCATAACTAATTTCAGTTACATAATATGCAAAATACAATGTAAAATCATCTCTGCCCGATATTGTCGCGTGGCATCACAGAACTTGAAAATTCACAAGTATTTGAGCATAGTGTAGTTAAGCTTCCCCTCGGTTTGATTGCTCCCTGCTATCTACTGTGGTTTTTTCTGATAATATGGACAGAATTAGAGGGTTCAAAACTAGTAAGCAAAAAGAGGCAGAAGACGGGAAACATAATCTATACGAGTCCGTATCCCCCTCGTTTAGTCCCCCTCTAGTTAACCACACTCTCCCGTTTGGTTCAAAATCCCTGTGCCCCTCAAATAGTCTACCCGGGGCGGTGCTGGGCGCAGATATATTACGAGAGTAACGCAAAAATGAGAGATGCATTTTTATTTTCTCGCATATCCAGACCCTCAGGGCCATTTGAAATGATAATTTTTATGGATTATTACTTGAAAGACTATCAAAAGTCAACCTGGACTTTTGGTCACTCTTACTTAAGACATATTACCAATTATCTATGGTCCTCCCATGAATATGCAGTTGATAGTTCCATGAAAAATCTGAAGTCCCAGCGTTTTTGATAGCGTTGAGTATTTACAGACTTGGAGAGATATACAGTATGTGAGATACAGTTCAGGTACTGATGTTAACTGCAGAAATTCTGAAGCATACCAGACCTCTTGTAGTGACTTATGAAACATCAACCGGACTGGATGACTGCCACTTGTGCCTGTCGATGGGCGCACTGACAGCTCGAGAGCACATGTTACACTGTCGTAAGAGGCACTGAAAGGAAAGTGGAAAGTGCCAAGCAGATCCATACTTCCCAACCAGCACTAATTCCCACTGTGGTTCCTTGTGGATTCCTAGCATAGATCCGAGGGGCGTCTAAGCAGAGGATACACGGAACCACAAGCAAACCACGATGGGATTCTCAGAATTAGGAATTTCGGGCAAGGCAAAACAATGACATTTTTTCTGATTTCTCAGACTTCCCCTTTTTTGACTAAAACCAATGACGATTTCAGGTGTTCGACTAGAAATGCTGCTTCTAAAATTTCTCATCTTTTCTTGCACCATCAGCATTATTGGTGCGGGCGGGGGTGGGCTAATGATTCAACCGAAAGCCAAAATGAGTTCGCAGGAAGAGGCGGAGAGAATCGCTGCTTGGAATCCGAGATACAAAACGTATGTGGGTCCTGGCGGCGCATTTAAAGTATCAGCCAAGGGCAATGAATTGTGGGCCATCGACGCCTATAATTCTTTATGGCAATGGGTCGATAACGATTGGGTTCATTACCCGGGCGTTGCAAACAGTATTTCCGTTGCCTCCGATGGTTACATTTGGGTGTCTGATTCAAATCACCTGATTTGGAGAAGGGATGAAAAGGCGAACTGGGTTCAGATAACGGGTCGAGTACATCAAATCAGCGCCGCGTCCAAGGATTACGCAGCGGGTATCGCAGCGGACCAAGTGTGGGTCTATCGCAACGGTACGTGGAGCAACCCTGGCGCTGGCCAACTGTATGTGGCTTTGGGTGAAAGCGATGAGATGTGGTTGATCAGAACTGACCAATCAATTTGGCGGAAAGAGGGCAACGGTTGGGCTAAAAAACCAGGCTCTGGTGTCATGATCGATGTGCAAGGCCCGAATCGCGTGGCCCTGTTAAACGGCACTGGTGACGTGTTTTTGTGGAAAGGCAGCGATTGGGAATGGGTCATGGGAGGTGTCAAAAGTGTCAGCGTCACCATAGATTGCGTCTATTATGTCACTGGCAAATTCGGGGAGCGGAAAAACGGTGCAGTTAAAAGGTGGTGCCCGTATGATTGGAGGAATAATTGAAGGAAAAAAGGCGAAATAAAAGCAAGGAAGGCTTGAAAAGTTTTAAACTGTGACATCGAATTTCGAAGGCGAGCATAAAATGATAGTATTTATACAATATACAGAACATGCAATTAAAGTGAAGAATACAATATAATGGGGAAAAATAAAGTTTTTTTCCGCAAACTTTGAACGAGTTTTTTGCATTTTTCAATCAAGTGTCATGCGTCTTTGTTTTTTTTTAAAGAACTCATTAGTCATTACACTTATCTGCTAACAGCTGCGGCATGCTGATCAGATAGAGAGGCTGTGTTTACGCGCCCTCACTTGTCAGGGGTGACGAAACGCAGAAGTGATGACACAAAATGTCGAACAAGAAAACCTCTTACGTCCTACTTTGAGAAAAATTTTGCGCGACAAACAAATTAACGCAAACTTTTTAGTAGATTATATGTACAGTATGTGTAGGGGACTTTAAGGATTTTGCGACGCTGATAGAAGCTACGGGTAAATTCCTGTCCTTTTTTGGGACTAGTTTCGGTGGACCGACTCATGAACGTTAGGAAGTAAAATCTTATGGACGCGCGAAGCTCAAAGCGCGCGAATTAATGCTCTTGACCTGCTAATTGTACGATTCGTGCATCAATAGCTGCATACTCAGCAGCTACTGTATTCGGTTGGCAGTTTCATCAGTACTAAAGGCACAATCCGCCGCAAATCGGATCCACAGTCACGAAGTATAATTGGACTGTGATGGCTCTCGAATGCTTCAAGGACAAAAATTCTTGGGGATGCGATCAGAAGACGTGTAAGGGAAGAGCAGGCGACAGTTGCTAAATCATGCGAGCCACTTTCACCGATTATCACTAATAATTATTGGTTTTTCTGTACGTGTGCTCTTCTTTGCGTCCCCGAGCATTTTTATCCTAGAGATATAGAAAATTTCCTAAAAAAATATTAGTGCCAGTTATGGTTGAGCTTACTGTATGCTTCTTTCCGACTGAGCAAAAATCAGAAGTTGGATAATGCTGCTTCAAGCTAATGGCTGACAAAAGATGCAACAAGCCAAAGAAAAGGCCCCATCTGCACATTGGGAGAGTTTCTCCTATTGTTCACAAGATGGCCCATTATCTGGGCACTAGACTAGACGTCTTAACCCTCCTGACAGTCAATCAGGTGCTTCTGGGTCCGTGTCACCCGCATTACGGAAGAGAACTCCTATACATACTGTAAATTAAATTTAAGTGAAAGCGAGGTTATTTCAGAATTTTTGTCGCTATTCAAGCTCCTATGCTGTGACAAACCTAACTAAACTATAGGCTCGCGATCAGTTGCGAGGCGTCAGCTGCCAGGGCCTAAGTTGGAAGCTGAAGCACCTAATTTGTTATGTGTTTGTTAAAAAAAGCTAGTCGTGCACACCACTGCCACTGTCAAGCTAACAGGTTGGAAGCTTGAAAAGCTGGGGTGGGGAGTTCGGACAGCCTTGTCTGAAAGAGTAACCCCATAGGTGCCTGGGCAAGTGCGAAACTACCTTTGATTTCATTTTATTCGTAATATGTAATAAATTTGTTTCAGTAACTTTTCCCACCCAGAAATATCAAAATAATTCAAGTACATGAGACGTCGAAAATCGCTGAAAGCCTAGATTTCCTGGCGAATAGTCAGCGAGCGTGTGAAAACGTGTGTGGGAAGATGAGAATATGACCTTGGCACCCATGGAATCTCGACTATTTCATGCCGTTTACATTTTTGCCAATAGAGCATTCCTTAGTCCAAATTCTTATTATTCATCTGGCTCCTATTACCATTTGAAAAGATATGTTTAAGCTACAATGGAAACGGACTTTATAATTTTCAATCGAAATATTGAAGCTGCCATTTACTGGGTCTCGCCGGCTGCGGTTGTATGGCGCGGATTCTTTGGCACAGAGTTTTGTAATGAAAATGAGTGTGTGTGAAAGTTGGATGCGCCTGTTTATGCATGAGTCTTTGAACCAATATGCGAGTATTTATTTAAGGTGTCGGCGATGGATCCCCAGAGCACTCCTGTCTTTGGTCGTCAGCAGTCGAGTTCACTGTCGTGCCGGCCCCCATTTTGTCCCATCGACTTGAGGCTTTGAGTAAGTTTTTGAGTTCTATAGTAGGACGTTCTCATCAGTGGCAACAGCCCGATGACACATCTCAGTTGGGTCAACCTGGTTATTGTGGTCCATGCAGGAAACCATGTGGACTTCTGTCTGTTGATGATCATTTGGCTTCACGGCACTCGACAAACTTACGATTAGATCCAATTCAGTATGCTGACGAAGAGATCCTGCTTAGTCATTTTGTTCAGGCTGTCCAAATGCACTTGCGCAATCTTTGATATGCTGCGCATCTGGCGTGAAAGACGCAAGCTTTGAGATTTGTATCTGGACTTTAGTCCTCCTCATCTCGGACCACCCGGGTGCACTGATCGCACTTTTCCCCGACCATTAGCTATTTCGAGCTTAAAACAGACTTTTGCAAAAGAACAGGGTGTTCTGGGTATAAAAGGAAGGTGCCAAGACAAAAAAGCTGAAGGAGGCTGAAGATGAGTGATGGAATCTGAATCTAAGTGGTCGATAAGATAACATTTCCGGGTCTGTAGATTTCTTGAAGAAACCTGACAAATTCAGTGACTGTTGGTAACTGTCACAAAAGACGATGAATGTGGAGGGAGGCTTGAGCACCAATAGTTTACGACACTACAGCCACAGACTCACAATCAGAGTAAATAGACAAGGCACAACTTATTATTTGACCTAGAAGTTTAAAATGATTTTGTAAATTGTTTCTTCGTGTATACTTAAAAAAGCAAACAAACCGATATTTTTAGTTTTTAAGGTTCATTCAGCAAAAATGCCGCTGCTGAAATATCTCGTTTTTTATACAAGCATCATAAGCATAAGTGGCTACGATGCAAGATGGAGATCGTATCCTGGTCCTGGGGGTGCAATGCAAGTGGCAGCCAAGGGCAATGAATTGTGGGCCATCAACGCCTACAATGTTCTTTGGCGTTATGAGAGTGACGAGAATTGGGAGCAAGTCCCAGGCGTTTCAATCAGTGTTGGCGCAAGCCCTGATGGTTACACTTGGGTGATCAATTCAAATCAACTGATTATAAGAAAGGATGACAAGTTAAAGTGGATACAAATACCTGGTTACTTAGTGCAAGTTAGTGCAGCGTCGAAGGATGTGGCTGCGGGTGTCAACGCGCAGGGCATGGTTTGTGTCCATCGCAACGGAACGTGGAGCTACCCTGGCACGACTACTGACGGAGTTTGGGTGTCAATTGGCCAAAGCGATGAGATTTGGTTGGTCAAGAGAGATCAAACCATTTGGCGATGGGAAGGTGACGCGTGGGCTAAAAAACCAGGCTCTGGTGTCGCGATCGATGTGCAAGGCCCGAATCGTATGGCCCTGTTGAACGGCACTGGAGACGTGTTTCTGTGGAAAAGCTACAAATGGGAATGGGTCATGGGTGGCGTAAAAAGTGTCAGCGTCACCAGCGATTGCGTCTACTATATCGTTGGGAAAATTGGTGAAAAAAAAGATGGCCTGATTAAGAGATGGTGCCCGTATGATTGGAGGAATAATTGAAGGAGCAAAGGCGAAGTGAAACGATGCGAAAATATGAATTTTTTTATTGTGACACCGAATCACAAAGACGCGTATAAAATATACAGTATATGCAATGAAAGGGAACAATATGCTAAATAAAAAAAATTTTCGTTCGGAAAGACACATATAGCTCCTGCTATATACATATAGTCCTGCTCTTACTTTTTGTACTTCCAGCTCTGCGAGTGGAAGCACAAAAAGTAAGAGCAGGACCGACCAACCGCTCTGGTAGGAAGGAAGCACAAGAGAAAGTGGAGCCTTGAGAAACCAAATAAAGACTATACGATGGGGTCGATGACTGGAACGCACAATAAGTCGGCAGGAAGAGCTCTCAGCAAATACAGATATAAAGTACATGTGAAACTGGATCATGTAGGGCAAAGGTTCAGGTATGTTTGGCTGCGCGCAAAATGAAGGGACAGATGACTTGATAGCTGGTGGGTCTGGATGGGCGACCTCGCAGTGGCATGAACGTGAAAAGAACGAGCACGTTTCTTGTTTTTTCTTGCTACAAAAGCATAAAAGAGACTGAGTTCAGATTTGTCAGACCAAGATTTATAAAAGTGGAAGATTCAAAGCAACAATGGATTGACAACAGACCGACGGGTTGCATCTTGGATCTTGGATGCGTGGCCCACTCGTGGTCTGTCCTCCACGCTCACTATTGGTGCGCGGGCGCATGTTCGACTCGCGGCCAGATATATCATTCCTTGTGTAATGGGTTCCACCCTCCCTGAGTGCGCTTGCGTTTGGCGAAGCGGAAAAAAAGAAACAGGGCCATAAAAGTAGACTTTACTGTAGACACGACAATAGATCTCGCACACACACTTTATGAATGCGGAATAGTTTTTGTAAATGACGTCGGTTTTTCTTTTTGACGTTGACTTTGACGCGAACCCCAGAAAATTTTCAACTTCGACATTGACTCTGACAGGGGGTTCAAAATTTTTTTGACTCTGACTTTGACTTTGACAGGGCAGAAAAGCTCGATCTTGACATCGACTCAAGATTGACCTTTTTAAAAAAATTTTCTCAAAGGCTCTGTGGACAAGCCGCCCTGTCCCACCAGGTGTCTCACATGTCGCCCGCCTCTTCACAGCCTTGGCAAAATGCTGGGGGCGGAGGTAAGCGATGGCCGAGCCTGCCTGGCATGTCAAAATACAGAATGCCCAAGAGCCGCAATATCCAGGCCGAACAATCTTTAGCTGCACATGCGCGCAGTGTAAAGCCGAGACAACGCGACTACAACACTCCGTGCGAGAATGCAACTTATTCTGTTAGCCGTGAACTCAAGTGCTTCTTATCAGCTAACTAAAGAACTAGTGGAAATCAGGTAGCAAAAATACAGTCAGTAACATATCTTGATTTACAAGGAGCGAAGTCCAAAGGTTGACAAAGTACCATTGCTTAAGATTGTTCAAAAGATTTAAAAGTTCTGAAATACAGTATTAATTTTTCAAGAAGAGAACTCGTTGAAAGACGGCGGTTCAAATGTTTAGAGCGACCAGTAGACACCTTCAAAGAGAGCCTTTCCCAGAGCAGTAGTTAAACCGACGATGTTCTATTTCAAGTAACTGATATGTACAAGCCAGGTGAACACACAATTAACCAATGCTGACACTTGATAACAGCCGCCACTCAGGTACAGGTCATGGGCGCGCAATTCAAGTACAAGAGCTGAGGTTCCAGGTGCTTCTATACTGGCAGATACACCACAGTCCAAATACACTGTACAGAGAGCATGGGCACAAGTGACCAGATACCTATGCGCCTCAGAGTCGGTATGTACACGCTGACACAGTATGTATCTCACTGTCAGTTTCCCACACTTCACCATTGAACATATACCCAACCCCCCAAGCCCTAATTTTCTCTCATGACCCCCCTCACTTTAGTTCTGTTTAATCAATGCAGCAGCATCGAGTACGCTTACTTGAGACACACGATAGTCATTTTTTTGCAATAATTTCTCACTTTTCCCCTCATTCTCATCTGAAACTCCCTGAATTCTTCTCTCATTAATTTGCTAAACCATAAATAGAAAAAGAAATTGAAGGATCTGCTTGAACATTCGGCTGAATCACAAATAAACCCGCCCACGTTCAGTGCAAACCACCCTGTCAGACAATTCTGACAAGCCATTCGATAGATGTTAGTGCTGGCCATGATACAGTAGCCCAGCTGGTTCAATAAAAATAAAAGATCCAAAATCAGAATCAGAGAAATAGTCGAGTTGACCTCGCCCTTCTTTTGCTGCTGCTGGATGAGGATTGGTTTCATGGACCGTGCATCTGTCGACAAGTGACTCATGGACTTGGGATTCGGTCTACGCATTACGTTTGCAGCTCCGACGATCGAATCCAAAGGTGATACAGGCTTGGAAATTTTGATCACTGGCTTAGGAGTAACAGTCGTTTTGCTTTTGGATCGGCGCAAAATAGTAGATACGATCTATTGTAAAAATACCATAAGCAGGGTGGCCAGACATGGGAATGCCATGTCTGTGACCATGCCCACGTACATGGACACTTGGTCGAAACGTGCCGGAAACCAGGGCGGTGCCACTCGTCGAACAGCCACGTCTCGAGCAGCGTATCGAACGCGGAATAAGCTGACCAGGGCGATGGCAGTGCCACCAATAATGTGCACCTTGCTCCTAAATTGCTTTGAAAAGATTTTGTGAGGCCATCCAAGTGCAACGTAACGTTCTGCAGTCAGTGCCAATGCGCACAGATCAGAGGCGAAGGAGCATGAAAATGTGAGTGCGTGGCATAGGACAAAGAACCAAGTGGAGTCATCGCCCCATCTTGACCAGATGTAAGTCAAGCAAAAGATTAAATCCAAAATTGATATTAAAAACATGAAGACAAAAAATGATGTCTTTTCTGTGCAAAGTTTTTTCCAAATTGCGCGGAGACATCAAAACTGGCGAGTGGACTGATCAAGAAGACAAGTCGTTGATGGAAGGCTTGGAGAAATACGGCTTCGGAAAGTGGCGGAAAGCGGAAAGTGGACATTGAGAGCCACGGTACGAAAGGCGGTGCTGCGAATGGTTGGTGAAACTGGTTTTATATGACACCAGCAACGTCTTCTCTTCGAATCGGTTTTTCTAATGTTAATGGTATAAAAGGGAAAATTGATTACATCCATCCAGTAATTATCGAGCAGTCATTTGATATTCTTAGTATTGCTGAAACAAAAATCGACGATTCTGTATCGGATGATTTCCTCTTGCAAAATTTACGTGATTACAATGTCTATCGGCGGGACAGGAAATCTGGTGGTGGTGGCATTGCGACTTTCATTAAGTCAACGCTTCCAGTTATTCAATTGAAGTCTGCAAATGATTTAGGGATCGGCCGAGATGATTTGGAAATTCTAGCCCTTCGAATTGGAACTGGTAAAGAGTCAGTTGTTCTGTTGACAGTGTACATTCTAAAGCAATGTCCAGCGGCAATTCACGCGCTTTTGCATTATTGTCAACGTGCGTTTAGACACCAATTCGATCGATTGGTCATTGTGGGAGATTTTAACGCCGACTTATTACTTCATTCACCTGCCCGAGCAGCAGTTTTTGATCTCATTAGTAGCCTGGACGCCACGCAAACCGTCACTGTGCCCACAAGGAAAAATCGTACTTTATTGGATCTGGCGATTATTGGGGATGGTCAAAGGCATCGTGAAACAAAAGTATTGTCACCTATTGATTCTTCTGATCACGATGTATTATCGATTAGCTTGGGGAATCGACCAAAAGCGAACTTTCCTGATCAACGTCTCGCTTGAAGTATACGACGTGTTGATTGGAAGGAAGTGAATCGTAGGATATCAGCTGAAGAGAGCCTACACCTGGTCAACTCAGCGTCAGATGTGGATGAAGCTTGTAATCGGCTTATGGACAGGATCACCAAGGTAATCACAGAAATTATTCCACGCCGTTCTGTCCAAAGAAGCCAGCAGCATCCGTGGATTGCCTCAGAATTGCTTCGCCTAATTCGTGAGAAGAATCATGCCTACTGGAAATGGAAGAAGTCAAACGACATCAAAGATTTTGGTTGGTTCAGTCGGCTACGTAGGCAAGTGAAGAAGGATGTTCGTAAAGCGAAACGTCAGTACATTGATCGATTATTCTCGGAGGCTAAATCGCCTGCTGAATTTTGGGCAGCCTATCGACGTTTTAGTCCAGATGATCGATCAATTCCTCCCTTGATTGACGATTTCAACAAATCGCATTTTTCATCGGCCGAGAAAGCTACATTGTTGCAGACGTCATTTCAAGGAAATTTCAACCAAACCATGGGCAGCCCATATTCTCCACCTCCTCTTGATAATGGAGATTATTACGATTGTGACGTCTCATTTAGTTTCGTGCATCGACAACTAGCAACACTCCGTATTCAAAGTGCTCCTGGCATTGATGGACTGTCTGCGCCTATTCTCAGAAACATTGCCTCGTCCATTGCTCCAGCTCTTACGGCATCGTGTAACCGCTCGCTAGTTGAGCGAGTTTTCCCGAAAGCATGGAAGGTGGCGAAGGTAATCCCAATACCGAAACCGGGCGACCGTCATCAAGCTACATCTACAAGTTCGAAGAGCTCTCAGTTGGTAAAACCCAAATCCGCAGGACAAAGTGCAAAAAATTCTGACAAAACTTTTTTGTTCCGACAACCCTAATTTTTGCATTTTTGATCAGAATTTCTTCGTCATTCGAAACATTTAATTTTCATCGCCAAAAAAATATCAATTACCAAAGGCATGAGGCCGCGGCATTTTATTAACGATATATATTATGTATATACCCCACATGAACTGCTACCTTTCTTGGAATCTTGTATGCAGCCATTCTATCCCTGGCCCAAAATCTTATAGCCCCTGAAGTAAAAAGTGTGAAATAAAGTAGCACTTCTGGTGGTGAGTGGCCAACTATCAGTGGTTCCAAGTCAGCATTTTAATCGGAAGAACCCTAGCTCGAAGCCCAACCACCTGATTCGTTTTGTGTGAGTTCAAATACGTGAGTCGTGCACACCAGCCGCCACTGTCAACCTAGCAGATTGGAAGCTTGAAAAGCGAGTAATGGCGGCAAATAGGCACCACTTTATGTCAAATTTTGTTAGACAGCCTCGCCCTACTTGACCCTAAGAGCGACCACATACAGCAGATGTCTAGGCAAACGCAAAAGTATCACGCTTCACATGCTCAATAAATAAGCTTCACAAACTTTTCCAACCCAGCAATAACGAAGTTATTCAGGAATGTCTGACATGTCGAAAGTTGCTAAAAGCCTAGATTTCTTGTCGCATAGTCAGAGCGCTTGTGAAAACGTGCGTGGGAACATTTGAATATGGTCTTGGCTTTCGCGAAAAATCTTGACATTTCATGCCGTTCATACGTTTTGCCAATAGAGCTTATCAGCAGGCACGGTAGTGCCTGCTTAGACCAGCCAACCAGACGCCTAATGCTAAAGGACCATTTTCACCGACTAATAACTCGAGAACGATTTGACGAGAATTTTTGATTTTTTGCACACATAGCAGAATCGGCCGAATCTACAATCGTGCCAATTTTTATCAAAATCCGTCCGGCTATTGTCGAATTCCAGGATAGGCGATTTCTTGTTCAGGGGGGAGAAGACGAGGAGGAGGAGGAGGAGGATAAACATCAGCCTAGAGCAACAACCAGAGGTCGTACAGGTGTAAATATTAGTTTTTCTGAAAGCTTGCATCTTCAGAATCTGCCTTTTGGCATTCGTTTTTTGAACGCTTTAGTTTCGAAAAGGTTATTCCAGAAAATAATCACTTTTTTGACTTTTTCAACCCGTCGCTTGTCGAGTACTCAACAGATTTTGATAAAAATTGACGTGGCAGCGGATCTGACCTATCTTGCAAAGCGTGCGAAAAATAAACTTTTTTGGTGAAATCATTCTTGAGTTATTGACTACCGAAAGTAGCTGGCTGTGGTGTTTCTGTTTTTTTCATTTTCGGCGCGCAGCTTAGAAACATCAACTGAACGGGTTGAGGTGCAGCGCTATTGATTGGCTAGGCTCACTTAGAGCGCTTTCACGAAGATGGGTTTGGTGTACACCAAACCCATCTTCGTAATTTATTACCAGCAAATTCTTTGGTGTATATACACCAATAAATTTGCTGGTGATAAATTGAGAATTTGTGAACGAATATAAATGATGTGGAAAGAGATTCCATGGTCAGGACATGTTTCATTAGATGTGGAGGTAATATTGCTGAGGAAAATAGGAGCTAAAAATAACTTATAAAACTTGCGGATCCTAAGTATTCAGTTTCAGCTTCTGATGGAATACTCTGAGGATATAGAACTTAAGACCACTCGAGCATGAGCTAGTCCTTACGAATTAGAAATCCTTACGAATGAGCTTTATTGTTTTTCATGCCGCCTGTATATCTGAGTACATATGCAAAAAAATGCGCATTTCATGAGCAGGCACGGGTGAGAGTTTCTGACTATGAAATGGTCGATCGATCTGTAGGCGGTCTTTACGAGTAATTTCATGGGCGCGGGTTAACGTTCCGCTCTATGTTTCTGTTTTAAGAGGTTTGGAAGAAGGTGTATGACAGTCAAGTCGCTCAATTCTCTCAGTTGTAGGAACAAGTGTTTTGGGCCAAACTATAGTTTCTAGCAAAAAACGAAAAACGGTTTTATTATTTCCAAAAAAGTCTGTTATGACAGACTCAAAACTTTTAGGCCAGCCTATGCACACAGTGGAACCAGGGCTTAGGATGGCTGGTCTACTCGGCCACAAGAAAAAGGGAAAGTGCCCCAACAGGCAGTGCACACACAGCTTGTAATTGCTCGCACACATATACTGTATGTATGTATGCATTGATATGTCAGCATCCAAGCCACAAAGCTTGTGTTCGGTGCATGTACTGCTGCTGTTCAGACAGGCTCCCCAAAGGCAGCTGTGCTGTTCCACACAATTAACCTGCACACTGCATGCTAAAGCTGTAGCGCTGGGAGCAAAGTGATATTGCTTATCGTTACATGCCTAAGCCTCGATGAACACTGTAAAATCTTTCCCCTTCTTCCAACTTTATGTTCATGCTCATGGTTTATCATATCAGTAATGACACACTCTAGGATAAAAGGGCACATGACACAAAATGATTTACCTGGCCGCGAGTCGAACACTCCCTAGTAATGATACGAGCAAGCGCTACTACGCATAGCCCGAGAGTTAGACACTCCTAGCCCACTTTGAGGACCACGAGCACAGGATCGTGTGGCCCTCTACCAGGATCAGTCGTCCTGTTGATATTCATGCAGAAAAAGCAGCTTCTGCTCAGACATTTTTCCTAAACCGTGGTTGCGCTTAGCAGAGGCCGAGTAGACCAGCCATTCTAAGCCCTGGTTTCACTCTGTGCATTGGCTGGTCTAAAAGTTTTGAGTCTGTCATAACAGACTTTTTTGGAAATAATTCCAAATACTTATTATTCATCTGCCTCCAATTACCATTTCTAGCGATAAAATTCAAGTTACATTAGGAAGACCCTTCATATTTTTCAGTCGGAATACACACAAAAATTGAAGTTATTATTTGCTGGGTCTCGCCAGTTACGCTTGGATAGCACTGATTCTTTAACACTCAGTTTTGTAATGGAAATAAAGGTGTGTGAAAGTTTGATGTGCCTGTTTATGCATGCCAATTCGCGAGTACTTATTGGCGTTGTCAGCGATGCATCTCCAGAGCACTCTTGTCTTTAATCATCAGTGGCACATAGCTCACTATCGTGCAGGCCTTCGTTCGTCTCATACTTGTGGCTTTAGGTGAGTATCTGACGATAATTTTGGCAGTCATATCCAATCCATCTCTTCTCCTGGCAGACCTTATGGGGCTGCGATGATGTTGAGTCTGCCTTATTCATGTTTAATTTATCGTTAGACCATGCAAAGATTGTTCAAACTGATCACTGACCTTCTCATGTGGGATCACAGCACAGAAGAATTTCCTCATGTCATCATGTCATGTCATGTCATGTCATACTTTATCCATAGCCAAGCACCATAAGGCGCACTCGAGGGCTAAGGAACACTTAATTGACAATCATTTTGTACCGAAGCGGGAGTCGAACCCTCCCCTGTAATTGCGCACCCAGCGTGAGAGGCAGACGCCTTAACCCGCTAGGCCACGACCTCCAGTAATACGGCTCCAGTCGAACCCACGCCTGGCAGGCGAAGGAGGGAAAAAGTGGCAAAAACTCCGACTAGAGCAGGCAAGTTTTGCGATTATATCTGTACCTACGGGTAACATCAACTCGAGTGGTCTCCCAGGATCAGTAATTTTCCCCCTCTCACTGCGGCCCGCCGGGCAGTGTTGGCATCCGGGATATGTAGTCAGGATTTGTTGGAGGCCCGAGTTGATGAGCGTGTGAAAAGGTGTGTGGGAACATGAAAATATGACCTTGGCTCCCGAAGAATCTCGGCTATTGCAAGTTGTTCACAATTTTTGCCAATGGTTCAGTCCAAATGTTTATTATCGTTCTTACTCCTGTTACCATTTCATAATATATAATCAGATTACAATAGAAAGTGACTTTTAGAATTTTCAACAAAAATATTGAAACTGCTATTTTACTGGGTCTCGCCAGCTGCGCTTGTAAGGCGTTGATTCTTTGGCACATCATCATCATCATCATATTTACTTCATTGGACAAACGCTAAACCGCACTCCATGTCCAAGAAACACTTTAAAAGAGTTATACAGAAAACATAAATTACAATGAGTATCGAAAAGTTAAACGAGAATAAGAGTAAGACGCCCCAAGCGTTCCCCAACGTACAATATTCCATAATTCAATACTAGAAAAGATAAAGCTTTGTTTATAAGCCCCGAAATAAGGTCTGGACACAATAAGATGATGTGGTTCACATATCTGACGACTATCACCGTGATGAAAGTTATGAAACTGGCACATTTTCAGTCCTTTCTTTCTATCATACAGTGAAGACCACCCAGCTTGTTTCAGCCCGTCTTTAAAAGTTATGCGAGAATCGTTCAAATATAATCTCAACGCATAAAGCTGAGCTCGTTCTAACTCTCGAATATCCTTATCCAGCACAGGATCCCAGCATATGGCACCATATTCAAGCACAGAACGGACACAGGCATTATACAGTATACGGTAACCAAAAAACTCGGATCTATGTGTCTTCCCAGTTTGCGTCTAATTGCACCAATCATATTCGTTGCCTTTCGCACAGTCAAAGAGACATTTGACTGTATTTCATATCTGAGGAAAACAAAATACCCAAATATTTTACCTCTTCAAAGAAATCCAGTTTGTGTCCATTCACCGTTAAGTCCGGGTGAGGCGGCAGTCTGTTGTGGCCGTATCGGAAAATTATCGCTTGCGATTTCGAAACATTGAAATCCAGTCCTGCTGATCGAACCCAGGTCGAGATAAAATCGATAATTGGGTGAATAATGGTTTCGAGCTCCTCCATTTTCCGAATAGGCACGAACAGGCACAGAATTTTGCAATGAAAATGAAGGTGTGTGAAAGTTGGATGAGCCTGATCATGCATGTCAATGTGCGAGTACTTACTGGCCTTGTACGCGATGCGTCTCCAAAGCACTCTTGTCTGGTCAACAGTGGCACATAATTTACTGTCGTGAAGGCCTCCATTCGTCTCATACTTTCGGCTTTAGGTGAGTATCCGACCATTGTTTCGGCAGTCGTCTCCAAGGCATCTCTTCTCCTAACAGACCTTTCGGGGCTGCGGTGATGTTGGGTCAGCCTGATATATGTTCAACTTTGAGCATGCAAAACGATGCAAACTGATCTCTGACCTTCCCGTGTGGGATCACAGCACATTAGAATTCACGAACACTGCACTACATCATGCACTACCAAAGACACCTTCCAGGCTTGCTTCCTGCCAATGCTGCTAATGAAGTTTCTCGTCTTTTCTCTAACCATCAGCATAACTGCAGTTGACGGGGGTGGGCTAATGATTCAACCAAAAGCCGAAACACATTCACAGGAAGAGGCGGAAAGAACTGCTGCTTGGAGTTCGAGATACAAAGCCTATTGTGACCGTGGCGGCGCCTTCAATGTATCAGCCTAGGGAAACGAGCTATGGACCATCGATGCCAATAGTTCTTTTGGCAATGGGTCTATAACACTTGGGTTCTACCTGGGCTATGCAAACAGTATTTTTGTTGGCTCCGATGGTTCCGTTCGGCTGACTGATTCAAATCACCTGATTTGGAGAAAAGATGATAAGGAACGGCCCGAAGAAAGGATTCATTTTGGAAAAAGGATGGGAAGTTGAACTGGGTTCAGATACTTGGGCGATTGAAAAAAATCGACGCGGGCTCCAAGGATATCGTTGCAGGCAATAACGCGCAGGGGTGCTTGTGTGTATGTACAATAGTTCGTGGACCTGCCCTACGATTGGTGGAGGCTGGCTGTCTTTTGGCCAAAGCGATGACACGTGGTTGGTCAAGTCCGATCAAACAGTCTGGCGATGGGAAGGTGACGGTCTCGCTCGAAAACCAGGCTCTGGAGTCATGATCGATGTGCAAGGCCTGAATCGTGTGGCCCTGTTGAACGCCGCTGGCGGCGTGTTATTGTGGAGAAGCTACAAATGGAAATGGGTCATGGGAGGTGTCATAAGCGTCAGCATCACAAGCGACTGCGTCTTTCACGTCGCTGGCAAAATCGGTGAAAAAAAGATGGCCTGATTTAACATGAACTTGAACAGATGCATAGCAAAACGGACATGATGCTGGAAGAAGTGTTTAACGAAAATACCGGCCTGAAAAGACTTGAATTTTTATATCCACGCGAAAGGAATTGTCTTGGCTATACTATATGTGATAAATCACTGGCTCGCACGCTACATATTCTGGCGGCAGGCCAAGTTGGCTTAGAATCATGTGCTTGGGCTTATTTTATCCAAGAGAACAGGTATTTCAGAAATAAAACGACAGAAGGACATAAAAAGGTCAAATTGAAAAGTAGTACTCCGGCGCTATGTTTGGACGGAAAGTCAAACTTTTTAAAATTCCCGCTGGCAGGTTAGTATAGTGCTTATGCCAAGAAGCTGTCGGCTGGAAACGGGAAACAGACAAGCATTAGGCCTGAAGCACACACCGTTCACCCAACAGTGTTATTCTTGCTTAGCCATGACTGTACTCCCGCACACATCTATAGCACGCAGCCACAGGCAAACTTTGACACAAAGCGACAAATTTATTTTTGTTTAATTTAACAAATCGAGGTGCACGTAATCAAAGGCTCAATTAATCCTATGCATTTGTTTTTCAATGTGTGGAGGGGGGGGGTGTTGCCGGCGCACAACTTGTAATGATCCGTGATGTTCAGGCTCGAGACATACTGTAGAGAGTGAACAAAAATTTGAAATTTGAATCTCTCCCTAATTTTATTTCCTTGCTATTGCTAATTTTACAAATCCATATCCTCCCACCATAATCACTGAAATTAAGCATATTATTGCATAGTGATAAACATTCGACTGGCACACTTTTTCCTCATCCAGTTTCCTCCTTGATTGGTTTTCTAACAAATCGACTAAAATCCTTGTAAACAAGTGTCTTTTTTCCACTTTGACCACATCGTATATCAAATTCCTCAGTCCATCCTTTCTCCATCTCCATTTCACTTTTTTATTCAATTCATAACGGCATGAATTTATAGAGTTGCCATGGTCGAGGTTGTGCCTTATCATTTTATATTTGGCAATGTCAGGGGGATATCTGATAATCTCGAGCTCGTGCAAGTGCACTCTCTGAGCCATATCGTCGTCCTCTCCACCCCATCCCCAATAATCGTTACTATACCCGTTCAATGTCTTGAATTGACCAGTGGTCAAGGCAGTAACACCACCAAAAATTGTATCATAGGGTAATTGATATTGGAATTTATCCACAGCCACGGACATGTGTCTTGGTTGAGTTGGACACGTGTACAAATTATGATCATTTTCTGGTAATAAATCAACATCGTGGAAAATTATGCAATGCCATTGGTCCAATTTCATTGCTTCCATAAATCCGATGTTTAGTAATTTTCCGCGATTAAATGTTTGATTAGTTATTTGTTCAATGACAAATATGGAATAGTGTAGTTGCTGTTTTTGTAGGAAAGGGTGCATGTGACGAAGGAAAATGCGCAAGTGAGTGTCCCGGTGGCGATATGGAATAATTATGGCCACTTTGTGTCGTGGTTTACAATCGATCGGTGTCCAATATCCACCTGGATAAAGGGTGGGGAAACGAGATTCCAGGTCTGGATAGGATGGACAAAAGACAGGTACTTCGATTGGACCGATCAAACCTGGCGGCATGATTGGACATACTGGCAGTTTAGAAAATTCGGAAGAATTATCTTTAAAAAATTTGCCATCAGGATTTGTGGCGGGAAATTCAAAATTTGATTTTGAAAGAGCAATTTTAGAATCATTTTCGTTTTTCGAATTAAAAATGTCTAGCGCGGGAGTTTGAAATTTTTGTTCTAAGTCACGGATTTTTAAAGGTTGACTTTTATTTATTAGAGACCACGAATGTTGAAATTGGGAAATACTGTCCTTTACTTTAATGAAATCTGATTTGATTCCATTCCAAGCGTAAATATGTGCAAAATTTAAAACGTGTATGCGATTGTGATAAACTCTAACACCGACTAAAAATTGAAGAAAGACCAAGGACGCAAGAAAGATTATGAATAATTTAAATCTGGTAAAGTTAACTGATCGATATAAGAATTCAGTCATTGCGTCATTCAGTGATAAGAAAAATAACGTCGCGGATTACATGACAAACTGTTAGCAGTAGAAAATTTTGGTTTCTAATGCATTGTTTTTGGTGTCGGTGATAAGCTGATAAGAAAGAAATTCAAAAAGCTGTGAATGATAACAATACACTGTAGATCTGCAAATCACTCCGGTTTGCTGATAAGCCACCAGAAGCTAATAAGAAATCAAAAAGTGATGAGCCACGAGGCATTGACGGTGATGATTCAAAAAAGTTTCGTTAGCCGCATCTGTCTGAAGAGGACGAATGCATTGAGAATATACTTTGAGTATGGAAGGCCCATAAATGGCAGATGAGAGACAAAAAATTTGACGAACTGGGGAGATAATAATTGTGTTTACCTTGCCTCCATATAAGACCAGCAGGGCTCTGTTTGTTAACTTCTTCTATCCAGTTCATCGAGAAAATCAATGATTTAGGCAGCCTAGACAATCTATTGTCTCGAAGTAGTGCCATGGAAAAGACGAGGGTTTAGCTACGTTTGTCGCCTTGACAAGATGACTAGCGAGTCGAACAAGCCTGGCTAACTGTTGACATGGGACTGCGCGCGGAGTGTGTGCGCTCCCATTTGCTGTCATCCAGCGACTAGTGGGCAGGAAGGGCCTGCTAGAATTACTGACCATGGCGAGGTAAAAAGGGCTAAGCAAACATGTCGGGCGCTAATGAGTAGGGGCTTGTTTATGTAAGGCGGGGCACTGTGACAGGCTGACAAGGCTTCTTATGACAATGCAATTCGTCAAAGGCCACTTTCAGCTCATCCGATATGATTCGCATATTTGGACGGCATAAACTGGCAGCCTCCTTGTCGTCCTTAATTTCTTGTTAGTAGCGCTACGAACAGTTTGTTAGACAGCGGGGGCCAGTTTCACAATCAGCTGGGACATGTCGTAAAGTTAGGATGTTCAAATCGCAATGATGTAAGATAGGACTTACGGTGTCATAATATTTAGGACATGTCCTGGGCGATTGTGAAACTGGCCCCTGGTGCTTGAAAGTGCCTTTATGCTTGCTCACGCGTGCTGTAGAGCGCAATGCACCGCTCGTAATGGTCCATGATTTTAGGCGCGCTATATGACACGCGCATGACGAAGTATAGGCTCCCTGAAGAGAGAGCAGTGTAAGGAGCAGAAGTGGATAGCATGGCATTGACATGATTGGATTTGGGCGCTCGCGCTGGCACTGACGTTGACTGCACATTGATGTTTAGTCCATGCCATGACATGACATGTTTCAGGTAAGCCTCACTTTATGCCTCTTGTGACTGTGACATAAACAGAGGAGAAAAAAGAAAGTGGCAGCGTCTTGATGTATCTTGTCACTTTTGCTCAGGTGCGTTTTGCACTGATGCGAATCTGCCAGTACATGTACACCAGAGCACTTGTACTTTGATGTACACGCCATGTCTGGCTGGCACCTGACCTTAGAGGTGCTTGTTATCACCTATCAGCTAATTGACGAGTATAAGTTCGGATGAGACAAGGAAGACTTGTACGTTGTGCTTGACTGCAGTTTCAAAATTTCGCATCTAAACTAGTGTTCCAATGACCTGGGTTTTTCACTGTCTGACCTGACCCTGACCTTGACCGCCCCTCAAAAAATTATCTGACCTGACCGTGAGCTTGACCGCCCCTCAAAAAATTTTCTGACGTGACCTTGAGCTTGACCGATTCCTCAAAAAATTATCTGACCTGACCTGGAGCTTGACCGAACCCTCAAAAACCTTTCTGACCTGACCCTGACCTTGACCGATCACTCAAAAAATTATCTGACTTGACCCTAACCTTGACCGAACCAAAAAACTTTCTGACCTAACCCTGGACCTGCGAGGAATTGTAAATTTTCTTGCTCTGACTTCGACAGTGATCTGAAAAAAAATTTTGCTTAACCGGCACAAGCAACACAGCTTCTCTGTGTTTGCAATTTTACCACGCAATTTTAACCGACGATGGACTGATTTATGTAACTGATATGTGCAAACCTGGCGAAACATTATACGCACGCCATAAGCCAATGCTGACTGCTGATAACATCCACTTGATACAGGTCAGACATTGATGCTCAAATCAAGTACAAGTGCTGAAGTTCCAGGTGCTCATTTACTGGCAGATACACCACAGTTCAAACTACTGTACTCTGTATACAGTGTCGTGTGAACAGATACGGAGCATCTCACTGTTTCCTCACCTTAACCATCGAACATAGTGTACACTAGCAGCAGTCCTAAATCCCCCTTACCCAGGGCTCTAATCAATATCACTGCAGCAGCATCGAGTACGCTTACCAGATACACATGACAGTCATATTTCTGCAATAATTTCTCACTTTTCCCCTCATTCTCATCTGAAACTCTCTGAATTCTTCTTGCATTAATTTGCTAAACCATAAATAGAAAAAGAAATTGAAGGATCTGCTTGAACATTCGGCTGAATCACAAATAAACCCGCCCACGTTCAGTGCAAACCACCCTGTCGGGCAGTTCTGACAAGCCATTCGATAGATGTTAGTGCTGGCCATGATACAGTAGCCCAGCTGGTTCAATAAAAATAAAAGATCCAAAACGAGAATCAGGGAAATAATCGAGTTGACCCTGCTCTTCTTTTGCTGCTGCTGCTGCTGGACGGGGACTGGCTTCGTGGACATCAAGGGGCCTATGGACTTGAGATTCGGTCTGCAAAGTTCGTTGACCTGATCACCATCGATCGAATCCAATGGCGAGTCAGGCTTGGAAATTTTGATCATTGGTATCGGAGCCACGGTCGTTTTATTTTTTGATCGGCGCAAAACAGTAGATGAAATCTTGACTGTGAAAAATACCATAAGCAGGGTGGCCAGACAGGGCAATGCCATGTCTGTGACCATGCCCACGTACATGGACACTTGGTCGAAACGTGCCGGAAACCAGGGCGGTGCCACTCGGCGAACAGCCACGTCTCGAGCAGCGTATCGAATGCGGAATAAGCTGACCAGGGCGATGGCAGTGCCGCCAATAATGTGCACCTTGCTCCTAAATTGCTTTGAAAAGATTTTGTGAGGCCATCCAAGTGCAACGTAACGTTCTGCAGTCAGTGCCAATGCGCACAGATCAGAGGCGAAGGAGCATGAAAATGTGAGTGCGTGGCAAAGGACAAAGAACCAAGTGGAGTCATCGCCCCATCTTAACCAGATGTAAGTCAAGCAAAAGATTAAATCCAAAATCGATATTAAAAACATGAAAACAAAAAAAGATGTCTTTTCTGTGCAAAGTTTTTTCCAAATTGTCAATATGGCAAGGGTCGATGATATGATGCCAGCAGGGCAGATGGTAGCCGCTATGACACGTTTGCCCCATTGGTCCCAGCTAATGGTGATGGTTTGATTCATGAGTGATAAGGACGCGGACTGATATGATAAGGGATATAGATATCGGGTTGGTGATAACAGATGTGGGGATTTTGTGACAGAATATAGGTGGATTGGTGAGATTGGTGATAAGAGCAGATCTGAACTAGTGATAAGGTGCTGGCACAGGATGAATGGAAAATGGAATGGGATCAGAGAAACCAATAATGAATATTGGCTGTAACAGCGATAAGGTGATGAGGGTACAAATATGCCCCAGGTCGTTATACGGACTGATATGACAGAGGATATGGGTATCGAGGTGGTGATAATAGACGCGGGGATTTTATGACAGGATATAGGTGGATTTGTGGGATTGGTGATAAGAGCAGATCTGAACTGAAAATCCTGACAAAGGATTATAAGAAAATGTGATGGAATTTCGGAAACCAATAAGTTCTGGCTGTAAGTGATGAGGTGATACAGAGTATAAATATGCGTCAGGTCTAGTGATATGGATATCAGCTTGGTGATAACGGATACGTCGATGATATGGTAGGAAATAGGTGGCTTCGGGGGATTGGTGACAAGAGCAGATTTGAACTAGTGATAGGTCGAAGTACTGACAAAGGATGGATGGAAAATGAGATAGGACTGAACAAAATGATAATAAATTCTGGCTGTAATAGTGACAAGGTGGGTGATAAGATGCTCAAATATGGACCAGGATCTGGTGATGAATGATACCATAGGAATATGATACAGATATTCGTGAGTTGGAGTTTATAGTGATAACAACTGATATAAATGACAATTGATAAGATGATAAAAGCTTCAGGAAATGGACGAGCGTGTGATAAGAGATATCTGGTGATAAGGTAATAGTTTCCAGAGTACTTGTGAGGGACTGAGGGGATTATGTGGTTATAGAAAGAGGATGATATTTGTCAGTAATCAGGATAGATCAGGCTGGATGATAAGGCTATGATAACGTACAGAAACGATATGATATGGCAAAAATGCGAGGCAGCGTTTTCAGCCAAATAAGTGATACTGGTGATAGTGGAAAGTTGATACTGGTTTGGTGATACGATGTGATAAAAATCAATGATAAAGAGTACTCTTAATACTGCAAGGACGGTTAGCTGATTAGGATTCACTATTGCTCGGTGATGGTGATGATCGGATGTGATGACACGATATGAATCCGGGTATGTTCTAATCGATCACACGATCACAGATGCCGCCCCAAATGGAGCAAAGCCGCAATGTGGTGGAGGAGTAAGGCGTGATAATGTTTAGTGGCCTATTCAATTCCTTCGAAACATTGGCTCATCTTTTCTCCGACTTTACACTACGCCCTGTAGAGATCAAATGCACCTAACAGCCCAAGAATATACTGCAGGAAAGGGGAAGCACTATCACCTACGAGTTTTCAGAGAGACCGGTATGGGTTGTTTTACTAACGATAAGCTGAATAGCATTATGCAGATATGACCCTGGACGAGAATGATTGATCTAAGTGCATGTTTTTACTGAATAAATAGAGGTCTCGATAAAAGTGACCTTTACCGTCAGAAAAACAAGGAGCAAAAGACATCCGACCATCAGCTCTTCTGACAGGGCCTTTCCTGAAAGACAAGGCAGAGTGCACCAGGAGGATATTTTTAATATAAGTTTTCCGCCTCACTGTACATAAAACCACTGATAAAAGGAGTGTCAAGAGGGTAATTTAGGCTCGATAACTGAGGGAGTGTCATGTAGGCTAATGTCATCGTCAGAATGTCAGAATGTCAGAATGTCATCTAGATGAACCTGGAACACATTTTGCGAGGAGAAGGTACAATAATATTTATAGTGTACAACTATTTCCAAGATCTCGTACAAAGCAAAACTCCAGTTTCCCGCTGCAAACAGTTTCACATAGATGATGATCCCTCATTTCAGTGGTTGTGTGCGTGTCCCGATCTCGAAACCTTTTTGAACAAAGTGCAATTTCTTTCAGCCCATTTTAGAAAAGAAATTCAGTTCGCAACAGAAACTGTTAACAGAAAATTTCTCTTAACAAAGCTAGTGCACAGGCTTCTCAGTAAGGGCGTTTTAACTTTGTAATTTTGTCATAAGCGGGTTGAAGCGGGAAATTCAAAATTTACAATGTACGAAGCCTGTGCGATGGTCTGTAAGATGATGACTGGGAAAATAAGCGGGTAAAGACTCATGGAATGTGCAAGAAAAGTTGCTTTACAGCCATATTTTTAACTTTTCATTTCTTCTGTCAGTCGTGCTCTTCATCAAGTCTAATTTTGAGCAGTATTGTATCCATGAAAACTTAGGCTTGCATAAGCCGTCATTGATTCCTGTCGGACGACTTTCATTGTACAGCTATCAGAGTAGGCAACGCCAGGAGACAGCACGGCTGACAGGTCAAATATACCACTCAGTCTACCTCACGCCTGCTTTGACCTAAACGATCTTGCAAAAAATTAATCACTCGGTTGCGAAACGCGTTAATGCATTATCACTCGTTTGGTGGCACTAGATGTAGACCGCCTATATCAATGCGGTAGGGCACAGCAAAGTGTTATGCACTGCGCAATACTGTAGTGCTCAGTATGATGGACAGCTAGCGCTTTGCAATAAAGCAGCGCAGGAGACAGTACATCAGCGCAGTAGCACAGTGCACTGCTGCGATGTACCGCATGGCGCTAAGTTTCTTGTACAGTTCGCAATCTAAATTTTTAAGGTAGCGCAGGAGGGCATTGCATCAGCCTAGTGGCACAGTGCAATGCTACGATGTGCTGTATAGAGAGGAACTGATGAACTGATGGAAGTGGTATGATATGTTGTGGAGGCGCTCTTCTGTTCATAGCGTCAATCTCTGTGTGGTCGATGTGCGACGGTACAGGTGACTGTTGCTTACCACGCAGGACTGGACCAGAATCCAATGATGCGGGTTCGAATCACGCTCAAGGCTCAAGTTTTTGTTTTTTCTGAATGCCAATCCCAATCATGGATCCCTTTCTATTCGAATGCCAATGTTCCAATGTGCTGTTAGTGCTGTGCTGTGCTGTAGTCAGCAGCCTAAAATGCCGAAGTGCCATCCTTTACTTACCCCATACTGCCAACGTGGTACTGCACTGAACTCATACACTGCGATAAATACAGTAATCCTACCCATTCTATACGCATCGCATATAAACTTTCGCCCTTTTCCACAATGCATTTATCTGAACAAATTTTTTAACTTCCCGCGCGGAAATACGATTGTCTGCTAGAAGCGGGAAACCAACTAAACGTCATCATTCTGCAAAATCGTTACATTTCCACACCACACTCCATTGCAAATGGTATGCAAATCGATCTCGTTGCAATAATTTGCATAATGATGACTTCCGGCAGATTTGCGAAATTGTTTCTATTTTTGTTATGCAATTTATTATTTTTAATTTACACCTCAGATGGAACGTTGTCAAAAAGTGACAAGGATAAGAAAAAACAACAACAAAAATTGAAAGAAAATAAAGTAAGCCTACTAAACAGAAATTTTAATTTTTTTACGCTCTGTAATTTGCATTAAAAAAAATTATTTTAGCAAGGCGGCAGCGGAATCGTTGATCCAGCCATCGCGTATGTTGATATTCTGAAGAATTATTTCCGAGTCGACTATGGCGAGAGCAAGAAATTTCTCAATCCTGTTCTCGCTTATGTTACGCCAGTAAGTTTAAATTTTTTGTATTATGTTGCATGAACAAAGAAGGAAACAATGGAAAATTAAATTTTTAGTGGAACAATCACGGTTATGATGTGGCAAAATTTTTGGCCCATAAATTCACGCACGTTGCGCCCGTTTGGTTTCAAGTAAATTTTAATGAAGATATGAACGAGTGGTAAGTGAGCAAGTGCTGTTTTTAGATAAGAAATTAAGGGGAAATACTTTTCCGGCCAGCGTTTACGTTATCGCATCACCTATATTTGTCAAGATCGATTGCGTAAACATCACCTGGTTAATAATTAACTGAGTGTGTAATCATTCAGCAGGTGATATTTACGCAAACTCGAGCCCAAACCGGATAGTTGGATGCCCGGCTTCTAATACGATAGAAACACAAACTGTTCCCGCCGGCCTGGCTTGAACTTGCTTTTTTCATTTTCAGCGTTTTGGGTGGCGTGCATGATCTCGATCAAGGTAAGACTCGCGTCTGTGCTATCTGAAACTGAATTATAACTGTAAAGATTTTGGTAGGGCTAATTTCGGGGTGTTAAAGATAGCTTGTAACTGAATGTTTTTGAGATGGTCGTCTCTCTTTGAATGTTGTCGAGAGTCCTTTTCTTTCAATTCTGCTCACGATTAGCCAGCTCCCGCTATTCGGATATGTTAGAGACAGTGCTTAGTTCTTGAGTTAAACGTTCTTGTGGCAGCCCACCCCCTTGCCCCCCCCCATTGGATGTTGTTAAGACGGCCCCTGTATTTGAATCTGCTCAATATGGTTTTAAAGATGTTCTTGCTCTAAACATTACTAGCTTATATTAGGTCGCTCTTTCAAGTATTTTTTAGACGGCCCCTCTGAATTTTTTCTTTGAGATGGTCCCTCTTAAGTATTTCTAAGACGGCCCCTCTCTGTAGCGAGAGCGGCGTTGTGGAAGCGTAGTTGAAGAGAGCGACGAGAGAACCGACTGCTCAGGTCGGCTAGAGGAGAGAGACTGAATATATCACAGCTTCGTTACACTGTCTTTTACGGACAAAGATAAGCAGGCGACCACTCTGGTCGGAGACAGAACGAAGAGACTGAGCCACAGGAAAGCGAGCTAAGCATAAAAAGGAAAGAATCACATTGTTAAGTCACAAATCGACCATGCTTCTCCTGGGCTGTAATGTGAGCCTTGAAATCCATCGCGCTCCGTCGCGACACTCTCTGAATGTTTTTGTTTGAGATGGTCCCTCTCTACCAGCATCCGAAACCTAGCGCTCGGCCAGAAGGGGAGTCTGAAATTTCTTGGGCCCTTAAAAGGGGGGTTCTGAAGCAAGAACACAAATTTTTCACCAATGCGTTATAAACTTGCGACAAATGCAACCAATGCGACAAAAATCAAAATTATCCTCTGAATTTTCACGATTTGAACCCTGGAATGCAATTTTTCGATTTTTTGATTTTGGCTTAAAGATTCTCATTTTCCCTGATTTTCGCAGGTTTTTCGCTCAGTTTTCAAATTGTTTTTAAGGTTTTTAAATCGGAACTAACCTTGCTCAGCCTGAGCCCTGGGATCGTACTGCATTCCGTTGCTTGCACACGTTTATGAGGCAGCATATTCATTCGGCAGAGAAGGTCTCACGTTGGTTGCAGCGTCCCTGTTTTCTAGAAGGGCCACAAGTTTTAAGTCTGACAGTCTGGCCGGCACTGGAGTTCAGTCCTCTGTGATAATGGTTGTTACAGCTCCTTGAGTATCGGTTATTCCGCGCAAGCAAAACTCAATGAGAGGCGTTTCGCGCAAACCTCTCACTGCGCTAGCCAAGTTTACCTCCCGACTGTCATAAGGTTCTTGCACCTGAGCATCACTAGGCGCGGCAAATTTAAAAATATTTGACTATCAGGGAGCTGACTCTTCTCGCTGATTCCTGTTTACTTCGAGAATGTGACTTGTACTTTATAGCTTGACCCTGTATACTTGCACCCTTGGTCCAGGGGCGCGGCTGGGTCAGGATTGCGGTGGGGCTCACCAACTTTTGGCTCATCGAGGATAAGGGGGGGGGCGGGATTTCCTTAGCTTTACCGGGGGGGGTCAGTATGTTTTGGCTTGTCTAGAGGGGGGTCAGACCCGTTTTTCAAAGTTTTAACATTACAAAAGTGATAATTTGTCTAGCTCACGGGGGTACACCCCTCCAGTTTCGGATGCTGCTTTCTATTGTAGTATTTCTGGGACGGTCCCTCTCAAATTTTGTGACATCCCCTATTTCAGATATTCCTCAGACGGCCCCTCTGAATGTTATTGTCTGAGATAGTCCCTCAAGTATTTCTGAGACGGCCCCTCTCCATGCCTGTTTTTGTTCGATATGGTTCCTCTTTTAAGCATCTTTGAAACGGGCCCTTGAGAAGTGTCATATCATCAGGCATACAGTAAATATCAGTTTCAGGTTTGGTCGCTGAGTTGTGAGTGCCCGTAATTATCATGTGGTTTGTTTAGGATGGATTACTGACGTAAAAAAGAATAACTCGGTCATCAAGATTGTACCACGATTCTTATTCGAACGATGGACACCCACCGATTTTCAGCGGCTGTTGACTTACGAAGAGGACCAAAATCGTTGTGCTCAAGTTATATTGGATTTTATTGAGGTAAAAAAAAAATTTGGACGAAGTTTTTCTAAAAATTTTTAAAAGGAGTTCCATGTGTTCGAATATCAATTTTTCAACTTACAAAACTTTTTTAAAATTCTCTAGCGGAATCGGTTCGATGGAGCTGTGGTCGAGATTTGGGTCCAAATGCAAGCCACTTTGCGCGGACATGGTGCCAAGTAAGTTTTTGTCTTTTCTTCATCCTTTTTCAGCTCGGAAAAACATCATTTTTTCAGAGAGCTCGTACCATTGGTCATAAATTTGGCGGAACACTTTTCTAACAGAGATAAACAGTTTATTTTGACCGTTCCTCCAACCCTAGGAGCTTCGTAAGTGACGGATTTTTGATTTCATTCAACTAAAGGTCATGATCTTTTGTTTTAGGAACGATCATCGTCGAATGTTCTCGCCGGAACATTTCATCCAGCTCTCTCCATATGTCGATTATTTTAGTGTGATGCTGTATGATTTTCCAGGAGAGAAGTGAGTAATTGCAGAGATACCTAATATCTGATTAATCTAATCGGAATGCGGGTTGGCACAATCACAAAGGCGCAAGGGACCATCTCAAGAATACTTGAAAAAGGGACCATCTCGAAAACATTCAGAGAGGGGCCGTCTGAGAAATAATTAATAGAGAGACCAGATATAAGCTAATAATGATTAAAGTAAACTTCGTAAAAACATTGAGAGGGTAAGCATAGGAAACAGATTTTACTATAGAGACCACCTAAACAGCATCAAAAAAGGGATTATCTCAAGAACATTCAAAGGAAGGCTGTCAATTCGACAGCATTCCAGAAAAAGGACCATTTTGAAAACAGTTTAGATCCAAGGGCCGTCTTAACAATATTCAGCTAGGGGGACTGTCTCAAGAATATTCTAAGAAAGAAAGAAAGAGACTTATTCGACAACACACCGAGAAAGGGACCATCTCGAAAACGTTTAGATACCTTTTTAGGACCCTTTTACTAAGGGAGGGACTTAGTTTAGGACCCTTTTACTAAGGGAGGGACTTACTTCAGGACCCTTTTACTAAGGGAAAGACTTACTTTAGGACATTTTTACTAAGGGAGGGACTGTCTGAAGAAAATTCAGAGAGAGACGTCAGATTGAAAAAATGGGTCCGCCAAAACAGTATTCAAAGACATGGACGAATTCAACAACATTCCATGAAAGGGGACATTTTAGAAACATTTGTTTACAGGGACCGTCGTAGCATAGTTCAGCTAGCGGGCCTGTCTTAAAGGAATTCAGTGGGACCGTCTCAAGTCTAGTCAAATAGAGGGACCGCCTGAACAGCTTTCATAGAAAGGCACTGTCGCAATAACAGTAAAACAGAGGGGCCAATTCGACAACTTTAAGAAAGGGACCGTCTCGAAAATAGTAATTGAAATCATAGTTAGGAACTGATTTGTTTATGAGATGGTCCCCATTACTGTAGCTCTTTTTCAGGCCAGGTCCAGTAGCACCGATTAATTGGGTTCGACAAAACTTGGAGACATTGATCGATGCAAGACCAGATGCAAGAAAAAAGATAATGATGGGCATGAATTTCTACGGGTACGATTACCATCCCATGGGTTCGAATGTGGAGGCTGTGACAGGACCACAGTAAGATATATTAGTCTTGGTACAAGAACTTTCGTCAACTTCAAATTTTTCCAGGTACATAAGATTATTAGACGCAGTGAAACCGGATATTATGTGGAATAAATATGGAGCCGAGCATTATTTTCTGTACAAGTGAGAAATACGCGGTATGGTTTTGATAGGTGAGAATTAATGCATCGATTTTCTCAATTGCAGGGGCCATCTGATTTATTTCCCGACATTGAGCTCATTGGATATGAGATTAAATTTGGCGCAGGAACTCGGAGTTGGTGTAGCCATTTGGGAAACTGGTCAAGGATTGGATTATTTTTATAATTTGTTCTGATCGAACGACATTCAACAATTCACTAAGTTAGGATTTTTTGGTGTTCGAGATACATTCCGCGGGATCAGGGGGAGGAGAAGATTAGTTAGGAAATGTGATTAGATTGTTGTTTTAGAAAATAGAGCCTTGGGATTTGTGATGTTATTGTCTTCGGCCAAGATTGTCTGCGTGCCTGTGCCATATTTGCAGTTTTCGAAATTTAATTATATCTATACCAAGTGAATGGATTATAAATGCGTATTATGCTGCCTTTGTGTTTAGACTACCAGAGATTTCAATTTCAAATCTCGCGCGTTTTGATGTTCAGGTACAGTGTGTGCGTGAAGTGAAATGTGCCAGGATTACTGTAATGCCTTTTGGAAATGACAAATTCAGCTCCTTTATGGTCGGGATTTGGCCTCGGCGGTGTTTGTTATCTAATCAATAGTGATAAAGCGATGTAATAAAATTTGAATTTTTTAATACAATTTCCGAAATTGGAAGCAGAAAATGAACGATTCAAAAAAATTGTTGGTTTCGATTTTATTTTTTATTCATTTCATTATTTCAACGGCTCAATTACTTCCAATGGATAATCGTTTTGGATCACCGGCTCAAAAACCATTTGATCAACCGACCATGATCGGTGTTCAACAAGGATTTCAACAGCAACAACAACAAAACGCCCCGCAACAAGCACCGGCGCCAGTTTCTCAACAATTTTCGAATTCTAATCAACAACCGCAATTACAACAACAACCCGCATTTCCATTCATCGGACCACGACCCGCATTTCCACCGTTGGAGGGCGGACGACCGAGACAGGACGGAATCGATTTGCCGCCCGGCGTGCAAGTGATCGATCAGTGGAATCCGTTGGCGCAACCGACCCCAAATCCGGCATCGCCGCGACCCGAAGATGTGATTGTGAAGATCAATCCTGGACAATTGGTTGGAACGAGGCACGTGATTCCAGGATTGTTTTGGATGCCCGATCGGGATCCGAGAGAACAAATTCCTAAAGATCGATTAACGCAAGAACCATATCCTATTTATGAACGAAATCTTAGTGCTACAATTTTCTCATTCTTGGGAATTCCGTACGCGCAAAAACCAGTTGGAAATTTAAGATTTAAGGTAACTTATCCATATAATTATTCGGGATTTTACTTTTGAAAGTTTCTGTGAAAAAATTTTCCAAATCGTTTCAAATCGCGAATTGAGGGACCGTCTCAAAAGTATTCGAGAGGGACCCGGCAAAGGACTATGGAGGGACTGTATCAAACACTTTTAAAGAAGGGTTTGTCACTAATATATTTGAGATGGACGAAATAAATCTCATAACGATTAGCGAGGGACCATATCAAACACATTTAAAGACAGGGGCCGTCTCAAAAATAACTGATAGAGGAACCAGGTATAGGACTGCCTATTTGAATCCGCACCATTAAAAGGGACTGTATCAAACACTTTCAAAACGATGGACCTTCTCAACATTAAAAGACTCGATAAACATTTTTAGCCCCCTCAACGTCTACCAAAATTTCCGAACGAAGTTCTCTACGCGACAAAATTCCCTTCAGCATGTGCTCAAAATATTGATGCCAGACCGACCGTGTGGTTCGAGGAACCATATCCGTTTGATACGAATGAAGATTGTCTTTATTTGAATATTTTCACGCCCAGAGTAAGTCGAAATCTTTGTCGTTTTAATAACTTTTTTCAAGGTTTTTTGTGTTCCAGGTTTCCAAGACAGACGGTGTGATTTATCCAGTAATCGTGTTTTTTCACGGTGGTGGATTTCAGACTGGTGCTGCCAACGATTGGCCTGGTTATGTTCTTGCAACGAAAGGTTTGGTCGTTGTCACAGTTAATTATCGATTGGGACCGTTCGGTGAGTCAAAATGGCTTGTTTCTTCGTTGAACATATGGGTAGGTAAAATATGGTTTCAGATTATTCCAATCTGAAATTATATTTTACCCACGTCTGTCTTTCCTGACGAATCCAGTTAATCAAAACGCCTCAATAGTTCTCTGGAAGTATGGGAATGGATTGGAAAATGGTCTGATTCTTCCTTTGACGTTCTAGTTAGTAAAATATGGCTTCAGATATTTTTAACCTGAAACTAGATTGCACCCAATTATTACGTTTAAACGAAGCTAGTCAATCAGAACGCTAAAATAAGTCATTGGGAGGATTGGGATGGAGTCATAAATTGCTTGATTCCTTCTTTGATGTACAGGTGGGTAAAATGTAGTTTCAAATTATTCCAATCTGAAACTATATTTCACCCATTTTAGCGTTTTAACGAGTCCAGCCATTCAAAACGGTTTAAAAGTTCACTGGAAGGATGAAAATACTTTTTATAGGTTTCTTAAGTTTGGGCGAGCGCGGAAGTGGAAATAACGGACTCTGGGATCAGCGACTGGCATTGGATTGGGTACGAGAATATATTTACGCCTTTGGTGGGGATCGAAATCGTGTCACAATTGTTGGTCACGACGCTGGTGGGGTCAGTGTTGGCTTGCATATGTTATCGCCCTATTCCAGAGGTAAGAGTGAAATATTGTTATGTTTTTGGTTTTTGATTTACAGAAACATTGTGCTCTTTGCAGACTTGTTCCACGCAGCGGCGGCCATGAGTGGTGCGGACGTGTCGTATCATCAAGTGATAACAAATCCTTGGTTGGCTTACAATAATACGATCAAGTTGGGCAGGCAAGTGGGCTGCACGCAGTACACCGCTCGCGAGGTCATGGACTGCCTGTTGACTCGGTCGACGCAGGATTTGGTCGAAGGAGCGAGGGATATGCTGGTGAGTACATGTGTGGTGTGGCCAGTGGTAGTGGAGTGGTGACATATACTCGACTGATGTGTGTATTTTGAAATGGTGTACGGGTTCGACTCCCGCTAAGGAACTAGGTTTTTATCCAAATTTTGACAAATAGACTATCTTGCCAGGCTAAATACCTGTTTGATGGTCGGTCTCTCACAATCAGTGGCTGACATGAAATGGAAGACGTTCCTCTGATGGCTCTCCCATTTTAGCTTCAATATATATGCTTGAATTTTACGATTTTAGATCGAATTCAATCGATACGCATTCCTGCCGTTTGTTGATCTCAATTTCGTCCCCGACGTTCCATTGTTGATGCTGCAAAGGAAACAAGTCAACAGTCCAGTGCCCTATTTGACCGGAGTGTGTCGCCATGATGGCACGGAAACGTTGCGTATGTTCAAACTTATTTTCTTGGTCTGTTTTTGATCGATAGAAGTGTAATTGATTAATGTCTATCGATCCGAAATATGACCGATTAATATCGATCGTACTATGATCGATGAATATCGATCGATCAGAAATAATCGATGAATGTATATATATAGAAGTCTGGTCGATTGATCAGTTATCAGTGTGATTGTGAGCTCTGATCGACTGCAAGATCGATCAGACCTCACAATCAACCCTGGGGGATCGAGAATCATTCCTGATAACTAAGAAATCAATCAGTTTCGATTCTTGTATCGCAGATATGTGATGTGAGCTTTGGCCTATCTGCTATTTCGATTGAGGTATGCAGTATTGGCAATGTGTTTCAGTATCGGATCGTGATCTCGCTCGCACTCACTTCCACATCGATGAGCAATACTTGGACCACATGATCCTGGACTACGTGGTCAAACATAATTACACTATGAATCGGGAAGCAATGATACAAGCCATCAAGTACTTGTATACTTATTGGCCTGATCGACAGATCGACGAGAAAGTCAGAGACCAGTATATTTATGTAAGTGGGAGATGGCGAGGATGGTCGACTTCCGATTAGGCCAGTCTCAGGCGGAGGTGCCTTGTGGTACTTGAAATGGATATAGTAGGGTTCCACGTTCATGTGCCACAAATCCAAGCCGGATATGGCTAGTCCACCCTGATCTGAGTATCAAAGTGTGATGTGGGTGTCAGTGTCAGGAACATTGGCCCATGTTAGGAGGGTGTCATCTCCAAGAATCGAAGTCCACTCACGATGTTTTGTGGTTGTCCAATGGGGGTCGAGGATTCGCAGTCACACCTTTTGCAAAGTATTCACCAAATATCTAAGGGTGTCCCGTTTTGGAAGTCCTTCTGGGTCGTGTTGTGATCACTGCATGGTTCTCATCTGATTTGTGTTATCTTTGCAGATGTGTACGGATGCTTATTATACGGCCCCTGTCAGCTTAGCGGCTCAGATGCGATCGGAAGCTGGTAGTATCGTGTACATGTACGTCAACAGTTACAACTTTTCGACAGGGGCGTTGAGTCCGAGTCAACATTTTCTTCCTCATTGGATGGGTGAGTGGCCCATGCAGAGCTTGTGTCAGGGGAAATGCTGTGTAGCGATACCGTATGACTAGAAAGAACGTAGAAAGCATTCAAATGTAAGGGCGAAGGTTCAGATCCCGGGCAGGGTTATACTTTTTGACAAGAACTCCCCGTTTTTTTTAGAACAAGGGTTCGAATCCCAGTCAGGGTTGTAGTTTTTGACTAGAATTTTCGGCTTTTCTGTGCTGTAATTTCGAAGGTCGAAGGCAATTTGTTGCGTTTACGTATGGCATGGTTGGCCGTAAAATATAACCTATTTTAGGCGTGTGTCACGAGTGTGATCTGATGTTGTTATTTGGATTCCCTTGGATGCCGACACATCTTATCCCTCCCCATTTGAGGAAGGTACAATGGACGGATTATGATAAGAATATGAGCGAGGTGTTCATGTCCATGTGGCAACAGTTTGCCAAGAAAAAGTACGGTTTTTTCGAGTTATGAGTGGGATCTGGTAGAAAAAAGTGTTTTTTGTAGGGATCCAAATTTGCCGAACGACAATCAATGGTTCAATTATGCGCCTCGTGATCATTGGTATTTGGACTTGAATGTGACGAGACGATTGTTGCGCGATTTCGATTGGGAGCACGTGGCATTTTGGAATGTGTACATGGAGCAGGTGAGGGGATAGGGAGATAAGGCAGTGATGAGTTATCAGCGATGGCGAGGATGAGAAGACACTGCGCTGATAAGTTAGGGGCCATCCATAAAGGTCGACCGCAGCCCAGGGGGGGGGAAGGGGGTTGGCAAAAAGTGGTTAGCGGGCAATGGTCGACCGCAGCAAATTTTTAGACTTTTGATGGCAAAAAAACACCTTTTATCTTCACCAGTAGTGCGCGTTCAAACCTTCAAAACTTTTTGTCTTCTCTTCTCCTTGGTCGTTCATTCTCGATAATGCAATTTCGGCTTCATCGTGACTCTTATTTCCAACTAGAATGGCATCTGATCCGAAAGAGAAAAGTTGGGAGGCGATGGCTAAGCTGATTAAGGTGTTGATCCGCCTTTCTGGCCCGCAACCCTGACTGGGAGGTCGAGGTTCTATTCCGACGGAGGACAACAGTTTAGTAGCTTGTCGTTGGCTTTGGTCACCTGGCTCCGGGCGACACCACGTTACTCTCAAACGGCGGACGCTTACCCAAGGGGCAGAAAATTGGGAAACTGTCCTCAAACACCAGTCGAGAAGGTCCCTAAGCTAACGATAAGCCCAAGCTCCTTCTCACCCAGTGTGCCCTCGTGTTCAGGTGGTCCCAGTGAAGACACAGGGAACCTGCCATGAGAGCTGGTCACCTCTAAGGATAGGTCGGGATCACCGTTTTCCAGGATCGAGATCAGGGCAAGACCGATTGGGATCGGGAGTTTTTTTGAGGTCGAACAGTTTGCACGCACGAAGGAGATGAGTCTATTTTCCAGACTAAAGCTCACTTTAGTCATCCAGGTTTTTTATCAGGTCGAGTTTCAGTCATTATAAATAAGCTGAAATTGATGAGTACCGTATTTCCTCGAAATTCTCCTCCACGGGAGAAATTTTTTCAGATGGGTCTCTGACGGGGGGGAGAATAACAGAGGGGGGGGGGAGGATTTCGAGGAAATACGGTTTCGACATTCGCAGTTTCGATACGCGTCCAGCAAGGTCAGCCTAGCTAGGCTAAGTAAAATCAGTGTTGCTTGTCGATTTGAGCTGATGTTGCTGTTGCCTCTTCATCGCTACTGCTTCATGGCAGATATGATGGATCAGAGTGTACCTGCCATGCATATGCATATCATGATTATTTGCAGAATCCCGATGCCTCAATGTCAGGATCAGGATCGGGATCCCAACCTATCCCTCACAGCCGCGCTTATCATATCATGACTGCTTGCCAGCTAATATGATTGGAAGTCCCGTAGAGAACTGAGCCGGCGCGGCCCAATTCGCAAAACTTTTACAAAATAAGGGGAAGCTCCATAAATCAAAAACGATTTGTCTTCCAAGGAGATGGCATCTTGTCGAGCTCGAGAAAGCATAAGATGAAACATTTCCCAAAACTGCGTTTGGAAGGGGGAGGGGGTCTGGCTGAAGTGGTCGACCATTTTTAAAGGGGGTTTGCGATAAGTGGTCGGCATGCGGTCAGGGGGGGAGGGGGGTCAAAAAATCGAGATTTTGCGCGGTCGACCTTCATGGATGGCCCCTTATCAGTGATGGTGAGGATGGTGGTGTGATAAGCTAGCCTTATATTGCATCACAGATACAGTAAATGGTTTAGTTGAATCAGCTGTATCCTTATCAGTGTGGCTGTTTTTGGTGATCTTCATCCTTATCATAGGGATAATTGTTATCAGCACCATTATGAATCGTTAGTCAATCTTTTTCGGCGGCTTTTTTCGCCAGGCTGGGAAGGGTTAACAAATATGGTAGTGGTGATAAGCTTATCAGCATTATAATCGATCGATAACTTATCACTGACAATTTTAATGATATAAGTTGAGGTCAATTCGGTAATAATCAGGGCTCGCTTGTGAGAAGCTTATCACTCGTACGTCCTGAGGCCAATCAAATCTTATCAGTGAGCTGAGTGTAATGCATCTCATTAGCTCAGGTGGATTGAAAATCAGGATACTAGTGTCGATATGGACCAGATCGATTTGTATGATATTTTATCAGTGCCAGAGGCGATAGAATTTTTTAACAGTGCCACGCTGCCATGTTTGGTGAAATTTTATATGGTTTCTTATCAGTTGATAAGATATGATCATTGATAAGATTGATCAGAGTTTTAATCAATTTGGGTGGTTCTAGCTGGCCCTGTTGGTCACTACCACATTTTCACCAACCATGGTTGCCATACGCAAAGAATTGATCGCCTTGAAAGCAACGACTGGCACATTCGTCGTGTTGTGCTGCGTGGCATTCACAGTGGCTGCAACTTTGGCTTATCTACTTTTTGAAAAAAAGAAACGTCAAAAATTGAAGGAGCTAAGAAATGGATCGAAAGTGAAATATGAAGAATATGAACCAGGTTTTGCCAGAACCAGTAGCTTATAGAATGGACCAAAATGACTGCCTGTTTTGCCTGCCTTTTTCTGGCTGATTATTTTTACTAATTGAAAGTGTAAAGTGCAAGTTTTTATTTTCTGCTTTTGTGATTGAAATTTGTGTGAAATCAGGTTGTGAATATGGATTGTTGATTTTATCATAATTGCACATTCCTTTGTAAGTTTTAATTTTTGTATGGATTTAAAAAAAAATTTGTTGAAGTTGTGGGGAAGTGGATTTTTGATTTTTCATTTGGTCGAATCCATTATTGATTGATTTTTTCCAGTTCGAATTTGCGGGGGTAAAGTATTTAAAGTTATTATGAATTTAGATTTTAAAGCTAGTTTTGGTTTTGGAAATTTTCAGGTCAAAATTACTGCTAGTGAATTTTTAAGCGCAGTTTTAAAAATATAATTTTATGAAGTTCACAAAACGATTATTGGAACTTTGCTTCGATTTTAAAATTTTCGAAGGCGATTGTTTAAATTTTGATTAAAAAACGCTTCCAATAAATTTTAAAATTTTTAACCATGAATTAACGGAACGCAACTTCTCACACTATTTTTTTAAAAAAATACAAAAATTATATTCGCGCAAAAAATTGAAATTTAAAAGTCACATCCCACTTAAAAATTTTTCAGTCAGCTCTTAGAAATTTTAGAATGGATACAGACGAACAACGTCAACGTTCAATTTTACGCGATCGATTTTTGCGATTAATTAAGTATCTTAGCGGGCGTCGATCATCGATCAAAATGCACGAAAAAACGGAAGTCAATGCTATATTTATGCATGCAAATATCGAATTCGATCACGTGATGGTCTCGGATTTGCAATCACCAATTGGCACATTGCCACTTGCTGTCGTGCGCTCGTCTGATATCGTATCGATGGAATTCCCAATCGATAATCAGACGAAAAAATGATCATCACTAATCGATCGGAAGTAATCGATATTTAATCTTTGGATATGGGTTTGTGAAAAACTGATCATAAATCGTCTGCATAATGGTTAAGACTCATTTTGTTCCATGGCATGAAGCTTTGATTATTCTTGTTCAATTATCGATCGATCGATCAGTCGTTTTTTAACGTTGATGAAATCGATTCTGGATAAAAGTCGAAGATTTTTATTGATTTGTTAATAGAATGAAAATTTTAGGTTTTGACAAACGATGATTAATCATTGATTAATATCTGATCAATAATGGATCAAGATTTGGAGTCAAATCGATTGCAATCGATTTTTCGCATCTTAAAATTGTTTTCCTATTTGACTGACGCGTATGTCATTGACTTTTTTGTTGAAGACTTATGGTCTAAACTTCCGATCGATTGGGCCAAATTTTTGGATTCGATCGATATTTGGATATTGGCTGATTTATTGGACATTGAGAAACCGTTTCTGATCGATTGTAAGTGCAGTACACGCCTGGTACCACCCTTGAGTCTATTGGCACTTCGCAAATGTTGCCAAGTGTATTCCTTGAAAAGATGTCCGGTTATCGACGTTGATCAGTTATATCGATTGATCGAGAACGATCCGATATGTAGTGATGAGGCGGTGGGAAGTGATCGATTATTAAAAAAAGGAAATGTGATCATTCGTGATCAGTCAGAAGATCGATCGATGAATAATGGTGGAAAATTGTCAATATCACTCGATCAATCGATTAATGCTGGCTTATCGGTTGGCGAACAAAATGCATGTTCGAGTTGTCCATCGTTGCACTCGAGTGATGGAAATAATCGAACTAATCGATCAGTGAATTGGACACCTCCACCGCAAATATTATCTCACATGAATCCAAAAAAGAAGCACGAAATTTACCGATTGGCTGATGTAATTGATTTATTGATCGCAAATCAGGACGCAAAGGAAATCACGTTTTTGGACGTTGGATCAGGATGCGGACATTTGGCGAGATATTTGAGTTTGGTTAAAAAAGTCCCAGTGACTACGATTGAAGCTAAATCATATTTAATTGAAAGAGCTAAGAAATTTGATGAAAAAATCGCATCGCGATTGAAAAAATCGATTAGTGATCGATTACTGCCGATACATCAGAATAATTTTTTTAACGAATCGTCATTACAGGCATTTAAAACCGAATCGATTAGTGATCAAGGAGGAAGAATTTGGATGATGGGACTGCACACATGTGGTGATCTGGCGGCCTCAATGTTGCGATCATTTATCAAAGATCCTGCGATTGAAGTTCTGATATCGATTTCATGCTGTCATATGAAATTAACTACTGCGGCTGATCGATCGGTGGAAAGTGATCATCATCTGAGTGGGTCATCGGCAAATCAGAGTAAGATCAAAACTGATCACGACGACAATGCAATATCGATCACCAAATCAATCGATAAAAGCATGGATGGGATGCTTCATGATATTTCTGTGAATCAGTTATCAAATATCGATTCTGATGCAAGTCGATATTCATCACCTGGATCAGGGAGTCAGAATCAATCACCTGATCAATCGATATCAATTAATCATCACGTTCCGATCAGTTCATGTTCAAATCGTGATAACCTATCGATCAACACAGATTTGGGATACCCGATGAGCTCGTTAGTAAAATCGATCGATCACCACAAATTGACTTATATTGCGCTAGAAATGTCGTGCCACGCCAATGAACAGTATATCGGAAAACTTCGATCGAGGGACGATCGATATTTAAATTCAATAAAATCGCATTGTTATCGAGCCGCAGTAGAAAAATTGATCACCAGAAAATATCCAAATCGACGTAGAGAAGGAATAAGAAGTGTGAAAAATGTTGATAAAATGACATTGGCAGAGTATGTTCGAGTGGCCATGTCGAGATTGGATGGCGTCGATGCAGAGCGGATATTGGATGGAGGTGATCGAATTGAGGCAGAGTGGATGGAAATGATTGATATGTGGGGAAAAGTGGTCAAATTCTATACATTGCGGCTTTTATTAGCTCCGTTGATCGAATCAGTGATTTTGCTTGATCGATTAGTGTACTTGAGAGAAAACGGATATCGAAAGTGTTGTATTGCGCCTGTGTTCGATGCTGCAATGTCTGCGCGTAATTTCATGATTTTAGCGATTAAAGAGAAATAATTTTTTGAGTTTTTGAGTAAGCTGTTTTGTTAACGAGGCAGTACGAGGGTATTCTAATGTCTTACTGAGGTCGCAAATTAGGTGGCTGAGCCCTTTTTGGACTTTTGACCTGGTCGTACTTCTGACCTGGGCTACCCTGGTACCTATGGTAAGCGGTGCGCCAGGTCAGATGTCCGTTCACCAGTTGCGCAACCCATGCCAGCACTTGAATCCCAAAAATCTAGTCATTTCGAGATTACCACGTCAGTATTGGAAAAGAACAAATGCAGTTACAGCATCGGTGAAAAAAATTTGAAAATTTTCTGACACCCAGATCCCATGGTCACTGAGATCATCATTTTGATCTTTTGTCTCGTTCTGTCTACTTCTCACTTGGACTGCTTCGATCGGACGGCCTGGCCTTGCTCTTGACCGAGACAGGACGCGCTTTAATGATGGCGTTCATGGCTTGTTTCCTTCGCAGTTTTTCCTCCATAACCTGTGTCTCGGCAGTGGCAGCTCGTTTCTTCTTGGCCACGCGGCACACGACAACGACGATGACCACGATGATCACCAGCACCACCAGGCCGACGGCACCGCCGATGAAGGCCACCATGTTCTGCTCGGAAAACTCTTTCAGACCACCCGACGGAGCGATTGTGGTCGATCGAGCGACATACCCGGGATGAGTGGGTTGCATGGTAGAAGCAGTGGTGCTGTGGGTTTGCTTGCCCAAGGTGCTGGCGTGGGTGTCTGGAGCTTTCGCGCTCGACATTGGTCGCGTGGTGATTGTGGGAGGCTGGCACAACCTATCGCGGATGCAGCTGTTGTTGCAGTCACGATTACTGCAACTGGTCAGGGCCAGATCGATGGCTTGGCAGCGAGCGTTGTTGTCGCCGAAAAAGTCGGGTTTCATCAACGGTTGGCGCTTCTGCGCTTTGCATTCAGTTCGAGCGGAATCCTGGAACATACAGAAACTGCACAAGTCGCTGACGATCACATTGTGCAGTTCAGCAATAGTTTTCATTCGATCTGATGAAAGATCTGTCGTGGTCAGAACGAGTTTTGTTCGAGCGAGACTGCCTGTGATTTCAACAGACTTGTTGAAAAGACTCTCGGAAAGATACACATTGGCGTAAATGTATCCGCCAAGATCGCTAAATCGTCTGGCTTCGTCTTTAGCAAAGTCAGAGTAATAATAATAATCTAAGAAAATTAAAATCAGTTTCGCGCGGTTTGTGTCGCTGAAATCGAACATTTTCTCTCGAACAAACTTCAATGAGGGGATTTTATCGCAACGATAGGACAGAGACGTAATTTTCCAATTACTAAAGAAGGTTTTTAAGGCGGCTTCGTCGCCTGACAATGGGAAAATGACTTTGATGTCATTGTTTTGGTCCTTGTCACGATCGCAATCAAAAACAGCCACTCGAACTTTTTCTTCGCTCATTTCGATGTAATCCGGCAAGATGGCGAAGGATTTCTTGAATAATTCGAAATCACCAAGTTCCATCATATTTTGAATAATCAAAGCCAAGTCAATCTTGCCATCGAGCTTCTGACCATCACAGAACGGCATCGCAGCGCAAATCAGCAGCCGAATGATTTTGCGATTAAATATGTTTTGGCGAAAGAATCGACAGAAAGCGTTGATTTTGTATTAGTCGAAGAAACACACCACGCGCCGCGACGATAGACAGTGAAAATGAGCTAGAAACACTTGAATACTCGCTAAAGGCTCGACTTTACAATCTCTTTTTCTATTATTTTTAACACCAAAATTTCCATAAAAATGCGACCACTTAGAAAAACTGCTCATACAATTGATTTAGCTCATAAAAACTTTGTATATATAATTAATTTTTTTACTTCACCTCAGTTTTGTGCAGGTTTTTTGGATATTGTAGCGCGTTTTTATTTAAAAAAAAAAAAAAAACCCACACCACGTGACTACTGATCGATATACTCGCCCTTTAATGCATCTATAATTCTTCAAGCCCAACGTCCTTCTAACACAGGAAAAACGATTTTCGTCGGTTTTCTCAAACTTTTCAGCAACAAATATCCTCAACCACAACGTGAAAGTTGTAGAGAATTTCGAGCTCTACAAAATCGTATCAATATTTTTTCGATTTCTAATTTGATCGTTAGATAATCGATAATTTCTTTAACGTGGGAAAATGGTTCTTGCCGATTTTCTTGAAATTTTCGGTTACGACCACCCTCGACCCTAATACGGAAGCCGAAGAGAACTTCGTGCTCTTCAAAACTGCTGTACAGTAAATCTTATATTCGATTTTCGATCAGATCGCTGAATAATCGATAAAACTAAAGTTACCGCTAGGGGGCGTGGTCATATGAAAGTGTGAGTGTGTCCTGGGTGGCCATACGTCCAGGGATGCCGACCAATGGTCATCTACAGTATACAAAATATGATGCGCAAGTACATCTTCTGTTTCGAAAGTGTATCGGAAACCATGGCTATACTATATGTGATAAATCACTGGCTCGCACCGCCGCTCGCGCCCCCCTCCCCCCCTCCCCCAGCGGTATGAATCGGTCACTAGGGGCACGAAACGGCGTGAAGGCTCAGAAGAGAGTGATAACAAATGAACAGTGCCAAGAGGCATGAAATCAGCCACATATGGTTAATTGCCAAGGAAATTGGAATATGGCAATTTAGCGAATATTTTGAATTTGCCGCCGATCAGCTTTGGTGTCATGGTGTCTGCTAGAAGCGCCAAAAAGTGACCATCAGCCAGACCATGGTCTCGGATTCTCGTTAGTGAAATTTAACAAATAAAAGTCAATCTAACCTAATCTACGAATAATGAATGAACGAATCCAACGAAAGAACGAGGATCCGAGATCATGGTCTGGCTGATGGTCACTTTTTGGCGCTTCTAGCAGACACCAAGACACCAAACCTGATCGGCGGCAAATTCGGCGGCGGCGGTGATTTATCACATATAGTATAGCCATGTCGGAAACCGTGCGCACTACCACATACAGTAGGATGTAACAGAAGCGCGACATTGCTTTTCTATTAAAACTTTTTGGGAATTTTCGCGTAAATTGATTACGAAAGATTAATGGAAATTATGGTGCAGCGCGATTTACTAATACGATTCACGGAAATCTTGACATGCTTGTTTGCGAAACCCGTATCAATAAGCGTGGCGGGCCTGGCACTGATACCGCTTATTACGAATGCGAGAAATGCAAAGAGTTGGGAGATCGCCGAAAAAGTCGCGTAGCTTTCGCAATAGGATCGTGATTTCGAATCCAGACGCTGGCCATCACGAGCACTGCGGTCCAATCAGTCAAGCCGAAATGGAAGTTTTGACAATCAAGAGAAGAGGTTCAGGCCTCCAAAGATGGAAAGCGGCCAAAAGAAGCGCACCGTAAAGCCTTGGCCGAGACTTCTCGGCAATTTGCTAATGACCAAGCACTGCAGGAGAAGATTTAAGCTTCCATGCCCAGCTTTTCAAAGATTCGTTCATCTCTGTACTAGTAAGTGTTCTCTCATTATCCAACCCAGCGCATCTCTCATATAACTCTTTATCTTGGTTTTAGCGCATTGAGCTGCAAAATACTGCCTATTCCTGACGTGAATCATTTGCCTGTTCAATACAGGTTAGGCTGCGCGGTCGAACTGCTCACGATGCAGACCCCAACAACGGAATGGTGGGGATCAATCGTTGTGATTCTTGATCATGTATACCATGGAACAGAGAGCCACTGGGAGCGTGTATAAATTTTGTATCAATTTGTATGATTAAAAATTGGGTAGAGTGTCAAAACCAATATTTAGAATATACAGTATGTGGTCAGACTTCGCCATTGTACAGTAGGTAGGGATGAAAATGCAGTTAGCACAGTTCATACATTTTGAATTTCGCGCCTATCGCACCCCTTACTAATAGTCGGCAACCTTTGTCGGACAGGTTTGACCTCTTCCGTATGCTTATACATTGGTCGGCAACCCTGGACAGTCGGCAAGGCTGGACAGTCGGCAACCTCGGACACTAAGAGAAGGGGGGGGCGTTGTGATGCTCTTTGCCTGCAGTGTACAGTCATTGTGTTGTTGAGCCCAAGTGTGGATAGGTATCTGTAGCTGGGGGTATGACTGGGATGGGTATCTGTAACTGTCTGTACCTATTTGCGTAGAGCGCTATGTTAGTGCACTCTAGAAAATTGCGAGTGGTGCGAGCTTTCTAGAGCGCACTAGAACAAGGAGAAGCCAGAATATAAAAATGCTTTGAAAAACCAGAATATTTCTGAGTCTGACTCTGAGTCGCCCGACGAGGCTGCTTTGGATCAGCGTTTATACCTCACAGTCGTTTAATGAATTATAAATATTTAGAAATTGGTTATTCTATATTTAATATTTGGATGTGGGCGATGGGCCACCGTAGCTGGCTCAAAAAGAGGCCTTTTCAGCCTTTTTTGGCATTTCAGCTTCATGCTCGACCAACTTGAGCATGCTGAACCGGTTCCAAAGGCGGTCGAGGGCTAGCAAGGAAGATGAGATCCACAGGTTTGAGGGCCGTCAAGACTTTATTGATCACAGGAGTTAATCGATAATAGGCTTCATCCACGGAAAAAGCAGCAGCTACCAGCTGTGATAAGTTGCACTCTGTCAACCGACGATTGGCCAGTTTTCAATCCACACGCTTCAATAGCCAGATTCGCTTTATTATTGGTTGGTGAGGTTTGAGCGCCCAACTAACGAGCAGTGATCAATCCTCCCATGTAGAATGACCTATTGTCTGGATCCCACCCAACACAAATAGCAGATGGAGGAGACGCCAGTTGTCGGGAGAATCTACTAGGAAGTCAACGTTGAAATCGTCAATGTTCACCGAATTCTGGAGGTTTTTTTCCAAAATTCCTGAAACAGATACTTTTTTAAAAGAGGGTTTTTGAGAGACTCGAATCAACAGAATTTATAGCTTCACTTATTTTTCATGAAAGACAGATGCTCTAGCACAGAATTGAACCGAGAAGTAGTGAAAAAGTGAAAAGGTTATAAATTTACTGTTGATTCCCAGAGTAAGAAGCCAAATCCGCGGCACGCGGGCGCGAAATTCGAAAGGTGCATTCAGTGGGCACTCCACCGAATTTGAATTTTCTTCAATATCCTGGGCAAAATTTAATAAAATTTTGACGCAGAAAAAACCGTTTGAAAGCTCTTTCCAGGGGCTACGAGATAGGCCATTACTTATCAGCGCTCCTGATCAACAGTTGAAATTATTGATCAGTTTTGGCTAACATTGCCTAAATGGGGTTCAGTTATCTCAGATATGCACAATGAGCCAAGTTTCCCGACGACCTAGATTTTTGACCAAAAATAGCTATTTCCCTTCTCCCTCCAAAATTGTCAAATCAGACACGTTTTTTTCACGCTACTCTAGTGCAGAATTCAAAGACTAGTCGAATGAGCGTACGCAGAGCTTTGTAGCTTGCCGGGATCGTGGAATGCACAAGAAAACAGGCGTGTCATTACATACTGGCTAGTGAAAAAACTTCCAACTTGAGGAGTGGACCAGACGAAGTTTGCTAATGCCTGTTTGCTACGGGAACTTCGAGAATCCCTAGCACACCTTGGTCATTATAAAAAGAGGCGCGACTGGTCTCTTTCTAAAGCCCATTGAATTCTGCACAGCATAAGTGAGAAATAGAGGTGACCCGTTCTTTACACTCGCTTGGCGGGGTTCAGTGTAAAGTAACCCTAGTGTCGAAAATTTGAATTTCGCGCGAAAATGTTGAGTAGCGCGAAAACTTTTTAAATCGACAAATTTGAAAGCCAGATTCGGATTCTACGTTCAATTCTCTATCAGCTTAGTTGTGGAAATGGTAGTCAGCTGAATGATTGATCAGATATGGGCGATATCGCCCAGCCTACTTTTTGCAAAAATTTTCTAATCCCAATATAAATCACTCTAATCCCAATATAAAGTCAACGGACGGGTTCCAGGCGAATACAATAGCAATGATGGGGTACACCTACGCGGTACACCCCATCAATTAACACTAAAAATCGCAATTCTATTTTTTTAGGTTGTCCAGCAAATAGTCGATTCTTACAGAAAGTCTGTCTTAAAACGTCTACGGCGGCCAGCAAATTGTTTGGAACTTAAACTGTAACACAAATGATCGCACTGGAGCCAGTACGGACCCGCGCAGTCAGACTTTCCGTCTTTTTGGTTGATGTCATATGCAGCTGGATCTTTTAGGCAAATGCAAGCGTGGGAATTGCTTGAATAGAAGGCAACACCACCACCTTCTTTCTTACGATCCGAACTTAACAGGTCATAGCCAAGAGTTGAGAGCTTCTTGTCCGTGATCGATGCATCGATTTTCGTCTCTGCTATGTTCCAATTCATCCAATCCGATCCGACATTTTTCTGGCCTGGCCCGAACTGATCCAACGAGCCCCCTCCAATCCTTTTGATCCGTCGATCCTTAGGAACACTAGATGCTGCTATGACACTAAATTTTCTCTGTTATTTCAGCGTAAGGTGCAATTCTGAGTACGTTCTGAGGAATAAGTATGTCTGAGTAGTTAAAAAATTGATAGTTTTCTAACAAATCTTAATGCAGGAGTAGTCACATTTTATTACAATTTGAAAACCTAAGTTGTCAGGAATACATGGCATATTCTGTGCCCAAGGATTAAATATGCGTTAATAACTTCCTCGTCAAGCATTCATGTCATTAAAACAAATTCTGATCAATCTGACCTGAAACTTCGGGTTGGGTTGAAACGCACTTGGAAATACGTACAGCCATGTAAAAGAAAAGTATGGCAAAAATTCGCATTAAAGCATGTTCTCCGATTTTCGCTCTTTAATCTTCTCACAAACTCTGGAATCAAGCAATTTTAAAGAGTCCAACGTCTCTTCAGCATCCACCCATCCGGAATGTATTTGAGTTTTTTCAATCACATTTTTGTATCGAACTTCGCAATCAAACAAGGCGCATCCGACAAATGTACCAAATATGGTCATTTTTCTTGGTAATAACTGACTAATTTTCGTTATATTTCTATAAATTACAGCCATTTTTTGATGGTGAATAAATAAAAAAGGTGTGGCTTTCAGTGGAAGAATTTTATGTTCAAAATTTTCGAATAATTCTTCCGCATCGTGAGTAAGTCCAGCCTTGACCAATTGACCAACAGTGCTGACTCCATTGAAACCAAAATATTTTATCAAACCTTTTTTTACAGGTTCATTGAACTTTTTCATTCCGCTAGGTCCAAATATTCCCCAAGCAAAATTACTACAAGGCGATTTTTGTATTAATTTTATTTGATTTTGTGCCCATAATTTGAAAAAACTTGTTCCCGCCCTCACAGGTCCAATAGCACTAATTGCAGTAACTTCATTTTCCCAATCAGCAGTGACAAAATCGTATTTTTCCAATTTTTCATACCATGGATAAAGTTTATCCAAAGCGAATGTGTCCACATCGGCGTAAGCACCTCCGTAATAATACATGATATGAGCACGAAAAATATCAGATTTATGATTATTTGACAAACATTTAAAAAATTCTTCTTTCAAATGAAGATCTGGTAAATAATTATAAATTGTAGAATCGTGGACTAAAATTGTACGAAATTCAGGATTTCGACATTGCATAGCTTCGAGTAAAAGACGTACATAAAGTGGAATAGTTGAATTATTATGCCAATATTGCCAAATAATTGGTTTTCCATCTAATTCGTAAACATTGGTTTTAGGGTTTAATTGAAAATTTTCGCCCACTATTGATCGATTTTGATCAAGATTCGATGAAATATTTGATACAATGATTTGATCAGATTCATCCATCGGCCATAAGAAAAATGTTTCAGTGTAGTGTTTTTGAATAAGTAATAATCCGATAAGAAAAATTGCGATAATTAAAAAAATGCAATAATTTCTTCTCATAATTTCAATCGAAATAGTTTCTTTTTTTTACGAAACTTGACGCCGTTTTTTGAGAAAGAGAAACCTAGAAAAAAATTATCCTTGAGAGGGTATCGAACACCCACACTGAAGAAGCAAAATCGAGATTTTGCCAAGAACAAAACTTGAAATGTTTTTAAAAATCCCTAGAAAACCTTATTTTCGGTTGCAACCTGAGAATTAGCAGAGAGAACATACAAAATTTAGACTGCTTAAATCTAAGAATAGAAGCATAGTATGCCAGAACCGGGAGCAAATGAAACCCGCGTCTGTTCATTTTCGTTCATGCCAAAATTTTAAAAAATTTTGAATTTTCTGAGTTAAAAAATTCTGACGAAGAATGTAATTGCAAATATTATCACACAAGGAGTGCAGATGACGAGATTCTGAACTGACGCCTGGAGACGCGAGTTCGACTCCCACCCAGGGTGTTGCGCTTGTAGACTGGGGAAAAGCGCAAAGACAAATTGCGTTCAATAATTCAATCAATCAAGGACAAAGGACAAATCAGTAAATTCAAAAAATCAATAAAAATTTTGATCCATCTATAAGAATAATAGGAAATCGAGGCGAATGCGACTTTGTACATCAGTTCAGGATCATGGTGACAAAGTTAGTCCTACACCTTGCGTGTCAAGTACTCGCGCTTCACCCAAAGATCTTAGCAAACATTTTCTAGCTCTCATAGGATAAACACACTAAAAAGCACTGATTCATCGAAGAGCAACGCCAATCACAATCATTGTCAAGGGGCCACACAAATGTAAGTTCCTATGCTAAGGAGGTAGCAGACTTTGTGCGCGACTGAATTTCTGCTTTCACATGTGCTAGTTCTTATAGCTTCCCTGCCGAACAGTCACCGCGCGTCGAAGAGGTGTGCAAAAGAGTATCGTGCATGGCCAGCGCGGGCGGAGCGTAGCGTCGTGAGTAGAGTTGCACACATACAAGCTACATCGATACGAAACAGATGGTGTATGCGCACCCCCGGTCGGAAGAAAGGCAGGCTCAAGGCTGTGACCCTCAAGGTGAAACGCCACATTTATTTTCCTGCAGACTGCAGTCACAGTTTCTGGGTCAGGCATGTAGCATCCGTCAAAAGGCTTGGCTGCTAGTGCAAAACAAATAACTCACGCGATAACCTCACAGAAAAGTCGGTGAAGCAATTTATTCGATAAATCAGAAATTTTAAAAATAATAACCAGTTACAAAAATCAAAAAAGTGCCGAGTTTGTCTCCTAAAAGTCCATGCATTTACGTATTAGGACTCACTAACCTTTTTTGGACTCGGAAAGATATATTTATCTAGCTATGGAGCTCAAGGCTGTGACCCTCAAGGCGCATTTATAGTCGACAAAATTTCTACTCCTACCCCTAGGGTAGGTGTAATGGACATATACTTAAGCGTATGCTATTACACCGACCCTAGGGGTAGGCCTGCCGTGGCTCAAGGGGGGCCCGCATTAGGAAAACGATCTTTCACGACAGGGGAGGAGATAAAAACTCATTTATGCGCCTTAGCCAGCAAAAATCGCTAGCGAATTTTGTTGATGCTACCTTTCCCAGCTTTTTCCTTACGTTTTCCCAAAACTCTGCCATATTTTGGAACGAAACTGTTTCAATGACAGAGAAAACAATCAGGAGTCCATCACCCGATCGATGTACTGATCGCCTGACGCGCTGAAAACGAATCCTGAGTTTTAAGCATAATTTCTCAACAAAGATAAGAAAATGCATTTTTACCACCTGAGATAGAATATATTTTGTCAGATTTGTCATCTGTTAGTGTGTTTCTATTATATTTTCTGTCTGTACAACTGCCATTCGCATGCGTGTTTTATCAGTCTTCTGATAAGGTCTTATCAGTGCTAGGCTATCTTATCAGCACGTAATTCTACCCATCTGAACATACCTGAACTCTTCTTGACCAGCTGTATGCAAAATGTCCAACAGACAGCATTCGTTATCAATGACTACCTGTTTGAGATAAAGATCCTCTAAAATTGGGCTTATTAGTAAATTATCAGAAAGTACAATTATCCAGTTACTGGACTGCATGGCCTGTCACGATGATCCGCGTCACAGAGGCTCATCATGCCGTTACTAAGTACTTAACTACACGAGAAATCAGCTCAGGAGGGTCTGTAAATGCCAGATCGTTTGGGAAAGCGATCAATTTTTAACAGTAACGGGGGGGGGCGGAAAAAGTAGTTTACTGATCATGTACAGCCCACGTCATGAGCTGTGCTAGAAGTGTAATGTTAGGTTGCTACCAGAATAGTACGTATATGCGATCTTATTTTTCTAAATCATGCATCCAGCTACAGTGGTGTGGTACAGCATTTTCTAATAAAGAGTCGGGAATTTTCACTACAAATCCCTCCAGGGGTTGTCTAAGGGGTGACGCACTATTTGGCAGACCTTCTTTTTGTCATTTTTGACTTCAGTATCATCCATATCCGTAAAAAACCTCTCGCAAATTGTCTCTCAACGCCATTGATTTTCCGAAGCAGCTCAATTTCCTATTGCAGATCGGGAAGCAGGTGAAAAAAATCTGCGATGGTGGTACAGTTCAGAGTCTCCACTGGAAAAAAAACTGTTTTATAACGTTGGCGCTTCTGTGCTTACGATGAGTACCAGTTACTGAGTTGAGACGGCGCGACCGCGAAAATGCTTCAACGACAGACAATTTCATCATAAATATAATAAGACAGACAAAAAATATTAAAAAGGTACCCAAATTGAAATCTTGTCCTTATCAAAACCCTTTTGAAAAAATTGACAAATTTTCAGACACTTTTCTTCACTCCACAAGATTCATGCTGTTCCATCTGGCTGTTTTTTGAAAAATCTTTTTGCGTTAATTTGCTCATGTTGCAAATTCAATATTACATAATCGTCTTGACGATCATAGCGATAAGTTTCAGCGTGATCTTGCCGTTGAGCATCTTCCACACGGACATGGGTTTCAAGCAGTTGATTATCTTTGATATCGAATGTGATCTAAAACTCAATGCATTGCATAATATTCCTAAAAACTGCTTGGTTCATTTTGCTAGCAGTGGAATGGCGGCAGAACATATTTAAATTCCGCGCCATTTAGGCTGTTTACATCAACAGGTCACTGTCAGCTTTCGGCAAATGTGCGTATCGTAACCCAAGCTTATCTAGAATAGATTCGTTTCATTGCGCTGTAATTTATACATTTGCAGGCAGGGCAATTGGGTATTCACAAGTACAAGCGTAGAAGATAGAGGGCAGAACCCAAACAGTTATCAGAGATTTTAAAATTTTCGCATTAGACAGGAGTAAATTACGGAAAATCCACTCCCGCTGGATCATATTATCTTGTGTGCTAAGAGTTAATTCTTAGGTACAAAAACCAAACAAAGGAAAAACCGACTAACTATTGTGTTACGATAGCACAAAAAATTGCGGTCACCCGCTTACTTTGTGCATTTTCCCATCGAAGCCCTTTCCTTCAAATGTTTGACCAAATTGGAATTTCCATAAAATTGTACTCATTGGGCTTTTATTAGTTAAACTGTAAGTGGCGTCATCCACTTTTTCAAAAACTTTAGTAATCCATGAAGCTTGCATCATTTTTCGAATTAACCATGGCACTCCTGCGAAAAAAAAATAGTTCTAGATAAATTTTCAAAATCAAACAAAACGACCTCTTGCAGTCAGATACTCGTCGAACATTTCGCTTCTTTCTAAACACCAAGTGCCCAAAAATCGGTCCATTTTAAATTAAAAATGCAACAGAATGTAGAAAACATCAATCGCAAGAAAATTTTGCAGATTGCTTGGACACGGCGATAAAAAATAAACAGCCTGCCGACAGCACGGCTAACAGAAGAATAGTCGAATCACATGGACGGTGGCTCTAACTTTCTCGACCTCCTGGCAAGAATCCTACTCCAATCAGATCCATGCCATGAAATCAGGGTTATCGAAAAAAATTACTGGTTTTTTACACTTTGTCAAATTGAAACTGCACCCTTTAAGGCAGGACTTACTTGGTAGGCATGATAACTGGGTTTTTTTAGGCGTTTTTATGCTGAGATTTACGTGGGTGAGCAAATCTCTTATCTGGCTTCATGACCTGACCATGCTGTGGCAGCGCATTGAGGATTAAGAACCGAGTTTTCTCCACGACAAAACTGTGATAATGACTGGTAACTGAAGTCACAATCAGATTCAAACTTTAAGTGGGCACGGATTTTCTAATAATTTTTTGCTTTTCGTTTACCAGCTGATTTAATTTTCTTTTTTTCATCTTTCACTATGCTATTACATTCCAGGGCACTTTCGAACACTTTATTGCATGACTCCTTCTTCGGCGCATAACTCATTGAATGGGAAAAATGATACCATAGAAGAAAAAGAATGCGCTTCCGCCAATATGGGCATTCAAGCCCAAAGTATAGTTCGATGCGATTCGTCAAATAAGCGTGCGATGCGACACTTTTGGGTCAACTGACAATGTAAAAAGATGCCTTAAACGTCGCATCGCAAGCTTATTTGACGCATCGCACCGAACTATACTTCCAGCTTCAATGAAACCCTCTGATGTGAAACCCTTTTCTAAAACATCGATACGGGCTCATAATGCACTGGTTTGTGAAATATTGTAACAGTCTTCAGGCTTGTTTGTAATACTAGGGCCTCCCTATAGTGGGCGTACCTAGACTGTTCTGTTCTCGCTAGGTGCTTTCAAAAATAGACATGTGCCTGCGAGCCCCTCCAGTACTGGATGACAGGGAATCATCCCTAGAACACGAAGGGAAGGCCTAGGTAATTACATTAGTCAAGACTAAAATGAGCTTAGCATGTTTCTTGGATACCCCGGAAAGGTTTCTTTGGAACTGCAGCTCTACAAGTGGCAAAAAGGTACATATGCTGGTCATTTTATTCCTACTTCCGTAATACCATGATAATCTCGGTTGGGGTGGTATACAGTCCCGTCCATCCCAAAATATTTTGGCCACAGGACGAATTTGGACTGTCGAGGCCGATTCAATGAGTTGAATTACTTACGCTTTTTCACCAGCAGCTATTGCAAGCTGGGAAACCTGTGCCACTTGATTCTTCGTCTGCTTATTTGATCCGAAAAACCTTCTTATAAAAACTTGTCTGCTTATTTGATTTTAATCTTAATTGATATTTGGTGATTTTGATGAGTGCAATCAAATAAAAAGACGGAGAAAGAATGACACAGGTTTCCCAGCTTGCAATAGCTGCTTGGAAAAAAGCGCTAATGATTCAACTCATTGAATCAGCCTCAACAGTCCCAATTCGTCCTGAGGCCAAAATATTTTGGGATGGACGGGACTGGATACCACCCCCCCCCCCCCAATGGAGTATGATACGGACCCTTTTTGTGGACTAGGATACTGTCCCCCATCATTTTGCACAAAGATACCCACCCTATTTTCGGACTTGCAAGCTGCCCCTTGTTTTTTGTGTACTCTGATTCTGTTTTATTTATGGACTACGGTAGGATGCGGCCCAAAATTTTATGGACTAGGATACTGTACCTCCCGTGATTTTTGGACTAGGACGGCCCCTGGTTTATTGACTAGGCTACCGCTCCTCTATGGAGTGAGATGATACCATCCGTCATTTTCAAAATGGGAGCTGCCCCTGGTTTTACGGATAAGGACCGTTCCCCATGTTTTGACTAGGATAACGCCCCATTTATGCGCTACGATACGGCCCCTGGTTTATTGACTAAGATAACGCTTCCATCATTGGACTAAAAACCGCCCCTGGCTTTTAAAAAATAGATACTGCCTCTGTTTTGCTGGATTTGGATATCGTCCCCCATTTTTTGACTACAGTATGACTCACCCACCAATTTTCTACTCGAATACGGCCCCCCATTTTATATACTAAGACACGGCCCCTGTATCAGGGGTAGGATCTGCCCCTGGTTTATGGACCTGGAGTAGGCCCCTGGTTTTTTGGTTTAGGATACCACACCTAGCTTTTTTGACTCGAATACGGCCCCCCATTTTACCATTAGGATCGCCCTTGTTTATGGAACGACACGGCCCCTATTTCAGGGGTAGGATCTGCCCCTGGTTTATGGACTTACAGTTGATGCCGCCCCCTGGTTTTTCGGTTTAGGATACCCCCCTAATTTTTTTGACTCGGATACGGCCCCCGTTTTACTATTAGGATCCGCGATTTGTTTTCGGACCAGGATACGACCCCTAATTGTGTCGGCTAGGACACTCATTTCATGGAAGTCTCACAAAGTTTTTTAGTATCAGCAGGTTCCAACATACCCTAGAAATTGCAATTAGTTCATCTCTTTGACCCAACAGCGCAAGAAAAAATTTAGATAAAACGAACAAAGCCTGCAGTACGAGTGTGTGTCAGATTTTTAAATCCTCCTAATCTATCCGGTGCCATCCAGCGTCAGGGCTTTCCAGCCCCCTTCACTGTACTGTACGAATAAAATGACGTCTGTTTTTGCTGCTCAGATGAGCCGGATAAAAGTTGTGAAATCTGGAATGGCCCAGATTAAAACATGTTTCCAATCTGACCAGGAACGATATATCTTTGTAGCATTAGCTCGGAAGATGTTCAAGGTAGCGGAAAAAGTTTATTGCAGGTTAGCAGCACTAGGTCGGCTGATGAATACCTTAGGTACCTTTCTGTTTGACCCTGCATGCCCACAATCGTTCGCCATACCTATACCTAGAAATCTGTCTCCATAGCAACGCTGTTGAATTTTGCTCTCACCTTTGGAGGGAGCACTGAGTTTTATTACTTTTATATCACTCTACCTTTCTCTCGTCCTATTGCCAGCCATGCATTTCGCCCCGATGGTCATCTTCTCTGCCCTTTATGTGCACATCTTGCCTTACTAGTCCGACATCGAGCCAAGTTTGTCTGTGCTTGTTTTGAAAGTGTCTCTTCGATGCTAATGCCATCGCTGTCCTCGAGAGTACTCGTTTTCTTGACGGTCCACTCTCCGAGCTAAGAAGAAACTAGCTGGTTGCCGCAAATCAGCTAGGCAGCGCGACTGATGACGGGTTCGGGTTTGTTTGCTTCATCGACTGGCCTGCGGCTCGAGTTGATTAAAATTTATTTTTATGTTTCTTCGCAATGCTCTTGGCCAGCTTGTCAATTCGAGTTGGTCTGTCTAAGCTGGCGTTCGTAGCCTCTTGTTCAATGTTTCTACAATTTCTTATTGCTTCCTCAGGCTTCGAATTGACGGCCTTTCCAACTATAAAGCTCTCTGTCCAATAACCAAAACGACCAGGCTTAAATTGATTTGAAAGAGGCGGAAACGGGAAATGGGGAGGGGGCTGGGTCTTGGATGTGTTCGGCTCATTTGTCACTGGCACACTTGCGGCTCGATTAAACGAGCTGTCTCTGCAGCTCACTTACTTTGAACAAATTAGGAAATGGAAAAGGACACTTTTTGACGAGATAGTACAAGCATCTGTACTATCTCCAAAGTCCGCATTTACAGCTTAGCGTACAGTAAGATATGACAAAAATGTGAGCCTGGTTGTGATCATAGGGTTTTCTGTTAGCCGTGCATTGCACAAGTCAGACACGAGGCCAATGTTTTATCGCTGCAGGGACTCGCGGCCTACTTTTTTATTGATGGCCGTGTCTTCCTTTCGTTTTGATGGACAGCGCTCTGCTGCAGATGACGATGAGGAGACAGTTACAGTTCTGACTTTTGCCCTGTCAAGGCACGGCTAACAGGAGAACATTTCTGAGAGCCCAAGCTGTTGCGATGAACGGAGTTTGCCCTTCCTGGACAACTGCCTTCATCAGTTCGAAGCTGTATGGCACACACCGCAATTATGCCTAGTATGTGGCACGTCCGGTTTTAAGGAAGGCTATTCTTAACGCTTCCACAGTAAACGTGTTTTCCATTCGCGCCTGGGGCGCATACTGTAATTAGCTACCCTATTCTACCCCGATGTTTGCTGACAAACGACGTTGTTAGCCGTGCCGCTCAGTAACTACATCTCCGCATCTTATAAACTGCGAAAACCAGGCATATTTCTAGTATAAAACATAGTTTCAGATACGGATTAAGTCAAAGCAAGAATAGTGCAAGTTACCGTATGAAATTACAGTCTTAAGCAAAGATTTTTCGCAGACTTATCGATTTGCGCGGATGATGGCGGCAACGGAATGAAATTCTAGCGCGTTCGCGTTTGATGACCCGTTTTATTCATATATGAGATGTTTCCTCACCATTTTTGTTATTCTTCACATCTTTTTGCTTATATTCAGGTCGTGTGGAAGAGAAAAAAAAGAGTTTGCGCAATGGCGGCATGACGTTTACGTCGAATAATAAATAGGAAGGCGGCGATAGAAACGAACACAAGCACTAGCGTTTTTCGAAATCGTTTCCGTTTTCTCCTAGTCTCCATCCGAGCAAGCATCTTTTTCGAATTCATTGGCCTTGAAATCTATAAACGGGAAAGTATCCCCGCGGCGAAAGCTAACACCAGGGTCGAGGCCAGCACCAGCCAACAGCGGAGTAAGCTATAGATTATCGCCCTGCTCGTCTAGGCTTATATGGGCATCGGCGCCAGTGCCTCTTCGTCGTCGGCTAGAGGAACGGCGGCGACGAGCGGCGGTGCTCGTGTGCTAACCGGCAGCCTCAACGGCGACTCGCAATTGGTAGAAATGGCCAATTCAACGAATCGAACTAATAATCAACTGGTCGACAAGGAAGCCATCGAAAGGAGCCAACGCATCGACAAAGAATTAGCAAAGGCAAAAAGTGAAGAACTGAAAACAATCAAGTTATTACTTCTGGGTATAAAAAAATGTGCTTAAAAAGTGCGAGGATGAAGATGTGATTTATTTCAGGAGGCGCAGAATCTGGAAAAAGTACTTTTGTCAAACAAATGAAGTAAGTCAGTGCGTCACTGATATGCAAATTTAAAAACTTGAGCTCAGGTCTAAAAATTTTCGGAATTTGCACAATATTGATTAGATTTTTCATAATCTTATTATAAGACGTCTTCAGGACACGTGCAATTTTTTTTAAAAAGTTTTTATCGATGATTTGTTCAGGCTCTTCGACGTCAAAATATAAAAGGTTTTTCTTTCCTTATACCAAAATCTGCCTTCTGAATTGTAAATCTTTGACGTCTTCGAGAATTAAGGTATTAAAATTACCTCAAAGTTTCATCCTAGATCCTTGATTTAGTAGCTTTTTTCTAAGCTGATCTTTTTTAAAAGTTCAAACCCTTCTCGCATGTTTAAAGAACATTTAGAAAAAGAAAACATCTTTTCATTTTCAAAAGCGATTTGAAAATCTAGCTTTAAAAAGATCTTTCAGCGACTTTATATTTCCATGTATAGCCGGATTATATTTGTCCGCTCGAGTTTGTTTTATCGAATGGAAAGTCCCACCTTTTTTCGCCCACACATATCCTGATGGGCTTCCTTGGCCAAGTGTGGAACCCAGACCTAGACTACTCAGAGTTGAGTGGGCGTCTGGAATAAATCGAAATTGCTAACTGTACCGAACACAGTTGTTTAATCAAGCATGCAAGCGAGGCCTAGAAACTTGTTCGATAATGACAAATTTGAGTTTAAAAGTTAGATGCAATTCTAATTAACGATACGAGTTTATTGCTTATTTTTCTGCTAATCACGAGGCTACTTGGCTGTATTCATTTATTGCGACCTGTGACCAAACCCTCCCTGCATATTGGGTAAAATATGGTTTCAGCTTATCTGACGCTTGGGGCAGAGGTATGATAAACATGTACAGTAATATGTATTTCCCTCATAGGTTTCTCTGTGCCTGCATCCAAACGTTCATTTCAAGGAAATTCTTATCTGGAACTATATTCCACAAATTTGCTAGCAAAAAGTTTGTAAAATGAAGTTTCAGATAAAAGCTTCTTGGTAAAAAGCGTATAAACCCGATTCGATTCTGTTCCACGTTGCGTTCATGCCGCGAGTAGCCTAGGCGACGCGCGTACACAGCGTGTCTGTGGCTGATAATTAGTCAAGCATGAGCATACTGTAGCTCTCATTTACCCAGTGGACAAAATGTTTATAATTTACCTAGAAAGATAAAAAATCAATTCTTACTCCGTGGTGATCATGGTCGTGACCAGTCATAAACTGACTGAATTATATTGCAGGGAAATATAAAACGAAGCAATTTCCTTGTCGAAAGTGATAAATTGAGGAAAATATTTCTTTGAGTTTGAGGCCTTTAATAGGCTTGGTTTATTAAAAATTAGGTTTCAGAATATATTTACAGTCGCCTTTAAAAAAAATTTTTTTTATCAAACACGTTTCACTAGGCGTTTCGATTCGCAAATATTTTTCACATCTGTTCCGAGTCAATCAGCATTAGAATCGCTAATCTTATTATTCTAGAATTCATTTCGTGAGCATATGCTCAACATAATCGCCTACCTACTCGAATGTGTGCTTATTTTAGACTCTTGGCTCGACTGAGGAATGACGTAAAACGAATTGAGTGCATAACGCCTGAGAACGGGGAGAAAATTAAAATTTTGATAATATAGAAGAATTTATACTGTGAAGATAAAGAATGCCAAGAAAGCAACATAAAAATATTAAAAATACTGAAGCTAGAATTATTTTGACAAGTTAAATTTGAATCAATGTGCATGAATGCTTGGACAGGTTGCGAGAAATGATACCAACATTGCTGACTTTGTCTGCGGGCAGGGGGGCTGATCTTCTTCCAGGGGGGGGGGGGGGGCGGAGGTCGGCGACATGGCGGCCCATTATGGTTGCGTGTAAAAATTGAATTCTTCTGAATTTAAATTTTTCCCGCGAAAATTTAAAGTTAATTTGGGCCTTCCAAGGCAAAACATTGGGTCTTTTTTACTATGAAAAATTAAATTTTTCTTCTAGGGGGGGGGTTAAAATAGCAAAGGCACCTGCACAACCTCGCCTGGCGGGACAGGAGGGTCTTGGCCATGTAAAAAATTTTCTTCTGATAAAAATAGTAGGGGGTAAAAACAGTAAAGGTACCTGCACACCCTTGCCGGGCGGGACAGGGGGGTCTAAAAAATTAGGAGGGCTCCCCCTTTACAAAATTTTTTAAAAAGTTCAAAGGGGTCTTTGCTATGTAAAAAATTTTCTTCTGCCAAAAAAAGTAGAGGGTCAAACGCAGTGAAGGTGCAGGGCACAGACTGCGTGACCTGCACACCCTTGCCGGGCGAGACAGGGGGTCTAACAAATGAGAAGGGACCCCCTTTGCAAAATTTTTCCAAACTTTTTCAGGGGAAGGGGATCTACACTACCTTGGATACCCAGTCAGCGATGATATGCCATGATGATACCCCATTTCTAGGTTTTCCCAAAACCGAGGCAGTAGTCAAAAGGTAGGCACTAACAAAGGCAGAAGCTACCAAGCTTGACCGGAACCCCTCATGCTGGTGGCCTTTAAAATTTTTACACGCCCACAAGTTGTCCCTTTTCACTCCTGAAAGCATAACAACTGGGTAAAATTCCTTGAAATGCAATTCTGCACAACAACCAGTTTGAATAAAAAACTTGGTTTTTTTAGAATTTTACATCTGAATGGATTTTCCGAAAGCGAATTAATCAATTATCGTTATTTGATTTATGCCAATGTTGCACTGGCATTGAGTCAAATAATTCGGGCTATTGAAGAGCTCAAAATTGTGCCTAATGAAATTCTATCGGTAATCAAATATGTACACTGTTTTGAAGCTTCAATATTGCGCAAAAAAATTGTTTTGTGATAGGAGGATATGGAAAGCTTTAAAGAAGCTGCGGGCGGAGCATCACTTTGTAATTATGATCTAACACCAGAATTGGGTGAAGTAATGCAACGATTGTGGAAAAGTCAGGCGGCGCAGGAATGTTATGATAGACGACAAGAATTCGAATTGTTGGATTCTGCGAAATAGTAAGTTTGAAAAAATGAGATTATATATATTATTTGACATTGCATAGCGATTGAAAAAATAAAGCAAGTGTAGCATGCAAAATAAGAAAATATGTTTGTCGGTGAACCACATTATTGGCTCTAGTGTAGGTCTCCGTGAATTGCGCGCCAATTCCAGCCTAAAGTTTTCTCGCTAAAATCAAAATTTAAAAATGGCGGTAAGATTAAAAAAGGATTTTGCTCATGCCTCTCCAGCTGCAGCAGAAAATTGTTGGAAAAAGCTACTAAACTTTTGAAACGACAGGTTTGTTTTCCTGTTGGCCAAGCAGTTTACAATAGACGGCAGCATGAGCTATAAGGTCATGATTTTATGACATGACTATTGGAGGCTGGCTGCAAAGGGTATCAACGATAAAGCAAATTGAGTCATAGCTAAGAAAAAGTACTGAAATACGGGAGTTTGAGAGTATAGACCATTTGACAGATTTTGTACATCGCAAGATTTGAATTTCCCGGGCTGCAAGCCGCGTATGACAGTTTAACATTGATAATAAGTTTTTCACTTCAATGCTTTTGCGCGTTTCGCCCAAAAAAAAGTTTTGTCCAAAAAAGGAACAATTTCTAGCTAGTTTCTGAAAAGAAAAACCAAATAAAGTCGTGATTAAGAAAACCTATCTGTAGAATATTTGTGCTAAACCAGCTAGCGCACAGGAAGGGACATTTTGTTTATGTAAAATTGTCATAAGCGGTTTGTAGCGCGAAATTCAAATTTTCCACTGAAATGATGTATACTTTGAAAACAATGATTTGCAATCGCTATGTCAATTTTAGCTTTTTGGATGATCTCGAACGTATATCGACGAAAGATTATACACCTAACACTCAAGACATATTGAGAAGTCGAGCGGCCACTTTGGGCATATACGAAATTAGTTTTCATTATAAAGGATATTTTTTCCGGTAAGCCGCGTTATTTTCAGAAAGTTAAAGTTGCAAAAGGCACATGTGCACAAAATTCTGCATCGATAAAGCTGTTTTTCTAGTTTGTTGTGGAACTCATCCTCGCGAAGGTTCTCTCTGCAGTCTCTACTGCAGTGTAGATGGACCCCAGCCTCCAGTAAGATTACGCCGTCTACCCGAAACGGGAGAAGCGGGAATGAATGACTGCGTTTCGCATCAGAAAGCTAGCTTAGTGCCCTCACATGCTTCACGCTGTTTGAAAGTACGGCTGAAGACTAAATGGGAAAGATATTTGCAAAATTAGTTTTGGGGTCATCTAAAATTAAAAATCTCGTGCTGCAAACAGAAGCTGATTTTAAGAGAAGCACCGTGGGCCGCGGTGGTGCAGTGAGTGGTTCGGTGGTCTTCCACGGGTCGTCCGTGCTGGAGATCAGTTTATAAGCCATGAATTCTCTCTGACTGCGCCACCAGGCTGCAGGTGACTCACCCAGTACAGCTGAGGTGCTCCGAATGGAGGGACGGAGGCCAGACGAAGACAGTCTCGGCTGTCGAACCCCCATCGTCTGAAAACATCCTTGTCATATCAAGCCATAAAAATTGGAGAATGGAGCACAGTTAGTTGATTCAATGAAAAAACCCCCTGCAAATTTATAAAATATTGAAACCCAGCAATTGATTCAAAATTATCATGCGTGTTTTTTTAGAATGGTGGATGTTGGAGGACAAAAAACAGAACGACGGAAATGGATTCATTGTTTCGACAACGTTACAGCCATCATGTTCGTCACCAGTTTGTCAGAATATGACCAAACTCTGGCCGAAGATAAATTAATAGTAAAATATTCTTTATTACAGAAAATACATTTATATCTCTGAGATAAATCTTACACCACCTGAAATTTCTACAGCATTATCACTGCTGTGAGTTACATCCTGAAGTTTCTATTTTTAAAATATGACACCTTAGGAAATTAAAAATCACCAATTTAAGTCAAATATACTTGATCAAATTTTTCGCTTTTTAGAACCGCCTGCATGATAGTTTATCATTATTCAAATCGATCACGAGTAATTCATATTTTACAAAAACTTCCGTTCTATTATTTTTAAATAAAAAAGATTTGTTCGTGGAGAAAATTCTCGTCTCGCCGTTGACAATTTGTTTCCCCGATTATCGAGGTATATGCTGTGCCAGACTAGTATTCGATGGACCAGGGCTTTTTCACCGCAGACCTGACCCTGTCCTTGATCGAATCCTATAGCTTTATGCATGGACCCAGTCTTTGACTGAACTAAAAAAGTTTTTGACCTTGACCCTGACTTTAACTTGCAGTCAGTCAATCAGGGTTTTGACAGAGTGCTAGTAGGGTGCTGAATAAGCTGACTATTTTCTGACCCCTTCCATATTGTGCATACTTAACACAAATTTTTCGGAAATCTAACTCGAACGAAATACTGAAAGTGTGTTGTGTCGTTTAGAAATTTTCAATGTCTTCTAATTTTACGGGGGCTTATTTAATTTAGTTGGCTTGTTGTATAATTTTTCATTATCCTTGTTGTCCAGAAAATCAGCCTTGAAATTGTTTACTCGATTCGGGGCATATTGAAACATGCTTTTGGATCATTAGGCTTGATAACTCGAATAACAAACTTTTCAATTTTTTAGGAGCAAATAATTATGAAGAAGCTAGCGAGCATATTTTGAAAGAATTCATTCGTAGGAAACCGGCTGATAAATCTTTATATAGCCATTTTACAGTGGCCACTGACACGAAAAATGTGGAAGTCGTTTTCGCGGCTTCGATGGATACAATTTTGAAAAAAACCTTATCAACAGTCGGCGTCTATTAATCGCATACTTTTCATATTTTTTTATAAAAAGGGCGGATTTTCAGTAATATTTTTTTGGTATGACTCATTGAATGTCCTGTGATAATCAGTGCTTCGAATCATTGCATATACTTATCGTGAGAATAATGGGGACATGGTGAGCACAGCTTCTGGTTGTCAAAAAATGTGGTGCAATTTTTCTGTGGGATTTTTGGAAAGAAAATGAGAAACTAAATTGTCAAACCAATTCTGAAACTGTTGGCCATTGACTTTTGACTTTTTACCAGAAAATCTGTAGTCTGGGAATTGCACGGCTAAAAAGATCATAACAGTGGAACTTTACTGTGACTAAAATCTGTGCAAGTCTGGCCAGAATTGGGAAACATGAGGTCAGATGAGTGCAAATGCGCCAGCTGTTAAAGGTCCTGTCAAAATTATTCAAGTCCTTCCTGTTCGCTGCTCTCACACTGGCAATAAATGCTTGAGGTGAAGATCATGCAAGTCAGTGCAATGCCACGTGGCTTTAAATCGAAGCATGCTGAAAAGTCGTGAGTTCCATGGAAAAACATAAATATTCGATACATGACACATCTACAGTAACTAAGTACAGTACCTACAGCAAGTACTAAATATATTTTGTGTATACATATATATCTATCTATATATATATGCTGTACAAGAGATAGGGCAGGTACACTAGAATATGTAAGTGCGGTGTGGTTAAATTTATATCAACATATGTACGGTGCTATATTCATAAAAATTTGTTTGCACAACATACTTACATTCATATGCATACGTCATGCCCATGAGAGAGAGATATATAATACTGTAAATGGTATATATCCGTAGTATATATCTACCTTTCTATCTATACCCATGTGTAAACATATATAAAATGTGTGATGTATAGATATGCATGTACTTCATATATACATGATATGTATGTAATAAATGTAATAAATTCTTTACATACATATGATAAATATTCTACATATTAATATATACATATATATGTATATATATTAAATAATATATGTATATTCTATAAAGATATAATATATAGAATATATATATATATATATATATAAACTATTAATATGTGCATAGAATATCCTAAAAGTTCCTTAAGATAAGCGCTCATTGCACGCACGACTTTTATGAGCACGATACGACACAGATCAGATGGTAGCTCTGGGGCGGATGCGAAGCGATAACCAAGCTGCAAACATTTTTTGATCTTGCTGCGAACAGTACAGTCATGCGTGTTTTTTAATGTCGGGACTCTGAATCAGTCGCCAGATCAAACCTAGTATTCTTCAAGATCACGCAGCTAATCATGGAGTCCATAGTACTTTACTGCGTGCAGGATCAACCCATAAAATTTACAAAAAATACAGCTTCACACTGACACAACAATTCGTCTTCTTGCACCTCGCATCGCGTAAAAAGAGCGCGAAATTCAAATTGCGTCATGCATCATGTCATTTCCTAGTCGGACAACTTACTTTTAACCCAGTCCACTTTAAGCAAATGAGTGGCTTTCTAACCTGAAAGCGTTGCATTAAAAAAGTAAGGGCAGTCAGAATTTTAAATGTCAATTACAGCCATTTTTGTGTAAGTGCATGTCGAACAACAAAAAACATGTTCCTTCTATTTCGAAATGGCCAGAATTTTAAAAACACTCACACGTAGATATGTTATTTCAACTTTGTTATTTTTCTCATTCATAGCATTTTCTTCAAAAATTATCGATAAAATCCCTAAAAATTTTTTTAACCTAAAATGTGTCTTACAAATAAAAAAATTTGAGTCCCCAATCGATATAATTGAACTTGATCGATTTCGACTTAATTCAATAACGAATGCATACGAAATAGATGGGAAACCGATTCTGTGGCAGTATTGGCATAACCACTCAAACATTCCGCTTTATATTCGATTATTGATCGAAGCGATGCAATGTCGGAATCCCGAATTTCATACAATTCTTGTCCATGATTCCACAATTCGACATTATTTACCTAATTTACTTGTTCCAGAAAACATTACAAAACAATTAATTCCGGCCCATCGAGCAGATATTTTTAGGGTTCATATCATGCATCGATACGGAGGGGCTTATGCTGATGTGGACACTTACGCTTTGGATAAACTTTATTCTTGGTATAAAAAATTAAACCAGTACGATTTTGTCACAGCTAATTGGGGAAAAGAAATAGCAGCTTTTGGTGCATTCGGACCTGCTAAATCTGGGTTGAAATTTTTTAAAATATGGTCGGATTATCAAATAAATATATTGGAAAATTATCATAAAAAAGAAAAAAAGCGACTTCACTGGTCTTCTTTAGGTCGTGCTGATTTAAATATTTTAATCGAAGAAGTAGAAAAGAATCGGGAGAAATATTGTATTTATGAAGGAGGACCTACAGTTGGACAATTAGTCATGGCACACGTGGAAGAAAATGCAACAAGTGAATTTAAGGAAGTAGAAGGTGAAATATTGCCACTCGAAACAACGCCTTTTCTATTTCTTCATCATCGAAAAATGAAAAAATGCTTTCAGAATATTTCTACTATAGATGAATTATTACCAGAAAATACCACTTTGTATTCTGCATTTGTTGGCTGTGCTCTTTTAGATTGCTGGCCAAAATACGAGTGGATGATCGAAACGAAACAGTCCTATCGACAAGATTGGTTCGACCCCCGCCATATCTTGAATGCTTTGAAAAAAATCGATCATGAAGTTTGTGAGAAATTAAGGCGGAGGGTGATAGTTTTTTCACAAGAAGAGTATTATAAAAATCATAATAGATTTTTAATTTTGCTGTAGGAAGCAGGTTTTCTAATAGCCGTGCGATTTTTTTCACGGCGTACAGAGAGTTTTAGAAAATTGGGGTCATACACTTGGTCAGATAGTGCAAGCCTGCATTATTTTCGGATGTAATCACGATTGTCTCTTTTTCCGCGTTTAGTGCAGTTGAGAAACGCACGGCTAACAAGAACATCGTGGGGAAACAAGCTATAAGTTTTCACAGGGATCACAAATCGAGACATGATGCCTGTACAAAAGCTGCATCCGCCTTTGCTAGTGCCATCTCACTCTAGTACATATTAATTAAATACTGCCAGGGCTCTGCGCAACAGCCCGAGGTCATACGTACATAATCCACATAGATCGGAAATAAAACTCAATTTTCTCCCTGGATACGCACCGAGCCGCATTGTCAAGGAAGTTAGCTGTCTACAGCTCCTTTATCAAACAATCGCACCTGCTCGCTGATTGCTATTGGTCGACGCTAGGGCGATGTGGAGAGGAGTGAAGACAAGACGAGCTGGTACTTAGACGCTCAACTGGTCTCTCAGTTGCCTGTGATGAGGACAATGGTCGGCCTCTCACATAAGAGAAGGTAAAGCACCTCACAATTTCTGTGTACGGTTTTAAAGCCAAAAAATGAATTCTTCCTTGAGTGTTAATTATGTGCCTGAAAAATCAATATTTGAATATCGATTAGTTCTAAGCTTATGGATAATTTTTGGTTTGTTTTCCGCCTTTGGAAACGGTCTGCTTATAATCACTATTCTAAAATCTAGTTCGCTTCGAACCAATTCTATGATAACGTGCACAAGTCATGCGGCTGCTAGTTTTCTAAATGGTATTTGCTTTATTACGATCGCTATTGATCAATTGATTATCGATTGTTTTATCGATCGATCGATCGTCGATGAGAGATCGCTTAACGATCGATTAATCGTGACTGATGAAATTATTGATTGTAATCAGTCGATCGGAGTTAATTATTTTGAGAAGCCGAATGAAACGAACATAATTTTATGTGCAATATTTCTGACGTGGACATATTACTTGACCCAAACTCTAACCTTGGCCTTAAGTATCGATCGATTAATCGCTGTGGCCATTCCTCATCATTATAATACTAGATTAGTTAAATCCAATTATTTTATTTTGAATGCGATTGTTTGGCTGATTCCTACAATTTACACCGCTATTTTTGCATGTCTCGAATGGAAATACACTGATCCAAATTACCATCGATTTTTCCTCCTTGGTCATACTAGTCGATTATTATCGATAATCGATATATCAACTGCACTGATTATTAACTTATTCACAATTTTCATGAATATTTGTATTTTATTAGTGTTCAAGAAATCTGCTCTTTACAAGGCAACGGCATCAAATAATACTTTGCATCGATCACGTAGTCGAGCGAGTATAGATTTGCAAATCGGCACATTTAAAACTGTTGCTGTGCTGACTATTGCGCACGTGTTATGTTGGATCGTATATGGTCTCGTGCCAGTTCTGGTACATACGAGTATATTGACTAGTTTTGGCCAAATATTCATTCTTTTTGAATTGATTTTATGCTCACTTTTTCCTGTCGTTTATATATGCATGAGTAATACAATGAGGGCTGGTTGTCACAGTGTTTTTGTGAGTGGTAGAATGACAAATGGAATAGAAAATAATGGCTCAGTTTTAAGCACTTTTTCTTAATGTTTTTTAAGCGCATTTCTGTTCATGTGTAAAGTAAAAAATGAAGGGGTGTGTGGACAAAACACAAGCTCACCTGTTTTTGTCATTTCTCTTCTCTCTTGCGTCAATCGACATCGAAAACAATAACGAAGTTTCCAAATGTGATTAATCCTGGAGCAAAATGAAAAAGGAATTTCTATAGTGTGCAGAAAACAAAACTTTAATAAGGTCATATTAGCAAGGCTTTTCCATCTGCTTTGAACATGAATAGTCTGGCTGTGAGTGCTGTTTTGTTTGGAATTTAAGTAACATGTCAGAGTTTAGTGTCAAAATCTAAAACAGGGTGTCTGTGAGGATCGAGCAAAATGGATCTTGACTTGCCAAGTGAAAATTTGGATCGCGATGCAAAAGTGAAAAACAATTTTAACCCCCTCCCTTTGGAAATACACATAAAAACGTCTTGCTAAAACAATATTGCCTGTATCTCCCAAATCCTTGGTACTGAAATGATCTAAAATGTATCAAACAATATCATCTTTTTTGCGTCATGCTCGTCTTAGAGGTGAGTATCTTCGTAACTTGACTTCAAACATAGCTTATCTTGTAGTGGAGGAAAAAATGCTTCGGAACTAGCCCTGTCCCATTTTCAGAAGTCACAAAGAACCGCGTACAGGTCGTATACTTTCAAAATGTGAGACGCGCAGCTTCCGAAGCGCCCGCGACTGTTTTTGAGGTTCTGCGACCGCGCACACGTTGACGCTACACGCGCAAACAGTCGCAGACGAGTCGCACGCAAGCCGCACCGCCCCAGCAATGGTACACTTTAGAAATACACGTCCTTTACGCAGTTCTCTGTGACTTCTGAACATGGGCCAAGGTAGTTCGGAGCACTTTTCTCCTCCACAAGATGGGCTTTGCTTGAAGTCATTGTTTCGAAGATACGCGCCTCGTAAGACGAGCATGGCCCAAAAAAGATGCTACAAAATGCGTTTTGCGCAATTACCTCTTCAAATGTACACCTAATGTATATAACATATTTTCTGAATCCACGCACCAAGGGGTATTTCTACTGAGATTAACTCTGGGCGTTTGTCTCTCCTATTTTGAGCTATAATCCAATTATTTTTGAAAAAAAATTAAAATTTGACTTTTGGCAGGAGTATCTCACGAACGGTACGGTCTTGGGAAAATTATTGAATGGTATTCGATAGCTTATCATCTTGCGGTCATTTGGATGTATTTTAGATTATTCAAGGACCAAGGGTTCGAGGGATATGGGCGATATCGCCCAAACAATCCCGATTTTATGTGTACAATATCTATAGGGAGGGACGAAAATTCTTTTTCACTCCTGCGTCACCATATACTCACGGCATACTTACTATTAAGCACAAATCATGTGGTCAAGATGCTCATTTGGCAAGGTCTTGCTCAATCCTTACAGAAACCATGTCTGAAACACTTTTTCAATAATGTTCAGTCCAACCAGAATTTTCTCAGACCTTAAGCCTCGGGCAAAGATAGCCATTCACCAATCCAAGTTATATTGCTGTCAGCTGCCTCTGACTAGTCGCACGCAATTCTCACGCCCAGCTTCATGTGGATGACCAATGGCCGTCAGCCTTTTTAATATAGGCTTTCTAGAAGGGTTGACCTGCAAGTACCAATCTTCAATTTTTGATATCCTCCCGCCATTTCTATTTGTGAATTCATAGCACCAATTCGTGACGATTATGACGCTACAACGCTTTTTATGCAAACTCGATCTTCATGGAATTATCGGAAAAAAAAAATTTCCGACTGTGGTTCGGCGTAGCGTTGTTACAGTTAACTGAAAGTGAAACTGAATCTCCTCGCCAAAACTGAATTTAGCTGTAACTGAATCTTTTTAGAATCAGTTAAATTTAGTTTTCTAGTTACTATGCTTTCGAAAATTAGTAGTCTGTTAGCGGATGTTCGTGCAGATCTCAAAGAGAAACGAAACGCAGCTAGACGAATTGCTGGTTCGAATCATCTTAATCGCGAGTTGGAGGTGTATTCTGTTATCCTTAAAACGCTAGTTATCGTAAAAGAAATCGATCCATCCGAATTTTGGTCCAAATGTGGAGAGATGTTGCAAAATCTTCACGAATATTGAGGTGCTTCATCATTTCCTGCAGGCTAGCGCCGAGTGACGGAGTTATAAGCTAGGCGAGGTCTAAGTTGAAAAGCAGTCGGTATGATTGAAATAAAATAAAAGCACCTACACTATAAGAAAAAGGGTTTCTTCAATTTCAATCATTTTATCACAAACATTCTAAAGTTGCATCTTCTTGACCTCAGAAAGCTTTGCCAACCAGTGAGTTGAACTTGACATGCTTATTCGATAATTCCCGAGTTCCTGTTGTGGAAGAAGGCTCTACTGAAAATATTTGGCCCTAATGGCCAGCTGGTCAGCTGCGGTCAGCTCCTAAAATCTTGCGGGTTTCTTAAATACGTGTGTTGCGAGGCGACAGAAAGTTGACAAACACTCGCAGGGCTCTTCTGAACCCCGCTGTTCAGGTTCCGTCTTCCAGGCTTCTGGTTCTGAATTTTTTGCACGAAAGACCCGCCGAGGCGAGAATGTTTCGAAAAATTTGCAGGACATCGGCCGCTGACCTCTGCTGAGTAGTTGGCCAAACGAGCTCAATACTTCGCGCAGAGCTTTCTTTCGGACCAAAAGAAATTACAATCATGAGCTACGCCATTAGAATTAGAACGGTTACAAGGTTCAGGTACTTGGTCTGTGTGCAGATTTGTTGGTGGGTGGACTGTCGAGACATGGTCGTGCATCGCTGTGCTCTTAACCTTAAAGGACCCTCTGGTGTTGACTTTGCTCTTTACTGCGCCTTGTGAGCTGTTTAAAGTCGGAAATTCGTAAGAGCAGTTATTTGACTGGAGAAAAGTGGGAATTGTTGTCGTCAAGTGTTCACATCTAGATGCGAAATGCTTTATAAGTAAAAACCAAATCATTCAGTTAAATTCAGGTAACTGAATCTTTTGAGATCCAGTTAACTGTAACTGAAACTGAATCTATTCAGAGATTCAGTTAACTTGACTGAAACTGAAACTGAATCTTTTTCCAAAACTGTATCAACGCTAGTTGGGCGATATCGGCCATAACTCAGTGATTTTTCGGTCTTATTCGATCAGCGACATATCAGCGTTTTCGCAAATAATTAGCGAATCGAACATTGGATGAGAAAAGTTTTTATCTCGAGATATTGGGCACTAAAGTTAACGCGCCCTCAAAGGTGACAATTTTCAGGCCTTCCATTCCTTGACGTTACGGAGCTGGAAATAATTACGAGGAAGGGGATTAATAATACTGTACGGCTTCCCGCCCATCTGTCTGTCTCCTAGTTACCATAAAGGAGCGCTATCGTCAATTTAGAGGGCACTGCCAGCTTCGGCAAGCAATTTTCCTTTAGACAGTATTTTTAGAAAAACGTTGTAGGGCTATCGAAAACACTACGAACAGGTCATTGCTTAGTCGTTTTTCATCCATGCACGCAGCAGAGAACTAGCGGATACGTACGACGCTCCACTCACACACGCAAGCAACCATGATCAAGGAAATCATCGTTTTTGGTACTTGAGATTCGTTCAGCCTACTTCTTACCCGGCATGCTTTGATCTGGAGGTCGGGCCTTGCTCTTGACTGAGAGAGGACGCAATTTGAGGAGGGCGTTCATGGCTTGTTTCCTCCTCAGTTTCTCCTCCGTGAATTGCGTCTCGGCAGTGACAGCTCGTTTCTTCTTGGCCACGCAGCACACGATGATGACGATGACCACGACGATGACCAGCACCACCAGGCCGGCGGCACCTCCGATGAAGGCCACCATGTACTGCTCGAAAAACTCTTTCAGACCACCGGACGGAGCGATTGTGGTCGATCGAGCGACATTCCCGGGATGAGTGGGCTGCATGGGAGAAGCAGCGGTGCTGCGGGTTTGCTTGCCCATGGTGCTGGCGTGGGTGTCTGGAGCTTTCGCGCTCGACATTGGTCGCGTGGTGGTTGTGGGAGGCTGACACAACCTATCGCGGATGCAGCTGTTGTTGCAGTCACGATTACTGCAACTGATCAAAGCAAGATCGATGGCTTGGCAGCGAGCGTTGTTGTCGCCGAAATAGTCAGGCTTAGACGACGGTTGGCGTTTCTGCGCTTTGCATTCAGTTCGAGCGGAATCCTGGAACATACAGAAACTGCACAAGTCGCTGACGATCACGTTGCGCAATTGGGCAGCAGTCTCGATTCCTTTCGCGAACAAATCTGCCTTAGGCAAGCCCCGCATTCGTTTTTGGCTTGCCGTATATGCTTCAGCATACTCTTCCATGACAGTTTGATCGTCAGAATTGTAGATAGCGTAGATGTATCCGCCGAGATCACGGAATTTATCTCTTTCGTTTTTAGCCTCGGCAGCTTCACCGTGGTCAGCGAGGAAGATGAGGATCATTTTTGCTCGCTCTTTGTCATTGAAATCAAACATTTTCTCTCGAGCGTACGTCACAGAGTCGACTTCGTAATAGTCATCAGTCGCTTCTGGAATCCAATTACTGACGAAGTTCTGGAAAGCAGTTTGGTCTCCGGACAATGGGAACAGGACTTGGACGTCAGTGTTTGGGTCGTCGTCACGATCAACATCGAGCACGGCCACTCGCACCTTCTCTTGGCTCATTTCGATGTAATTCGGCAACGTCGTCAATGAATTTTTGAAAGCAGTCGTAGCAGTTTCATTTTTCGTGACTGGAATGATCAGAGCCAAATCTATTTTGCCATCAAGTTTTTGACCATCGCAGAACGAAATCACAACGGAAATAAATAGCCAGACGATCGTGCGACCAAACATTTTTCTTGTCGAGGATGAACAAGACGCAAACGAAAGCGACTACTTTCGATTGATCGAATACTAGACCAACCGCACGGCGTGATAGCAGACACTCAAATGCCCAGGGTGTCGTTTGGCCTCTATATTTTTGCTCGACTTTACACTCGAAACGATCGAATTCACGGGGCTTATTCGCTGCTTAGAAACCTCTGTAAAACCCAATGAAATAACCAATACTCTCTTTGATTCGCCAGCGAAAAGTGATGTTTTCTTTGAAAATTCTTTTTCTACGGTATGATTCGCCAATTCTACGAAGAATATGTTTTGAACACTTTACATGGTCGTCCAACGACAGCGCCCGAGCAAATCAGAGTTCACTGCCAATGTGGCTTTTGATGGTGGAGCGATTGCGGCCATTTTGCCTATATTTTCGAAAACAAAGGCAATGCGTTGTTTTTCATCAGCTCATTGGGCAAGAACAGATGCAGTACAGCGTCAGCAGACAAAATCCGAACTGCTTTCACACACATAAGCACTTCCAAGTACTGAGATCATCATTTTTTAGCGAGCTCTGGACTCGTATGGTTTACTTCCGGCTTGGCCTACTCCGATTGGACAGTCGGGCCTTGCTCTTGACTGAGGGTGAACGCGATTTACGGATGGCGCTCATGGCTCGTTTCCTCTCCGTGAACTGTGCCGTGGTAGTAACAGCTCGTTTCTTCTTGACCACGAGGGACAGGATGACAATGATGACCACGACGGTCACCAGGACCACCAGTCCCACGACGCCGCCGATCAATGCCACCATGTTCTGCTTAAAAAACTCTGCCAAGCCACTCGACGGAGCGACAGTGGCCGATCGCGAGACGTTCCAAGTAGGCGCCGTGCTGACCACTAGATGCGTGATGGGCGAGGGAGGCTGGCAAAATCCATCGTGGTAGCAGGTGATGTTGCAATCACGATTCCTGCAACTTGTCATGGTGAGATCAATGGTTTGGCAGCGGGCATTATTGTCACCGAAGTAGTCGGGCTTAGTCGATGGCTGACGTTTCCCCCCTTGGCAATTCGTACGAGCTGAATCTTAAAACACACAGAAACTGCACAAGTCGCTGATGATCACGCCGTGCAGTTTAGCAGAGGTTTCAATGCCTTTTTTGAATATATCTTCGAGAGGCACGCCAATTATTCGTTGTCGGCTTGCCGTAAATGCTTGAGCATATGCCCCCATGACAGTTGGATCGTCAGAATTGTAGATAGCGTAGATGTATCCGCCTAGATCATGGAATTCTTCCAGCTCGGACTCATCGTCCATGTCAATATCATGGGCAACGAGGAAGATGAGGATGACTTTCGCTCGCTCTTTGTCTTTAAAATCAAACATTTTCTTCTGCGCGTACGTCACAGAGTCATGTTCGTGAAAAACGCCGATCAGCGCTTGCGGAATCCAATTGTTGACAAAATTCTGAAACGCAGTTTGGTCTCCCGATAATGGGAACAGAACTTGGACGTCAGTGTTTGGGTCGTCGTCACGACCAACATCCAGCACGGCCACTCGCACCTTCTCTTGGCTTATTTCGATGTAATTAGGCAACGCCGCCAATGAGGCCTTGAAAGCAATCATATCAGTATCAAGTCGCGATACTGGAATGATTAAAACCAAATCGATTTTGCCATCAAGTTTCAGACCATCGTAGAACGAAATCGCAACGGAAATAAACAGCCAGATGATCATGCGACCGAACATTTTTCTTGTCGAAAGAGCGGAAGATTACCAAAACGAGAACAAAAGCGGCTGATTTCTACTGGTCGAATAACTCGATGCACTGCACAGCATGAGCGGCAGACACTCAAATGCCGAGGGTATCGTTTTGTCGCTACGTTTCACTCAGGTTCGACTTTACACCCAAAACAACGGAATTCACAGGTTCGACTTGCTGGTATTGTTGTGCTGGGCGTACGACAGATATCCTACGCTCACGTGACGGCGGCCTCGGGTACAAGCGAGTGGTCCAAGGTCTTCAATAGCCCAAGCCTGGTATCAGGTGATTACTCGTATAAGAAAACTTGATTATTTTGAAATCAAATATCTCGATAAATACTGGACAGAATTTGATAATATTTGGATGCTTGTGATCGGAATGTTTGGCCAAATTGATTACTGGAAAAAATTGTAGCTTACAATTTTCAATGAACCCGATCATAAACGTAATTTTACACGTGTTTTGTCATAAAAACCGGGGATGTCTGCTTGCAGCGGGCTATTAAGCGCGAGCGGGAAAACACGTGTAAAATTAGGCTTATGATCGGGTAAATGAATTTTGTAAAGCTACAATTTTTTCCAGCAATAAAATTTGGCCGAACATTCCGATCACAAATATCCAAACATTATCAAATCCTGTCCAGTAGTTATCGAGATTTTTGATTTCAAAATAATCAAGTTTTCGTATAATCACCCGATAGAAAGGCTTATTCCTGCAGAGTATCGATTACTAGGACCCCGATTCCCAAACAGCCTCTCAGGCGTTTATGCCGCGCCTCAGGGTGCCCGCAATTGCTCTGTGCACTTAGCCTGGCTACTGGTCGAATGCACCTGGCTAACGATACGAGGGTCATACTGGCGACCAGTTCCTCTGTCGATGGCGCAGGAAAGACCAAAGTCAATGCTCGTGGATCCATGATGAGTGCAACAAAGCACGATGTCTTAACAGTCCTAGATCTTACCCACACACAAATCCGCAGACAAACCAAGTACCTGCCCTGGAGTCAGCTCCTGGACTCTTCTAGTATGGACCGAAGGGAACGACCGCAGAGGCCCCTTGAAGGTATAGTAGTCGACCCTGGTTGTCGCCTCCCACGCCATAGGTCTGCCAAATGGGTTGGAGATGACGTCCTTGACTCCATCAGCCCCTGCTTTCTCGCTGTCACTGTCAATTAGACCACTCCTAAAACCTCATCATCAAAAGAACTATCCTGCACGTAAACCGCGATTTATTACCAATTTGGGAGAAAAATATTTTATAATTACCATGTGGTATGCTACACCTTTTTATTTTCAAGCAGGAAGCAAAAAATTTTATTTGCTGATTTGGTGGATGCAGCATTCGATCAAACTGGATTGATCTACTCATCGTTTTTGCGGATTCGTCGATGCTGGCAGCATTGTTTTTTGAGTGAATGTTTGGCGGGAGGTGTGTGCGAAGATGCCACAGTTTTGGTGAACGTCCTTTGTACGGATATTATGTATTATTTCCAAAAAAGTCTGTTATGACAGACTCAAAACTTTTAGGCCAGCCAATGCACAGAGTGAAACCAGGGCTTAGAATGGCTGGTCTACTCGGCCACTGCTAAGCGCAACCACGGTTTAGGAAAAATGTCTGAGCAGAAGCTGTTTTTTCTGCATGGATATCAACAGGACGACTGATCCTGGTAGAGGGCCACACGATCCTGTGCTCGTGGTCCTCAAAGTGGGCTAGGAGTGTCTAACTCTCGGGCTATGCGTAGTAGCGCTTGCTCGTATCATTACTAGGGAGTGTTCGACTCGCGGCCAGGTAAATCATTTTGTGTCATGTGCCCTTTTATCCTTGAGTGTGTCATTACTGATATGATAAACCATGAGCATGAACATAAAGTTGGAAGAAGGGGAAAGATTTCACAGTGTTCATCGAGGCTTAGGCATGTAACGATAAGCAATATCACTTTGCTCCCAGCGCTACAGCTTTAGCATGCAGTGTGCAGGTTAATTGTGTGGAACAGCACAGCTGCCTTTGGGGAGCCTGTCTGAACAGCAGCAGTACATGCACCGAACACAAGCTTTGTGGCTTGGATGCTGACATATCAATGCATACATACATACAGTATATGTGTGCGAGCAATTACAAGCTGTGTGTGCACTGCCTGTTGGGGCACTTTCCCTTTTTCTTGTGGCCGAGTAGACCAGCCATCCTAAGCCCTGGTTCCACTGTGTGCATAGGCTGGCCTAAAAGTTTTGAGTCTGTCATAACAGACTTTTTTGGAAATAATAAAACCGTTTTTCGTTTTTTGCTAGAAACTATAGTTTGGCCCAAAACACTTGTTCCTACAACTGAGAGAATTGAGCGACTTGACTGTCATACACCTTCTTCCAAACCTCTTAAAACAGAAACATAGAGCGGAACGTTAACCCGCGCCCATGAAATTACTCGTAAAGACCGCCTACAGATCGATCGACCATTTCATAGTCAGAAACTCTCACCCGTGCCTGCTCATGAAATGCGCATTTTTTTGCATATGTACTCAGATATACAGGCGGCATGAAAAACAAAAAAGCTCATTCGCAAGGATTTCTAATTCGTAAGGACTAGCTTATGCTCGAGTGGTCTTAAGTTCTATATCCTCAGAGTATTCCGTCAGAAGCTGAAACTGAATACTTAGGATCCGCAAGTTTTATAAGTTATTTTTAGCTCCTATTTTCCTCAGCCCATCTTCGTGAAAGCGCGCTAAGTGAGCCCAGCCAATCAATAGCGCTGCACCTCAACCCGTTCAGTTGATGTTTCTAAGCTGCGCGCCGAAAATGAAAAAACAGAAACACCAGAGCCAGCTACTTTCGGTAGTCAATAACTCAAGAATGATTACACCAAAAAAGTTTATTTTTCGCACGCTTTGCAAGATAGGTCAGATCCGCTGCCACGTCAATTTTTATCAAAATCTGTTGAGTACTCGACAAGCGACGGGTTGAAAAAGCCAAAAAAGTGATTATTTTCTGGAATAACCTTTTCGAAACTAAAGCGTTCAAAAAACGAATGCCAAAAGGCAGATTCTGAAGATGCAAGCTTTCAGAAAAACTAATATTTACACCTGTACGACCTCTGGTTGTTGCTCTAGGCTGATGTTTATCCTCCTCCTCCTCCTCCTCCTCCTCCTCGTCTTCTCCCCCCTGAACAAGAAATCGCCTATCCTGGAATTCGACAATAGCCGGACGGATTTTGATAAAAATTGGCACGATTGTAGATTCGGCCGATTCTGCTATGTGTGCAAAAAATCAAAAATTCTCGTCAAATCGTTCTCGAGTTATTAGTCGGTGAAAATGGTCCTTTAGCATTAGGCGTCTGGTTGGCTGGTCTAAGCAGGCACTACCGTGCCTGCTGATTCGATGTAATACGCGCCCACCTACTACGTCTTGCCGCTGCCGCCTCGAGTCTAGGCGCCGGACGAATCCGGGGCGCGTAGGTGGTGCCGCGGGTAGTGGCGAGTAAATCTGCATAAAACTCAAAACAGCAGTTTCCGACCTCTAGCAGTCTAAGACTGGTGAAACATCATCGCAATGGGTTGGAGACGTTCAACCTGTGCCTCGATGGGCACACTGCCGGCAACAGGCACATGTTACACCGATGGTAAAATACTGGAAACGCTAAAATATTACAAAATTTGAAGGGAGGTTAAACAGAAGACGAATAAGAATTTCATTTCTTTGGTAGATTCTAATCAATATCTCAAAAGTTCGGAATGACATGGGCCTCTACTTCACGGCTATTCTTTCCTGTAGTTCACAACGACATGATTTCAGAAAAAACTTGCCTAGTGAGCTAATCTGAAAACCCCATGAGTCATCTTTTTATTCGGATTAATCAAAAAAGCGCTGGAAAAATTGAAACCCTAAACTTAAGCGGGAACACTCATCCTCTTGCTTGAGGTAGGTTTGATGTATATTTTAGATTCTTTCAAAGGCAAAAGGGAGATATAGCCAATATCGCCTTGGGATCAAACTTTCTTCTGTTTTACAATATTTTGTCAAATAAAATGCGAAGTGGTTTCTTTGAATAACAGGGGGACATTATTCGAGGGGAGGAAAAATATTGTATTTTCTTTTCAAAAATATCATCACCACATGGAAAGCAATCTGGATGCGTGTACTCATCATTTTCGTGGCATCATCCTGCTCTTTTCCAGTTTTATTTTATTTTACTTCATTATGTCTCTTATCTTTTTTTGTGCATGTACTTGCTTGGGTGCCGAGTAAAATAAGGCATAATTTCGCATCAAAGTCAAAGCGGAAACATGCATCACATGCTCCCCGACATCACCTAGCCAGCAAAGGTAAAACAACTACTCGCTCCATCCACTCATGGCCAGTTTCTAAATGTCATTTTTAGCTTATCCATTTTCCACAAACATCATTTTATGTAAATTCTGCAGAATAACTTTCTTCAGCATTTTAGTCTTTCCATTTACAGGCTTTTCTGAACCGTGTTCACTTATTATATCTTCCATTTTTATATATTGGGTTGAGCTATCCGAGTCATTCGCATGGTAGGTTAGAAGGTTATAGAAGTTTCATGTTTCGAGCGATAGATGTGCAGGTCACATAGGCACTGTACTTGTTTTCGCTCCTCAAGATTTGAAATTAGGGGTATTTATTTCTTGTCAATAATAAGGTAATCAGGTCGATGGACTGTCTAACTTAGTCAAGATTTAGACTCAAGCCATGGTTAGGACTATTTTTCGACATGGTAGTCAGTAAGAAGCTGGGTTAATCAGTCTCACCTAACTAATTAGAGTTGTATTTAAAAAAAGAATGGCAGTAGTAGCTAACAAGCTCGCTACTTCCCTCAATTTTTCTTTTCCGGCTGGCGCTAGCTCGTGATGCTTGGGGCCACAATACAATATCCATCCATCCGAGACTGCTCAGTAAAATGCTGGAAGCAGGACGAAACCGATGGAAAGTATTTCAAGCTAGGTCGACCAGAAATTTTGGCTCATTGACTACCTTCTCCTACCAGTAGACAAAACATTGGGGCGGTATCCTGAGCAATAACACGGCATTGTGCCGTAGGCAGTTTATTGCAGCTGAGAATTTTATTTCTCTTTAGAATCGGTTAAAAGATTAAAATCGATTATATATCGGGAAATGAATCAAGAAGAAATCAATATGGATCAATCCGTTCATACTCGTAAAAGATCAGAAAAAGGGAGGAAAGCTGATAAGATGCCACAAAACAGATATCGTCTTGTGGTGGTTGGAGGTGAGGCAAATCAGATTTTTTGACATCAACATAATTTAAATTTTTTAGATGGTGGTGTTGGGAAAAGCGCGCTGACATTGCAGTTAATTAAAAATGAGTAAGAAAGAAATTTTTTTAAGTTTACAATGCCTCAAAAACAGCAATTTTTAGGTTTGTGGAACACCATGATCCAACTATTGGTAAAAGTTTTTTTCTAATGATTATTCTGATAAGTGACTAATAAGCCCTATTTTAGAGGATCTTTATCACAAACAGGTAGTCATTGATAACGAGTGCTGTCTGTTGGACATTTTGGACACAGCTGGTCAAGAAGAGTTCAGGTATGTTCAGATGGGTAGAATTACGTGCTGATAAAGATAGCCTAGCACTGATAAGACCTTGTCAAAAGACTGATATAACACGCATGCGAGAGGCAGCTGTACAGGCAGAAAATATTCAAGAAGCATACTAACTGATAACAAATCTGACAAAATAAATTCTATCTCAGGTGGTAAGAAAATTCAGTTTTTTATTCTTGTTAGAAATTATGCTTAAAACTCTAGATTCATTTTCAGTGCATTGGGTGATCAGTACATGCGATCGGGTGATGGATTCCTGATTGTTTTCTCAGTCATTGAAACAGTTTCGTTCCAAAATGTGGCAGAGTTTCAGGAAAAAGTAAGGTATAGCACAAAAAACTTCCGCCAGGGTGGTGACATCAGATGCAAAGAGCTGCAGTATTTTTGGCCATCCTCCCCTGTGGTGAAAAACAAATCCTTTTTTCTGCCAGCGGCCCCTCCCTCAAGCTCCTGTCGACTACCTTAATAGACTACCGCAGATTTGACAGGGCTCTAAATTAATTGCCAAACAGGCATGCGATGCACGACTAACGGAAAAACAGAATGACATGGAAAATGTGCGTTTTCTTAGATTTATCGCGTCAAAGGAACGGACAGTGTTCCAATTGTGGGTAAGTGATACATTTTCCTTGAGTACCCATATTTTTATTGTGCCAGTCTACGGTGGATATGTGTGGAGCAGATAAGCGTACAGTATTGAACAGCATATACTGTGCGGATGTACAGTACAGCTCAGTCAGTGCAGTGCAGTGTATGCATTGTAATTTTGGGACTAAAGTTGTATGAAAACTTTTGAGACACCCTGTACAGTATGGCACAGGCTGTAATCCATACCATCTTATTTTTCTCGCTGATACAAGCCAGCAACTTGCGTCTGATTTGTGAGTTTGTCAAAGGTAAAACCATCCTTTCGAGTCAGTTGACCGTCTTTGATAGATAAAAGTTTCACGCCAAGCTTGCAGCTCTTATCACAGCGCCTGCCGTTATCATTTTCAAAAAAATCAAAGATTTGCTTAGCTTCTGAGCCCTGAAAAATAAACTTGATATAAAAAGCGACGAAGTGAAATGATAAGAGAAATACTAGCTAACACGCTTTCGCTGAACATGTTGTAAAAGAGCCCAAAGACTTACAGTACGTAGAATGTTTTATATAGCAATGACAGCCGCAGTTTGGAGTTGGCTATTCTTAGAACTCCCCACCACGACTGTTCATTGTACAATGTTGGCAGAGAAGAAATGTGCTGAAAGCAATTTATGACACGGCTAACTTATACATGTGCAAAAAAAGGTGATCGAAATTTGTGCGCCTTCTAACTTATACAGTTTAAACCTACTGTGATCTCCCAACCAAATATCTGACAGGCAACTCTTAGCCCGTATGTCTTTAAAACTGCTGTGTGATTTTCCAGTCAAACATGTGATAGACCCATCTTCGGCCACAGATGTCAGAGAAAACACAGTTTAGCGTTACCAAAGTCTTATCTGTAACCATATTTTGCTCACCCTATGTAAGCTTGTTGGATCAGTGAGCTCCTAATGTGTACTGTGCAAGCCACTTTAGAAATAAGAAACAGTGAGCAGATATCACGCACACACAGCCTGTCGCAAATTGCGTAAAATATAGTTTCGGTTTCGGTTTCACTTACATCAAAAAGTTGTATTGAACTTCATCTCCGACAGGCGCAATGGATAATTTTGGGTCAATCTTTGACTTGGGTACAGCCGTACTTTTCCTTTTTAGTTGCTGCAAACAAGTGCGACTTGCTCGAGTACACAGTCGATCTGAAAGCAGCTAATGAATCGTTAGCCAATCAAAACATACCACTGATAATGACCAGTGCGAGGACACGTGTGGGCGTGGAGAACGTGTTTCGTTCGCTTGTTCGTGAAATACGCAGATCAGTAAGCCCATGCAAATCCTAGCTGAAACCATATTTTATTCACTTGGACAAATATGGCGCCCGGACTTCTGCCGCGGATCACTGAAAAGGATTCGGGGCCTGTTTTTACCCTTTTCCTTATCAGAGCCATATTTCTGCAAGGTGTGTAAAATATAGTTTCCGATTGGTTCCAGTGGGTTCAGTGGTTTGATCAGTGTGATCAAAAGAAGCCTACAAAATTTTTCTTTGCAGCGGGATCCGGCAGGTTTTGGTAAATTGGGGAAAAATTGCGAGAAGAAAAATCGTTGCAAAATATGCACAATTCTATGATTTTATATAAGTTACTAGCATAACTTGGCACAATTTCCCTTGATCTATTGTCTTTTATGACATGGCCACATACAGAATTCCTAAATTCCAGTGTTACTTTTTTTATCTATTTATAATTGTTTTATAGTCAGTGTCATAAAATTTCATCACCCCACACGTGATATACGAGTATGTGTCTATCGGGTCCAGCCATGTAAATATACTGTTGGAGTGATAAGATGCACCTGTCATTGAAATGTTTTTAAGACCAGCTGATTTTTTATTAATGTTGGGTGTGGTTTGACAAATGTGCGTAATAGACATTAGTCGTGTCGTCGAGTACAGAGAGACTAATAAACTTCATTTTGGCAATGGAAGACAAATCAAGTTAGAGCAATAAAATGTACATTTTTGTGCCAGCATCTTTTGTTGACATAAGAGGCTGGCTCGTGCGGGCACATTTCATGTTTACAGAGTAAGAATATTCGACTAACCTCTAGATAGCTACCCCAACCGCCCTCTCGTTCAAGTGTCAGACATTTTGCGTAGGTATCGTGCGTAAAAATCGACTCTTCTTATGCCGAAAGCACAAGATTGCATTAGGCAAGGAATGCTAGCTTAGAAATTACGTCAATAAAATGAAGCGAGAACGATAAGGAAAAGTCAATAAAGAAAAGTATTTAAAGCTTGGTTCACTTTGATTGACATCCAACAATTTGACTGGACTAGTAAACGGGATTTCTCACATTTCTGCAGCCCTATTTGGCCAATTTCACTATTGATCTTTTGACAAGCAGCTCCAACAATTTTTCGCTATTACCAAAAAATGATGCATGAAGAATTTTTATGTATGGCTTCATTAGAAGCTGAACGTGGTTCTCAAAATGGCGATGGTTTGGCATTTGGGGCAGTTATTGTCAAGAATGATCATATTTTAACATCAGCGCATAATGAAAGTATCAAACGCAACGATCCGACTGCGCATAGTGAATTGCTGGCCATCAGAAATGCGAGACGTTTACTCGGCGCCAGTCTTCGGGGTTGTATTTTGTACAGCACGTGTAAGCCCTGTCAAGTTTGTTTACAAGCATGTTGGATCAGCGAACTGGACGCAGTTATTTACGAAGATGCTAGAATTACGCCAGATAAGGAAAGAGTCAAAAAATGTAAAAAATTGATTTTGAGAAATACAGCGGCCACTGAAGATTTGGACAAGCAAGCGATGTGGAAGAAATCATTTTTAAAACAAGTAGATGACGATGAAAAAGCTATGCTTTTGATTGCAAATAGATCGATTAAAAGAAATTTAAGTGGCGGGAGTACTGGGTTACCCTAAATTAGGGTTTGCTGTTTTATGTTTGCGTTTTGCTGTGCGAATCCTTCTTAGTCACATGCACGATTTTGAGTGCCTTTAGAGTAAAATGGAAAATATTGCAGTGTTGTGTGCAGAAACTTTCATGCTTCATTTACAGAAGACGCTACTGCGGGAATTAGTTATTTCAACTTAGCCGTGCAGTATTTAAAAGCGCATACAATATTTTAAGTAAGTTTATGAGTTAGTGGATAGTCAGTTCTGCTGAATGAATTTGTGACTCGATAAAATACAAGTTTTTGAAGATTCTCAGATTTGCAGCCTTGGGCACGGCTAACTTAAAATAACACTGTAATATATCGCTTGAGAAATTTTTAAAATGTAGGTGCTGTATAGCGACACATCCTCTTTGCAACCTCCTTCGATCCTGTCTGCTGCTTGTCCAAAGCGGAAAAAGGATGAGTTTTAGACGAACAGTGCTGTTTCAACACATGTTTGACACAAAGAACAATAGGAAATGTGCAAATAAAAAGGAAGTGCGCGGACAATGCCAACCGCCAATTGCAAACAAATAATATTCAGAAGATGTGAACTTGCCATCGTGCGAACAAAGACTATTATAAAAGAAATGTGAAAATGAGGAAACGGTAGTGAATCACGGGCGGATCGGTTTGGTGCAATAGGCTCGGTTGCCAGTTTGGTCGGTACAGTCGAAAGAGATGGAACTAAAATCGAATCGGTGCACCTAATCGAAATTGTTTCGGTGCCATGGCGCACCAAGCAGCTGGTGTTGCGCAACCCTGGAGCAATGGATGCACGAGCCTTTCCCTCGCGCTAGCAGCACACAGGAAGCGAAACACTGGCTGCAGTGCTGCCAGGTGCAGGGCAATGGCCCTAAATCTGGAGAAATTTTAAGCTACCAGGGCAGGTTTAGGGCAATGACATTTCTGGGGCGACTTTTAGGGTAATCTGAGATTTTCATGCCATTTTAGGGCATCTTTAGATATTGGCACGTTGTCTTATTGTTAGCTCTCTCGACAGCTTTCGCTCGCCGAAGCATTGAAAGTTTTTGGCGCGCCATCGTCATCATGGCTTGCTTAGAGTATTGTTAGATGTCTTAGAAGCAGTTTTTTAAGGGCTTTCTTTGCATCTCTCTTGCGGTAAGTTGGGTTTTGGAAAAAACTGAACCTGCATCTGGGGCATTATTGCGTTGCAGACCTGGTAACACCTAGCTCGCTTGAGTCATACCCCGGCCTAGTGAAAATGAAGGTGTGCTTGCGCGCGATCGTACTCAGTATTTTGATCAGAATTCAAACATTATTCAGCTTATGTGCCTCGCTTTCACTTTCTATGACGGCGATTTGCTATGCAGCATGCTTTGTGGAGGTAATATATCACACATAACAGTCTAAGTTGAGGCTTAATTGCAAGGAAAAACCAGTGCACTCGAACCGAACCGAAAGCGAAACACAAAGAACAGATCCGGCCGTGAGTAGTGAAATTAGAAAAAAAAACTAGAGTACTCTATGATCAGGTGATGAATTCAAAAATTTCATCCTGTAGAAAGTACTCGTACGCAAAAAAATTTGGCCTCATGTGTAAACACAAGATACCATATGCGCAATGCACGGGGCAGGTGAACGGAAGGACATCAGTGTATCTTTGTGATAAGAGGCTGGGTTGGGTGGAGTGTTAAAGTGCGTAAGTGCATTGTGACCACAGAATGAACGCATGCGCCTTGATGAGAAGTGAATCACATGAAAAATCCCTCATTATAGATGTTGATTGAAGTGCTAGAATAAAAGATTTTAAAAAATCTGGTGGCTGTGTGCGAAAAGGGGACAATTCCATGTGGAAACATGGGTGGATAATTCTGTAGTTACATGATGCATCCACGTGTAATTTAAATTTTCCATGATGGAAAGTAAGATTTCTCAATATATGAATTCTTCGAGGGAGTACATGAATCCATTCGCACCCATTGGTATTTATCGCGAAATAGATCAAGGAATTCCAACTTCAAGACAGGCTGTCTGTAAGGTTCGACTCATAAGAAACATAGGTTGCCAAATGAAATTTTTTTACCCACCTTTTCATGTGTGAATTAGATGCACACACGAGTGATGATGGTGACGCCAGTGCTTTTTTGTGCGCACTGGATTTTCACAAAAATTGCAAAAAAAAGCGATTTTTCGAAAGTGGCTGGGCGATAAGCCATAACCCAGTGACCTTTTGGTCTTTCCAGATCAACGACACATCAGCGTGTTTGAAAATGGACAGGGAATCGAATGCTTGTCGCGAAAATTTTCTATCTTTCAGCTGACTCGATATATTGGGCGCCAAAGTATGAGGAACCCTCCAAATTTACGACTTCTATACCTTCTGTTCGTTTATGCTAAGTGGGAGACAGGGTTTGACCAGCCTTAAATATGCCCTATCCATCTAGCTTTCATCGTCTGTACGTTAGCTTTACATTTGATATCCAAATATGCGAGAAGCTGCACCTAACTTAAGGAACTTTTAGGAAAAATCTTTTTTTAATAATCTTGCGAGACAGATCATGTAACCAGACATTTATTATCGGATAGAGCTCAGAACATCCTGTCGATTAGGGTTTTCCCGGTTTAAATTCGACCTCAAATCATCAGATGAAAAGGAAAGGAAGTAGCGGCCAACAAAAGCTAGAAGTACGGACCTTTTGAATTTCCCGCCCCGCGTGCTGCTTATGACAAGAGAGCGGTTTGGGCCGCTTACTTTGAAAATTGCAGGAAGATATTCACCTTTCTCACTTTTTCACGGTGTGTCGATCTAAGTTTGTGCTTGGAAATCTGTTTTTCGTGCAAAGTAAGAGAAGTTACAAATTTTTTTAACGGCTTCCAATATAAGCGACCCTAACCGCACTGTTGTCATATGCAGCACATGTGGCGGCAAATTCAAAAGGTGCGTCGTCTGACACTTGGTGACCTTGGCACACTTGGCACTTGGCACTTTGTCTTTCTATTGCCTGTTTAGATTTTTGTCTACTGCTTCATTGTCAGACTTTACTACACCATGGTACGCGAAGATAATGATTCGATCATGAATATTAATCCTGATGATAGAGCACGTCCGACCATTGTTTTTGAATCTGTACACAGCACATGAGCGAAGAAAATATGAAAATAGCAAATAATTAAAGCGAGGAAAATTGAATAAATGTGCAACGTTGCAACTGGAGCATCCGCCGATAGAGATGAAGCTTTGCATAAATGAAATGAACAAAAATAATCATCGGTTTGCTTTTTTTTTATCGCATGTTTGGGTTTGAAATTTTTTTATCAGACCGAACTGCGCAATAGTTTTCTAAGAATCCTTATATTTGAGGCCTGGTCTGGCTCGAGTTTTTGCTTTTGATTTAGTTTTTGCTATGCTCAAATCTGAGCCGTCTCTTTTATTGTACTGCAATTTACTAAGCGCATCACTTTTTTTGCACAGCTGCCGAATTCACAAACAGAAAATGGAGGCTGAATATTGCAGCGAAGGAATACCATGCCCTCACTCTTCATCGTTGCCCTTCATACTGTATGGGGATTGAGTTCCTGGGGTCAAACTTTCGTAACAAAATCAAAAACAGATCTGTACATCCGAAAATGTCTGGAATGACAGTCTCGAAACTTTTAGACCAACCAGTGCTTATGGTGGATTAGACCCTGGATCGGGCCGGGTATATGCGGGTCGGGTCGGGTTGGTCAGCTGAATTTTGGGTCGGGTCGGGTCACTGTTTTGAAAGATCGGGTCGAACGGGTAAAAAATGCAGCAATTTTGCTCGTCTCTGCTACTAGCAGTTACTGAAACCTTTTCGCATTTGTTCAACTCCAGGATTCGCGGAATTTGCCTCATGCGTGCATGTATAGAGCCTTGCACTACAAGGGTTAAGTCTGCGTAACTTCCATGGATGTCAGACAAAGTGCAAGATGTGACAGATGAAATTTTCTGAGTAATCTCTGCGTAAGGAAAGGTCCATATCACACGATCAGAGCTAAGCAACTCTGATGAGTGGTGGGACTAGCCATATTTTGAGAAGGACTTGATGATCTTTGATAACAGATCGTTGGATTATCTACTGTATCGTGCCAAATCGCGGAGCGGGCAAAAGATTTTGTGCAGCATATGCTGGTCAACCAGGTGAGAATGTACATGCCACTTGGGTGACTGTAGTGGGATGGTCGAGGGCTCTGCCACTGAGGGCCATGATATTGCGACTGAGAAGTAACCGCTTTTAACTTCTTCAATGAGGTGTCGGATGTCTAAGATCCGCATGCTACTAGGTTGTCCTGGATCTGTCCTGTATCGCAGTGTTTCAACTGATTTTTCCTTTCAGCCCGTGGGCGTGGCCAGCAAGCATCGGCCGCCAGTCATCGCACTACTGCGACCCCTGCTGATTCGGCCAGGGCGGCGGCAGAAGAGGCCATTCAACTAAAAAAGAAATCACCGCTGTTCGTGTCCCGCCGAGAACAATGGTTCGAACAGGCAAAAGTCCGAGTCATGGAGTGGCCAGCGCAAAGCCCAGATCTGCATCCCATCGAAAACCTGTGGGATGAAGGCGAACGACGTCTCTGTCACAAAACTTACTCAATAAGCGTCGCTTTGTTCCAGACGATCGCGAAAGCGTGCTCTGAGATTCCGCAATCGGTGATCGATCGATTGATATAGTCTATGAGACGTCAACGCAAAGAGGAATAAGGAATTTTGGCTGTGGCGCTCCTGCAGATATTGATATCTGCGAAGAAGATTTTCTTAGATTGCCGCCTGTGTGGTGTAGCGGTGAAAGGCGTGTGCCACAGTTTGCTTGGCAGGGCTGGAACCTGGTCGGCTGCGAGTTCAACTCTGGTCGTCTACGCCTTGCACACCTGGCGGTGGGCGGCTCACCCTTCTTCCCTTCGGGGTCGACGAACGAGGAGAGGCCTTATGGGGCGGGAGGCTCTCGAGTCCGGGTCCCCTCACGGGTCACGGGCTGGGTATGGTTGCCCCATGGGGTAACCACCGACATCGCTAGGTTGCGACTGACACGCGCCCTTGCCCGGCATGCATCCCGGATGGACCCCATTCGATGGCAAGATAGGTCAACTAACAAGCCCCCTAGCTCGCGGGTGAAGGGCCAAAAACTCGACTTTTCCGTGGACCGACCAGGATGGCTGCAAGCGATTTTGCGACGAAGTTAAAAATGTCGTTACCAGAAGTCGCCAGCAGATGCGCCACCTCCCATAAAAAGACGCACAAAGGCTGACGGACAGTTGAGGCAAGTGATAATTAATGTCTATCTCTATTTCTCCATGTTTAGCACTAGCCCTATTGGAGAAACAGCAGCGGTGTGAAAGCTTGATCGTCACACTGTTCATGATATAGTCACTAAAGCCATGCTACCACAACAGCATAGCTATACAATATGCTATACTAGCATACAAGAAACCTGTTTTCAGGCGCGCGCTCGTTACTAGCTTTGTGTTTCGCGCGGCCATGGGCCTCCCCGCCAGACTGGCGCCGTGCATCGTAGTGCCTCTAGACTGATTAATTCGACTATAGAGAGACCCCTGAGTGCTGACGTCTGCCTGCTTCTATCCAGCCTCACGATCAGACTCACCACAATCAGTACAGACACGAAGAGACCGCGCATCTTGGCAATGCGCAGTGATAAGCTGAATAAACAGTTTGTAGCTGCGTTTGAAACTCGATTAGGCTGTCACTATCGCCATAAATTGCCAGTCGTGGCCATCATTTTACGAATCCATTGATACAACAGATTTTGTGTTCGAAGCGCCATTGATTCTGACATCCTGCTTCGCTACTCGAATATCTATTTGATTTAGGATCGGCACTATAATGCACGAAAAATTTATGCGTGCAGCATTCGACGAAGCTCGCAGCGCCATCGCCTTGGGAGATGGTCCCCCATTTGGCTCAGTCATCGCCAAAAATTGTCGATACGTTGTCTGCGCTCACAATGAAATCGTCAAAACTAAAGATCCGACAGCGCACAGTGAAATGGTGGCTATTCGGAGAGCTTGCAAAGTACTGCACACGACAGATTTGAGTGGCTGCGTATTGTACACCAGCTGCGAGCCGTGTCCAATGTGCCTGGCGGCCTGTTTAAATGTGAATATCGGATTCGTATTCTATGGCGCCAGTCGAGAAGATGCGTTCAGAGCTGGTTATAAATCTAAAGATTTAAATTTTTATGAAAATTTATCAAAAAATACAAATACCGCTTGGAAAAAGACTTTTTTAAAACAAGTATCCTTGGATGAAGCTACGAATTTATATTGTGCTGAACATTTGAATGGAAGAAGCAGAATAAGTACTTGATTATGAAAATTGTTTTTATATCAAACTTCGAATGAGAGTTTTTGGATTTCAAGTTTTCAACGAGTAAAAAATATGTTTTGAGTTTTGTAACAAGTGATAATTACGCAATGTAGCACCTGTCGCATGCGCCAAAAGATAGGATTTATGCGAAGTGAAAAAATATCATGCTACTGAATCATTCTCCTTTGATCACAAAGTAAACTATAAATAACTCGCTCGATCACAGATATCCCGAAATATCATATTTTTTCTCCACCAGTTGCATCCCATCTCACATTTTGGATCTCGCTTCGAGCATCATTGGTGACAAGTATTTTTTCACAGAATCCAAAACCTAAAAGTAAATAGCACTACTTTTAAGGAATTCAAGGTCAAAAATAAGTTTCACTTCTTGTTTATTCAAAGGCGATTGACGAGCCCATTTGTATAAATTTTCGTACACATTCCCATCGTATCTGCCCAAGACTGACTTCAGCTCTCGATCGCGGAATTCGAATGAGTCCACAATTTGCACAGCCATGGGTCTGATTTCGGCCAATAGTTCAACAGTACGTTGACGAACAAAGTGCATTTGTTGTTTGGACATGAATCCATCCTAAAATGTGATCAATCACATTGAATCCAGTCCTTGAGAGCTGTGAATCAATCAACAAAATTGGTCTCTCCAGTCCTGGGAAGTGAGCAGCACAACAATTCCAGACTCACCTCGACAAAACTACCCGATCGTGCCGTTATGCCGCACAAGGCGAACAGTTCACAAAGAAGACGTAAAACGCGTTTCACTGAAGGCTCCCCATCCGATGCACGATTTACAGCATCGATGAAATTGCTGACTATAAAAGCACGAACGTGAGCCTTAGCACAATGGCACAAATGCACGGCACATCGATCCCATGCTTCCTCGGCACGATATTCCCTGGCTTCATAATTGTCCAACATTTCCACAGCCTCATGAATAAGTCTAAAAACGATCAGTTCATGACAATTGCTATAAATATTTACATATTGAAGTAGGGTATGAATGGGAGGGCGTAGAGGCTCGACTGGCAGTCGATACTCTGCGCAGAGCTAGCAGCTGGGAGCGTCACCCGTCATGGTGATGTTTCAGCCATGGACTCGGCCGGAAGACTTAGTTGGGTGCCTGGGTTCTGGTGCTAGAGCTCGACCAGTCACTTCCTTCAGTATCAGTTGTATACAATATTTTTTCCCGTCTGACACACAGCGATGTGGTGACATGTTCTCAGCATCATGCAGAGGGAACGAATCTCAGTATGTTTGCGATCTAAATTTGATAGTAGCTGACCATCACCAAATGCTTCAAACGAATAATTAGCTCACAGGGCAGTTAAAAAGTTGTACGGGTATTGTAACTCTTGTGTTAGAGCGAATAATAAGCCTTTTATAAGCTGGGCTAGCACGGGTTAACAGGTAACCACTTACGAATTGTTTTAGAGTACATATTTTCGCTTCTATGATCTGACATAAGCAAACTTGCAGTTTTGAACAACTCGAACTTTTAAATTTCCCGCGGGCGTCGCTAAGCACTTTATGGCATGTTCACCCTTCTCCTTGTTGTCCTGTGCGCAAATCGGCTGACGAAACGCTATACTTGCTAAAGCGGTAAAAGCACAGCAGGAAAGATTACTCAGGAAAGATTTTTGCTGTCTTATGATCTTTACAGGACAAGGAGGAGAGGGATGAACGAGCTACATGTTGCTGTAAAAACATCAGACAAGCTCTAGGATTACCTTCTGGCGACATGTTCATAAGCTTGTAGCACATCTTCCAATCGAACACGCTGATCCAATGCGCTTTTAGATGGATTGCTCTTTTGAAATATGTAAGCCACTACGCCATTCCGATTCTGGCCGTCGTTATTCCGAATAGCTTTCATCAGTGACCTACATGAATAAAAAAGATTCCACAGTGTTTTCTGAGACTATAGCTCCCTTACCTCGCTGTTTGCAGAAGCAGCACAATATTATCGCCTTCATAAGTGCACCCACCGACCAAACTGGTGTACAGTTCTGGTAAGCCACTGGCCAGCAAATAACCGTGGCCACCACACGATAGGCGACAAATTTCAATGCCCTGCGCTATTTCACGGCTGGACACTGCTTTCAAACCAGAAGACAAGGCGTGAAGCTGAAATAAAGGATTATGACAACGAGACATTTCTGTGCAGGTTTACATCTTTCCTGTCGAAGCTTTTTGATCGGCACTGTAAGGGTGGTCATACTTTCAGTATGGATGCGCAGAGAGTACAATATGTAGGTCAAAATTCCGGGTCGTAGCCTAGGCGGTAGGCGTCTGCCTCGCACACTGGGTGCGCATTTACAGGGGAGGGTTCGACTCCCGCCTGGGTTAAACCTGGGGTTCGAATATGCGTTCCTTAGCCCTCGAGTGCGCTGTATGATGCTTAGCTAGAGATAAAGTATGATATGTGAAGTATGCACTAAAAGCATACAGTCATACTAGCAGTACATTTTTTGACCTATTGAAACTAGCGACTTTTATTGCATATGATCCAACCAACCTGAGGCAACTGGCCAGTTTCGCCTTTCTTGACCTGTTCGCTGATTTGTTGATACACTTCACGAATATGAATGCCAGCAAAGTACATGGCGAAGGCTTTTGCAATTTCAGGAAACAAACGATATTGTTGTGTTTGATAATCCAATAGCTGCACTTCTCCGCCTCTAAAAATTGTAAAGCAGTCAGTGACTTCGCCTGGATCGGCATTGGATTCATTGCTTACCCCTCATACTTCTCGCCTTGTCGCCTGACGCAGCTGTACCTCGTGGCGATGGTACAAGCGCGAGCTAGTCCTAACGATTGATCGGCCACCATCATAGCGCGCACGAAGATCATTGCTCCATAGGCCAGTTTGCCGTGTTGTGGCGGAGTGTAAGTCCCGTCGGCATCGACTTGGGCGAATCGCATGAGCATGTGGTCACGAGGCACACGAACATTATCCAAACGAAGGAAACCATTGTCATTGGCCGGAATACCGAATTTCGGCCCGATGTCACCGATTGTAATTCCTGGCAGTGGCTGGTGAGTGGTCAAGTCGCGCAGTGGCACAATGAACCCGTGCACACCTCTACGTTCACCTTGAGTGTACAGTTGCGCCATCACAACTGCGTAGTTGCTCATTTTTCCAACTGAAAAGTAAGGATAGATGAGTTATGCAGTCGAAAACATAAAGATCGGATTTAAGTTGGAGGCGCGCATCAAAAACTTTTGCCCTAGGTGGGAGTCGAACCCGTACCCGCACCATAAGGAATGCCTGCTCAGTCTACCAGAGAAACGATTGCTGACTCTGAGTCCTTTTCTGACAGTTCACAAGAACATGACTGCCAATCAGTGTATAGTACATTAGGTCTGGCTTCTGGCCACTCAGCGGTGTAGTATCGTGGGCACGAACAATTAATTCCAGGGGCGTCAGTTCGATTCCCACTCAGGCCGCATGGGTATTGCCTTATCAGAACATATGAAAAACTTACGATTTCCAGGCCACCATTTTATTGAAGTCAAAGTTGGCGAATTGATAACAAATTCACCCGTCTTAGGATCATATGTTGCTGTAGTTTCTAAATTTCTCAAATTTGTTCCGTGTCCCAATTCAGTTTGAGCGTATGTTCCCACAATCGAACGAGACAGTGCCAACGGAAGCCACTTTTCTTGTTGCTCATCAGTGCCTTGTCCACGAATGGCAGGCATGAACATCACATAATGTAGCTCGGCCGGCGATGTTTCACCCGCAAGGACCAACCTAAGACTTGACGCTTTCAAAATCTGTCAAAACTGACAGAAGTCGCTACTTGCATTTCAAATTTAAGTTCGCGCTTCACTGAGCTAAGAAACCAATGCCTAACTTGAAAACCAAAAATACCGCGAAATTCAAAATATTGGCATTCTGGTGACACTATTTGCGGAGTGATAGCTGGGCTCTCAATTTTATCTAGGTCGAGTACAAGCAGTCACTATTCGACCAGACCTTACCATCTGTAGTAGTTGACCTCTGCCGTATCCTCGATATTGATTTTTTCAATATGATTCAACATTGCTAAGGTTTTTCGCAACGAATTTTCCATGCGTTCTTCTCGACTCATGAAAACGGGATCAGTTGGATTATTAAAATCGGGTGTTGTTTCAACAAATTCAGCTAAAAACCATAATTTGAATACATCTGCTTCATTTTAAGATAATTACTTCGAATAATCGCAGTTTTGGCCCCAAGTAATTTCATTTTGTGCAAAAGGACTCGAAAATTCAGAATTACTGTCTTTTAGCTTGAAATTATTTTGGATTTGTGGAGGAATTTTATGATTTTTGTTGTAAATTCTTACCGATGACATGGCGACGTTGTACCGCTTTTTCGCCACCATAGAGAAAACTAGTTAACGCTTTTTGATTAAATTGAGCAACTGCTCTTTCTTTTGCTAAATCAGGATTCATTTTTGATCAGTAATGTCAAGCTGACCAGTGTTTTGATGGGCAAGACTGAGGCCACGTGTGGAATGGGGGATGGGAAAGGGGTGAACTATGGAATATATAACGCCAGGCGGCAATGCACTGCAGTACACACGTGCGGCAGTTCATCCCAGCAGCTGAGTCCAAGCCCTGTTTCAGACGGATGTGACGTGTCAATGTCCTCTAGTCTACCGTTTGCAACTTCGCGCTCGCAGCAGACCGCACACACGCAGGCAGACCGCGGCAGACGGTACAGAGACTAGGGTTTGACGACAAGAAATTCAAAAGCTGAGCTTGTCAGGTTTGAAACCTTACTTTTTCAAAATTATACACGATGACGAAGGTTGTCATTTTTATACCGTTTTAATACGTCTGTAGATGACCTTGAAAGTTTAGGTGCCAGGTTTAATGCGTTTTTCAAAGTTTAACGTTTAAATTTTAAATTTTAAATGCAAAAAAGACCAGGAAGGTGAATATTCGATTTTGGTGCAGTGAAAACTCTAATTTGTCGTGCCATAATTTGCTTTAACGGAAATAACCATAATCGGAAGTATTTTGCGGATTTGTGGGATTAGGCGCACGCTAGCAGAAATAAAGCAATGCCCTCCGCGTGATCATAAAGCATAAAAACTTTGGTGGGCTTACAATCACGTACACACTCATTTAGTGAATATGGATCAATATCTAAAGCATTCGCGATGGGGTATTTTTAGCGGGCAAAAATCTTTTATTGCTCACATCGTTAGCGTCGCAAAATTTGCTCATTTTTTGATTTTCGCTAGCGCCTGTGCGGGTTTGCCAGCAGTCATGTTATGAATAGCTACCACAGCAGCTTCCCTCTGCGTGTCTCCACTAGGAGCACCTCCACGTGAGGGTATTTTGGACTGGACCGACTTCCTCGGACGATGGCGGCGGGTTTCGAACACTCGGTGTTGGACAGCCGAGACTGTCTCCTCGTTTGGCTTCCGTCTCTCCACTTGGACCATCTCGACGGTACTGGGTGAATCCCCCCAACAGGCTGGTGCACAGTCAGCGAGGGTTTATGGCTCGCAAACCGACCTCTGTCACCAGCTCTGACGGCAGCTTCCCACTGTGTCTCCTCTAGGAGCACCTCCACACGAGGGATCCTGTGCCAGCTCCAGCGTCCCAGGATAATACTGGGCGAGAAAACCCTCCAGGCTGTTGTTTGAGGACCAGTTTCCTGATCCTCTACTCGTTCGGCGGGGCGAGTCGCTCAGAGCCAGGTGTGCGAGACCAGCAATGCTTTTGCCACTGACCGTGAGCCATTACGGCTCCCGCGCCTGTAAGGTTCAATGGGTCATTTTTAGGGTGGCACGAGAAAAGATTATGGTTTAGAGATATTTTTGTGGCCAAGTGGCAATGAAAAATGCAAACACAAAGGAAGATGCCACCAGAAAATGGAAATGGATGGGTCTGAGACCAGTGTTTTAGTCAACAATTTTTTGTATGGAAATTATTGGTTTTACGAAGGGAGACAAATTTGATACTCCATTTTAGTAGCCTGTGTTATGACCCAAAAAGTTCATGATTGATACAAGTCGAAATATATTTCCTAACCGCCTCTGGCTGTTATGGAGGTTTTGTCTTGTGCTCTGGTTGGTATTACGAACCCACTTCTTGATGGATGCTGCTAGCTCACCCCCCGGAATGATATGCACTGCATGTTTTTGTGAATTCGATAAGGTTATTTGGAACTCTTTTCCCCCCAAAAGCTTGAGCAGACCAGGGCGTACATACATAGGGTGTTCCACATTGCTGTAGCTTGCAAGGTGTATCGCTACTCACGACACTCCACCCTAACTGTTGGACAGAGAGTGTGATAAACCTACCAACTTGTGGAAGCGACAATTCAGACCCAGAATATACAGCTTTGCCTTTCTCTGTCGCACAAAGTCGTTTTCTCGTTGACTCCGGCCAGGCGGTCTGCTGGGATGCGGTAAGTATTATTATTGATTAGTCAAGTTTTCCAGCAGCGCACATATGACGTTTGCTAGCCTGCGGATCAAGGATTAAGCGCCAAATTCAAATTTGTTGAAATTGAAAATGCGCGCGATCCGAAAGCCCAGGTTTTTCTCTGTGCTTAGGAGAGCCTAAGAACTCTTACTAATAGCTACGCAGTCCATGCAGTAATGCCACTACAGGTTGTCACAATAACTGTAACTGCTACTGTACTTTTTAGATGCTGCTGCTAAAAAACTGAAAAACTCTTTTTTCAATATTGCAGCACTGCATATTGTCTTTTCAGTCTGCCTGAAACTGCCCATCCCCTCCCTCATCGTCAGTATCTGGTTACAAATACGACCTCTATTCATTTTCTATTGTATTTCCCTTTAAGCCGAGGGTGTTACATCAAATATTCTTTTTTGTCTCGCTGTGTACCCGACATTTTTGTTGGTGCGAGTTTATTCTGGGTAGACATGTGGCAGAGATAATGGAAGTCTCTGTTCAGAAAGCATCTGATGTCTGATTGACATTGAGGATCGATCGAAAGTGGTGGCAACAGAGTGGAATTTGCTGCCTTCCAACATCAGCACCCCTCGATTTTGTTAATGAATTTTCATTATTATATGGCTGGGCACAGTGAATAGAGACTGGCTTGAAACATGGTAATAGCTTCGATTTGACATTCTAGTCGAAAGTAAGAAATTAGCTTGATGGGATATTTTCCACTTCTACAGAGTCCTGTAGTGCAGGATGTAGTTGCTAGGCTGCCCATGATTACACATGGGACTATGGACCTGGACCGGCTACTGGACAAGTGTGGGTATGACTCCCGAGTTTGAAATATTTCTTGTCCCTTCAGCCATGTCCGACAATTTCAATTTGCGCCCCGCCCATTATGACCTATTCTAGTCCTCTTATCAATTAGAACATTCTATTCTATTTTGTGCCCACAGTTAGATCAGTCATGGAAAACTACAGTATTCGCGTCCTTGTCAATTCTACCACCAATTCTTCTTGTTACACAAGTCAAACATTTCTTTCGATTCAAAATCATCTTTTTTCTTTTTGCTACTACATTCTAGTGCCCATTTATGTAATCTTATGTTCACCAGGTTACTTTGTTCAAGCTTTATGTTTTTTCAAACAACGAAAAGAAGATAATTCAGCTTATACATATCAAATGTTTGCGGCACTTTTTCGTGGTATCAAAGCCATTTTATTCCTTCTATTCATCTCATCAGTAATATATTGGTCCGGTATATCTGGTCCAGGTGCTCCCTGGTTCCAGCGCATCTACCCATTTATGTGGTACGCAGCCCACGTGGCCATCCCAATTTCGAATGCATTCACCACCTTGTCATTATTCTTGTCCGTGTCGATGGCTGCCGATCGCGTTTTCGCTATTAGTCGACCATTTATTTACAAGGACATCAATCAAAAGCGACACCAGTCAGTCGCTATTCTACTAAGCGTCTTAATCGGCGTTTCGAGCAGCATTTTCGACTGTTTCCGTTTGAGAGTTGGAAAAAATGACGGGACTTATCGATTAGGGTTTAATAGTCAATATGCTAATTCTACACTGGCCATTACATTAGCGCAATTAAGAAATGCTATAAGAATTGCTGGAATAATTATTTTGATCCTCTTAAATTCGATTTTAGTTCGTTTATATCAAAAACATAGAAAAAAGAAGACCAAGATTATGCAACAACCAAGCAGCGCTAATATAAAAACAGATATGAAAAGGAAAGAACAAGAAAATACGCTTATTTTATTGACCATATCTCAAGCTGTACTTTATTCAGCTAGTGGAGCAGTTGGTGTTAGTTTTTATGCTGTTGTTTACAGTGTGGCGGGATTTCAAGAATGCCAAGGTAAATTTTATTCAATTTTGGTCGATATGGTGACACAATTCGTTGAAATATTTGAATGTTTCTTAGTATTCTTCATTAGTCGTCAGATAAGGAATATTATTAGAAAACAAATCGATAGATTGAAAACATTTTGCTGCTCTTGTTGTAATTATCACGAAGGAAATAATGTCACTGAGTTGAATACAGTGAAGTGACATTGTCTAACCTGGTTTTGATTTGATGATTGGTTACATATGTGCATGTAACGTGTAAAGTATGTTTATTCGGATTACTGTAGATTTCTCATAAACTGTATTACAGCGTTTATTTTTGTGCCAAGTGTTGCTACAGGTCCGCTCTAATTGATCACTATCATTTGAAGGGATTTCTGTATGTAAAAATTTAGTGTGACAATTCTATTAATGTGCTGTACTGACCAACCATAATAACATAAATTTTCTTTTTTACTAATAATCCATGCCAGTTCTGATTTGCATTTTTTTGCTTTGATATATAAATTGAACAATGATATTAATGTCCGATGCGACCAGTAAGAGTAGGACATTTACGAATAAAAGTGTTTTCTATCAGAAAACCTTATTTTACAGTAATTTACTGCAGGAGATACTGTAAATTTTTGTATACGATTTGACAAGTATCACACGCATGAAAAATTTCTAAAAAATAAAAACCAGCGATCATCTCGTCAAAAATTTCTCGCTGCAAATTTCGAAAATACTTTGCCCAAAGGCTCTGTATGCCTGCACATGAATTAGAAGAGAAAAAGGATAAAACTATAATTATCAACAAAACAAAGTAAATATATTGTGGATTTGTAACAAGAATAATAAATTGCATAATCACTGTCTCCAGCCAGTGTCACCAAGCAAAGCTCCGCACTATCCCTGCCTGCTGCTCATTAACACTGCCCCAGCTTACGTAATACACTTAACTTTCCTTAAGCAAAACACCCAAAAAGGTTTTGTACTTCTTGAGTTTTACAAAAAAGCATCGCACCTACGGTAACATACCCGGGGCGGACTAGTTTTTCTGGTGAGGTCGACTGTGACCAGTCATTTACCGTTGCCAACACTTGACGCAAGAATACCCGTTGCCATTCTTAAATGGACCACTGGCTACTAAATCATTGATGGCCTGTTCTTGGTAAGTGGACCAAATAGTGACGTAATCTTCGCTGGCCCCGTGAGCAGCCGACCATAAACGAGCTGGGTCCTCGTCGTCGCCCATCGTTTCGTCCACTTTGTCCAATGTTTCATTCAAATGCGCCAAACCATGATGAGTCGATCCATTGTAAACATTGTATTTTTTCCGTAAACGATATTTTCTAAGAATATCTGCAAATCGATCACTCGTGCCCGAAACACGTGCAAATGCTTGCATCCAATCGAAGATCTCTCGCTCAAATGCCACTGCGAATTCTCTCTCTTGCAATCCAGTTGGGACGCCGGCTTTGGTAACTTCCAGGGGAATAATTAGAGTGTGATAAGCTAAAGAGAAATGGAATATTTTTGATTAAATTGAAATTATTCTTGCTTCTAAATTGGAACTGTAGATTTAGTCATTTAGCAGTTCTGAGTGATTGTTTGTTGCATATGCGAGAGATGGGCAAGTCAGAAAAGCCTAGTGGAAAGAGAGGTGGGGCTGCCAGAGGAGGATCAAGCATAACAGATATACCAGGTGAAGGCGGGAAATAAAAGGGTGCTGTAAGCTCGATAGCGGCAGCTGTAAGTCAATAGGAGGGGATAGTTGTATGTATTGTGCCTGTTTTACCATGCCTTTGCTTATTTTGTACTGGTCCTGTAAGGTCCACCTACCGCGCACTTTGGCTTTATATTCTGCATGCCCGCATGATTCTGCGGACTTGCCTTGCATTTTAACAGTATAACCTGTTTTTTTTTGGGAATATACACGCCCTCCACGTTCGCAAAGGTCGCGCGTACATTCCCGAGAAAAAAGATAGTAATTAGTGCTTGGTTAAATCGATTAGAGCTCTGCGCCTTCTGACTAACGTAGGCCACCATAACAGATGTGACCAGCCGAAGTCAGTCAGGCACAAACACTCATCAATCGACCTGCGGCTGAAACATCAACTCGACGGGTTGACATCTTCTAGCAAGGGGAGATCATAATCCTCTCCCACTTCCAATGACCACGACTGAAGTGACACTATCGCTATACCAAAATGAACTTAGCGTCTGTGAGCATTGTGTGGGTTTTTCCATGTTTTAATTTGTAAGATGACCAGAATTTCAACGTTAATTTCAAGTCCCACGAAATTAGTGTTCTTTTATTGTGAATTAGTCAATAGTCAATCACAACAATGCCGCTACTTCTTGTACCCACGCGTGATTGCGCAGGCTACAAGTCCAAAATAAGCTTAGAATGACGATTCCTGTAGACTTGGCCTGGCTTGCGGCCTAGTGGGTTAAGCGGTCCACATTGCACTGATTGTGAGGCTGATCGGCTGCCGACTGAGCCAGCCGAGGTGTCATCTGAGCTGACGATGAGATGCGTTTACATTGCATGCCCCAGTTGTCTTAGTTTTCAGCTTGCAGTCTGCTCAGCTCGGTGGGTCGTTACATTAGAAGCCTAGTCATCAACAGATTCTTCTAAGCATCGCAGATCGCGTAAATAGACTGAGGAACAAACACATTTTCATCACCGATTGTTCCAAGATTGGCCAGCTCGGCTAGAAAATTTTTAAGCTTTTCTGACCAAGCTGGCCGAGCTCCTCCGTTGCAAACTGAGGAATGTGAGAGACAGCCAAGCTAAGATGACCGCAAGCTGTGCTGGCTGAGCTGCCAGTCGCATTGCGGACAACGCCTTGGCTAATAAGCTCGAATCGCTCGGATCGCGGCTGGCTCAGCTGGGGTGACTAGGCAGCCGAGGTGCAATGCGGACGGCCCTTTAGACGTCTGCCTCTCACGACAGGTGCGCAGTCACGGCCGAGTGTTCGACCCAGTAAATCATTTCGTGTATAATTGATCTCTTCACCCTCCAGTGCGCATTTTGCTCTAGAAACTTGGATATGACTTCGACCCATCTGCATCTGCGTTTCATGCATGGATGTACAGTGCATATCGCTTTCAGGGATAAGCTGCAACTCGAAATAAAAACTGCTTCAATGCTTGAAATTTTATATTCTTGACTCAAGCTGTCCACTGCACTGCCGCAAGAGTTTTAGACATTACAAAAGTCAATTGGCTCCTCAGGCCACGAAAAATTTATTGGCGTCCACTGGTCAATGATCGATTTAAGCTAAATTTGATTAAAATTGCAAGCTTTGCTGGCTGACCACTGGTCACTTCAGAGTTTTCTTCCTCAGTTGCTTGAAGATATTTTAAAAATTCAAAAACCTTTAAAATAGCTAACCCGGTTGCGCTGTAAACTCTTCCAGCTTTGATTTTTGCCATATGATAAGAAATGTTATCACAGTGTTTGAAAAACATCAAAAACTTTCCATACTTACCTAAAATCAATCCTCCATCACTGGCTCTCTCTTTCTTCATTTCACTGTCCAATACCCCAATTCGAATATCGCCAAATATATTTCTGACATTAGTCCATCCTTTTTGTTTGCCAGATTCTTCCTTCTCCCACAAAATACGCCCATTGTCGTAGATGGATAGACGAGATGGTTTGAAACTTGGTTTCCCAAATAGACGTTCTTTCCAAACATAAACATTCGTACTGTGCACGAAGGTCATTTTAGTATTTTGTTCTTTGTCAAACCTACAAAAGAAAGTAAAAATCAAATATGAGAGGTTTTATTTCACGAAGGTTTCTTGAATTTCAAAACAGCTTTAACGATAAAGAATTGTTTATTTGCGCAAGCAAGCAATCTCATACGACCTTTCTAAACCAGCTAGCTAAGCGTATGGTTTCTACAAGTAAGCTAGCGAGAAGCAAGGCCGTGTTTTCTAGAAAGTTCTTTTTCCAAGCTTAAAAGGCTAGATTCGATCGCGCTCGTTGTCCTTTTACGGAAATAATAAGACGCAGCTAATGTATCGGCTTTCTCTGCCAAGAACGTGACCTAGTTCCATGATCTAGCTCCTATAATGGGTCTTAGTAGGACAGTCGTTCTAGGTCTTCTAGTCTGGGCATCAAGGGAATTATTCATTGTGGCATGGCATCGGTTGGGTAATACACGCTCAACGAACATCTGTAGCCATGGGGGGGGGGGGGGCGTAGTGAGAAAAGCGGAAGGCCTGAGAAAGCGAAAGGGTCCTTTAGTGGAAATCAATAGCTGGCTAGTCGAGCTAACTGAGCCAAAAATGGTAAAGCTATACTTACGCGCTCGAGTCCACTGGCCTTAGGATTGAAACGGAGGTAATTGCGAGGGGGGAACGGAATAAAGGAATGGAAAGTGAACAGATTCAATTCGGGTGCAAAGAATGCACAAATAAAATAAACGAAGTGAAAATGAATGAAAGTAAAATTAGATATAAAGTTTACAGAAAGAAAAAATTTAACAAAAGACCTGCAGACATTATTCAAGGAAAAAATGCGTTCTCAGTCTGTTCTATGTACTCTGGCGAAAAAAAACTTTATGATGCAAAACAAGGCGCGAATGTCGAACGATCGGGCCTTATAATATTAGAGGATATTAAAAATGAATCTAAAATTGGCTCATTGAAAGAGTTTTTATCTTTATTCAAAACAAATGAGCCAAATGTTGAGAATGAGCATTGGCTGTCACGGCTACCAGGCCTGGCAGATGGCCTTAAAAGAGAATTAGTCTCTCTTATACTCGTTAGTCGAATTCGAGTTACTCGAACAACACGTCTACTGTACAGCTTTATGGCTAATCTGCTTTTGTGCGATTCCTTTCGTTCAGACGATTTAAGAGAGGGTTTCTGCGATACTCGACCCATATGATACACAGTATACCTGGTCAGTCGATTTTTTTGGTCCCTTTTTTATGTGCTCGATCTAAAGTACTAACACAACTGATTGTCTTGGCGGTAGTTAAATTTTTTAAAATTGCCTTTATATGGAAATATAGCACATTATAGGTAAAAAGTGGTGATTTTTTGTCAAAAAATCATAACTTGTTTAGTTTTGGGCCTAGAACAATTGGAAAATATATAAATGACCGCTACGTTTCAAACAACCCGAGCCTTTATTAGCTATAACCGTTCATAAGATACGCAACAAAAACTGTTTGTGATCAGGCACATAATCGACCATAGATTATTGCGCACATGTGGGATAATTGAACCCCATTTAGGCAATTTTAGACAAAACTGATCGATAATTTTAGCTGTTGATCAGGTGTGCTGATCAGTAATAGCCTATCTGGTACCCCTTGAAAAGAGTTTGCAAATTTTTTTTTTCGCGTTAGAAATCGCCGTTTTACACTGAAGATATTGAAGAAAACTCAAATTCGGTAGGAGTGCCCGCAGCACGCACCTTTTGAATTTCCTGCCCCCGAACACCTATAGCACTGGTCTTCATGCTGTGTCTCACGATTAGTTTCCTGCAAGTGTCGATAGTGGATATGAAAAGTGTAAAGTCATCAGTGGAGTACGGTAGACCTTCATAGGCGCAGTCGCTTGCCACGCGCGTCCTCACTCTGTGTGTGTCTTTCCTGACGAACAGTTGGTTGTGGGGCGCCCTGAAAGAAGACAAAAAGCGTCGTGATTTGTCGTCCAACGAATCAACAGTAGCAAAAATGCCCGATTCCTGTGTTTTTGTGTCGATTATTCTTATCTCGTCGATTTTGATCAGCGTTCAGTCAATTGGCACGGATAACCAAAGCTCGGAACTTGTACGTGGAAGAATCGACGTGATCGTAGTTATTACCAAAGACAATCCTCCAAACCCGGCAGAAGTGCAAAAGATCAAGGAAGCATTAATGAACTTTGGAAGTTCTTTTCAAATCGACGAAACCAACGCGCACTTTGGCATTGTCTCCCCCATGATACTCAAGACGGGAGCATGGAAACCAGTCGTATCTGAAATGTCGAGCAGTTTTGATGAATACCGACTCGATTTGATCAATTGGGCTCTTCATCAGGACATCGAACACTTTAAGTACGACATGACGGCCGTTTTTGAAGAAATCAAAAAAATGTTCGCAAAAAGCAGTCTCGATCGCGCTCGTGTCGTTTTGGCAGTGCACACGGGCTACACAGCGACCAGAAGCAGCGCAGTGTCGGCTGCGAAAGCGCTACTCGACGACGGAGTACTTATTTACATCATCACGAAGAAGACGACCGAGTATGGGCTCGGTACGTTGGTCGAGGAAGCAGCGTCGTTCACAGGGGCGTCGAATCGAGTTTTCGCCCATCCTGGTCTTCATTTCGACAATTCCCTCCAAAATTTGACGAAATCGGCGTTGACGAAGATCGTGCACGATTTGTGCCTGTGGAATTCAATGTGCCGACTTACCGATGAGAAACGTACGTCGTGCGAAGCCGAATCGTGGCAAACGTCATGGCCTGCTTATTTCTCTGAAGCGCAACAAACTCAATGCGAGGCAGTCCGACCAAAAAAACAGTGCGAATCGACGACCGATTGCGAACTCGATTGCGATCGGCGATGGCCGTGGAAATATCCATTGCCCGATTGTGAAGCTCGTTGCGACGCTAAAATACCACGAAACACAACAAATGCACCTGAAAAATCGGAACATTGTTCCACGGCCTACTCATGCTCGCCTTGCCCGAAAAAAGCTTTTTTCGATCTGTCATTTCAGCACGCCATCATCGCTTTGTTAATCCTGATTATCGTGCTGCCAATTCTAGGCATGCTCATTTGCTCGCTTTTCAAAAATTCGCCCGTTCGAAAGATTCACAGGAAATATACGGCAAAGAAAAGAAAGCAGGGGAAGAAAAGCAAAGGCGCCAAGAAAAGTGTCGCTTCGAAAAAAGAATTGACAAAGTCGCTGAAATTAAAACAGGGCAACGAATACATCGAAATGGATGTCAGTCGCAAAGAATCGACCAAGTCTGGCAATGAGTACATCGAGATGGATGCCGGCAGCAAATACGAAACGTCAAAAAAGGCAGCTAATAGCGACTACATCATAGTCGACAACCTGAACATGCGATCGAGTGCAACGCAAAAACGTCCAAATAAAACTGGCGGAAAAGGAAAGAAAAAGTGAAAGTTATGATTCTATCCCGCAAATATTACTAATTTTTTGTTAGAATCCACTAAATTTTCCATCACTGCTTTCTTGAGCGTTCTCGAAAAGATGTAGTCCACAAATCTAAGTCAATGAGGCACTAAAACCTTCGCGTTTATGAAAAAAGAATGAAGTATAACCCTCTCGCGGTGTGCCAGCGCTTCAGAAATGCAGCTAGGCACTGAGCGGCATCAGGAATTCGAGGTAAGTCGCGCGCGGGCATGGGTGCTATCTCGACACCCCCAAGTGTAATGGCTTCACAACGGTTGGTACACTGTAAAAGCTGTGTGACATCAGTGGTGTGCTGGTACTGTAGCTGAAACCATATTTTACCATCTTGCCCGATGAGTTGTGATCTTCCTTCCCGCATTTATGGGAAGTGCACAGCGCTAGAGCCAGGAGGTCGCTTCGCCTCCTTCCGCGTCAGTTTGTGACTGCAACGAAAGCAGGTGCGCGGTCGCACGCCAGTGCCATCACTGAGGTGTAGTTAGCCGGCAGGGAACCAAATCCTAGGTCCTGCCAAGAGCTGGTAGGGTGAGATTTTTGCTCACTATTTTGAATGCGTCAGATTATTTTGTCCTATCGAAAGTGAATGATCGTCTGCTTTTATAAAAATTACCGAAGTCGTTTCACAATGAAAAGGAGATATTGAGGCGCTTTTGCACTTTGTTCCCCAATCTCTTGAATCCACTCCATCCTAGCCTAAGCCTAAGGCTAGGAGTAGGCCCAAATCCAGCCTATCCTAGCCTGGATATAGGCTCAGGCTAGGATAGGCTAGAACAAAGTGCAAAAGCGCCCAGTATAATGTATACTATATAGTCAGAAGTAGGGCGCACTCCCAATTAGAAGGGTAATGGCGCTGAAAGAAGCGGTGTCGCCCAGAATGCAGAACTGCGGGTTAGCGATACGGATGGCGTATTGTTATGCTAGGAAAGTGGGGTAAGATGACCGCCCGCTTGTTGCTCGCGACAGGCGCGCGGGCGGTGGTCATCGGGTGTCCTAGGCGGCTTCTTACCATGCCATTTTTCCTTCTTACTTGGAGCGTGCCCTACTTCTGACTCGATGTGGTCAGACTTCTTACGACAGAAAATCAAAAGTCAAGTCAGACGTCAAGTCCCTTCCCACCTTCAAATCAGAAGGGGTCAAAGTCGGACCACGACCTTCTGATTCGACTTCTGACAGCGTCTGATTAGACGCCTTCTTACTTCTGACCAGAAGAGGGTATTTTGAGATGACGCCTTAGTATACTGTAGTAACTTAGTTTTAGGTTGCATGTCTACGAACCCGTCTTACGATCAGTGTTTTCGCTTATGCTGTATGTCATGTCATGTCATACTTTATACATAGCCAAGCACTAGGCAGGGCACTAGAGGGCTAAGGAACACATATTTGACGATCGTTTTTGTACCGAGGCGGGAGTCGAATCCTCCCCTCTAACAGTAAGTGCGCACCCAGCGTGAGCAGCCCACTAGGCCACGACCCAGCCCCATCTTGTTGGTCATAGCGATTGACCAACGAGATGCTGACAATCAATTTTGCGAGTGCCGTGTTTCTGCATCAAGTATTTGAAATTCACCAACCTCGAAGATTTCTGAGTCATCCTGGCAAGTCGGTTTTTGGGCCCTCCTGCGAGCTCGGGGTGCTGCTAGGTGACCCTCCCTTGCCATCGCGTAGGGCCCATTCGGGATGCAAGCAAGGCAGGACCCCAGCAACGGCCGATCCACCGATCCGACGGGGACCAAGGGGCCGATGTATTCGATCCAGCGATCGAGTCAGATCGATCCGATCTGATTGCTGGATCGACCGTATCAGACTAATGTTTTTTGCAGTTTGTCTGCTTTTTATGTCAAATCAGCATTTATCCCGCTGTAGGCGCTGGTTATCTCTCCTGCGTCCTTTGGAGTGGTTTTGTATGGGTAGACGATCACAGCCAGGGAACAGGGCGCGTATATGAGGGTGCAGTGCCAAGTACGTCATCCCCATCAGTTTTTTCATTTTTCGAAGCGGGTCAACTGGATCGGATCGGCCGATGCAGGGCAGGAGCCCGTGAACGCATCCTCATTTGAAGAGGCCGATTTCACATTAGTGTTCGCTCGCTCGCTGCTTATCACAAAATGACTTTAAGGGATGAGCATGCGCAAAAGTCTGCGCACATCCATACACTTTTTGCACTATCCATATTCGGCACTCCGTGTTCGCACCATCTGCTAGCAGGAAACGAGCGAAACATCATGTGGAATCGGCCATCCAGTTCAAATGCAGATGCGTTCCTGTCAGCCTCAACTCGGCGACGCCAGCTGTTACCCAGCCCATGCCCCATGGAGGGAGGCCCCGCTCCGAGAGCCTCTCGCCAAAGGCCTCTCCTCGTTTGTCGAACCTGAAAAAACGAAGAATGAGTCACCAACCACCCAATCCACCACCATTGTACATTTATCGCAAAATAAAAAAAAAGCTTACTCTTCCTTCATGCTAAACTTACGATACCACATTTAGATACAGTCGTTTCACAGGTCTTGCCTAATTCGACTAGCCATTGCCTCGTGATCTTATCACTTCGATTTACTTTTATCACCTTGCCTTAGCTAAATGGCAAACAAGTTCTGTTGGGCAGAGAAAAAAGAAAACGATAAAATTCTTTGGGCAACGGCAGTTTGACGAAAGCTGATTTTCAACAACCCGAAACGTTTTCTTCTTGCTGATTTTGCGCAAACTTTGATAAATATTGTCAGCGTCTCATTGACGTAGTTTTTGGTTGAAATTGCCCCCCTTATCACGAGTCGCGTTGAAATCAGCCTCCGCTAGTGCGCAAACAACCAAATATCATCCCGAAAAGACAAGCTACTCAGGACCGGTCTCGAGACTTGTTGTTTGAGTTGAGTGGCCAGAAATAGTCTTCTCCTAAAAGACGACTATTTTGAAAATATTTCGCGAGTAAAATGGTTTTGCCACAACATAGTGGAAGTGTGTACAAGCATCGGGGTAAAAATGATTGGAAAGAAACTTGGTTATGTTTAGAAACTGATGGAAAATTGACATGGAAGAAAAAAGATGCTTATGAAGTGAAAGGAACAGCGTATTTGAAAGATATTTTAGATAATATTCAAATTACTGGATGGCCAATTAAAAAATGTGAACAAAATAATAACGCCACACCTTTTCTTATGCGTTTACCAATCAATGTTCGCGGATCAAATACTAATAAAACTTTGATTCTGAAAAGTGGTGCCGATTTGGATATTTGGTTGGATGCGTTCGCTACGGTTATTGGAAAATGGAAATTATGGAAGACATGCAAGCAAAAACAAGCTTTTAAAATCAGTAAGCAAATGTCATTGGACGAAAGAAGTGTGGAAAAACATTTGAAATATGAAGAATTGGTAGAATTCTATAAATCGACGTGGTCCGATTTTTTGACCAAATGTAAACATAACCAACCGATTGAAACTGAAGAGCAAAACGGTAGGTTTTTTACAATAGGTTTCAAAAACGCGGGTTCAAATCTCGCTCAAGCTCAACTTTTTGCTTTGTATCTTGATCAGAAATTGAGTCGCTAAACTTTTTCAAGCTGAAGACCCAAATTAGTTACGGTGTCACCAAAAAGTCAGAAAAATTTTGGTGTTTCTTATCTTAAAAAAATATCACTAGTTTATATATTCTATACAATTTAGGGTCTGTTCGTAACGGCGCTCAGCATGACCATGTCGACCAAACACACGTCAATGGCCCCGCCAGACAGCAACAAATGTCGAACGGAGCGCCAGCTTACCCGCCAACTTATAGCGCTGCAATGGCTCGCCCACCAAAAGAAGTGACTACCAGTGTCACAGTGCACAAGGAGGTGAACTCAGCTGATGGCCTTGTGCAGCCTGCAAACAAGCGAACAAACAATGGGGAAATTTTGGGTGATGAAGACGATGGCGAGGAATTGCACTTCTAAATAAAAACTAATCAAAGGTGCTTTTAAATGTCTCGAAATATCTTTTGGTTTCAGCGAAGGAGAACTGTACTGTAGCTGAAACCACATTTTACGCACTCACCAACAACGCGAGGGTATCTGAATAGAATAGAGAAGATAAACCATGTGGCGCCGTGATAAATTACAGAATGTCGGCTCACGCTTCATGTGCGCAAAATATAGTTTCTTTAACTGTAGGTGATATATTGTTATTTTGCTAAAACTGCTTGGTTTTCCGCTTTATTTAAAAACCCGCCTCGCATCTAGGTTCCACTGAAAATAATTCGATATTATGTGACAGCCATACAGATTTTCGACCATTTTAAAGACATCGTATAAGGCAAAATTTGAATTTCCCACCGAAATCTGATTCGCTTATGACAGTTTCACATGGATGAAAAGCTACTCTCTTCAATGTTTGTGCACAGGTTATAAATTAAGGGACTTTTCATCTTGTGCAGCTGTCGTAAGCGACTTGGAGCGGGAAATTCAAAATCTTGCGCCTGATCTTAAAGCTATAATAGCACGGAGGGTAACCTTTAAGAAGGTCAGAGTGCTGTGATATGTGGTCCCCATGTTGAATCTGCTATCCTGCGCATCACAGGCAAAAGCGCGCGAAGTGCGTGCAATTCAACTTTCTCTGAAAATTCGATTTTCGCATTTTTCAAAATAATGATACGGATCTGAGCAAAATGAAGTATGCCAACCTTATTTTACATAGGGACTGCATATCACAGCACTCTCACCCCCCCCCCCCCCCGTGCTAGTATAGCTTTAGTGAAAATTCGCCTGTCATGCTATTCAATGGTCCATATTTGCTCATTGGAACAATTTTTATGCGCGCGGCAAGCAAAATTTAACAAAGTATATGTTTTGCTGGATGGAAATGGAAAATTGCAGTGGGCTTGCTGTTCGCAATAGAACCAGATGCGTCGTCAAAGATTCTAATTAAAAATGGGACGCAAGTGGGAAGGAAATCAAATATTTTCTCTTGCTTGCTTCTGAATTATGTTTACTCCAATATCTGTGTGGCCAGTTTGAAATCATCCCCCCCCCCCCCCCCCCCGAACCCCGACCCCCGCTTTCTCAACAGTATATCTCTGGGTGGATGCTATTAAAAATTCTATAGCCTATGATGGATTTGCAGTAATTCCCCATTCAAGGTAGGAAATTCCGACATTGCCGAGGTGCAAAGACTTTCTCAAAACGATTTGGAGAATCGTCACCTCGCATATCAGCGCTGGAAAAGAAATAAGCGCTTGGACCTGCAGCAGATTCTGTGAGCAGCAGCAGAATCAGCAGTCAAAAAATTTACTTTTAGACTACTGATCACAGAATCAAACTGTGCGTTATTTGCTGGAGAGATCACAGTTTATGACCTTATCGTACTTTATGCAACCACATTCTTCAGGGTTTGCTCGGTGTAATATCCACCAAAAAGGCCCCTCCGCTGTTACAGACCAAAAACATATTTTGTGTTTCCATAAATGGACACTTTTATCACGCATTTTTTTATTCAAGCTAACAAATATTATTGAGCTAATTTCAAATAAACTTTCAGTGTGACAGCGAAGAAGCCAGATTCGTGCAAAATGGGAAGGTCCAAGTAAATCGTAAGGGGTATACACGTATGTCGAGAGTGTTCTCGTGTCTGAATACATTAGCACAAATAATCAAGCTTCCATCTATTTGATTAGCCAAATTTAATTGCGCGAGAGTAAAAGCAAGAATTTTTTAAGCTTCAAACAAAAATTTTTGTAAGATCAGAAAGGACTGACAGAATTTTTTTTCACAAATCTGTTTTTTTCCCTTTTGACCTGCTAGGTACACAGCGCATGAGCGAGTGAGAATGCACAAGAAAAAAATCGATTTCACTAGGAACAGGTTCGAGACCCGCTGATCTCAAGTCTTAAATTTTTTTCTAGATTCTTAGTTAAACTTTACAATGGGAATAATCTCATTAGTCACATTGCATTCTCTGTAGTCTATTGTGAAAGTGCTTGTCAGTGGGAATTTAGCTTTTTGTTTCGCGCATCTAATTCAATCACATTTTTGAAACATCGCCAAAAACAAGTTAACAAAATCGAAGTCAAACCTAACTTTTTTTCTTTTAAAAAAATTGCATTGCCCCTTTTTCTGGTAAGTTAACTCAAATGTGATTGCAGATTGACTGGGACCTCAGACGATGAAAAAAGTGCTTTTCTAAATGAAATATTTCCCTGCAGCAACAATTTCCTATAATTCAATTCAACAACAATTCCTGGTTATCGGGGGTCGCGGGAATTGTTGCCGCGACCACCGACTAGTCGATTAGGTTATTGCTCATTCCGTGTCCAGAATGGGAGGCCATTCGGACACACCAAATCCATTGATCCGACATAAACTCAAGGAAATCTCGGCTGACTGGCACATTTGGTTCTTGCATTTTGGTTTACTCACAATCCTAACTTGAGCGGAAGGAATTGGCGCGAGCAGCGAATCAATTGACGGCTGAATGTCAGGCCGTGCGAATAAGAAACATTAGCAGGTGTCTGCACTCGACGGAAATCATGGGCACGAGATGCTCGTGCGTCAGAGGTCGTGCAGTTTTGACAGATGAGAGCAAGGCGACTCGGAAGTGCGAACAGAGCGTGACTGATTTCCCAGAAATATGAAAGGAGCTAGCAGACCATCTAATTTTATAAGGAGCGATTTGGAGGGCTCAGCCAGGTGCGAATGATCGGGCAGGAAGAAGGGACGAAATTGGCCTAAGAGTTTCGACCTATCGCTAAAGGTGTTCAATTTTAACAGGCAATGTTCGGGATCTGAAAAAATGTCAGTTCTTTTTTTTATTAGAATTAACCTTACTGATTTAAATTTTTTTAAAAAGTTTTTTAGGTGTTGAAATACTTCAATTTTAAAAAAGAATAGGTTTTTTGGCTAAAAAAATATCAACAAATGCGTTTGAATTTTTATTGATTATTGCTAATGCGTAATCATGATCAAAAAAAATCTGTGACAGAATATTCTTATAACAAAATGCTCGAAGTCGAAATCGTTACATGAAATTTTCAAGGGATTTAACTGATGGCTTCCCGGCAGTCAAACGGGGAAACAATCTTTTAATAAAGCACGCGACTGCAAGTTTGAATTTCGCTTTTTTTTAAACTAAAGGAGGCCTAATTTCCACAGATAGAAGCCCATTTTTTTCGAAAAAATTATATAAATACACGCAATAGATCGCTGTGTTAATCGCCAGTTAATTTAGTCCAAGGCTCTTGCCTTGGCCTCTTTAGAATGAGATTTCACAATAAGCCTCCTAAATTGAAATTGCTGCATGCAAGAAATCCTTCAACAGCAAATCTGCAACGGGTAAAAATTCATTTTGCATTTTCCAAACGCAGTTTTTTTTAAAACTAGGTTCTCCTTTTATTGATCGTGCATGCTTTTAGCAATGTACGTCATTGGCTTAATTAAAAATTTTTCAATAAATGGATTCGATAGGCTTTCAGTGCTCAACACTGGCCTCGATTAGATTCGTCCATTATTAGACCACGAAGCGTGTGCTCATTGGTTTTATTAATTTCTCACCAAGACATCAAGTGAGGGGAAAAACACGAGAATAACATCTGGTCATGAAGAAATGAAACCCGCAATATAATCAATCAAAATATACACGATTCTACAGCTTCGCTCATCTTTTATTAGTTTCGAGAAACTGCATTCCCCCCCCCCCCCCTCGAGGTACAGTACAGATAGGTTAGGCTTCTTGTCTGATAGCGCCGCCATGCTTTTTCGATCCATTGCTAGTTTTAGGCGTTAGAACAGTCTTCATTTTTCTTCTAAATCTTCCACTACACCAGGCGTAAATGAACACATTTAAACTACTGTTGGCCACGACTAATAAGGTGGAAGTATCGACCAAATGTTCCATAAAAGGGGTTTGAAATTGATCCGATTTCATAAAACTTTCACAAAAATCAATAATTGCTGGCAATGAATGGAAAAATAAAAATTTCAAAATAACGCATAATAATGTTATCGTTAAAATTTTTCTTTGTTGACATAATACAGAATCTTTTTTTATTTCACGCAAACTTTTATTACTTTTTTGACTACTGTTTGACTTTTTTATTCCAACATCACTGTGTCCGCTTGATTGTGATAAAAGATTTAAATCTTGCGCACTAAAATGACCGCTTGTACTTTCTGGTTTTTCTTCAATTATAAATCGACTTTTTCTTCTCATTACCATTAATCTTGTCATTTGAACTTCCCGCCAAATTCGAAAACTCAAAATACATAATAAAAGAAATGGACCGATAGAAAATAAAAGAGGGCCTAGAATTATTTTATAAGCGATCCAATATGAGCTTAAACTACGAAACGATGTTGGTTCCATCAAAGCAATAATTCGATTTTTGGTCAATTCGAGACAAAAAAATGTGCGAATTTCAAAATATCGAGGTATATTATAAGAAAAGGCAAAAATTATAGCTAAAATTGAAATGTAAATTGACCGCTTCTTAGCATCGTATATTTTATGTTTCATTGGATGACACAGCGCGAAATATCGTTCGATCGAAAGTAGCACAACTAACCAAACGCAGGATGTGTAAGCAAAATTTGAGAAAAAATTTAAATATGGATATAATAGGACATAAGATCCATAAGTTTTCATTCGTCCATAAAGCAAATTCGGGAGATTATTCATAAAAAATGAGCCTAATAATACAGCGCAGTCGCAAATACAAAGTGGGACGGTATAGAAACTGATGACGGGTATTGGTCGAGTTTTGAATAAAATTATTAAACATATAAAATTACCAAATAAACCAATAAGTATTAGAATGGCTAGAATCGGACCACACACGTAATAACCATAATCGAGTGGATATATTTCGTATTTTAGTCGAACCATGCAGTCGGCGGTTATATTTGAAGAAAAATTTAAACGAGCCATGGTAATAAATCAAGGTTCTTTATGGGCACCCGAGCGGCTGCTCTTCGTTCGACAGCCGGTCGCTTTCTCGTCCTCTTTCCTTTAAAGGGTCTCGACGCCTGATGGTGACAGGCGGGCTGGCGCCATAGGGCGAGGTATAGCTGTCTAGTCTCGTGTCCGACGAGATCAGGAGGAAAATGAAAAAAGAGGAAATAAGTAGCTAGGTCGGCTGGATAACCAACGTGATCCCACTTCAACCACGTGATCCCACTTTAATGAGTGTTGTGGAAGCAGGTGGACGGAAGTCCTAAAGAAAATCACCTGAAACCAGATAACTAATGAGAAACGCGAGATTTGTACACATCGTGACACAATGCTCCATCGAAACCCGCGGCTTGCTTCGAGGTCTCCGATTTTCACCCGCTATTGTAGAAATGCCAGAAATAAGGCGGCACGCGCGATTGATTCGCAAGTCAACAGCGCGTTTAGTTACGGTCTCTGATGCCCTGGGCAAGTATCAAGAGTACGCGTCGGTCCATTTGACGCCATGAAACTGCACGTGGAGAAACTATGTAAGGCTGCGATACAAAACAACTTCATCAAAAGCATCGACAAGTCGAAACATATGAATTCGCAGAGTTTAACCTGCTCACCACAAAAAAGCAGCCGGAATACTTCAGCATTTATCTCTTTCATGTAGAATTAAACATGGTTTTCAGCAAAGCTCCTGTCGAACGCACACCACGCTCCCCAGCCTGATTTCAGGTAAGCAGCTTCAACCTGCCAATCAACGAGAAATCCGCGCGAATTCAAATTTTTGATTTCTGTATGAGTTTTTAGACCTTTATGGCAAGGAATTATCTTCAGGTTCAGTTGTATGGCATCTTCTAAAAATTACGCCACAAAATTTGTAAACCTGATGTTTCTCAGTCTTGGAAAAAAGTAAAAGGAGCATTCCAATGAGCTTTAGTTTCATTTTTTATTATTTTTCTGGTAAGCGTTTCCGACACGCGCAGAAAACTTCTTTAAAATTAATGCTTGAAAGAGCGCATCAAGAAAATTGTAATACAGGTCAAATAAATAGATAATTTCTAACCTTCCTCTCCCATCCCAACATCCATACGCTCATAATGCCCTAAAACCTGCCGCTAACTAGGCGGGATGCGAGATGTTTGTCACTTTATCCTTTGATGGACCTAAGCGCTAGGAACTACGACGTTTGGACAAAACACAAAACATAGTCATTTCACATGCTTCCTCTTCCAGACTAGGGAGAAAAATTTCCCAAACCCAAGTGTGTCCTACGCGAAAGGTTGATGCTGGCAAGTGATGCCAGCTTCTGTGCGAATATCTTATTGACCAGACAGAATTTCACAGACAAGCTGGAACGTTTTAGCTTTTCTATGGAAAGCCGTCCGTCTGTTGGTGGCTGCGGTTTTTGAAACCACGCTATTCCCTGTGACTTTTTTGGATACTACATGAACCTCATCACTACAGTACACGCCGTATAACTCTATTTTGCGGCCGCCGCTCTACCCTATTCATAAAATTTCAAAGTTACACTGGGTTATTTCTCATGAATTTAAACCAAGAGGTTTTTCTGGAGCACCTACAAAATTATAGAAGTATTTGTATCTCAACTTTCCCCACAAACACCCACGTATCAGGTTTTTCAAATTTTTCGCGCTGTTTCCCGAAAGATGTAAAATGTTTGTGAATCAAATTTTTTACACCTGGCACGGACACTGATGAGCAAATGCATATTATATGCGTCAAATTCGCAGTGGCCTGAACGAATTCGGCGCATGCAAATGTCGGAACCTCACAGTGGCACAGCAGCACAATCGTGGGAGAATAATTACACGTCGGTTGCACGTAACGCGTGGCACAACTGACCAAAAGACGAACATGCCAAGCACAACTGACGAAAAAAATATTCTAGCGAAGCAATTCTAGCAAATATGGCCATAGCTAGACATAACGCTATTATGAAAAGTTTGAGTTTATCTGGTCTAGTGTATGTACAGTACACGGAACTAGATTACTGGCACGTTCGTCGTGAGGACACGTGGACTGAGAAACATTCAAATCATCCCATAAAAAATTAATAATGAGTATGAACCCAACGATATTCTATATTTATCTCTCTTTGACGACAAACATTAAGCAAATCACATGAAATAGCGTTATCGAACGCTATACCTCGAACTCATTCGATGCTACCCAATATAGACTATAATAATATGCTTTTCGATATCCAATAAGCACATACAAAATTTCCTTAGCTAACCTATCTATATTTTCGAAACGGTCTTCCTGTTTTTGTCAAGCCCAATGTGGGCGCTGTTAGTGATTTAAAATAGATCTATTATGTTTTGAAAACACTTTTACAGGGGGTAAAAGGGAAAACAGGTTGGACCAGACAGTTTCAACAAAAATTCCTGCGGGCTAACTACAGTATGTAGGGCTTATGAAGAAGGGCATTAGCTAGGTATCGTTATAACGTCATTGAAAAGGCTCGGGCATTAGAATGGACAAGAAATAGCACTTTTGAAAGCAGAATTGTCTGCTAAAACCGGACGTGTCTTAATGAACTCCTTCAAGAGATAGAGAGATGAAAAGAGTCTACAATATTCTACGTGCATCAAAAAAGGATAAGTGCCGTCACTTATGACGCAGCGCAGATAATGTTAGAAGAAAACACGGCTGTCATATAATCTGCATTTTGCATTGTTATTAGCTACAGTAACTGAAACTATATTTTACTGAGCGAGGAAGTAAAGAATTTACGCCATATCAAGCGGGTTACAAACAATTTGAATATAAAATTGGTTGATTTCCAAAAGGTGAAATGCACCCGGCAAAATGTCGCGGTCTGCCGCAAGAAACAATTTTGCTCAGTTTTCAAAAAAGAAAATTTTCAAAAAGAACACACATTCAAAAAGGACAATCTTTAAGAATCTTTTGGCTTTTTTAGTGGTCATGCAAATCTGTCATTTTTTCAGGAGTTAAGAGGAAGATGATGGCGTCCACACCAGTATTTTATAGCCCGCGATCAGTGTGGGAGGCAGGACGGCAGTAAGCTGAAACGGCCTAGCATTTTGGAATATGCAGGATAATAGCCAAGAGACGGGACAAAAATCAAATATGCGAGTGTGAAGTAAAGTTTCAGATTCACTCTTTAAAAGCGGTTCGAAAATATAGTTTTTATGATCAAAACAGGCTCCAGCTATGGATAAAACCCTCTTTCGACTAATATAGCAGTGTCATTCCCGGTAAGTAAGAGGACCCTTCCACACCATATTTTGCGCCTCGGACAAGAATGTTACCATGTGAATCCTGACTCTAGGGATTCGCGTAGAGCGTGGAGGGCGTGGGTTTTTCGCTCCAGCACCCGCCCACAACCGTCTACGATAAGTTGGGTGTGTTCCCGCCCACGGCTATCGAAAATCACACCCAGTGTCCGCCCTCATGACGTGAGAGCGGTTTCGGCTGCTGAACCTCTGCTGAAAAAATCCGGCTGCCGAAACTCTGAAAATCGCCAGGAAATTTATGAATTTTCTTTTTCAGCACAGAAGACAGATACTTCAGCACAAAATTAGACCGGCACGTAATTAAATAGTGATGAAGTTTAATGTATTTTCTCGCGATTTCAAGAGTGAGTAGCCGGGACCGCTCTTAAGTCATAAGCGGCACGCGGGCGGGAAATTCAAAAGTAGCGTCCTGCAGGCATCTAACCTAACTGGAGTTTTCTTTAGTATCTCGGGTAAAAATGAACGGGATTGAGACGCGGAAATAAGAAATTTGAAAGCTCTTTTCAAGATCTACAAGATAGGTCATTACTGATCACGGTAAATGATTACCAGCTAAATTTATCGATCATGATTAGCTAAAACTGCCTAAATCGGGCAATTATCGACTATTTTTACAATAATTATGGATCACAATGCGAAAATAAAAGCTGTTTTATGATGCTCTGACCCCATGCTACTATTTCAGAGGAAAAACAGGGGTCTTGGCTTTTATGCAGAATTTATGCATAATCGATTATGTGCCTGATCACCGCTGATCACAAATGATTTTTGAAATATATATCATTAACGCTGGTTTTGAAAAAGGTTTTAGATTCCTTGAAATTTAGCGGCCATTTCTGCATTTTAAAAATTGTTCTAGGCCTAAAACTAAGCAAGTTATGCTTTTGACCTTTAAAGTGCTTTATTTCCATAAATAGGCATTAAAAAAATTTACTTTCGCCAAGACAATCAGTTTTCGAAGTACTTTGGATACATAGCTCATATAAAAAAGTCGACTGGCCAGACCCGGGTCGAGCTCTCAGGTAATAAGAACTTATGCTCTGTTCTATCTCTGTTTCTTGATTCCAATCTGGAGTATTTATTCTTTTCGAAAGCGGCAATTCGAATTGGAAGGAAAGCAACTGAGCAGATATTGAGATTATTGAAATCAGCATTGAGCCCGGGGTCGATTTTCTTCACCGTACCCGTATAACCTGTTTTCTTTGGGAATATACACGCCCTCCACGTTACCGCATACAGTAGGCCGTGAACATTCCCAAAGAAAAAAGATAGTAGCTCAGTCTGGTGCGACCCGTACCAGCCTAAAATTTTATCTTCGCAGATTAAAAAAATTTTTCGAAAATCTATTTTGATATTGGACGAAGGCTTTTAAGTACTGTATTTGCAGTATACCTCTTGTATACAGATGCGTTTTGACTTCTTTCTCTGACCTCTTCCATATAAATGCATCCAACAGGTCCCTCCGAAGTAAAAAGTGTACCTCAACCTCAAATTTTCCCACAAAACATTTTAAAAGTCGTTACGGCAGTATTGGCCCACTTTCTTCATTTGCTTGTCTGCCGCAGCCCAGTATTTTACTGACTATCCCGCCCACCGTTTTTGAAAGCGCACCCCGTTACTGGCATTTCCACCCAACTCTAGCCCTAGTATCCCGATTTCTAAAGCAAATTTTTGCTTCAACTTTACATCCCGCCGTTTTCAAGCTAAAAAACTGGAAATAGGTAAAAATTAATTTCAGCAAACTTCAGTTATCAATGAAGACACAGAAAAGATATGACTTCAAAATAAGGGGATTCTGAGCAGATGTCTGCTGTGGGCATCCAATCTGCGGGAAACCGCGACGTCGTCACGTTTTTGAGGGAACAATACAAACTAGTTTCAGATAAGGGCATTCTAGTGGCAGGGAGCAGCATCTTCTGCTACACTAATGATGGGCATACACAAAAACATACTCGCTGATCGATAAAGCTTCAACCCGGTTGGATTGGCCATCAATCAGATTTTTATTTTCAGCCAACACAATTACTCGTCTAAAGCATAGCTCTCGTTTACAGTAGATCAACATCGCATAGGCAGCACACGACAGCCGCCGCGGTTTGATCGATAAGGAGCCAGAGGGCAGATGTTTTCACTGATCCGATAAAGACATTTAAACCTTGAAGCAATAACTCAAGAATTTCACTTTAATTAGGTACGAATTTATTATTTATCCTAATAAAAATGATCTCAAGCACGAACGGGAATTGTTCGGAAAAGAAAGTAATAATGCGCGCAGTGCTATCGATACAAATATATGTAATGAACACATTGCACCTGTTAGGATGACGCACCAGCAGCTTCCTCGAATAGCTTTAATCTCATAAGATTTCGCCCACAAAGAAAAATGCTTCTACTCAAGCTTGATAGAACATTAAAAATTAATGGCCATTTGATCCAGAATATCAGTTATTGATGAAAGTTTCAGGCTGGTCAGTATAATTTGGAAAACCATAACGCATGATGTCTTGTCCAGCGAACCTTCTCTCCTATGGCAATGGCATCCATTACCTCTTGACTGATTGTGAGTCAGTAAGCCATTCTGCTTGATTCGCGGAGGCCTCTTGAAAAATTGTTTTGCTTTCTTATTAAATGCACTTGCTTTCCTCACGGATTGAGCGCCGCTGATGAGACTGCCCCCGTATATGTCCCTCGTCATCCTTTGCGACAGTGCACTCTTCTCGTTTTGGCGATGATGCATGACTCTAATTGGAACCCCGGGCATGTGTAGCCTTCAACATTTCATTTCGTCACATCACAATCGTCTGCTTGAGGCCTAGGCAGCATCGTCAGCCCAAACTGTGGGTCGGACAGGATCAGAATTTTGAATTCCCGCCAAAATATCTTTGTGGGCTGAAAGATCCTTGAACCCCTGCTGTCATGGAATACCCACAAGTCACGCACACAGCAAACGTCGGTGCCGATCACAGTTTCAAGAGTCCAAAGTCAGCATGAGCCGCGCACAAATGAGTTTAATCCTGCATTTATTGTCATATGCAGCTTGGCGGGAATTTCAAACTCAAAAATGGAGCAAATAGATACCGCTAGATGTAACCATTGAGGCGCAACAAATATCATGTTTTCGCGCGCGGCATGCACTGTATGTGCCTCAGGATCTTGGTGAGGTGTAGCGTTTACGTAATGAATAAACACAATCAGTATCACGGAGGGTGGCAGAGTGATAGTGAGACTCAAAGACAAACTCGCTTGCGATCTAAAAGACCATCGATTGCGGGATTTTAGAAAACAATATCCATGTAAATGATGTCAAGTGAGCTAAAACATGAATTTTTTGGCATATTCCTTGGAGTTTAGTAATCTTAGGGTTAGTCGTTCTATCATGCGGACCATGGTTCAAGAAATCTTTTACGTGTATCTGATTCATAGAAGGATCAGATTTCTAAACGATCGATATAAAGGATTGACCCACCCATCTGTCGATCGATCGATGAATGATCAGTAAGTCGTCGATTGATCATTGATGGTCATCAGCGACGAATCGATGATCGTTTATTGACCAGCCATTGATAGATCATCATAGACTCAGTGGCAAGTCATGGATCTGTTATTAAAAGATCATTGACAGTCATCAGTTACTAATCAATGATTATTTATCAATCAATTATCGATTGATCACGGAAGATCGTTATCGTCATTATGGCAAGACTGTAATATTTATCACTATTATTGACCATCGACTTGTCTATTCACGCATTATCAGGCTTCGTATGTTGTTTAGTGAGCTAAAGCATGAACTCTTGGGATAATTGCATTTAGCATAAATCGCTGGCATATTCCTTATCGCTGAGGTTTTGTACTCAAAAGGTAAGTCATTCTTCTCTACATGTGGCCCATGTTTCAGGCAATGCTATACAAGTATCTGATCATATTTCTGAGAGACCGATTTCAGAGATTGATTTAACCATCTGTCGAATGACCGGTGAATGATCGGTCTGTCATCGATTGGTCAGCGACCAATCACTGATCATTTATCGATCAGTCATTGACAGATCATTGATCCGTGGAGTTTTGTAATCGTACTGTAAGTCGTTCTACTCTACATGTAGGCCATGTTTCAGGCAATCTTACACAAGTACTCTCACACCGCAGACAGAACCGTTCAGTAGCGGCCATCAGTTACAAGATATAATACGCTCACCTGTTCCAACAGACGAATATGAAACGCGTAGGTTGGTGCGGTGACATGTCATCGGCATTGTATTATTAGGAAGGAAAGTGTTACAGCTGCTTAATTTGACACAGTTCCAGGGTCATCCAGACATGGCGAATTGGTCTATAAAACCGCTCGTTTCAACTATTCCCCATCACTTTCGTCGCCATCTGAATCGTGCCTCTTGTTCACTGTACCCACTTAGAATGGCCAAGTTACTGCTGGCTATGCTTGCTTGTTTCGTGTCGGTTGCCATGGCCAGACGACACCATCTTCGCGGCGTGTGGTGTGGATCAGGTTGGTCCAGTTACGTAGTGCCTGATGAAGCGCCCGTGCCATCGATCGGTGGCTCCAGCCTGTGCCCCAAAAAACCAACGTACGGTCCATCCTGCCAGAAGCACGACGGGTGTTACGATACTTGTGGCAAAACGCAACAACAGTGCGATCTGGAATTCTTGGATAATATGAAGAAAGGATGCATTGAGCAAGGACATACCGGGCTATGCCTGTCCTACTGCAATGCCGGCGCCTCGCTATATACCAAGGCTGTGCAACAGTTTGGTGCGTCCGCCTTTAAGAAAGCTCAAATTGCTGCTGGATGCATTCAGCCAGATCCAGAGCCTGAGGAAGATGATTTTCCGTTTTACGGATAGATGTATGAATGAAGAGAGCGGTGTGCCTGCGTGCGGCAGGTAACCTGTTTTAGTTGGCTGGTGCGGCAGTAACAATGGAATAAATATAGTAACCAGCATCATTTTAGGAGCTGAGTAACATAAAAATGAGATTTCCCTTTTTTTAAGTGTAAGTGCAATAAACAGACAAAGAAAGGCGGCTGGCAATCGATATTGCAAGGGAGCAGTTGCAGCTGCCTGCCAAGGGATGCTTTAGTCATGGACTGAGTTGGAAGACTTGGTTGGCCGCCTAGGGTGGAAAAGTTCCACCGATCACTTCCTCCAGTGATGCACGCATCTACTCGTATTGCAGTGCAGACGAGTCTGCGATGTCGTTGAAACTGCTCGAAAAAGAGACACATTACAGTTTACTGTACGTGCGGTAAGGACTAATTGAAACTGAAGCTGAATACATAATTGTTCATTAAATTTAGTTTTCTCCTGTGCGGCTTGTTCAATTGTGTGTTCCTTTCACGAAGCCTCTTCCGGCTGATCGTGCGTCAGTCAGCCAGCAGTATATTACAAGGCAGCACATGGGAGCATCCTCGTAGCATACATTTTGATGTTTCAGTGAACAATACTGTACGTGCTTGCGAAGAGTAATATCAATCATTCACTCAATCAATCCATTTGCATCTTCAGACGAGACGCCAGCTACCAGAAGCCACTGGGCGGGTTCAAAGTCTGCTCGCGTTCAGAAAACTCGCACCAGAAAAGCTGACTAATGAGCGCACACGAGCGCACAGTAGGAAACATATGGAGCGCGTTTTTCGCAAGCACGCATTCATAGCGAGGTCAACGGTCCGAAGGAATCCATCGTTCCGCTTACTCGAAGACAGCGCGAAGCTTTTTAAATTCCCGCCGATTCTGGTTAAATTTCATACTGCAAAACGATGTCGCCATGCGCCAGTGCGCACACTGGTATGCAGTGAGCGTACTAACGATGAGCGAGAGCGATCCATGCAAGACCATGGAGCGATCGATCAATAACTGGAGACAGCGGAGTTTTGAATAAGCACCCCTATTTACATAATACAGTTATGGGTCGCTCTGTGCGCACATTGCGTCACAGGATGCCGCGTCGACGTGTAGCATGAAATTTGACCAGAACCTATGGAAATTTTAAAAGTTGTGTTCCGTCTTCGAATTACCAGAGCGATGCATTGGTAAGAAGACTCTATCTAGCAGACGTTTTACTTTACGAGCCTGGGGCCAGTTTCACAATCGCCCAGGACATGTCCTAAATATTATGACACCGTAAGTCCTATCTTACATCATTGCGATTTCATCGTCCTAACTTTAGGACATGTCCCAGCTGATTGTGAAACTGGCCCCTGATACAAATTCTAGCGTTCGCTTGAGTATTTCTTTTCTAAATCGCAAGAACGACGAAACAAAGAGTATGGACAAATGCCGTCGGTCCAGCAGAGTGATTTTCAATGGTCCTACGACCACAGAAAAACATAGGTACCCATGTGCTTTATGGTCAGCTACACCAGACATATCCATCCATCAAGTACACACGTGCTGTGCTTCGCCAGTGTCAAGGTGCCATAATACTTGCTCATGCGTGCGCTGTACAGCGCCGCGCACCGCTCGTAATGGTCCATGATTTTCAGGTTCGAGGCATACTGTACAAAGCGCTCTACAGCGAATGCTGTACAGCAGTATAAACGTCCACAAAAACAGGAAGAGAACTCTTGCAGCGCTTTGCTCTCACGGATGTTCTGCCTTTCGGCCAGGTAACTCTGCTACACTAAGGAACCTGAGAATCTTAGCGGGATAATTTAAAGATCGTCGAAGAAAGCGTGTATTGTTTCAATAAACTGGAGACTGAAATGACTCAAAAATCACTGAAAAATGTAAACTTGACACTCCTTAAAGGCTTTACGATGTTGTACGGCGTCTAATGCGGATGATGTGCGGCGTTTCTGCACAAATTCCCGTCTTTTGTGCAAAAATTGATTCGATAGCAAAAATCCGAAATCGCGAAGAAAATTGTGAAATTCAAATCTCAAGGGTGCTCATATTTGTAGAATAGGGGGCCGTAATTAAAAAATCTATCCTTGGTCGTCTTCAAGTCATTTTAGCTATGTTTGTTCACCCACCTTTTTGCTCTAGGCACTTTTCTATATTGTGATTTTTTTAGGAAGAGAACATCTGCGGGTATTAACGACGAGAGCATAGTTGTTTGGAATATTTCTTGGTCCATAATGAATTTTAAAAGAGGTATGTGAGCTTTTTGCCCTGATGGTGAAAGGATCTAAAGTTTTTCTAAGGGGCAATTTTTGGAAAGCATTTTTATATTTTTCGAACATAAATGTGATGCTCGTAAAGATATACCGCATAATTGGAAGAATATTTTTAGACCCGGGCAACATAAGTGGTTCTCATGTCGGAACAAGAACGATGAGCTCTCAATCAGTGGTGGGGTGAAGGAATTTTGGACACTGTCGAGCTTGCCACACGATAACTAAAGGCCAAACTGGGCAACGATCCACCAATCGCAAGAAATCTGCAAAATCAGGGGAATAAGCATTTGAAAACGGTAGCCTCAAAATTCGAAAAGGTACCTCAAAGTCAAAGCCAGTCGTTCCATAGACTCAATAGGCATGCGATGCGTCTGATCGTGCTCTATTCGACTCCCAATCTTCGCAAGTAAATCGTCAAATCTGGAATTCGACATGCGAAAATAATCGAAATGATCCTCTGGATGGAGACTCCTCATCGGTTATATCGAAGAATTAAACTCTCCATCCAACTGCCGCTCCAAGTTTATATCCCAACATAATATCGGCGTTTATTCCTCCTCCGACGATTACGTATTCTTAGAAGAAGCCAAGTGGCAATTGCGTACACTGGTCGGCTTGACAGTTTCATGTCTAACTGCCCTAGAAATACATTCTGCATAATAGACCGCTCTACACGCATTGTACTGACAGACAATTTCCTTTTTTAAGAAAGAAGTTCTACGAACCAACAAGTTGACAGGATTTTTCTTACCTAGCTCCAGTATAAATTTGGCTTTGGATGTCACAACGTACCTACGCGTTTTTCTGATCGAAAGGCGTCCTACAGCTACGGGACCGCCGCGGCCATCACAGGACTATAAATGATGCTCTTAATGCGCGGGCTGTACGAACGTGATGGAACACTTTTGCGAGGACGCTGTACAGCGCTCTGATCCGGCGTGCCAGTACAAACGCCCACTCATCAAGCGTGCTGTACGGCACGCGCTGCACAGCGCGCGCATGAAAAAGTATATTGGCACCTTCAGCGAGCCACACTTCATCGACCAGAATGCACTGTAAAGTTCCACTTGGCTGGACGTTGTGTCAGGCAGCAGTTTTATTTCTGTGATGTAATTGCGCGGTGCGGTGCATGTTGTCAGTCTACGAGCGATTTCTACAAAAAGCGTTCCTTATCGAAACCTGAGGTTCCTAACGTCGAAATGTATCAACAGAGCCTCAAGTTGCGCATTTTCTCAGTGATTTCTTCGATTCTTGCATTTCAAGTCGCCGTGATCGCTCAATCACAATTAAATGGCAAAATCGACGTGGCCTACGTTATTCCAGCTGTCGCCAGCATAACTGAAAAGGAATACGTGAAAAGATCGCTTCTTGACGTATCAAAGGACGTCAACATCAGCGAGCAGCGAGTCAGAGTGGCACTGATTGGCGGCGGTCTGGAATCCACAGCCGACGTCAAGATCTGGTTCAACATGTCGGGTGATCAGAATAAGTACACCGATTCTGTGAACCACTGGTACAGGGCAATGTCGTATACTCATTCTCCCGCCTATGACAATTCGCTGCGAGCCATACGAGAGAAAGTGTTTGATTTCAACGATACTGAGCGAGCAAAGTTGGTCGTGCTTTGCATTCATACCGAAGTCAAACGTCCAAAGGAACTGAAAGAAGAAGCGAAACTGCTCCGTCAAAAAGGCGTTTTCATCTACGTATCGTACATTAAAGTTGTTAGCAAACAATCCTACATCGGAGAAATTGCTGGCACATCTAAAAGGATTTACGTCTTTCCCACCCCAATGGAGGCACTCGAATATTTTGCTTACATATGGAAATGGTTTAAAAACGTCATGATAAGCGATCTATGCACGTACTGCGAATACGAGAGTGACAATCGCACGATTTGCAAGCCGCAGAAACGCCAGCCGTCAACCAAACCAGACTATTTTGCCAATAATAACACCAAGTGCAAATCGATTGATATCAGCTCGATTACTTGTTCGATGGAAGACTGTGAGATCGAATGCAATCGCGGAGGACGCTGCCGAAGGACCACGCTAATCACCACAGCGACGCGGCCAACTGCCGAAATGACCGCATCAATCCAGTCTACTACCGCAATGACCGCGACTCCAGCATCGCCTATTGCCACACTCCAAGCCAGCACGTCTGCTCGAATCGATGTGAACTCAACGGCCGTCAGCACGATCAAGAAGACTGCGAAGACAACCCCGAAGGTCAGGCGCCCCAGGCAACCCCTTCCGACGGAGTCCTGGTTCGACCAGAACGTTGTGTACGTTTCGACTGGCATATCGATCTCGGTCACAATATTCTGCATCGTCAGCCTCATCGTCACCTCCTGGTACGCTGCCAAATTGAAACGAGCCGCCCAGGCCGCTGCCACGCAGGCCATGCAGGAGAAAATGAAAGCGAAATACGCGGCGCTGCTGTCGCGTTCGGAATCGTTATCGACCAGCGTCAAGGCCGGTTCGAGCATAATCTCAACCAGGTCGTCAGTGGACAGTCAAATCGGAACAGGAAGTAGCATGCTGCCCAGCGTCAAGTCCACTGCTAGCAAGCGGCGCTGATCGTAAGTGGCCAAACTTTAAAGATTGAACGGCGATCCTAAGCGCACAAAAAATCTCAAGATCTTTTATCCATTTGCACTAGTTTGATGTTTTAGGATTCACTTATCCTTTTTTATAATGCATTCTCGCGTCCGAGGGAAAAACTGACGCAGAATGGTTTTTTGTGTCATGTGGTCTGTGAATCTCGAATTAGACGTATTGTATGTGCAGGTTTCAGTAAAGATGTCGTATCTGTACCCCTTCAACCCCTGTTTCACACATGTCTTATTGACGAGGATCGACAACTCTATAAATCGCCAAGATAGTGGAGCCTGTGTGCGTCTCAGCTAGCTCGCTAGCGTGAATCGCTGCAGGCTGATTTTTGCATCTTTTTGTGCGAGGCACAGGGAGCAGTGGAAATACGCGATAAAACCTTTTTCTATCGTATCCATTTAGAAGTGAGCCGCCTCTACAATCGGCTGGCGAGTGCAGTGAAAAATCCTTCGAGATCATGAACTCGTACCTTCCTTGTACAAATTCTAGCGTTCGCTGGTGTATTCTTTTCTGATCACGAGAACGAGTTATGAAGCGTATGGTCGACAAAAGTGCGGCGGGGACAGCAGTGTGATTTCGACGATCCGATGGACCACAGGAAAACCGATGCAACGCTTGAGCGAGCCACCCATGCGCCTTATGGTCAGCTACCATAGGGGTGGTGGGAGTGGGTTTTTTCATTCCGATCCCGCGCGCAACCGCCTGAGTGGGGTGTGCTCCCGGCAAAGTCCGCCTGCTGCCTTTTTTGCAATGCATTCTGTCCACTCCGGCCCGCAACCAAGAAAAGCCATGCCCGTTCCCGCCTCCAAGACGAAAAGTCGCACCCTGGCCTGCCCATCGTGCAACATTTTTTATAGCTACAGTATGTACAGCTTTTCTCGAAAAACTGTCGTACTGTCGTAAAACAGTGAATTCACTGGTCAGTGCATTATCCTAAAATTCGAACCCACAGCTATTGATTCGAATTTTAGGTATATTCTTTTCAAAATCATCAATTTGCAATGATTGAGCAGCAAAGAAGCCACAAAATCGGGGTGTTCAAATCGACATTGTGTCTTCATGCGGGTGCGCTTTTCTTTTTATGAGTGGGACCTCCTGAAGTTGACTCCCTCGGCCTGACAGTTTTACCCCCGCTCCCGCAAAACTCCTGCGTGATCGACTTAGGTCTGTCCTATGGAACCCTGAACTGGAGCTTTCCTCCTATCCTTCACACCCTGGATGCCTCACCCACATCCATGAGGCTGGATAGCCCAACGCTGGAGAAAATACGACAGTGGCGACTAGCCAAGCCTCCTAGTCATACCGGGGTCGTGGCCAAGCGGGTTAAGACGTCTGCATCTCACGCTGGGTGCGCACTTACAGGGGAGGGCTCGAAGTGATTGTCAAATATGTGTTAGCCCTCGGGTGCGTTGTATAGTGCTTGGTACGGATAAAGTATGACATGATATGACCTGGCAGGAGACAGAGTTCAACCTGACTGGCATCTGCCTCGCCCAGAGGAGCGTCAGCGGCTCGACTAGCCATCTTCCCGAAGCCAGGTGATATTTCAGCTGGCTAGTTAGGTCGGAAGATTTAGCTTGCTGCCCTGGGTTCTAGGCGTTGCTCCGTTGGTCACTTGATCCAGTAATAGGGAGGCAGTCGTACAGCTGTATGCGGCAGTCAGTGAAGGACACTACCTTCTCTACAGCTAATTCACTATTTCAATTGCAGTGCTTACGCTGTCTAATCAAGTGTAGGCATGAGATTGATCGAGGGATCGAGTGTCGTTTAAGCTCATCAGACTTGTTGACTGGTCCTTGCATGCTTGTCATTTTCCGTTATGGCAGGCTTCCGTCACTTTTTTACATGCTGGGTACCAGAATTGTGTTAGTATTTATTAAAATGCTTGTTAGGGTACACGATACCAATATTTTTAAAACGGCGTATTCACTCGCCTTCAAAAAAGAAAAACCTAATTTGCAACAGTTGGACTGCGGTTAAAAATCGACTGGTTGGATCACTGAAATCATATCACATGTCGAAGTCGATAATCGATAATCGACCAGTTATCACTCGTTTTTTGAACCGATCCACATCCGATCGCCAGCAGCACCAAATCGATGCGATGGAAGCTGCGAAACACCGCAAAGTTAGTGCCAACGACGGGATGGGAACGATGGGTGTTGAAAAATGATGGAAACATATCGCATGTCGATCGTGGAAGAAACGCCGACGAAATCGATAATCGATAATTGATCACTCGTTTTGATCCAAATCGATCCACATTTAGTCGCAAGCAACGCCAAATCGATGCGATGGAAGCTGCAAAACACCGCAAAGCTGGGGCTTACGACAGAATGGGAACTATGGGTTGTTGAACGACGATAATGTCATATTGCACGTCGATCATGAACCCAACGAAACGAAACGAGACCGATAATCGATAATTGATCAGTGACCACTCGTTCCTTGAACCGATTTACATCCGATCGCCAGCAACGCCGAATCGATGCGATGGAAACTGCGAAACACCGCAAAGTTGGGCCTTACGCGATGGGACGGGAACGATTTGGCGATATTGGACAGATTAGAGAGCCCGATCGACCACGCTGGGAAATCGCCGAACCATGCGATCGATTGAACTAGGCTCAAATCGACCAAAATCACCTGGGGATCTGAAATTGAGGATGAAATAAGATTTGAGGAGCATAGCGTCACTTAATTACTATATCTGAAACTATATTTTACGCACTGGCGCACGCAACATGGTATGTTGTATAGTTTCCTCAAGAAGGAAAAATGAAACTGGGCTATTATCGGCTGGCCCATAGCAAAACCAAATATGGATAATGGTAATAGTGGATATGGCGCACAGGAGCATGTGTAAAACATAGTTTCAGATAGGATGCCTCCTTGGGACTGTGACATGTTATCAGATCAGTATGGGCGAGGAAGGATGCAACACAAATCAAGCGCCCCCCTTTCCCTTGACAATGAGATGGACTCACATATTCAGGATCTCGATTCGACATCAGCACACTGATGATTAGGACGGAGGTTGTGCTCGATGGCGATGCCACTGCCAGTGATTTGCTAACGTCGAATCGATAGTGATCAATTGTGCGGATCAAGCGCTTACTGATCAAGGGCTTAAAACAAAATATGCTTTAGCACTCAATCGTGTCAGTTCCCATTCAAACCAGGGTTCTCAAGAAGCAATCTGCTATGCACGAGCTGAGAACCTGAGTCATACACTCTAGCTGTCAGCATCACTATTGGCACCACTAATCGTAAGCCACGCTGGGGAAAGCTAGCAAATAGGACAACCTTATGTGGCTTGACCCAGCTGGATTGCTCTGGGGGCTTGGGCGGGTGCAAAGGCCACACTTGAGGGGATGTGGTCTACAAGAGCACTCGACTTACATGTAACCTTGCATCGTGGCCATAATGCAATTGTGTCGTCGAGTAAAACGGATAACTGAACACTTTCCTGAAAAGAATCACATTTGGTCCTGATCAGACAGAATGGGCGGAGTTAAAGGAGAAAATTGCTACTACATTGCGAAGTGCGGTACCGCGAATTTGTTTCGCCTGTCCTACTGCGCCAGCGCGCCGTGCCGTGCAGAAAGGAGCGTAGCCATACACCGAAAGATATTGACTAACGACTGTGCTAGCACGCTAATGCGCTGTTGCGCCGAGCCGTGCTTGAAATACAGTGGATAAGTTTCAGAGCCTCATCCGGCCAAAGTGCTTGTATTGATCAAGTACTTACTCAGCATCCAATCTGTGCAAACTGGGCGCGGTCGTCGCGGCATCGATAGGTCACCCCTGGCGTCCATTCACTGAACTTTGAACGAAGGTATCCACAGCGAGTGCTTGGTCCTCGACCGAGTCGATTCCTCCGTTCTTGCTTCAGCCTTCAAGTCCGTCACTCGCCCGACGAGTCGTAAAATGACTCGATCGATCGCCAATCATCGCAGTGAATACCATTGTTCCTGTTCGGGTGTGGAGGCTGATGGTATACATAGGGACGACAAGGACCACCGTTACGAGCTGGCCAGCGTATGGTGGCTGAATCGATGACCTGCAAACACAGCCATTCGATTAGTCGATTGGTTTAAAATGGGATCGATAATAATGTGTTAAAACATTCCCATTATTGATTGATCACATTTTGTAAAAGACCGGGTATACGGATTGATCTACTCTTCTGTCGATCCACTGATGAATGATCGACAGATCGTCATTGCTCAATGGATGATCAGAGATCAGAACCAATGGTCACTGATTGACTCAATGAATTTATCTGTTTGCCTATCGATCGATTGATTGAGCTATACTCGATAATTCATCGATTGAACATCCATGATCAGTGATAAATCAATGACCGAGTATCAATGTCACTGATTCATTGGATGATACATGATGATTGATTTATCCATTCACCTATCGATTGATTGATTGATTAATGAATACTCGATCAGTAATCGATTGATCCTTGATGGTCGCTCCTTTATCGATCATCATCGATTTATCGATTAGTCTATCTATTAATAGATCGATTGCCAGACCCCACACACTTACTCATGCGTAGAACTCGAACTCGTTGAAGCCAGCACCAGGCGAGCGTCCACTGAAACTGAAGGCGAGCGACTACACCCTCGTCAGGCCAGTCATCGCTTATATACCCATCCACGCACACTTTGCATGCTCCTTTAAATCTGGTCCGAACAATAGACTTGCGTTCACTAAACCATAAAGCAACTTGTTTTTCCAATCGCACTATTTGGTCTTAGCACCTATTTCTTTTCCAGGAAATCCAGTTCTTAGGTTAGGCATGAAATTCATAGCATTTACGACCTCTCCAACGATACGGGATCGTCCTGGTTCGAGCAGAACATGGCGTGCATCTCGGACCTGGGTCACAATATGCTGCATCGTCAGCCTCGTCACGGCTACCCGCATGTAGAAAGTATATGCGCGTTCACAAGTGCATCGAAACGCTGGTGCAAGACAAATCGAAATCAAAAACCTTCTGCAGGATTAGTGGTTCTTGGTTCTTCGTTATCAAAAGCTGTCCAGATATGAATACGGGAGTGAATATGAGCAAAATATGTAACTGATTAGGTCATCGTAGTCCATTGGCGACAGATATCACAGTAACACTGTGATATCTGTCGCCAATGGATCAGATATCTATCGATCGGGCTTCCTTCAGATATCGGCAGACCATTGATTCGAGTCAGCGAACTCATGCAAAGACGTCATAGCTCGATGCTCATCGATTGATGGAAGAACATGGTTCAGGTCTTGCCCATCGACTCTGACCGACGGCGATGGGAGAAGGCACTGCAGTTTGACTTGGCCGAGGCATAGATTTTCTGAATTACTTTGCAAATCATCTCCATGCACAACTCTGATCACACTCCAAGGAGAGTGCCAGATAAGTAAGCAAAAAAAACGATCATTAATGATCAGTGACAAATCAATGATAAAACCAAGTCATTCCGTTTTTTTGACCTGAGCACACGTAATTAAAAACGGTTCGCCAGAGCTCTTGCCAGCTATTCACCCGCCGCACAGGACATTGACTATTCTCAAGCTAGTACCATATATATGCTGTGTTCTGAACAGGTCAAACACAACTCTTGAAACCAGTCTGCACCCAGGACGGCACGAAATTGAGGTCGCGAATTGAGGAAGACAATTCATTCTCCATACGCAGGGTGTGGTGAAAGGCACCGAAATTGTGTTAGTATTTATTAAAATGCTTGTTAGGGTACACGATACCAATATTTTTAAAACAGTGTTATCACTCGCCTTCAAAAAAGAAAAACCCAATTTGCAACAGGGACTGCAGTAAAATGATGGTTAAAGACACCTGAAATCCTATCACATCATCGTACATCCTGAAAAAACCGACGCGAAATCAATAATCGATAATTCATCACTCGTTTGATCCAAATCGATCCACATCCAATCGCAAGCAACACCAAATCGATGCGATGGAAGCTGCAAAACACCGCTGACTGGGCTGACGACAAGACGGGAACGATAGGTATTAAACGATTGTGAAATCATATAAAATGCTAATTATGAAAAAACAGCGTATCGATAAATAAATAAGTGATCAGCAATCACTCCTTCACTGAACCGATCCAAATCCGATCGTCAGCAACACCAAATCGATGCGATGGAAGCTGCAAAACACCGCAAAGTTGGGCTTACGACGGGATGGGAACGATATCGGCCAGATAAGCGAGTCCGATCGACCGCGCTGGGAAATCAGCGAGCCATGCGATCGATGGAACAAGGTAAAATCGACCAAAATCACACAAGGATCTGCAATCTGAAAAATTGAGGAGCATTTCAATTTGAGAATCCCAGCTTTAGCAAGCTAATCTAAAACCATATTTTCCACACTGGCAGATATAGTTTTCGCAGGGAGAAATGAAATTGAAGTGTTTTCGGCCCATGGCAACCAAAGGCCCCAGTATTAGCCTTGGGCAAGTCAAATCAAATAGTGAGATTGACGCACAGGAGAGTAAAATATAGTTTCAGATAGGAGGCCTCCTTGGGCCCGCGACATATCTCTTCACCATGGATATCACTGAAGCCACTGACAATGAAATGTCTAGCAGGCGACTTACTCACATTAGTGAAGCTCTCGATACGACATCAGCACACTGATGATTCAGGACCGCGCTACTGAATCACAGCCCGATGGCGATGCCATCGCCAGTGATTTGCTAATGTCGAATCGATTATGATTGATTGTGAGGGTCATGCGCTTACTGATCAAGGTCTGAAATGTACAAAATGCTTAAGCAATCAGTTCCGTCTTAACACCAGACAACCAGGGACCTCCAGACGGAATCTGCTGTGCACGGTTCACTGTTGCCCACCAGCCGCCAGCCACTGTTGAAATCCCACTGGAGAAAGCTAGGATGTGGCTGGACCCAGCTGCAGTCCCCTGGGGGCTTTTGCAAGCGCAAAAGCAGCAGCAGATTACGGCCATAGCTACGGAGTTTAACACTTACATCTATCGAGCACATCTGTCGAGTATTCTGAAATGAATTCTATTGTCGAGCATACTGTAACGTGTACGGTACCCGAAAAGAATGAAGTTTCGGTCAAGATAAAATAGGCGGAGGTGAAGGAGAAGGAAACGCCAATGCGCACTACGCTGTGCCGTGCCGTGCCCTGAGTTTCTTCGATTCCTGCGCTACTGTGCCGCGCCTTGCCGTGCCGTGCCGTGCCGTGCACAGAGGAGCGTATCAATACACAGAGATCTTATGAATGAAGGCAGCGCCAGCACCCTGATGCGCTGTTGCGCTGTGCCGTGCTTGAAACAAAGTAATAGCTTAAAAGTCCTGGCCCTTCAAGGTGCTAATATCGATAATCATATGTACTTACGCAGCATCCATTCTGTGCAAACTGGGGACAGTCGCCGCGGCATCGATAGGTCACCCCTGGCGTCCATTCACCGAACATTGAACGAAGGTATCCGCAGCGAGTGCTTGGTCCTCGACCGAGTTGATTCCTCCGTTTGCTTCGCCTCGAGCCCGACGAGTCGTAAAATGACTCGATCGATCGCCAGTGATCGCGGTGAATACCATTGTTCCTGTTCGGATTTGGAGGCTGATGGTATAGGGACGACTGGAACCACCATCTGTGCTGGCCATAGAATGGTGGCTGAATCGATGACCTGCAAAAACATCACTTTGTAATAGTGGGTCAGGATAAAAGAGTGATCGATACTAAGCTGATAAAACAGTCTCATTCATCGATCACATCTTGCAAAAGATCAATTCACGGCTGCTGATCGCTTGATGAATGATCGATCATCGATCGGTAACCATTGTCAATTAGTGATCAATCATTGATGATGAGTAATAAATTGGAACGCGATGATCAATCAATCGATCTATTGATTGTCGATTGATCAATTGATGGATAATCAACTTATCTATATGTCTCCTCATCACTAGATCGATTGGCAGAGTCATAGATTGCCTATTGATAATCGTGACTAATCATCAATCACTAATGGTCACTAAATGATTCGACCAATCGATAAATGATGATTAATCAATCAATCTACTGATTCTAGTCGTCCCACTGTCGATCTATAGATGACTCATCATCGCTTATCGATTGATAGACTGTCAATCTATCAAAAGATCGATTGGCACACCACACACACTTACTCATTTGAAGAACTCGAAATCGTTGAAGCCAGCCCCAGACGAGCGTCCACTGAAACTGAAGGCGAGCGACTACACCCTCGTCAGGCCAGTCATCGCTTATAAACCCATCCCCGCACACTTTGCATACTCCACTAAATCTGGTCCAAATTACGGCCTTGCGTTCACTGAACCTAAAACAACTTGTTTTTCCATCGAATTTCTTGATCTTTGCACCCTCTCTTTTCTAGAAAGTCCAGTTCTTACATTAGGCATGAAGTTTATAGCATTGGCGACCTCACCAGCCCCCACCCACCCAATAAGAAGAATCGAGCCCCGACCTCAAAAAATGAGTCGAGCCATCGAATGACGCCAGCTGTTATCAACCCCTTTTTTCTCTTCACTACCATCAAAATATTAATTTCCAAAATTCCACCCATCAATAAAACAAATAGAATGCTTCCAAAAAATTGCATCACCCTGGCCAGCGAGAAAACAAACAAAAACAAAATAATCCAACTCAACTTAAATGAAATTCCACAACAGGCCAAACAATGAGCGCAATAGAAACTCATCCAAATTTCATGTGCACAAAATCAATATTATTGAATCACTTTTGCCTAATGTCGATGACTACTCGATTTCCGACTTCGATTTCGAGCTTCGGCACGAGTGCAAGTATATTCGAACAATAATATATTCGGGATCAGTGAACAATCACGAATCATAAAGTACTCGCTAATACGCCTAAAAAATAACTGCCTTCAAAATATGCTATCGATTCATAATCAATCAGCGACAGATCGATCGATCGATAACAGCAAATCCACTAATATTTAAGAAACGATCGATCATCCGAACATGTGCACTGACGATAAGATATGACATGTCACCCAGTTATCGATTGATCAGGTATTAAATATTCAAATTCGAAATATGGTATGGATCACATTCATAATCGATTGCCAAGAGGGTATCAAAATTATTACCAGACTATTAAAATCTGATCGAGCGATCGATCACAGCATACCCAATCGTATTTACCAACCATCCCGCTAAGATGTGACAGACCACCGAGCTATCGATTGATCAGGTTTCCTTGACTATAGACAGATCAATCATCAATCGATTAAACAACTACTGGAAATTTGATATCTGGCAGTACGTGATCATCCCGATCAGGTAGCTGCGATATTATTGCTTAATCTAATCAAATCAAACTCAACATTTCCCGCAATTTCTGAAATTCGAATATTTGGGTGAAAATCATTCACCTACCTTTGAGCCCAGCCTTTTAGGACCACATTCGAACTCAGGGTAGGGAGTATAACACTGCTGACAACGTTCAAAAGTGTGCCTGCACATACATACACACGGAACAATCGATACGTATCGTCTGATCAGTAATCAATCAATAATCGATCACTGGTCTCGTCAACATTTTAAAAACCAGAAATCTACCCGATCTCACAACACTTTCTTCCAATTAGTGCGACTTTCACATTCGCTATTGTTATCACTTACCAAGAAGAAACAATGGGAAAAAATGGCGTCAGGACGTAATGGACGAGACCGAACCACAGGGCCCCCAACGAAGATCCGATTACACAGCCCCACGCCACTTGTGCTAATGTATGATAGCCAAGGTAAATTCTAAAATAAAAAAGCCTTTTCCGAATCCTGTGCCGACGCCCAACATCTTTTGGGATTTCCATGTACGACTCAAGTTCTTTGTTTAGCCACATATATGCATGTTATCAACTGTGAGCTCAAATCGTCCCGTGCAATTCACAGCTAGCAGGATGCACCCAGCGCAAATCGCAATCCACACTTTTCAAGACTCAACATTACTTCTGTTAGCCGTGCAGTGCAGTGCAGATCATGCACGGCTAACTTACTGACTAATTCACCACACGCATTGACTAATTTTCGAGTTAGCCCGATAAGGATTCACTGCAGTCGCATTGACAAGAGGCAAAGACATCGCCCACTGGTCCTCATCGATCCCTTTCTCAAATTCCTTATTCCAACCGCCCAGTGAGTACAGACCCAACATTAATCAATACAAGACAGGAAAACGAAGCTAGTGCTTATTAGTTGCACTGCAAGACGTTACCTGCTGACGGCCACCATGCTCGTAAGGCCAAGTGTCGCCAAGGCAACTAACAATTTCCACACTGCTTCCCGATGCGCCGCCAACGAGTTCTGCCTTCTTAATCTGAAAAAGATGAAAATGGCTAATCAATTACATGATTAGGAAAAAATCCACAATTAACACTTTAAAAAAAATCGTTGAAAAAAGTATCATACAAAATCTAGCGCCACTAGGATAGCAAAATCGCGATGGTAAATTTGTGAACTACCCGATTTGAGGCCATGGAAAATAAGATAAAAATTGATTACCTGACGAATAGGAATAAGCATAAATAGGTGGCGAAAAAGCACATGAATTGAGCATGACTGGATGGCATGCCAAACTCGACCCAATGAAGACGTTTCCCTGAAAATTATTCACATCATACTGTACTGTATCATGACCGTGCCCTCGCCGCCTTGGCTCTCCAACAGGGCACTGAAAATGACGCGATCACCCAATTTTTTAAGTTTAAAAATTCAAAATTCCCGCGCTGCGCTTCGATATAAGAGTCGGAAAACTGAGAAACTTACGCACACAAGAACTGATTAAAACGGAAAACGATAAGTTCGAAGTTTGAGAATCGAGAAAATTGTAGAAAGAAAACTAGCCCGCGCCCAAAAAGTTCGACAAAAAAATTTGAATTTCAATCATTTTAAACATGGTTTTTTTTGGAAAAGTTTACCGGAATACAATTTTTTCCAAAACAAAGTATTCAGCTTTTAGAAATTCTTACCAGCGCAAGGCCTCGGTTCTCGAATCCAATGTTTTACAAACCAATTTACGATTTCGCTAAATAAAATACCCGAGAAATATGCTATCTAAAAATTTAAAAGAGAAATCGATCAGCAAAATCGATTTTCACAAAGTAATGAAAAAAGCAAAGCTACGACGCGTCTTACCGTGTGCAAATCACGACGAAATACAATCAATGTTGCGAACGAGACCAAAAGTGCCAGCGGTGCAAGGCTGGTCAATGCTAGCAGTTGACCGATTTTATCACCTAAGAAATAATTTCGATTAAATAGGAGAAAACCGTAAATCCATATTTATTGATTTCCAAAAAAATTTAACTTCTCTAAATGGCCACGAGCAAATAAAAAAATGCACATACCTTTAGGATAAACTACGTGAACTAATTTGAATGTCATCCAATCGTCTGGATTTTCGACGCAGTCCATTCTAATTTAATATTCTCTAAATTTGTTCTAGTTTAAAAATCGCTAGAAATTCTTGATCTCAGATTTGTCCAGCGATAACATAGCAGATAAACGCAATCGCCAATTGAATGCTGTCAAAAGAAAATAAGTGATGGATTAAGGCTGCTTGATCGAGTAGACCACAATGCATCAGATATGACCGAACCGAAAGAAATTCCGATTCCGAACAATCCCTTCCGGCCAGGTATACTGTAATGCGCGCACAAGGGTAAAATGAAGGTTCGGGATTAAAGTCGGCTGTTTTTGCGAATTATATGAAATTTAAGAAGAGATTTTTCGAGTGTCGGATCTTTTAGATGTGAAAAATTTTTATGCAACACGAAAATTCGCTTACGTACAGGGCGAACAATAGTTTCGTTGGAATGTCTAAAACCGCGCGTAATTCAAATTTTAAAATCTACTCGTATTTACGACTGTTTCTGCTTTAAAATGATAATGAAGGCTCAATTTAAATTGCATAGACTGTGCTTTGAATATTTTGTCAAACTGCGACTTTTCTTTTCTGAAACACCCTTCAAAATCCAATACGCATTCTAGCAACATGAATTTACGGCCTGCAGAAAAACCAAGAAGCACATGAGCTGAACAAGGCGCTATGGTCATTCCTGGACTGAAACTATTTTTCACCCAAACATCTAGACCAGTTGACGGACTAGGGTTAGCCACATTGGTTATGCAATTATGTGCCACGTCCAGAATTGTATTTCAACCCGTTTTGTCTAACAATCAGTGATTATAGACCAAATCTTGTGCGCCCTCTCACTTGAAACCAGCTTTTATCGGTAAAAAGTTGCTTGCTCATTGGGAAAATAGTTCACCAAGTAAACGTTTCCTAGAGTGCTAGCTAAACTGATTTCACAGTGTACTAGCTGAACTAGTTTCCTAATGTGCCACCTGAACTGGTTTGTAAGTGTGCGTGCTAACTAAACTGGTTTCCCAGTGTGCCAGCTATACCGGTTCTCCAGCGTGCCAGCTAAACTGGTTCCCCAGCGTGCCAGTTAAACTAGTTTCCTAATGTGCCACCTGAACTGGTTTGTAAGTGTGCGTGCTAACTAAACTGGTTTCCCAGTGTGCCAGCTATACCGGTTCTCCAGCGTGCCAGCTAAACTGGTTCCCCAGCGTGCCAGCTAAACTGGTTTCCCAGAGTGCTAGCTAAACTGCTTTCCTGGTATGCCAGTTAAACTAGTTTCCTAATGTGCCACCTAAACTGGTTTCCCAGTGTGCCAGCTATACCGGTTCTCCAGCGTGCCAGCTAAACTGGTTCCCCAGCGTGCCAGCTAAACTGGTTTCCCAGTGTGCTAGCTAAACTGCTTTCCTGGTATGACAGTTAAACTAGTTTCCTAATGTGCCACCTAAACTGGTTTGTCAGTGTGCGTGCTAACTAAACTGGTTTTCAAGTGTTTCTGTACACAAGGGAAAGCCTTCCTTTGTGTATAGCCTGCTCTGTTTGGAAACACCATTTTTCTGCTTCTAGAAGGACCACGTGGCCCTCGGGTAGAATGTAGTTTCAGATACAAGTCGAATTATTGCTTTTGACTATAAGACTTTTCTTTTAATTTTGTGGAATGAGATATCTACTGACAATTCTTTGGAAAATCCAATGTTGTTCTTATTTTAAACCTGACTAATTCATAAACCTATGATTCTGAATAAAGCAGGACATCTCACGAAACCAGAGATGAATTCAAAGCACCGTAATAATATAAACGTGATTTGAATATAAACAATATAAATAATATTAACGCAATAAATATAACGTAATATAAACGACCGCCATAAATTCATCACCCAATGTAGGCCCAGGGATGAGAAGCTCAAAGTCATCAAAAATCTATCACTTTAAAAACATGGTGTCCCGTTTTTCACCCTCGGAGTCCATCTGCTAGGTAGAAAGAAGCGAGGTCGAGTTCAGCTGCTGGTCACTTTTAATTGAGATAAGAGAAGTGATAACCACGGCCAGTCAATAGACTACTTATGTACTGATCATATGGCCCTCCCTGGCAGACTCGCTATGTTGACGTCTAGTGGGGTTCGGTAGACTCGTTTTTCCTTAGCAATGTCCAAACTCGATTGGTCTACAGTAAGTGGAGTAGATAAGACTCGACCAGGCGAGGCGTTTTCGGTTGTTTTTGTAAAGCAGACTAAGCGAATATGAGTTTTATTGACAATGATAGGAATTGGTCGATCGGGGAGTCGAGTAGGCGGCACAAATGTTTGCACAGATATCTCGCCGTCGACATAGGTTATCGAGCACCAGTCGCCGCCTTCGACTCACTAACCACTTTGTCACTTCAACAAGAGTCCGTACTTTTGGTCATCATCAAGGTACTTTAAGAAATGATCGTTTCCTTTAATCTAATCCAATGCGCATGTTTACTGAAGACCCGCGGCCAAGGGTGGGTGCATTGAAAATCTAAACCAAACTATGCTTGCCTGCACCCAAAAGGCGAAATCGGCTTAGTATAAAACTGTCAAGTCACGCTTTTCTGATTTCTGTATACACGTTTTCCTTAGAGCATGGAGCAACGGATGCTAGCTTTCGATATTTTAGCAGTCTAACTCGGCCATAAAACGGTGACAAACGTGCACGAGTCACGTGGATTACGGTAACCGCTAGGAACGTAAATAAATGATTATAGCCTGGCTATTTCCTTTTCGGACGGATGATGAGCAAAACGTTGTCGTAGGGTATTGGAAGAGATTTTTATGCTTCACCATGCCGGGACCAAGTGGAACGGGACAAATACAGGCAGTGTTTGAGCAAGGCTTGAGTATACATCACCAATGCGCGCAAGTACTGACTAGACGAGGAGGCTACTTTCCAAAAACTTTTTACTATCCTAAACTGAAATGGCCAGTACTTAGGGCCTCGTAAAACGCGTCCGGTGGGGCAGAGCCGCCAAGTAGCCCGCTTATCATCAAAGACGCCGCTCACCGCCCCTAAACCGGCCGAAGACACGTTTGGGCACGCCGTGTCGGCCACTGGCCTGCCGTGGCGATGCGGTTTCGGAAGCTGCCTGATCAGCCAGACTGACTGTTCTCCACGACGCGCCGGGAAAGGGTCGGGACTCGTTTGGTAATCAGCCATGGAATGGTTTCTGGCATCGATCAAACTCCATCGGACAGCCTTCCGACTGCCCTGACGATGAGTCCAGTACTAGGCACTCGGTAGGGCCTTACACATCGCAGCTCACCCACAGGAACGCCAGGCCGAACTGGCATTGTCAGGTGTTCAGGGGGTTGGAATGTTTGTATGCACTGTTAAAACAGTCGTTGACCCCCCTTTGCCGCGTTCTTTTTGTGCACCCAACTTTACACTGCCCGTGTCCTAGCATCCATATAACTCGGTCTGGCCATTTGCAATGACGAGCTCGGAGGAGTTTTTATGTAAAATTGCTTTCTCACCAGCCTGCAAGTAAATCAGGCTCGCCGATCTTGGTCTGTTCATCAGCCAGCGAAACGCGAGTCCAAGCCGAGTGTTGTGTTGATGGTGGCAGTAGCCTAGGAAGGCCAACTATTCCAACCAGGCCCCCATTCGTCCCGTGTTCTCAGTTTTAGTCGAAACGGCTTTTTTATGATAAATGACAGTCGCCGGCCAGTTGCCGTCTAGCTAGCCCCCCTCCCAGTGCGATAAGATAAACGAATACAGGCCTTGGTTAATGGAAACTGTAGATGCTTATTGACAGTCGGCGTATCGGCCAAAGTGACGAATGTGTTCTAACTTTCCATGCAATTTCTGTTTCTCGTTTCGATGGAAAGTGAGGTTATGTGGAATTTTTTAAAAATTGAGCGGAAGTTTAAAAGGAAATTGAAAGAACGCGAGATTAAAGGCTAGGCAGTTCGATAAGGGGTCTAGAAAAGTGGTGTTTTGGTCTGGATTGGATTAAGGTGGGATATCGAGGCGTGCTGTGTTGGACTCGAGAGTAGGGCATTGGATTGTGCTGGAAGGAAGATCCAAAAATCCGATGCCAGAGGGCATAGTTGACGTTCGCCTGGATCGTCATCGATGTTGTCCAATCTTGCCTTCCCCGCCACTCAGTCCCCATCTTCTGTCGTGTACATTCGCGATTACATCTGCCTCTTGGACGCCAGTCACTGTGTTTAGCCTTTTTTAAACCAAAGCCAGTTTGGAATTTAAGATTTTTCTGAACTGGCTCCCGGGGTCTTTTATGTCGTTTCCACCCAGGTTCTACCTTTTTCTTATGTTTTGACTAGCCGGTCTCGAATACATGGTCGAGGCAGCCTGCGCAGTCGAGTTTCATCAGGTCCCTGATAGTGTGCTCAAGTGCCCCCGTATCGGGGGATTGGGTTACGGATTACGAAAAGCTGCTGTTTTCATAAACTGGCCAGCTCAAATTTCATGAAAACCTGCCGTTTGCACATTTTCTTTCAATTTGACTATGAATTTACCCAAATCTTTAGTCCTACTGTACGGCTACTTGTTTAGTTTAGACAAGAACAAAGGCACGCCGCCTGAACTGTCCGATGGGTAGAGTTTGTTGTTTTTTGTGTTTACGCCTTTCTCGAGTGCTCATTAACTTCAAAAGACGCACCGCCGTCGAGTTCGCTTTTAGTTGCGGCCTCGATTTTTTCGTACACCAAATCGGTAGAGTTTAGATTTTGTCAAATTTGGACGTGGACGAAGGGGATTTAAGCTTTTATTTGAATTGAGACGGGTTCGGGACTGAAGCCGAGTAGACGAAAAGGATTAACCCCATCTAATGCACTGGTGGGTGGCTGAGGGGGGACGAGTACTGTAAAATGCTTGAATGCCAAACTAACGGATTGAAAACGAGGACGAGTTGTGAAAATCTTAACGCCGAAAAGGCGATAAGTGTGAAAAGGGGCCGAGCGCGTCGGCGGACTGCTGCTCTTTGATATTGGTTGGCCGGGCGAGGTCGAGTGGTCGACAATGGGCAGATGAAGGGGCGGCCACTCGGCCCCGCACTTGTTTATATGTTGACGTCAATTGCGGCCTGTCCATATTCAATGCTAGACTGCTCTTATCATCCCCCCAACTCGCGTCATATCCTGTTCTGGCATAGTACGAAACAAAAGGCCATAGTTTTTTGTTCATCTTCTCACTTCCGCTTCTGAGGAGGTCGGCGTTTTGGCAGTTACCTTAATCGTCCCGGATATCAAAGTGTGTCTGACCAGTGGCCACTCGTCAATTGTCCACCTTGCGCCGGGTGCTGGCGCTTCGAGGGTGGAATAGTTGTCGGAATTGACCATCTGATTTTGGAGGGCAGATCTGCGCGATCAATCGATTTCTGGATATCCCGTTCAGAAGTTGTCTATTCACTCCCGACAGACCCACTGGTGTCATTCTGAGGCCTCTGACGATCAGTCTGTTCGGTGCCACTCGGGCCCCCGCACTCCTTATCAATAGTGATAAGGCAGTGAGTAACGTGGGAACTGAATTTGCTATTAGCTAAACGAGTGGGCAATTCGACATCCGCTTGTCTTACCTAAAATGGCAGTGCAAAGTGGTCGACTTTCTCACGCCCGCTTTGTATACATTTTGAATGTCATTGCTATTTACGATATTAGTGCGCTTCGAAAATGGGTTTTCCTCGCCGACACCTTAAATAATGCTTGTTTTGCCTTTTTAGCATCGACTCATTCACTTTTGACTGCTCGTCAGCCTCGTCGTCTTTGGCTCGCGCGTGGGTCGTTGCGTACGATTCTTTCTATAAAAGGCCAAGAATCGTTATTTCGACTCACGACTCGGCTCGGCTGTGTTGGCAAGGTGGTCATAATTTGGGCAATAGGTAAGCCAATAAAAAGGATGAGCTAAGTCGGTGTTTTTTGTGGTCCCGTTTTGTTGGGTCGTGGGGCCTAGAAAATGTCTGTTTTCTGGTTCAGGTGTGGTGTTCGGGTGCAAAAAATTTCCTCCTCTCAGTTTGGTCCGTTGGCACTTTTCGGCTCTTCTCGTCATTGAGACGTGTTTTTTTGCTTTTCCCAGAGCTGCCTGCGGTTTTTGCTCACAGATCACAGGAACGTTTCCGCGGTCAGACGGCACGAAATAGGCCCAGCGAGCTAGGGGCTTTTGCCCAGCGAGCGGTTACAGTATGCCTGGCGGGCTACCCTAGCATCGAATCTTTACGTTCTTTTTCAAATTTAGTTGAATCTTCTTATACATTTCTACTGTACTTACTGTAGGTGTGGTATGGTGAGTAAGTTTGCTTGCACTAGGAGCGGTGGGGGTAGAGTGGGGGCTCTGCTCATGAAGAGGGGTCAAGCGGGTGGGGCTAAAGTTGTGGCATTTTATAATTAGCGCAGGTTAAAACTTTGAAAATCTTTCAGACTGCAGGTACTTTTTTTCCGAATGTGGGTAAAATATGGTTCCTACAGTAGGATAGCGGGTTAAATAAGAAATCCTCTCTAAATAATTCGAATGTAAAAAAGGCGGGAAAATGCAAAATTGACATCCTGACCAGCAATGTAACTTTTGGCCGACCCGTTCTAACCAGAAGTGTCCCCTGTCTGTTCAATCTGAAATTCGGGGTCTGTGACTCAAATTTTCATTAGCTCCTCACCCCCGCACCACTATACAATAAGGCGTTTTGGTTATTTTGTCCTCTTGCTCCAGTAGTAGGATAAAGGGTTACACATATGCCGTAATCTTTCTTTAGTAGCATGAAATTCTTCCATAGAATAATTTAAATTAAAAAATGGCGGGAAAATGCAAAATTGTCGTCCAGACCTTGCCCATCCAGCCATGTAATGTCTGACCGACCCGTTCTAACCAGAAGTGTCCCCTGCATATTCAGTGTGAAATTCGGTGTATGATTCAAATTTTCGTCAGCACAACGTAAGATTCCTTCATATTTTAGTAGCCACCCATATTATCAATTTCCTGCCTCTTCCGCAATGTCTTTCCGATGGGCGTTTACTGAAAACCTTCCTTTTTCCGATCCCGTGCCATTAGTACGGTAGCCACTACCAAATATGGCGTGCTAGTATGTGTTCGACAGGACGTCTAACAAGCGCCTTTTCCTCAACTTGACTGATAAGAATGTTGTTAGTCATTTGATGGAGCGCTAGTTTACGACTGCGCAAAATTCTTACTCGCACTTGATAGCCGACAGGAAGCAGTTTAAAACTCGTGTCCTTCATAATTTCATGTTTATCCTAGCAAGATGGTCGATTAGAAAAAGGTGTATTTGGGGGACATTTAATCCTTTAACAGGTTTTCACAAATTAAAATTGATAAGAGCATCGTTTCGACGCTGCATCTTGCGAGGGAGCGGGAGCTTGTTAGCCGTCTTGTTTGTCTCCCCTCCTTATCAGAGTAGCGTGCTCTTGTTGACGAGTGCTACTTGTTCATGCCAAAATGTGTTAGAACATATTTTTTATTTTAGATTTTTTCAAAAGAAATAATTCTTTCGATTGTTGACTAAATTATTGATCGATTTTGATCAATCGATTGTATATTGATTATTAATCCGAAGGAATTGGAGAATGTCGAAATATGATCCGATTGTTCGTGCATCGGCTGCACCTCCGCAAGCATCAGCGTCGATGAGTCTTTTCCCGCCATCAGTGCCATTTCGAATGCCCCTTGTGAGCTCGGCCATCGTACCTGCAACAACCTTCGGTGTGGTCGGGTGTCGATCAACGGCTCCGTCATCGATGGCCAATTATTTCCCCACAGGAATCGATTTAGTACCGTCAACTTCCATGAATCTATTTCCAGCTGCAATTGCTCATTTGAATCAGCAACGTTTTTTGGCGGCCGTTTGTCATTTCCAACAACAATATCAGTTGGCCCTGCTTCAACAACAACAATTGCAAATGCAACAACAACAAAGTCAAAGACGTGAATCTTTGGACAAAGAACACGATGGTCCAATTTTGCCAATGTTGTTAAGTGATCGATCACCGATCGCGCCCAAATCAGTATCGAAAATCAATGAAAATCGATCGGACAATGATCAAGATGTGGATGTGGTGGGAAATGAGAAGAGTGACCAAGGCGTGCATAAGGACGTGAAAACATCGCCTAAATTCGATTTTACAAAATTAGCCGAAAGTATCGAGGCTGATGAAACGGAAAATCGTAAACGAGCTGCGATCGATGGAGGAAATGCTCAAATTGTTAGTCACGTTCACGCTAATAATTTGACTAAACCCTGGTGAGTAGCTGTTAATTCACAAAGTTACGATTAAAAAACCTGACTTCAAAATTATAAGCAGTTTTGGCGGGAATTCGAATTTTCCCGCAAAGAAGTTGATTTTTGCTTTTCGCAAATAAATTCGATTTGAACTTTTCAGGTTTCTGAATCAGAATAGTGCACGTTTGGGCCGCGTTGTCGCTCGTCCAGGTGGATCGAATCGTCAACGAAAAGAATTTATTTGCAAATATTGCCATCGGCATTTTACAAAATCCTATAACTTGTTGATTCATGAACGGACGCATACGGACGAGAGACCGTAAGTGTGACCTTTAGTTATGTGCTTACTGTAACCGCCCGCCCGCATAAGCAGGAAAACGTGCAGTTAACTGCCCTGTTTTTTTCAGATACACTTGTGAAATCTGTGGCAAAGCATTCCGTCGGCAAGATCATCTTCGCGATCATCGTTACATCCATTCCAAGGAGAAACCATTCGTGTGCGATGTGTGCGGAAAAGGATTCTGCCAATCCCGTACGTTGCAAGTCCATCGCGTTCTACACACCGACTCGGCGCCCCATAAGTGCCCGATTTGCGATAAGAAGTTTAATCAAAGATCCAATTTGAAGGTAAGTGTCAGCTTGAAAGTGCTTAAATTTTTTAAAGTTCGGTCTGCCCTGAATCAGTTGAGTTTTATTTAACTACCGACACTTTTTTGCACAAAACCCCTCCTGCGGTGCAACAATCTGAAACTATATTTCACCTGCGTGGGTAAAATAAGGTTTTATATTTCTCGGGACTTTGGTCGGTAATTATGAATAATTTTTTATGATAAAACTGTTCTTGTGTTGTTCCTATTATTGCACTTTCGGTATGAAAAAACATGCCTTTGTCGGAAGTGCAACTTGCAACAGACAGAGACCGCATTTTACCTGCTCTCTTAAAATATGGCTTTAGATTTATTGGGACTCTGGCTGGTAATAGGAAGAAGTTTTTTTGTGACAAAACTGTTGTAATGTGGGTCCTGTAGGTGAATTCTCAGTGTGTAGATACCTCCCTGCAATGCCAGAGTCTGAAACTATATTTTACCTGCGTGAGTGGAATATCAACTGTGACTAGTAACCATGGATAATTTTTTGTGGTTCCATGTCCTGATGTGGTTAGTGCACTCTCGATATGAATAAAAAAACATGCAACGGTCTGAAACTATTTTTTACCCGCGTCGGTAAAATAAGGTTTCAGATTAGGACTGTGGTCGGTATTTATGGTAAAGCTGTTGAAATGTGGGTCCTGTCCGTCATTTTGCAGAACACTGCTGACAATGTAAGTGGCTCATCATGTTCAAGAAAACATCCCGTATCTCTGAGATTTCGTCATCGATTCCGCATAAAAACGTTGCGGCTTAAACTCTTTGCAACACTGTACCGGGCCTTTATCTGATAGGCACTTTCAAGAATCTCACCTTAGAGCTGAGGAAAAGTTAAAAGGATCCACCCTGACCAGGATTCGAACTTGCACCCTCCTCGGTTACCATCGTAGTTCACCTGCGATTACTGATGAAGTGCACGCGTTCGACTCCCAGTCATGACTAATTTTTTTGATCTCTCATTCCATCACATTTTAACTCGACTGTTTTTCAGACTCATCTTTTATCCCACGAGCCAATCATTGCTTCAGCGGCTTCTACGTCTGTTCAAGCAACAGCCATGGCCTCCTCCGTTTCTGGTCAAGATAATCAGTCTTACGCCTCCTCGTGGACAATGCACATACAAAAATCGTAAGATCAGGAATTTGTATTTGTTTGAATTTTCTAACGCTTTACCTGCTTTTTCCGATTTAAACAAGCATAAGTTGAAGCCGCACCAAAATTTTGAAAAAATTTCTTTTTCATGTCATTTACTGTACTCTCCTTTGTTCTGGATTTTTCAAATATCCGTGCACATTTTGCATGAAGTTTTTTGGAAGTGACAAAAAATATGTTTTGACAATGTTATAATCAGGTCGATTATTGTCTAGTGATTTGAAAATTATTATTAACCGTTGATGACAAGTTAGACATTGAATAATCATGTATATTCTGTGATTATTATACAATGCAAATTATATAATATGCATTTTTGATCAGTGAGAATATAGTATCTTTGAATTTGTGTCATATCTTCTTTTTTGGCTATATCTTGTAAATTATATGTACTTCTTCATTTATTAAAAAGTTCATAAAAAAACAGCTGCTCCCTGTCAGCATAAAGAATATGATTAGTGCGTGGGCACATTCCATTTTTCGAGACAACATATCGCTGACGGTGAGTCTGGCGTGCACTTTATGTATTAGAATGGATTTATGAATGGAAGTGGGAGAGATGTGGGGCGGGCGGGCGGATGGCTGCTGAACAGCATCCGTATCAAGTGATAACAGGCGGATAGGGAGTGCATGGAAGCCGGGACTGGCAGGATGCAGCCATTAAAGCTAAGGAGATTACCATGGAAGCACAGATTATCGAGTTGTGAAAGGTATGCGAATGCGTTGTTTAAAAAAGGGCAAGTGCAAACATTTTATTACCTGGGCATGAAAAAATAGAATTGAGGCTCAGGAAAAAGCCTATGAATGTGTGTCGGGCCTGCCAAGCGATCTGTTGGTAGACAGATCTATCAATGGATCAATCGATAATGGTAATCAATCAGGTTGATCCATCATGATTTATAGTTGACTGGTCGCAGGCGACTACTGATGATCGCCAATGATCAATCGATCGGCAGGCGGCTAGATCAATCCGTCGAACCAATAGATTGATTGACTGATTATTGATGACTGATTGTGCTCCCGAGGCCACCTACCCCTGACCCTGTCTGACCATAACATCTGACGTTTATGCGCAGGGCGAAGGCACTTTTTACGCACAAAATACTTTCCCAGGCCGCGAGTCGAACACTCGCCCGTAACTGCGCACCTGCTTTGAATGGCTAGATTGTAGCGGATTCAGCGAGTGTCAAGAATCCGCGAGTGCACGAGTGGCAAGCGCACACGCGCGCAGGTATGGGTTACGCTATGAATGGCTAACTTTATTGCAAACCAAGATTTTGGAGTGCCGCAATTCTAATCTACCAAATTTGGAAACGACATGCTTTTGCATCCATGTTCGTTTTTGGAAAATCGTTACTATTTATTCTGCAAAACCAAGTTTCACCTTTTATTTCGCAAAACCAAACAACTGGCTGGTGGTGGGGTCTCGCATTCTTACAGATGCAAAAAATGTGAAGAGAAGAATGCTCGCTTAGTCAGCAGCACTGTCGTCAGACATGGAAGAATCGTCAACGATCCCGAGGTTGGTCACAGCAATGAATGCGTGCCACTTACGATTGTTCAAATCGAGGCTATGAAAGTCAAGCGTGCCATTCGTACTGCATGTTTCCGTGGAGTCCGTCCGATCACTGCTCATGAAGATGGTATCATCGACGCGTCATTTGCAGAAGTTTTCATGGAATGCAGAAGCCCAACTGGGAGTCCTCAACTCCTCTTTCACAGGTATACATAAATGTTCAAGGCACTCATTTGAACTGTAGGCCCTATTTAAGACCCTTGATGTATGTGAATTCATGCAGAGTTTTTCTTCTTAGGCACAAAGGTAAACACTTTATTCCGGTACAAAATGTTAACGAGCTGCCTGTCGAATACCAAATGACGCCAGAGGCGCGTCAGCGCTTTAGTCCACATGATCATGGTCCGATTGCACCAGCTGATCAACTGCTTTTGTGCAATGGCGAAGACAATTTTTTGATCTTTTGCTCGTTGAAACAACTCGAGGCCTTGCATCAGTCAGAATTCCGGGTGGCGGACGGCACATTTGAAAAATGTCAAAGGCATTTCAAGCAACTTTATACCATACATAAATTCGTTGATGGAGAAGGTAATGTGCTGTGTGTGTACTGTTCAAACAGCAACACCAACTTTTTGGGCGCCTTTAGGAATACCATTATGCCACGCTTTCATGCCGGACAAGACTAAACATTCATACAGACGATTCTTGTTAGCATTACGTAATGCGCTAATTGACCGATTTCAAAGCATTGGTCGCCTGCACACTATTTTTTTAGATTTCGAGATGGCTCTTCATCAAGCAGTTCGGGCAGTGTTCGAGCCTTGTAAGTTTGAAGGTGGCTGTTGCACTTGGCCTACCTTGTAGCTACTAGTATTGACTGCTTTTAAACAGGTGATCACGCGTGGATGCGTCTTCCACTTTGCTCAATGCCTTTTGCGCGAGATGAATCGGTTGGAACTGCGAAACACTTATCTCGCCGGCGTAAAAAATCCTGATGGTCCTGGAGTAAGAAGCCGATTTTATCGATTGGTTCGAATGCTGCAAGCCCTTTCCCGTATTCCGCCTCATCAAGTTCAGCAGCTATGGGACGAGGCTTTGCAATTTCCTCCCAGAGCTGATCTTGGCGCGAAATTTTATGCGTTTAAGAACTATTTTCAAGTAAGTAGACCAAGTAGCAGTCACTCTAGCAATACACTATGTAATGACCAATATAAATGAACATATTTTGAACATGATTTACATATTATGACCATATTTTATGGTCATAATCATAAACATATTTGAACATATTAAATGAACATATTTTATAGCGTACATGGATCAGAGACTACCGCACTTGGAATCACTACGACAACGTCTGGTGCTGGCTTCAACGATTTCGAGTTCTACCAATGAGTAAGTGCGTGGGGCCTGCCAATCGATCTTTTGATAGACAGACTGATAATCTATCAATCGATCCAACAATCGATCAAACAGATTGATAATCTACAAATCGATCAATTGATAATGGTAATCAATCGGGTCGATCATTAATGATTTATCATTGACTGGTCACTGATGATCACCAATAATCAAGCAATAGACGATCAATCATTATTGAATCAATCGATCGACATGCGGGTTGATCAATCCGTCGAACCAATAGATAGATTGATTGATGGATGATTGACGATCTTTGGCGACCAATGAATGATAAATCATGAATGTTCGCTGATCGCTGATTATCTGTTGATCGATTATCAATCAATCGATCAATCTTTCGATCTGTCTTTTGATGGAGCAATCGATCAATCTAAAGATCGATTAAAAAAATAATCGATTGGCAGGCGGGTGGATCAATCTGTTGACCCAGCAGATTGGTTGATTTATCATCAATTATCCATTGATCCAGTCGATCAGTGGCCATTGATAATAGGTAATTGGTCATTGATCATCAATGATCAGTCGATGAATGAATGATCGATCATTCATCGGTTGATTGACAGACAAGAAAATCAATCCATTCAATCGATCTCCTGAATGCTTGCTTGAATCAATCATTTATTTAATCCATTTTTAAGGATTGGCCATAAATGCCTAATTGAAAACCAATATGATCAATCTTACTTAGTTTTGAAATGATTTATGAAGTCGGTTAATCCGCAGGGTAAATCATTTAAAATCACATCCGCAATAATTGCTTAATCGATCAGTCTAATTATAATCCTGATTTACAGAAGATTGTGTCACTAAATTTAATAATCCTTGCACTGGTTCGTGATCGATCGATAGATATTTTAAATTTAGCTAATGGACCATCTAATCGATCATCTACCTGCCAATCAATACTTTCTCCCACAGGTCATCGATTCAGCCACCAGTGTACGGCCAGCACAGATGGTGGTCCTGGTCATCCCTGTGTCAGCAGCCTCCACGTCTACACAGGAACGATTGTATTCGCCGCGGTGAATGGCGATCGATGGAGTTTTTATCGACCCTCTGCACGGAGGCCTGCCGTTGTCGAGAAAAACAAGAACAATTGATCGATAATGTCCCATCGGCTGGTCACCAAGCGCGCGCTGTGGATACCTTCGTTCAATGTTTATGTGTGGATGCCAGGGGTGTCTAATCGATGCCACAACGATCGTCCTCGGTTGGCGCGGATTCGACTAGTAAGCACATGCTTAGTGTTCAATATTAATGACTGAATCTGGAACTCCGCTTAAAGACAAATACACTCTAGATAAGAGCATGACATTCAGTTCCACCACCCACGTTTTAGGGGGAGGGGGTGGCAAAAATTCTGGACCTCAGCACCCTTGCCAAAAAATAAAAATTCTTGCAAAGCAGGGGCCATTTAGAAATTCAAAAATTTTGACTTTCCTTGCGGAGTAATTGAGATACAGTCCAGAATTTTGGCTACCCCGACTAAAATGTAGGGGCTGAATCTGATTTTTAAATATTCCCACATCGATTCTACTAGAGTGTGCTGCGTCTTTAACGTCTTTCTCTGTGCGGTCTGTGCACAACATGGTCTAAAAAGCCCATACTTCTCCAATGGGACACAACTAATCGTAAAAAGAACCCAACCCAGGGGATCTGATACTGCATTTGTCATATGTATGCAAGTCATGGCAGTGCATTAACAGGATAAGCTAGCACTGACAATGCCTTCATTTTTGTTAGAGATCTGTGGACATAATCGATTTATTTCCGTCGTGCCTTTGTTGAACCAAATCGATTTTAGGTGTAATTTCGTCATTTTCTGTCACCCAGTAGTGACAAGGAATTGCGCACATTTTCCGCTAAGGTTGTCGCGAAGATACATTCGCGAGTTCTTGCGCACTTATTCCAGTTTATTCTTTATTGACAATGTCGGACTACCTGCCCTTTGCCCTTGTAGTAAGACCACCTATGCACCTCACCCTTTGATGATAGGAAATACACCGGTTTTCTTTGTCATGTAATTGCAGTAGGTCCTTGTTTATGGTTTGCTGTTCACTTGTTACTTTGGGTTCAATAGCGAAAGGTTGTGCCTCTCTCAGCCTTTCTAATCCACACGACGCACGGCCTCCACGTCATTCTGCTATGTCGTGTTAACAACATTTACTTCCACTGCGCCTACACGACAAAGGTAATCGTATTTTCAATACCTTTTTTCAGTACCAACCTCACAGGCCTTATATATGTAACCTGATAAAAATTTTCAATTTGTTCTTCCTACCTCCGCCATCCTTTATCCATTCTTTTTTCGTTCAAGCAGTCTCTTTTATCAGTTCTTTTTGGGAATGTACACGCGGCCTCATGTGGCACGTGAAGGACATGAGGCATGCGAAGAAAACAGGACCGATTCCACTGCATCCAACAGTACTAAATTTTTACATTGCAGACTTGCTGGCTGGAAATCCGCTGGCTCCGTCATCTGGATCGACTTCTGACGGGTTATGGACTCCGTAACGCTATCCCAATCTGCCAGCCAGCCAGTGTCGTATCATACTTTTTGGGTACGCTATGCATCTTTTGTATTTTGGCCTCATTACTTGGGTGCACACTTCTCCAGCATAGCAATGTAATTTCTGCGGTTCAAACAGTTTTAAAGCTGCAGCAGCACGCATCTGAAACTATATTTTACACACACGAGATACGGATTTGAACCGTCATCACGTTTTGGCGAAAACATCATTATTTTGAATTTGCCGCCAATCAGGTTCGTATCGGTCCTATCTTCTAGGATGCGGCAAGCTGACTGTGTAGCGCATCTGTGTATAGTATGCCTTCGAGCCTGATTAGCGGCAAATTTAAAATACTGATGCTTTCGCCCAAACGTGATGATGGTTCAAATTATCCACAATTGACTGATTTCATGCCTCTTGGCATTGTTGATTTCTTATCATTTCTTGCCGGTCTTTCATGGAGAATGCCGGCGACGGTGAGTGATTCATACCATACCGTTATCGATTCGAGCATAGGTGCGAGCAAGTGATTAATCACATATTGTATAGCCGCGCTACACCATATGCGCACAAGGTGTAAAATATAGTTTCGGATACCAAACGCCAATCAAATATGTAAGATCGTTGTATTTTTTATATCGTGGTCATTCAGCAAATTGCGTCTTGTTCAGTCGATAGCGTGGTTTCAGAGTTTCCCATTGCGATAGATTAGGGCCGCAATCTCTATGAATTGCCTCGATCAACATCACCCATTCCATCGCTAGCCGCCTGATCGATGTCGATTCTCGACGACGCATCGATCTACTGTTGTTAGCGCACGGATGGGCATAGATTCTTGTTGATCCTGTGCAGCATGGATCGAATATTTTCACGTCAGTCTTGTCGGTCCTGTAATCAACAAATTTAATGATTTAATCGAGTCCTGTGTTTTTTGTTAGAAGACGAAAGATTACATCGTTTTGAATTTTTTGATGTCATGTGCCCTAACACGCATTTCAGTAAATACTAACGCAATTTCTGTATTCCACGGAGAAGGGCGCATCCAAGAGCGTATCAGTAATTAGGTCGCATAGACAAAAGGGCGCAAAAATGCAAAAGAGGATGATAAAGCAGCAAAGGCGCATTGGATAAAACACGGCTCCATAAGTGCACCAGTTATGGACTGGCGACCATAGCACACTTTATTCCGACTGCTCAGTCATTTCAGTGACACAATCCACTGTAAAATCAGGATTACAATTTGACTGATCGGTTACCCTTTTTTCTTAGTTTTTGTCCGAAAAAGGCGCCTGTTATTAGAAAAAAAGTGGAAAATCATGCTTCCTGATGACTAAGGGTCACTTGGGGGTTGGGGGGGGGGGGGGTGAGGGGGAAGCACATTTCCGAGAGAGGAGGAAGGGAAGCCACAAAATTCTGTACGAGAGATCAGAACCCTGAATGGCGGGTTCGGCCTGCTGCTGACAAAACAAATACAGTTGGTTGCGAACAAAATATGCATACATACATAAAGTTTGTGCATTATGTATTGAAATTTGGATGCGTATACGCGTACGCATTGCACCTGGTGTGCATGTATACGCACACGCAAACTCGCTTGTACGCAATACGTACGTTGATATAAGCAGCTTGAGCTAAATTATAAATTATTGGGAATTACTTCCACCCAACGGCGGCGATAGATATGATCATGCACCTACATGACCGATTATGAGCTCGGTTGCCACAACCTTCCAGTCTAGCATCACTCAAACACGCAAATGAGGCAGTGCGCTAGAAGACTAAGAATAGTGGGAGAATATTCGATTCGGCGGATTGACTCGTCAGGAATGCTGAAGATCGCGCAACACGTATGGGCAAGGGCCCCCCGTTGGGCCAGCCATAACACTAAATACTTCCTCCCCGCCCCCCCCCCCCCCCCCCACTACCTCAGGTCCAGCAGGAAGAAGAGAACGAAGTAAGCAAACGGGATCAGCTTGTATCTGGGGTGGACCAAGACCTGACCTGACTGACCAAGCCCTGGGGCCCAATTGCATAAGACAAGTCAACTCAATACGGAAACTGGATAAAGACAACTCGTTTTAATCGCTTGACCATTCTGATATACTTTTCTAAAGAAAATATTTTGTCGCAGCAATTATCAAAGTTTTAGCTCAAAGCCAAACGCATGCCTCGCATTTCCGCATGTAAGACAGGTTTTTGCGCAAATATGAGTTTTCGTAGCAGTTTTCTAAGTCCATGGAGTCTCTTCCCGCAGTACACGTACAGTTGGTAAGCAGTTGTCTTATTGAGCTGACTTGTCTCATTTTTTATGCAAAAAGGCCTGGCTTCCAAGCGCAGGTCAATTGTCCAGCCAGCCTACAGTACTCTATGTAAACAGTCATACAAATCACTATCTCGACTCGACCCAAACCTGACCTGTCTCACACGCGATCAGATCAGGGTTAGGCGATCTGATCTCAACCCCCTCCCTCCCCGAAGTTGCCGAATTCCAAAAACCTGCTGCAAAACGAGGCCGCGCGCGCTACTTGACGACTCAGTCTTTGCTTGCTGCCGTTACCAAAAACTATCGTGGCCTCTGATTACATTGAAAGAATTGGGAAAGATAGCGAAACTAATTTAGTCGACTTTGCTTAAAAGGTCTTACTGTAGATAATCAAGTCCGTCACCTTCCGCCTTACATACGTATGCCGCATATAAATTTGAGGCGCTGAATTTTCTGAAAATCTTGAAATTATATGGCCCATACAGTATACCCGAGATGCTGTCATCGGGTTTCAATTTGTGCCATGAGTTTCAAGTAGATTAAAAATTTTTTAAGACTAAAACATTTCGTTTTTCAGCCACTTTTCTATTACTGCATGGAAACGACGCACAGAAAAATTTGTGGAGAAAAAATTATTTTTGATTTTATAAATGAACTTGAAATGTTTGATAATGTTTGATGGTATATCAATGGCGCTTGCAATGTTGACGAGTGAATTTTCTTGCAAAGTAATAAAAATTTTGATCCAGAAGTGATTATACCTTGCCTTTTATCAGGTAGGTACTGTCTGTAATCCAGTTAAGGCCCTATAAAGGACGTTGACCCTTCCCGGGGCTGTAATGGGAGGTAAGAGACTTCAAATTTTGCGTGAGACATCTTGGAAAAATAGCAGAATGATCAATAGTAAATATCGATTACAAATATTCAAATTACCAAACGGGTGAATCCAATCGATTATAATCCAGTTTTTCAAAACATTTTTCATCTTATGGCACATTAAAGGATTTTACTTCTGCTGCCAGTGTTTTCGTCGTCCAATCCAGGTGACTTGTCTAATGAATCCTGACAGGAGTAGGAGAGGATGGAAACCAAGTAGAGAAATCTGAATAAAGCAAGGCAAAGCTTGCCACTACACCTGCGGCTGAAACATCAACCCGACAGGATGACGTTTCCCACTCCACTCTCTCCCACTAGCCATGGTCCCCAAGAGCCAGGGTCACATTTATTTCGTTCCATCATTCGGATGCCAGAGAAGATGCTGAATAATTCCAGCATCCACATCCTACCCTCGGAGTGCAACCCCATCTCGATACGCTTGAAGAAATAGAATTGGGATCACGTCTCTGGCACCACGTCGTCACCAGTCTGCCCTCTTCCTCGCTGTAACTTTCCATCAGACCATTCCAGAAACCTCAGCAGAACTAACCTGCACCCAAATTTGCTACTTGAGCGACATCGTTTTGACTTTAGCGCAAATTTGCTATAGGCAGTTTGCACCTGCGCGATTGTCTGCTAGAAACCGAGAATAACAGAAAAACAAAGGACTCGAATCTTTGTGTCGATCGTAATTTCGCGATCGCATTTTGTTTCTTTAAATTGTTGTTTTTGGTTTTTATATCTTTAAAATTTAATAAATTTTTCAAGAAATGGTTTGTATCTTTTTTAACAATTTCAAAGTATATGAATAAACAGCTAAAATCCTTTCGCATTTTCTTAGGAAACTCTGCCCGAAACAATTCGTGGCAAACTTCTCTCTTGGATATTGAATCAGAATTCGTGTAACAATCAACTAGACATAGAAAATTTGAAGGAAATCACTGCGGAGGTCGACAAGTACGTATTCTGTTTGAAATCGTTTTTTCTTTGAATTCGAGGTACCTGTCACAAATTTTTTCACGAAGCTTTTTTTACATCTAGACTTATCTAGATTATAAATTTCAAATATGCTCAATCTTATAACCCGAATATATTTTTTTGTGTTTAGTTTTCTGTCATCAACATTAAAGTCTCTACTCGATTCAGCGTCGATGAAACAAAATGATAAGAATTGGGATGAATCGGAAAAAGCTATTTTCGATGATCTGAAAAATTCCGCAAAACAAATCCTTTTATTTATTGCCATGAATAAAGTAAATTTAAAAAAAATGTTATCGAGACTAAATAATCACAAATTTGTTTAAGAATCGCTGTGATGATCAAAACAGTAAGATTAAATTGGACGACATCGCGGCTGCTCTTTTATCGAATTTCCTCGACATTCTTTTCGTTGAAAGTCAAAAGTAAGTACAATTTTTTTTCCGACCCATATTTTTCCCAGTTTTTTTTCAGGTCGGTTATTGATGAGAAAGAACTAGAAAATGCAATCGGGTTTCTGTTTTATGCTTTAAAATGTAAAAATTTGATAAAAACCGGCTTTAAAAACTTGAAAACCTGAATTCATCTTTTGCAGGTACACTGAATTATGCGATGGATGCATTTTTGCAATGTCAATTTTCGGACGGTGCGTCGGCTGATGTTTTGGTGAAAATGTTTTTGGGGTGCGTAGAAACTCCTTTTTTGATTCCTTTTCAAAATCAGTTTTTAATAAAGTAGCCAAAATTTAATATTTTTTGGTTTTTTCAAAACATTCTTGAGCGATTTCAGGAAAATACGGGATTTATTGAAGTCTGAAAAAAGGAAACCATTGGAAAGGGTTACATTTTTCAAAGGCGTCTTAATTTATCATAAAGCTGGCCGTGTGGTTGGATGTGGGCGAAAAGTGGAGAAAAGTTTGAAAAAGGTAAGATACTTTTAAAATTTAAAAATTCAAACAAATTTTAAAAAATTTTTTTCAGGTACTTTTAAAACGTCATCGTTCCGAAGCCGAGGGAACAATAAAATGGTTGAGCGATCATTGTCAAGAAATCTCCGAATCGATCAAATCGATTTCCAATGATCTGGATAAAATCGATTACTTGCTCCAACCTGATGTCATGACGGAAGAAAATTGCGAAAATTTGCTAACCGTAAGAGAAATTTCGAAAAATTGCCTCCTAGCTAGTAGAAATATTTTTTAGGCTTTAACTGGAATTTCAAGTGAGAAAAAATCAAGGGGAGTGGTATCGGAAATTGAAGAAATTTTACGCATGGAGGCTGAAGAAAATGACAAGGAAATCGAAGAAAACGATTTATTTGGTCGGCCGAAAAGTAAAATCAAAGAAAACGTGGCCCGAACGGAAGTAAAGTATTTTTGAAAGTAAAATAATAGAAGTTCGAAACATATATTTTTTAGGATGTGGATATGGTTATGGATTTCACCCGAGATAACCTTCAAAATGATGACTCATCGTCCGATGATATAAGGGCGGCTGTTAGGAATGTACAAATCACGATCGCCTCGCCAATGTCGACAAAATCATCTTCAAAACGTAAGGAATCACCATCGAAATCGATCAGTATCGAATCATCAAATGATCAGAGATCGATCGATCAATTGATAACTGAAAAATCGAAATCAGATCGAAAGAAATCGCCATCAAAATCGATAAGAAGTGAATCATCGAGTGATCAGGAATCGATAATTTCAAAATCACAATCAAGACGTAAGAAATCGCCGTCAAAATCGATTGGTATCGAATCAGCGAGTAATCAGAGATCGATCGCCGAAATAGTAACTGAAAATTTGAACTCGGATCGAACGAGATCGATAAGCAGCGAATCAGCGGATGACCAAGAATCGATAATTGAGAAATCACCATCAAGACGCAAGAAATTGCCATTTGAATCGATGATTAGCGCCTTAGCGGGCGATCAGGAATCGATCGATCAATGGGTGAATGAGAAATCAAAATCAGATCGAAGGAAATCATCATCAAAATCGATTAGCAGTGAATCATCGAGTGATCAGGAAACGATCGATCAACGGGTTACTAAAAAATCCAAATCAGATCGGAAGAAATCGCCATTAAAATCTATTAGTAGCGAATCACCGAGTGATTGGGAATCGACAATTCCTAAATCGCGTGGAATGCGTGCGAAATCGCCATTGAAATCCACACATGATCAGCCAACAATTTATCAATGGATAAGTGACAAATCGGTATCAAAACGAAAGAAATCGCGCTTAAAATCAAGGGATGGTAAATCAACGAATGATCAGGAATCGACCAATGATGAATCGATAATTGTAGAATCCGTTTCAAAACGGATGAAATCATCATTGAAATCGAGTTCTAGCAAATCGGCGAATTCTCAGCGAACGATCGATCAATGGGTAACCGAAAAGTGGATATTCAAACGAAAGAAGTCACCTTCGAAATTAAGTGACAGCGAATCAGCGAATGATCAAGATTCGGCAATTGATCAATCGATATTAAAAAAATTGGCAGAAAAATATAAAGTATCACCTTCGAAATCGCTTAGCCGCGAATCTGCATCTGATCATGAATCGATAATTTTCGCATCGCCTTCAGGACGCAAGAAATCGGTGTTACAATCGATTGATAGCGAATCAGCGGATAATCAGGAATCAGGAGTTGCCCAATCGATAGCTCAACGATTGGCATCGAAAACTTCGTTATCCAGTCAGTCGCTTCGTCATGAATCGTGTGGATTAAGTGGTGAAGACTTCGAATCGATCGGAGGAAATCGGTCGAGAGGTGAAGAAACGTTGCAGAATGTCTCGGAAGAAGTTCTGATAGAAGAAGCCAAAGAAAGGCTTTGCGAAGTGGTGGTTCGCGACGTTCTGGAAGAATGGAGTGGCGAAGACGATCAAGATTTGGCATTGTTCAGAATGAAATATAGAAAAAGTATGGAAAACGCGTTGGCGAACAAAACTCCCAAGGAATCAGGAGAGGGATCGTCGAGTGTCAGAACGCGATCAGCCGCGATCAACGCTCGCGAACGACGCCAGAACCAAGTCGATTCGTCAAATAAAAGAGATTTATCAACTGCTGACTTGTTAGAATCGGAGAATCCAAGCGCACTGGATCGCGGATCGCCAGTAAAGAACAGCGAGGATCTTAAATCGACTGAATCAGTTTCGGACTCGGGACGATCAGCGACGGATGGCGCGGATAGTGCTTTTAGACAGATGACGTCAAAAGCGTTATCGATCTTGAAGTTATGGACATCAGGAAGCCAGGAAGAAGTTGCAGAAACGTCGTCTCCAAGAAAATATGCCACTGGAGAATCGACCCAGAACGCTACTGGACGATGGGCTCAACTGAGGAGTAAATCGGAGACGGCGGCGTCGGAAAGGACTCTACAGAAAAATGAGAATACTGGGGAAATGACAAGCAAAACACAATCGATTAGTGCAACCTGCACTGGAGATCCGAGCAAGGAACGATCGACTGCAGGCAAAAGTCCTGAACGTCCACAATCGCGAACCAAGACGCCAACTGCGACGATCAATAAATTGCCGCGATCAGGATCAGGAAGATCGAAGATTCTGGATCAATCGGATCGTAAATCGCCAAGTGCAAATTTGTCAGTCGCGAGCTCGAATCGATCAGGGGCGAATGAATCATTGAGTCGACCATCAATAAGAAGAAATCTGTTTCCAAGGTCGCCACGATCTCAAACAAAAGCGGATTCGAAAAAGGAAGATAGTAATGGATCGCTGAAAGGATTTATTGGTGAATCGGCAAGGGCTAAACGGACGTCAAGCGAATCGAATGCCGGATCGTCGAACAAAATTCCAATAAGTCAGCGATTATATTCAGCGTCACCGCGTCCTAAACGAAGCTGTACTCGATCGAATATGGAAATCGTGCAGAACGCCAAGTTGGACTTCACGACTCTGGCGTCGGGTTATGGTCTACGCTCACGAACGAGTACTCCACGTTTGTGAAGTCCGTCGAGATCAGGATCGAAAAAGATTCCGGGGATGTAAATGTGAAAATAAGTAGTGCGGCGTGAATAACTTTTCTGAATGTCAGAGTAATGGAAAATATTTGCTGTTAAAGCTACAAAATGCTGTTTCCTGATGTCGATTTTTCTATTAAATTTTGCTCTTTTGGTCCCAAGTGAATGAAGCCTGATCACTACCCTTCAGGCTATCAGAATTTGAATTCCCGCCTTTTTTAGTTTTATATTCGGATTTAGTCAAGATGATCAGGTTTTGCGCTCCCTTGTTTGCCTTAAAAATCTTGGTATAAATGATGCAAAAAAAGTCAACTTGTGCTTGTGAATGGAGATTTTTTGTTAGCCGTGCGCCGAATGGTTGAATGATGTATACACAAAGGAATATCATCGAATATAGGAGTCAGATATTTCAATTCCCGCTGATAACTTGATGAAATACTCAATTTCACTGCGTGCTGAGCTATACTGTGCTGTAAATCACTTTAATTTCGCGGTACCCAATTTTCGCGGTTCTGGATTTTGGAAATTTTTCGCGGATACAAATTTTCGCGGTTTCTGGCTGACCGTCAGTCATCAGTATTGGTGATGCATATGATGAATATCTCGCTGATACTCCAGACTGTGTGGGAATGCTGGATATTATTAAGGGACACAATCAGCTCTGTTATACCTGATTTCCTGCACGTAGGACCTTACATGCAACCATTAGATGCATGTGAGGAGTCGCCTGGGTGGTGTAGCGGTGAAAGGCGTGTGTCACTGTTTGCCTGGCAGAGCTGGAGACCATCAGCCTGGATTCAACTCTAACCATCTGAGAACTTGGTCAAGTTGTCTCTGTGCCTTGGACGCCTGTTGGTCGGAGACTCTCTCTTTATCCATGAACGAGGAGAGGTCGTATGCGGCGAGGGGCTCTCGAACCCAGACCCCTCATGGGGCACGGGCTGGGTAGTTACCGCATGGGGTAGCCACTCACATCGCGGAGTAGAGATCAACACGTGCTCTTGCCATATCGGACGGGCCCTAGTTGACGGCAAGATGAGGTCAGCTAAGAAGCCCCCAGCCCGCGAGAAAAGGGGCAAAAATTGACTCTCTCTGCAATACCAGGATGGGTCGAAACAATTTGATGTGGAAGGAGCTGTGAATGAATACGCCTAAGCATTCAAAAGTGATTTTACTCACTTGTACTTGGAAGAAATTCCGAAGAAATAAAAAACTGTGAGCAACTGCCACAAGTGGATCTCTGGCTGGCAGGCCAGAGATCCACTTCTGGCTTCTGGCAGAGATCCACTTCTGGATCAAACCATTGCAGGCTCAATGGGTTCTGAAGGCCCCAGATTTCCCAATCCATCAGAATCCATCGTGGATCCGTTCCAATCCAGATGGATAGCTCCTGGTCAGGTGGGTTGAGACAGACTGTTGTCAGAAGTACTCTTCAAGATGCTCGTCAGTGCATCACTGTATTCATAATGTGACTCATGTCCGCACTGTTCGACTCGCGGGCCGGTAAATCGTTTCGTGTAAAATGTGTCCCTTCACCCTCGAGTGCGCATAAGCGTTTGGTGATGTGGTAAAACAGGAACAGGAACAGCAACTGTTTGATGAGGTGGTTTTAAACGAATATGAAACTTGATCGACCGTGAGCTTATGGAGCTAAAAGCTCGTTTCCTCTGGCTGGTGCTTTTTCTGCGTAAACAAAAAATTAAGGACTCCAGGTGTAGAGCATACTGTACGAAATGAAAAGTTTTGTATAAACTTGAAAGCAGTTATGATTTTAACACATGAAACGCGGCTTGGCAGAGTAAAGATTCTGCATTAAAATAACAGGTGTTTTCGTAAAATATTTGTGTCAGGTGTTTTCTTAAAAGCCACGCCGTGAAAAAGGCTGCACAGCTCACGAAGCCATGACAACTGTAGGTAGCATATACCAAACGCGCTTGACTTTCTGCACTTGTTTCTGGCATTTTTGGCGCCTTCACATGCAGGCGTCTCCCTAATCGTTAGGGGCATCAATGTCAAATTTTCATGCTAAAGGGCTACACGCTCTGACAAATTATGCGGACACCCTAAATCTTGCAGCCGGGCCCCTCTCCCGCGCTCAGGAAGATAAAAATGCCGTGAAATTCAAATTCGCGCCAATTGGCCATTCCACGCCCAGGTTCGTGCTGGAATGGACATTTGCGCGTGAATGCCGTTCGGCTGCTGGTTGAAGAAGGAAGGAAAAATAATCACTCGGGTAGAAGACTTTGTTATTGATGCGCTTCTTACGATTAGATTTCGCAAAACCATTGAAATTTTGTCAAGTGAATTAGCTATCAGAAACTTAGAGCCATTCAAAACTCGCGGAGCCACTCTTGCAACGTTCGCCGATTGAATATTCTGAGCTCACAGGCATTAGATCGTCATCAGATTGCATGTGTTTCTTCCTCGCCACTTTCTTTTCTTATACAATTCAAAATAAATGATTTATGCTCATCGAAATGTGGATTTCCTTGTTTTCCGGGTTTACGCGCACACATGGCCATTCCAACACGAGCCTGAGTGTATAAGGGCCGTTTAGCGCGAATTTAAATTTAAATTTCTTTTTGAGGTCGAGGAAGGTGCTTGGTGCAAGTCAGTTAGGGTCAGGGTGCCCAAATGATATATCACGGGAAATGCATATTTAGCCCTGGAAACATTAAAAACTTGACTCCATTGGGCTCTCGTATTCTTAGTTCAGTTTGAGACTATGCGTGTGCATATTCTATTGTGAAGAATATAACTAGAATCACGTGCTGCTCGAAGAAAATCGATAGATCAGTTGTACATCTTGCATTGATCATTTATGATTTTATCATTTCAATCAAGTCAAACGTGTGTTTCGTCGCAATCACTAAAACCATTTCAGACCATAGTAAAAAGTTAATTCCTAAAAATTTGCATTTTCAATATTTTACTTGTACTCTTGAGAAAAAAAAGCATACTTTTTGCTGAATTGGAGGCGGTAGTTGAAACTTTCGGGGTCTCACTAAAGTTTGATGAGTTGGTTGATGCAGTACTTTCGCCGATCTTTGTCGTCGTCTGCACATCGATCTCCGCGACGGTTGTTAGAGTCGTGGATAGTTTGGTAGGTGCTGGTGGTTCGACAGCAGCTGCAAAGCATGGGTGATTTAGGCAATCGGGACCACCCCTTCTAAACACTGTCGAGGTACGTCAAAAAAGAACACTTTCTGCAATAGTACATTTTTGTTACCAAAAACAGGCATCAAATGCGGTTGAAATTTGATGCTGGGAAAAGTGCTAGACTTGGAATGATGTAGTTTGCTAATTTTTGGTTGTACAGCCATGCAAAGTCAGGAATAGCTACAGTATGAAAAGTCTGAGGATAAGTAACCACTGCAGCCACTGCATCAGTCCTGACCCACCATGGGTGTGCTATTTACAGTACGACCACTTCCATATAGTTGAGCATTTCTCCAAGACTTGATTTCCATCCCGTAGAAACTGTCGCTTCGAAAAACTCTTACGTGAGCTAGAAAATACTACGTAATAGCGTTTGTGCGGAGCGCATAGACGAGCTGTGACGTTAACATGGCACGACCAGCCATCGTAAGGCGAATTGATTTTGCTACCACTCTGGAATATGATGAGTCTGTTAGGAGAGGTCTTCTACATATTTATGCACATATATGCATTTTATTCACACATGTTTATACGAATAAGTTTGTAACGTTATATTAATATATATATATACCCAAGCATATGCGTATTTGTATGCTTATTTATGTTCAAATGACTAAATCAAGGGGATAGAAATATGTACATACAGATGTGAGCTACATATACATACTGTATACTATTCATATTCTCATGTATATACGTATGCATATATACTAATATACAGTGAATACCCATATGCACATATATGCATGTAAAAATATATGCATATATGTGCGTATGTGCGAATGTGCGTATATTTGTATGTATGTATGTACGTGCATATGTGCAGTGTACCTTTATATGTATAATGCGCGTATATGTTTAGTACCTATAAAGGTGTAATGCCTGTAAATGCATAATACCTGTATATGTGTAATACCTGTATATGTGTAATACCTGTATATGTTTAATACCTGTATTATGTTTAATACAGGTATATGTTACCTTAACGTTTAGTTTTAACGCGCAGGAAACATGCAGTGGCGACAAAAAAGAGGAAATAAAAGAGTACCTAAACATGATCATCCATGCAAATATGCTGTATAATGCTAAAATCCCCAGTCATACTCGATATAATTTACCACATGCAGTAACTTGCAGTATTTGTCACATTATATTTTATCCATAGCCATATTATACAGCTTAATCGAAAGCTAATACATAAACCAGCAAAAAAACTGTTTACATTGCGGGGGGGTCGAACCCTTTCGCTCCAAGTGCGCTGCGCACACAGCGTGGGTGAGACAGATGCCTTATCCCACTAGGCCACGATTCGAGGTTGAGGGAGGGAGTATTTTGTGTGTGCATGATGTTTCTCCAACAAACTACCCTGCCTCTTCCACTTATTGTGTGCCTGAAACTGAACCCCCACTTCCACCCGCCAAGTGCATATACTTGGGAGTAGATGATAAGTACGCTTACCTGCATCGTTTTTCCTGGATATGTCCACCAATAGCCTCCGACGGTATAAAAAGGGCTCATATTTCCAATTAGTGAGCATTCAGCACGATTCAATGCTGTGTTGGCAACAACGGATACCGAGTGTGCTAAAGAAAACGGATGTTCGAATAATGCAGTCAATAAAAATTAATAAAATCACCAAATACGACCATAAAAGCAATTATTTCTGCTTTATTCTCTAATCTGACTCGAAGTTTGACAACTCGAGAGCCATTGGAATAAACTTGTTCAGGAAATTTAAATTCATATTTTCCATCAGCACATATTGTGTTTACACTAAATATTACAGATTCTTGTATCATTCTTGGCGATTCTCTTAAAATATAAATTAATAAACCCGAATTAGGACTTAAACATTTGATTTTTAGTGATTCTTGACTTTGAGAGTCGACCAGAAATGGCTGATAATGTGGCAATGTGCTACCAGCATATTCCAATCTTGCTACTGCATTTGAGTCTAGAACAACAAGGACTCGTTAAACTTGGCAAAACGTTGAAGCGGCATCTTATATCTTTTTTAAACTAACTTACTGTAACCTTATTTTAGCGAGCTTTGTGCAACTGCGCTTAACTGCATAATTATGGTGGGCCCCCCCCCCCCGCCCCAGGTCGTACGACCTGGAGTCCCCCTTACAGGAGATTTTTCAAGAAATATTTATCGATAACCTAAATTGATCTCTGCGACAATTTGGTAGTGGAAAATGTACTCTATCAAGCAAATATAACTTCGAGGTTTGTTTTCTTTGCTTCCAGTTTTGATCGAAGATTTTTCGTAATTTTTTTGAAAAATTGAATGGAATAAATGGAAAAAAATTCGTTATAAACTTAATAAAAGCGGTAAAAGCAAAACAAAGACGACCAGTGGATAGAGCACATTTTTCTCCACGAAGTTGTCGCTGACACAAAACCTCGTTCTCGCTAAAGATTTCGAGTAAAATTGGCCGAAAGTTGCGAAAGCTCAAAAAAGAATTTTGACACTGGTGTGTGCAACCGACTGTAAGTAAGCCCTAATGCTATGAAAAGGCGCTCACAATGATTTAAGAGTAATGGCAGTTCAACAATTTTTGTTGCATACGATAACTGATTTTTAATCTCTCATCCTGCCTTTTCTTACTTACAAACTTTTATTGGTTTTTTGTTTTTAAATTCAATAATGGATGTGAATTTTCAAACTATCACAGATTGATGCAGTAGGCACCTTGTGGTGACAAAAATTACTTTGTTAGCCGTGCTCTTTAAAACAAATAAAAAGGAGTTTCTTAGGTGTCGGTGGCATACTCTCAGAAACAGAATGGAGAAAAAGATAGGGATAAAAATTTGATCTCATTCAGTTGCTTTTATCCTCTAGATGCATGGGATGGCCGATCTTACTTGGACACGGCTTATCTTTGTAATATGCCAAGACTTGGGTTAGGTCGTCGTTGTCACCCATGGCATGGTTGAGCGATTCTCTGCCGATGGGGCAATATGTACCCATCCACTCTGACTCGAATACTGGAAGGCGTGTGTTTGTCAAATCAAAATTGGCTGGAATTTGGTTACATTGCAAATATTGCTTTGGTTCCACAATGGTATAACGCGCCTCTTTTGGATTCTGGCACCAACGGTCGGGTATATTCTGGCACTGATCTTGCCTGTCGCCAGCTATGGTAAGGAAAGGGAAGCATCAGGGGTAATATGCTGTACACATGGTGCGAGCTAAAAACATTCCGGGGGCATATCTCGCAGAAGTTCTAATCACGCAAGTATTTAAAAAGGCACAAACCTAACGATAAGGCTCGTGCTACGTAAACTATATACTTTTTTAGAATTTAAGAATGAAATATCCACGAAATATTCAAGACAGGATTTCTGTAAGGGTCGCGCTGCACGAATCTTAACTTACCTAGTAAAAATTTTGACCCCATGTTTTTTTGTGCCATGGCGCTGTGGCCATGGCACAGTACACGTATACCGGATACTGTATCATGATATTTTTTGTTTTTAATTTTTTGTGTGTTGGGCCCCTCGACGCACCAGTTACCCACGCGACTTCCAACCCATTTTACCTTAAGCCGGCCAGCAGTCATGATATGATAAGCAAGCAAGGCTGTGCGGGGACCAGCACACATAGCAGCTTCCCTCTGCATGGCTCCATTAGGAGCAGCTCCACGCTAGGGCATCCTGGACTGCACACCGACTTCCTTGGACGATGGCGTTGCATCCTGCCTGTGTTCGACAGCCGAGACTGTCTACTCATTTGGCTTCCGTCTGCTCGGAGCACCTCTAGGGTATCGGGTAAGCCAGGTCTGACATTTAGTCCCAAAACCCAACCCAACCCAACCCAGCCCAAAACCCAACCAGTTTTTTGGGGTTTTTGGGTTGGGTCGGGTTGGGTCAGATTTTTAGACAGGGTGATTTTGGGTTGTGGAGTTGACCTTTTTCCCAACCCAACCCAGAAAACCACTTTTCCACTTGGGGTGCCTTATTCGTAAGCATGTATGTGGTTGATTGGCACGGCGCTTTAAAGCCGACATGTTCATAGTAGGGTAAACTTTGAGAGTCAGAATGCAGCGTCAAAATGTGCTACCTGGTAAGGTCATCTTTCAGAGTTTAAGTACACTGTAAAAATTAGCTACCCGGTGCCCCAGTGAGGCCAGGGGAGACTCTTCGAATCACCTCACAACTTCTCTCTGGAGGAAGACTTTCGAGTGAAGCCACCATGCCAAGACTGTTTTCCGTCAGGTCGCTTAGTGAAGAATGATACCATTTACACAGAAATGTGCCTCATATTGATGATATACTTCACTGAACAAAAGGGGTTCTTTCAGGGTTTCAGTCCAATTTTTTCGAAAAATATGGGTTTTTATGAATTGGGTTTGGGCTCACTCGCGGATGGGTTGGGTTTAAGTTTTTAAAAATATCTTTAGGTCGGGTTCGACTTCAGAATTTTAGGGTTGGGTCTGGGTCGAACGGTGAACCCATTTTCGGACCTGGCGGGTCAGTCACACACGGCCTGCCGTGCAAGGTCAGCCAGGGTTTTCATGGTTCGCAAACCGACCTCAATTACCGGGAGTCGAACCCCGGACGAGTCCAACCACTCGCCCCCCCCCCCCCTAAGTAATACGGAGAGACGAATATTGAACCGCTGCACCACCGCGGTCGCCTGTATCATAATATTGCAGGACATGTACAGTATCATATAATAAATGTGATTTATATAAAAATTTGAACCAATTTGGGGCGTGCAAAATGTGAACATTTATAATCCCTCTTAGTATGTGGATGGATAGACGTTTCTTAAAATTAAGTGTACTATGTGCATAATATGTTCTTACCTATAAATCGTTTCAATTGGAACCAGTGAGACGGATCCAAAGTTTTATAATTACTCGAGCCGCTCACTCCAAAAGCAATGGTATAATTTGCGAATGGCACATTCACGTCGATGGCCATCTCCACGCGTGTGATTTTATCCCTCGAACACTCGACACTGCTTAAGTTATTTTGCATGGTTGCCACATCAGTCACGTAGGCCAGTCGATCTCGTTTATCAGCGCTGTTTTTTACTTTCGAACATTCAACTGTCAGATTCAACTCGAATCGGATCCGAGTATGATCAGTTAGAAAAGGTGTTGGTTCACCGAATTTGTCATATCTTGAGATCTTATCTAATTCTGAAAAAATGTTGGGTTTTTATTAACAACATGTTTACAAAATTTGATCTAGAGATCACGGGAGATCCTTGGTAAATTTAAAGGTTTCTTTTTCTCAAAAACTCTAATGAGTGCAGAGAGAAGAAAATGGATTACGTTCGCCTCTGCTGCTGGTAAGGTAAATTGCATATTTTCCATCCATCTTGGGGCTCGCGTAAATGGGCGAAGTAATACAGAAGAAGTCGTGGGTAATTGAGTGAAAGTTGGTTTAAACCTGTTCTGCAGTTTCACTTAATTTTTCAAGTTTCTCAACTTCGATTGAAAAAATATGCTACGATTCTAGGAAAGTGTTTGTTTTCACACGAAGTCACCGTCGATAATGACACATCATAATCGTTTGAGCCCGCAACGAAACGGCGTATATATATATATATATATATATATATATATATATATATATATATATATATATATGTATATATATATGCAACGAAAATGTATATATTTGTATATGTAGATACATATTAATACATTCCCTGCCTTTTTGGGAATCCCTTCAACGTGGTCTTTCTTGCTGATGCAACCCCCTCGCGCCATCCATGGCACATTGCGAACTGCTATTGTGACTTTTGATCGAATTAGTCCCAAATTTCATCCCCTGTCGCACGTCGTCGAATAATATCAGCCAGATTAGGGTCGTATCGATAAGGCATGGACATGCCTACTACTGCGATCAGCGCCAACCTGCTTTTCGATCTTAAGTTAGAAGTCTTAGAAGCCACCAGGCACAAATCTCACGATCAGATAGATTCAGGCGTTCATGGAGGACTCGTCCAACACTCGTCACCCCCTAACGTTGATCAAATTTTCAATTTCAGATGAATTGATCTTAAAATATTCAGTTGAGTGACTTACTAAATGATTCAGTTATTTCTTTTTTTCAAAAAATTTTAATCCACGCATGCACGCTTGGCTAGCAGAATTCTTCTGTTTTCTTCTTGTAGATACCACACTATTGCATGTGATACATGGTCAATAGGTTTCCAGGCAAACAACTTTATGGAGAGATCGACAAGGGGCTGCTCACATCGAAACTGCCATAGGACCATAAAAGAGGATGCTCTACCCGAGTGGTACACTTCACTTTTCACTGCACCCGAAAAGGCTACGCATCATTGAAAATCCGCCATACTTTGTCTTGAAAAATTAAAAAAACTGAAGTCGCATTGGCCTTTCTTACTCTCCTCTGTTCCGACCTGCTCCTACTGCTCTGCATAGCAAAGATGCAAGGACTGCGGGAAATTGCATCCTTTCAAAGTCAATGTTTTTCTAATGCTGCTCCAACCAGTCACTCTAGTTTGGCTGACCTTGCAGAAAATTCCCTCTTGTAAGTATAATACACTTAACTTACTAATATAAGATGTCTCGACTGTAAAAAAATACAGATTGAGGACGAAAAATGTCACAGATCGCGTGGAAGGCATCGATTCTATACAGTAGAATTCTTCGACCAGAGGAAACGCAGAGGCGAAAAACTTTTAAGCTGTACACCGATCCACTAGAAGGCTGCCACGTCGCATGCCACATGTTCACACTCTCACGAGGATGTGCTATGCTGAGCAGTGGGTGCGTTGCTTACCGACTTGAATCATTTGTAGGCCTGGTTTAGGACGCGTCAGAGGCATGCAGCCGTCCAGGAATTGCTGACTTAGGTACATAGACAACGAAAAACAATACCTAAACTTCAAGATGCGAAAAAAATTCAAATTTAAATTTTGGCGCGAGATTTGAAGTTTTACAGTAATGCAGTTATGTTATGTAAATATTTTATTCTTTACAGTTCATGTGAGATAAATTATTTCCTTCCATGGTGCGTTTGCAGCTAATTGAATCATGCACCACAACTACAGTAAATTTATTGATCACATAATCGTATAATCACGTCAGGGTTGATAGGAATCGAAAAAATAAAATCTTAGGCCCTTTGCAATCCAAGAAAAATGAATCTTATAAAGAAAATATTTTGAGAAATGAGAAGTTATGACATGATATAACCAAAATAACCCTAAGATATGTATTACGTTTAATAGTACTCGCAGTTGACGATATCGTACTCCCAGTGCCAGGAGTTAAAGAAGACGTAAATGTGTGTGTGACCACTTCAGTTTTATCCGTTTTTTCTTTCACGCTTGTAGGTGCACTGGTCTTGGATATAAAATCTGATGCAGTGATTGCTGGCGAAGTTGACGGTTCTTTTATAGCTGCAAACATGTTCAAAATGAATTCTCATGAAACCTGATCTCCTACACTGAATTACTTACGTGAACTCAAAAAATATTCTCTGAATATTTTATACGGCGCGCAAAGACGAGCTTCAACTGTGACTTTACATCGCAGTCCATCATAGGGCGGGTTTATCGTTTGACCAAACTGAAAAAATGCACGTTTCCAGACTGCATTCACGCGCACAATAAAAATATACAGTGCATGTGTGTGTGTGTCCGTTTTTTGTATTGCTACATATCTGCACTAATATAAATGTGAATCATGCGTATATGCATATATTTTATATGTAGGTATACTGTGTACATAGATGCGTGTTTACGGTATACATTTGATATGAATACTGTATGTACATCAGTACATGCGTGTAACTTAAGAAACTTAATATCTCATATAAATTGCATTCTGCGGTAGCATGGTAGCATAATTATGATAGTATTCTGTTCATGTCTTCACATGACGGTGTAATCTATGGGGGGGGGGGGGGCATAATAAATGATTGCTAAATGAATGTACGCACGTGCGTAGTATACGTGTAAATAAGGATATAGATATATATGTATACATGTATATTTTCACAAACGTTCCGTATTTCCTCGAAATTCTCCCTGGGGGGGGGGGGGGGGAATTTTTTCAAATGGGTTCCAGACGGGGCTGAATAACCAGAGGGGGAGAATAAAACTCGAACATTTTCCCGATGCCATTATAGAAAGATAGAGAGTCTAAAGCTTCCCAACAAGTACCGCTAATTCCGTTTATTTCAATACTTCCTTTCTCGTATTCATGCTGCTCATAACTGAATTTAATCAAAATGCACTATATCTTCGTCTTCAACCTCATCTTAATCATCTGACTCTTCAAGGAAAATATTTTTGTCACGCCAACACTCATATCCTTCACATTTTCCACACCTGATAATTCTGTGCGGTAATTCGAATTCGTCCCCAGGGGAGGATTTCCAGAGGGGGGAGAATAAAGTTCAATCGGGGTCTAGACGGGGAAGAATAAGCGGAGGGGGGGGGGGGAGGATTTCGAGGGAAAGAGAATATCGAGGAAATACGGTAAATATATATAAAAATTACTCAACAAAGGTCCTTACGCGTTTTGCATATGCATACTGTGGAAGATGGATATTATGTGTCACTGCATTTCACTAATTAGAAAGAACTTACATGTGTGCATGTTTAAGACTAAAATACTGTAACTTCGTTTGCCCGCTGATATTCAATAGGAGGCACTCTAGGAAACAGAAAAGAATAAGAGTTTGATTCCTACCTGAAATCGTTGGCCACCTTTTGGATCAGACCACGAGTACTGAGTCACATGGTAAGCCGTGGACATGCCACCAGCTATCCCGCAAGTGGCAATTTTTGACACAGGATCGATTGTGACGGACACATTGCTTGCTAAATGGAAAAAATTTTTCCAGCATCATAATAATTTCAACCTGTGTGTAAACTTACAGAATAAGACGATAAATCCTGTCCAACGTACTTTTTGCGAATCGAATAAAATTTTAATTTTTAAGACCTCTGATCCAGTCTTGAACACTGCTGGAGGCAGTTGTAATTCGTATTTGCCATTGGTGCAGTTTGTCATTGCAATGGCCAAACCAGTTATCTTAGGATTTATGCGTAAAATATGACCTCGAAAAGTCGAGTTCTCTGATGGACAAATAATTTCCAGTGGGCGTGGCAGCAAAGATGAGACTTGAAAATGTTGATAAAACGGAATCGTGCGGTTATTGTATCTGATTCGAGCAACCTTTTGAATAACTGAAATATCAACATATTAGATATCCATATTTTCATTAACTTAAAGGGCCTCCTTTCCAAAATTAACTTGACGGCATTGTCACTTCTTGGCCTTATGGGCTCTAGTCATGAGGACCTGATCAAGTGGAGAAGAAAGCCATCGTTTCTTCTGCCACAGGTTTTAAATCATAAAAAAGCGAAAAATATTCTGAATTGTGCGTGTTTAAATTCTAGACCCCTGCCAAATAAAATAAAAAATGTCACAACCCTACCTTTGGCGTGGAAGTTGGTTTCAGATGCTCACAATACTGAAGATAAAATCAGTAGCAAGAGGGTTCTTCAGTATTATAGGACTTCAGGAATTTTTAGGTTCTTGTCCTCAGTTCATCATGATTGATTTGCACCAATCGCATTCTGAAACCTTATTTTTCTCTTTATCGATCGTCATCGTTTTATCATTTAAGGGAGGGTTTCTGAGAGACTCGACCAATCTGAAATATACTTGGCCAGTCGATTTTGACCCCATTTTATGTGCTCAGTCGAAAGTACTTCGAACTTATTGTCTTGGCGGAGGTAAAGTGTTTTTAAAATGCCTATGCATGGAAATACAGCACATTGTAGGTGAATTGGGGTCACTTTTGGTAAAAAAATCATAACTTGCTTAGTTTTCGGTCTAAAACGATTTTCAAAAAACCGAAATGACCGCTAAATTTCAAGGAATCTAAAACTTTCATAAAAATTCACCTAGCTGTAATCATTTATGAGATATTCGGAAAAAAACTATTCGTGATCTGCCGTTATCAGGCACGTAATCGATAATGGGTGAATTATAGAAGCCAGGTCTTCCTTTTTTCCTCACTGAAATAGTAGCCCATTGTCAGAACATCATAAAACAACCCCGATTTTCGCACCACAGACCACAGTTATTGTGCACATGGCTGATAACTGCGCGCCTTTCGGAAATTTCAGCAAATCATGCTCGATCATTCCAGCTCTTGATCAGTCGCGCTGATCAGTAATAGCCTATCTTGTAGCCCTTGAAAAGAGCTTCGAAACACTTTTTTCCTGCGTCAATACTCGTTCATTTTTACCAAAGATATTGGACGGAGAAAACTCCGATTCGGCAAAAAGTGGCCGTAGGACGCTACTTTTAAACTTCCATTCCTCTCAATTTTGACAAATTTTTACGGAGCATAAAAAAAATGTGGGTCAAAAAAGTCGACTGGCCAGCCCTGGGTCGAGTCTCAGAATCCTCTCTTTTAATTATGTGGCTCTCCTGAATGTGCCGATTTCAAGCTCCCTCTTCGATAACTGCTCGCGGGTAGATACACCACATTCCTCCACTGAGTCGTCAGTGGGTAAAATGTAGTCCCAGATAAGATTAGCTGATTGCACATATTCTACTTTCCTTTCTCTAAAAAACACAATGATCATACTTGGACATGCTTTGCCTCCACTGTAATAAGAATACGGCAGTGCGCTCTCGTCGATAATGTTAGCCATAGCTTCCACCAAAGATTTCGAATTTCCAGGGCAAAATACGCCAGTTACATATTGCCCTTCGATTCTCATTATCGGGTTTGTAAGGTTGAAACCTGATGAAAAAAGCTGGCAGTGTTGCGCGCCGCCGGTGGCATAAATACTAAATTTTGGCCCCTTCGGCTGCTTGCTGGTACATGATTGATGTTCCTCAGCTAAGGTAGCGCATTTTCTGTAGCTATCTCCAACTAAAAAGAAATTAACAAGTTTGTAGCGTTTGTTAGAAAAAATACTACTTCAGCCGTTTCTAATAAAACTATATGACAATTCAAAATTCAAACGTTGGCGCGCAAAAGTTGAGGATCAACAGGTACAGCGCTGCTTACTGCAATCCGCACATGTGCAGGTTACTGTAGCCGCTCATAATTGCGGAATCTATTTTTTCTTTCAGCAAGAGTTCGAGTTGATACCTTTTGTTTCTTTCTTAAATTTCTTGCACAAATAAATTTTGTTCAGCCAAAGGCGGATCACCTTTTTGGGCAGTCAGGCGTTCTCGGTTCTTAGATCACCGGGGGGGGGGGGGGGTAAATTTGGCAAAGTCGAGCACGGGAAAACTTACGAAAAAATCCATTAACCATAAACCATTGATCAGGTCCAAGTGTCATGAATCCATCGGAGTCTTTTACACCAAACGCGATTGTATAATGAATAAATTGCAATGATTCATTTATTTGCAGGTACAAATATGTTTTACCGCTTCTGTCACATAACACATTCCCTAGAACTGTATCTAATGTCTGCACGTCCGTGACATAAACGCGTCTTTTTGCGAGTCCAGAAATCGCTCTGCATTCATCCACTAGATCCAATGTAAATTTCAAAAATGTGGAGTCAGTAAAAATAAGGGACAGATCCCCGTATTTATCCAATGACTCTATGCGTTCTAGGTCTAGAATGCACGAAAATCAATAAACTTTTCCTAAAACCAATATTAGTAGTCTAATTTACTCACTGATGTACTCTTTCGCATCGGAACAATGAAATATTATAACAATAAAACTAGACAGAAGTGATGTTTTCATTGATTAATCAGGCTTAGCAGCAAACTATGGAAAAACTGCGAAAAAGCTGTGTCAATATTCTTATAATATAGAGCGATCCACGTTGCGCGAAGAGAATCGATTGGCCTACTGTAAGGCTGGTATGCTTTTTTGGCGGACGTGTTCAACTTTGCTTTGCTGTGTGGGCTATGTAGATAAATAATCTTCGCACGCGAAATAAGACCACAAGTTCGAATTCGCGCCATTTTAAGTTGAAACTGAAGTACGCTAAAAATGTCTGCTGTGTGCGCGAATCTTCTATGCTGTAACACAGTTGCAGCGAAATGCGGGTATGCGCTGAAACAGTGCGCATTCGCTTCGCTATATAATGCAACTTCAGCGATTTCACCTTCTCAAGGACGGAACACCCATTTAGACCCCGGATCAGGTCAGGAACTTTCGGGTCTGGTCGGGTCGGGTCGGGTCAGCAAAATTTCGGGTCGGGTCACTTTTTTTAAAGATCGGGTCAAACGGGTCAAAAATACAGAAATTTTGCAACTTACTACTAAAAGCAACTACAGAAACCTTTTCGTAGTTGTTCGACTCCAGGATTTGCAGTATATGCTTCATGCATGCATGCACAAAGTCTTTCATTCTACAATCACATTTGATTCCTTAATATGACATGACTTCCTGGGTAGACCTGGCTGGAAGAGCAATATAGTCTGTACCTAAACACTAAATCCGCACCAATAATACCCCCTTGACCACCATCCATGTTACCATTCCAAAACAGTTTACTGTGTTCAAAAGTGATGGGTACCCTCACACCCCTCCATCAGTAGTGGAGGTTCTGGGGGGGAGCTAGTGTCCAGCACAATATGACTTTGTGAGCAACATCTTTTGTGAAGACCAGATGCAACTCTAGTCTGGGGTTCATATATAGTAGGTATTTCTTTGTTTAACATATGATAAACTGTCTCAGACTCCAAAAGTTATGACAAGAGTTGTCTTTATTTTTCACGCCTATTATTCGGATTGGTTAAATCTTGTCTCCAGTGTACAGACCCTACTCGCTTTTAGATCTAAGGTTTTTACAAAATTATTTGACCACTGTTGTGGGAAATATGAAGGCACGTTATTGCATTTGCTAAGGATAACTAGGAAATAACAAAAGATGAAGATTCGCGTGCGTGAGATGTCTCTATCTCATATTTCCTCATAGTCACCTTTACACCAACGCCACCACGTTCTGAGCATTTGTGAATGGTTTTTATCGCGCGGAACTTCAACTACTTATAACGAGTTCGGGTCAACCCGACCCGAAATTTCGGGTCAGGGACTTTCGGGTCGGGTCGGGTCCGACCCGATCTGGTGTCTACACCCATTTCTTAAACGGTGAACCAGTTGTGGAGAAAGAAAACCTCAAAAAACTGTAGCAAGAAACACTGCTCGCATAATATGTCCCGTAAAGTGGCAGTTAGAATCTGCCACTTTACAACGCACGTACCTTACTATAATCTTAGCGCGTCGCCGGGATAACAATGCGAGATAGGAATCTGGAGCGTCGTAATTCAGGGATAATTCTGTCACTTTGCTGCGCTCTTGTCCTACGTGCGTTCACGCGTGAATTTTCATCTGTGCAGAAAGAGTCATTGAGGGAATGCTGCGTTCTACGATCTTGATCGCCTTGATTTTGCCTCTGCATTGTAAAAAACTTAATGGCGAAATTGATTTGGCTCTGATCGTACCAAACGCTTTCGCTGAATCGCACAAAAATATTACGAGAGCTATGCTGGCAACGGTGCCTATTGTCTTCGAAATGAGCGAACACAAAACGCGGTTGGCGATCATCGACACTAGCGGCCGAATTCTGTTCAATCTCTCTGGCGATCAAGCCGCTTATAAAGAGTTTTTCGATCAGTGGCCCTTTGATCAGAATGCTCGCGATCGCTCTCATTTTCGTTCATTGGAAATCATCAGAAATCAAATTTTTGATTTCAAGAACAAGGAACGAGCGAAGTTGATCATCATTCACTTAGATCGCGCGGAAAATGATAATCGCGCGATCGCCGAAGCGACGTTACTATGGAAGCAAGGCGCGTTCATCTATGCCTTTCACAGCAAAGAAACCGATTCTGATAATCTGAAGGATTTCGGACTCAAACTGTCGAGAAAATCGGATAGGGTGATCAGCGTTCCGACCAACGAAATCTTCAGTGAAACTTCGCACTTCAAGCGTGTCATGGTGCTCGACGTGTGCAGTTTGTGTCGATTTGACGATCCTGATCGTCAATTGTGCAGGCCAAATCTCATTGGCGCTAAAAACACCTTATGCTATGAATCTATCGATTTAACCGCGCAGACGTGCCCAAAGAAAGAATGCGAAGATGAATGCGATCGGCGTTGGCCATGGGATGGTGCGTGCGATCAGGTGATCTGTGGTACGATCAAACGCGATCCCTTCGATCAGCCACCTGATCGAATGGAAAATTGCCAGACTGAACATTATTGCGAGAAACCATGCGAACAGTCCTCTTTTAGCGATTCTGAACCACACGATTCGTCCTACTCAACTGTTGAGCCAAAAATAAAAGAAAGACAAGACCCCGGCAGTTCGGTCGAATCAGTCAGCAAGGGAGTAAGTGCGACGAGTTTGGGTCTGATTATCGTCTCCATCGTTCTTGTCGCATTGTTCATTTTACTTTTCTGTGGCGTTGTCATCGGAAAGAAAAAACGAGCAGATGCTGTCGTCAGAAGGAAGAAGAAGGAAATTATGCAAAAAGTGGCCGCCATCAAGTCGAAAATGAGAAAGTCTCGCAAAAGAAAGCGTTCGTTGGAAAAATCTGATCGAAACTGAACCAAAGGATAAAAAATCTGATTAGCATGCGTAGCGTGTTCTATGCGCTAGTTGCTTTCTCGCAAGGTTGCTCGTTCGTGACCCCACAATGCTCAGTGCAAAACATTTTCTATCCACAAAAACAGGTTTATTTGTGACTGGCCCCTCGAAAAAGAAACTGAATTCTTTTTCCTCCGCCGCTCTGCCGAGAAACTTGTTTTCTCGACTCTGGACAATAGAATCAGCGATCACAACAGGATTTTTGGAGTCGGAGCCGAGTTTTTGATCAGACCTATGCAAAATCGGTTGCCTATAAAAAGGGCAGGCCTGTCTTTGGCATTTTACAGGCGTCCGTTGTCTGGCTTTTCGATTTCGAGTTCGTGAATGGGTAAGTTATTTTGGTGAAGACTGTAGGAGAAGCCAATTTCTTCGAGCTTCGATCGATCACTGATACATTTTTGAATTATCGACTGACAACCGATGGTTGGCGATCGGTCATCGATCACTATCGATCGGTATGAGTGATTGATTACGGTCAATTATCGATTAATAGTTGATATTGGTCCATCGATCGCCGTCGATCTGTGCGAAGCGACCGGTTTTCGATCATTATAGATGGACGGCTGATGATCGATTAGCGATCGCTTTTTCTCGATTAAGGATCGTCACAAATCGATTGATATGGGTATCAATCAATAATTGATGAAAATACATCCAGCTCAAATTTATCTGGCTCGTTGCTTTTGATTTCAGGTCATCGACATGCCATGATCGATCATCCAGAATTCGATCAGGTATTCGCAATTCTGCTAGCCTCTGCGTATCGACAGCGACTTTTGTATTCTCGGCGTCCATCGGTGATCGGTTGCGTCATTTTATCAGTTTTATGGCCGCACGGCGCATGGCGAAATATCCAAAATCCCGATCGGTCACTCGATTCATTCCGTGGATACCAGTGTCGAAAAATCGATGCCAAGACGCTTCAGGATGCCGAGTCGACGATCCCGACGATCGCCAACCGATTCGGATCAGCTAGTATGTTCAGCCGACGAGCAGATAGGTGATAAAAGCAAAAAAGGCTGGTGTAAATGAGAAATCTTCTCTTTTTAGATTCCCATGGAAACGGCGCAGTGCAGATCATATTTCTTGTTTTTGGTCAACAAGTCCAGCGTGTATGTATCGGGTCGGCTCATCTGGTCATAAGGTGAGTGGGGGGAAAGTTGACGGAGGACAGCAAAGAGCAGTTATCCTGGTGTAAACACTCGATTTGAGTAGATACACTGTGCCGTGCTCGACTTCAGTAAATATGCCGCACGAGATTCATAACTTTAAAGCAGTGCTTGAAGCAAGGCGCTCAATTTATATTTCTGGATCTGAGGCCGTATTCCAGAAGCGTTTTCCAGCGAGATTTTGCGTGGATCTAGATCTAGATCCGCGCTTAATCGACAGCGATCGTGATCAATCGGATGCTGGTTCCTGTTCAAAGCTCGATTATTCGGCCGTGATCGTTCGAGGCAGTTGCGTACCATCGACGTCTGGACTTGACGCTCTAACGTCGCGCAGTCGTCTTGGACATTGGCCGCTTCGATCAAGGTCATCGATTCGATTATTCAATCGATCAGTCATTGATTATTAGTCAGTCGATAAGAAAATTGGTACATTTGATGCCAGCCATTGGGATAGGGTTTTTTTTAATTGGGTGTTTTGGATTTGTTCTTGCGAAGGCGAGTGATTACATCGTTTTAGATTTTGACATATAGTGTCTAACCTAACCAGCATTTTATAAATTACTAACTCAAATGTTGTGACAAACTTTTCAAATAGACGTACTGAATTTATGGCAGGGCCTTGCAAAATGTGGTTTTCACATTAACGTTAGAGGGTAATAAGGATTGCATCCGGGGCCCAAAATAATTTTTTTGACCACACAAAAGCTACCACTTCATTCGCGCTCACGGCTGGTTTATAATGCTTCCATCACTGATTCGTTGTCGCCACAGCATGTGTTTCTAAAAGCTGGCAAAAACGCGAAATTTAAACTTTTAACTTCTGATCACCTGAAAATACTATTCACTAAAGTTTTCTAGGGCCTATTGGCAAGAATCGACCCCGCCTTTGGCTCGACTTTTTTGTTCGTCGTTTAATTCGTTTTTAGAAAAAATACCTGCTTTATATCATGTATGTATTTCGATTACCTAGATTTTTTCAATGCTATCATAGAGAGGATGAAAATTCAACCAATTGTAGTATATAACTTTCAGTGATAAGAGTATCCAGTTCAACCAGAATCCAGATGGGGCTGCCTTGGAGACACCTTTGCCAGCTGACGCTTATCGCTCATCATTCTTACTTGTTGACTTTTACAGATGCCTCCCCCCCCCCCCCTCGCCGACATCTACACACTGCGTTGCGTTTGGCTGGTAGTTCAGGAATATTCTTTCTTGGTCACGCCACTTCCACCGAAAGACGTTTTTTCGACTTCTTGACAAAAATTTAACATGAACTTAAAATTTTTGATTTTCTTATTAACTGTTTTTCTGGTCTTTTCTTTTGGAATTCAGCCAGTTTCTTTGAGCGAGCAGGATGAATCGTATTTGTTCGATGAGCCATCTTCCAAGCCCTCTGCACACCGAGCAACGTGGAAATGCGTCACGTGTACATTTTTGGCGAGCATTTTGAAAGCGGCTTATTTTAGTAGCCAAAGTCAAGATTGCTTAACAGCCATCCTAGCTCAGGTCTGCAAGCTGTTTCAAATTGAAAATTCTCGAGTCTGCGATGCCATTTCGACTCAATATAAAGTGAGTGATATTCTTCCGCGCAGAATTTGAGCCTGGGGAACCTTGAAAACGATGAGTATGCTGTGATATGTAGCCCCCCCCCCATAGACGACAAGGTTGGCATACACCCGTCTTTAAAAATGCGATGCGAAAACCTAATTTTCAGAGAAATTTGAATTGCACGAACTTCCCGCGCGTCTGCATGTGATGCGCAGGATAGCAGATTACTGTAATCGCATCAATTTCTAGTACTTCGTAAAAATAAAAACTATTTTTCCTGTTTTTTCAAGGAGCACTGTTGAGCAAGCAAACTGACTGGAATCAGACTCCAGCGGTTACAGTATGGCATGCTGCCTGCGCATTACAGTCAAAAGCGCGCGAAATTCAACTTTCGTTGAAAATTCAGTTTCCGCATTTTTAAAACGGGATGCAAATATGAACAAAACAAAGTGTGCCAACGTTGTGTTCCATAAGCACTTTGTATCACAGCATAGTCACTCTTTCCCCAATGCATGTTTGCCAGATCCAGCGGTCTATGTGACAGGAAACCTGTGATCGTACATGCTGCACCAACTCGCCTGGTTCAGCACTTAGTTATAGTTCATGCGACTGGCGATCCACTGATGATCGGGCGTGACAGAAAATTATGTCTTAAAATTATCATTTTAGGATGAAGTATTGTACGTTGTGGGCGAACTTTTGCTAAATCCACGCCAATTCTGCGGATTTATTTTGCAAAATTGTTCGGAAGCTTATAATCCTTTGAATAACACTTGGATCGTGCCATTGCCTGAGAGGAGACCCAATGCCAACAAAAAGGGTGGTCAAGAGGCCGTGATTCAAGTGAGAGCTTAAAAATGTGAATGAAAAGATGACGCGAAGGAAATAGCATTTAGGGAGCCCCAACACTGCGCGTGTTGCAACTGTCCGACATCCACTACGATCCGGACTACGCAGTTGGAAGCGAAGCTGATTGCAGTGATCCCCTCTGCTGCCGTGATCGAGGCACTGGTAAGTACTGAGATCCTACTTCAGCGAGCTACCAAAAATTTTGTATGTTGAAGTCCAAACAATTTTGTACAGCACATCCGCGGACATCTAGCATGAATTTATAGGTTATCACTTCGGGGTAGCAGCAGGACGATTTATATCTGATTTTTCAGGTCCAATTAAGCGGCACGCTGGAAAATGGGGATCATTGGGTCGATGCGACACGCCACTGAGGTTATTGGAAAATTTACTACAGCATCTGCGAGACAATGAGACGGTAAGGGTACTAGAACTGTACGACACTAGCGAAAACATTCGGCCCAACTGGAAATCCAACCTGCACCGGTTTACCGGAACTGAGCTTTAAATGTCTCACATAAGATTTGCCTTCCGCCAAATTAGTTGGATTTATAGCGCTCTCATAATCGCTCTTGACTGTTGCGCGGCTACTTTTTGGTTCCGATTTTTTGGTGCGCCAAGATGCCAAGACTGCACCAGGCTTGGCGGGAGACTGATTGAATAATGATGGGGAATAAAAAGCCCAGAACTAAATTATACCATTTCTTTTTTTGCATTATGCTGAAATGTGTGTGAGTTTTAGATTTCTATGCCCCCTAAAAAACTTACCTCTCGCCAACGTCATCTTTTCAGTTCGACTACATCATCTGGACTGGCGATATTCCCCCACACAATGTCTGGAATCAAACTAGGTCCGATCAGTTGGATATTTACAACACCCTCGTATCACTCTTATTAAAATATTTCCCAAACAAACTTGTCTTTGCTGCAGTTGGAAATCATGAAAGTGCTCCTGCTGACAGGTACTGTATGCACGTTGATGATTTTAGTTTTCAAATTCCTGTTTTCGATTTCCGTGAAAATCTTTGGAAAACCTTCACAACAATTGCTGTTTCAGTTTTCCACCACACTTTTTAACGCTACCCAGAAAATACTCCATTTCCTGGCTCTATGATGCTCTCGCTGTGCATTGGACAAAATGGATTCCAGCATCGACTCGCTATGCGATCAGAAAGTAAACAGTATGAGAGAAAAGCGCGGACAACACGAAACAACCTTTTTTCAGCAAAGCCTCATACATGGTCATCCTTTACCCTGGCCTTCGACTAATTTCAATCAACACTAATTATTGCATGACTACGAATTTGTAAGTTAATGAGTTCGCACCCAGTTATCTAAGGTTTTTTAAAAATTTAGCTGGCTTTACCTCAACGACACTGACCCAGACTCAGATTTGACATGGCTTGTAAAACAACTGTACGAGGCCGAGAAAGCGGGCGATAAAGTGCACATTATTGGACACACGCCGAGTGGGGATCCTAATTGCTTGCCTCAATGGAGTGCAAACTATTACAGGATTGTGAACAGGTGAGAAAAATATGACTGAAAGTGTCAGGTTTTTCAAAATTACAATTTCAAAATGCATGAAATTTGAATTCCCGCTGAGATTGCTAAACAAGTGTATGACATATGCATATGGCCATGGCAATATATATTTAAGTGGCAGACACGGCAACGTCAAACAGGAAACAGGCAGTCTGGTGCACCTAATGGTCACAGACGGCTATCAGCAATTGGCGGGAATTCAAAATTAGCAAAGATTTTACGTTTTCTTTTGACATCGGACAAGGTGGATGCATGGTTTTATTCGTTCCCGTCTTAAAGAAATAAAGCAATTGATTTGCGCTTTTCCTAAAATTCTAATCCCACACATTCTCACATTTCCAGGTTTAACGACACCATCGTCGCTCAGTTTTTCGGTCATACTCACGCTGATCAATTCTCTATTTTCTTTGAAAATGGTGACCACACAAAGCAACCAACCAACATGTACTATGTGGCACCGAGTGTGACCACGTACGATGTTTACATGCCAGCATACCGTGTTTACACAATTGACGGCAATCATAGCCAGACGACGTGGACAGTCCTCGATTATGAAACTTACTACGCCAACCTGACTGAAGCCAATGCTGATGACAATGTGCAGTGGAAATTAGAGTACAGGGCAAAAGTAGGTTTCAAGCTACAGTACAATAGGTTTACTGAACAGAGTGTCGAAAAAGAACATTGATTTTAGGAATCTTATGGATTGAAAGATTTGTCGCCTGCGTCCTGGAGTCAACTGATCGATCGTCTGCTGACTAATCAGTCGCTGACAGACCTATTTCTGAGGTGAGTCTGAACGAAGCACACCTTGTACAAGGGCAGATTTCTTCTGGTGGTCGTATATTTAAACTGTATGGTTCCAGCCTACGGGTAAAATATAGATCCAGTAAAGAGCTCTCACTACAGCGAATTGCCTGATGAGGTGGCTTAGGCATAAAAACAAGCTTAGAAGTCCTCAAAACACGACTTCAATTATCAGGTAAAATATGGTTTCAGATATGTCATGAAAAAGGTTAGTTCCAGGATTCAATATAGCCACACTTGTCTTATTTCCAGGCACTTCTACAGATCAAACGATCCACCATGCGATAGAAACTGCCAGCTTGATGTGCTCTGTCAGCTCCGTTCAGGACGCTCCCATGACTCAAATTTGTGTTCGGATTTTCCACCCGCGCCGCCAAAAAAACGTCAGCTGCGTCCTCTTATTCTGGACTGGGCCTCCTTGAACTCCACATCAAAAATACCATTCGTTCCAAAGGAATGCAAACCTAAGTGGCCGTGGCTTCGGCAGGTAAAAAGTCTGAGAGAACATGATATACTTTGCTAATGATATATAAGAAACTATAGTTTACCCACTCTACAAGGTTGTGCAACTACCAATCTAATGCTAGGAAAATGGGTACTTATTTTCGAATGAGAACATAAGGCTTATCATAGATACGCAAATTTTGCTCTCGACTTTACAAAACGTGTAAAATATAGTTTCAGATAAACAGTTTACGCCTCATTGTTCTAGATGCGCCTCATTCTAAACAAAACAAAATTCTCTGTGAACGGGAACGCTAACTGCGATGCCATCAAAGCCGAATGCCACAATGATGAATGTGGACAAATTTGCGAAGGCATCGTGGCGGCTCACGAACGATTGGGCCAACCTGATCAACTTGACAAATGCCGCGAAGCAGTTTGCCATGTGTCCTCGGATTGCTGCTGTCCCCATTGATTGACCCATTCTCATTCTACCGTGCTTGTGGTCACGCGTCATGACGATCTGTTGGTACTGTAGTTACTGAACGCTTGGTCCAACTTCTGTATTCACAGGTTCCTATGCTATGTATCAAATAAAGTACACTTGAACACTTGTCATTGTTGTATAGAAAAATTAGAGCTTTCACATTTCTGCTCTTTTCACTCTGTCATACTAGCTTTTTCAGCCCTGTAGGCATGTTTGACTGCCAAGACCGCACGCAAAAGGGGCTTGGTTGCAAGTGCAAGGATAGCTTGAGCTGAGAATTGCACGCACGCAATATACTTCAGCACACAGTGTCTGCGGCTCCATTTTCCTTCACTCTTCACAGCCTCACAAGCCAATGCCGATGATATAAAAGTAAAGAATGCGTCTTCATCTTTTGAAAGAGTTAAAAAATGTTTTCCCTAAAGATAATTTTTGTATGCGCGCAGGCAAAAATCTCATCGTCAGAAAAGTGGTAAGTCGCTCTAGATAAAAAATTGCATGCCACACCCATCCAGGGACAAGACAGGTTATCGCTTTAGCTGCCCATCACTCTCTTGGTGAATATAGGAATCATTCCATCTTTGAATACACTGCAACCTGCTCGAATCACAGACTGGCCATATTACTGCAGGGATGAAGCTTTACACGACGCTAAATACCCAGGGCAGCCAACCAGAGCATCTGATTCAGTCCATGGTTGAAACATCACCCAGCTGCAGAGGATCGATCGCCATTCAGGGCCTCTACAACAACTAGGAAACAAGACAACTGGTCTTGTGCCTTGTGCCTTATGCTGTGGCGTCATTTCATGTCATAATTTATCCAAAGCCAAGCACTGTGCAGCGGACTCGAGGGCTAAGGAACACATATTTAGCAATCATTGTTCACCCAGGCGGGAGTCGAACCCTCCCCTGTAAGTGCGCACCTAGCGCGAGAGACAGACGCCTCAACCGATAGGCCATGATCCAAACACTTCATCTAGACCTCGATTGGAACGTGTTCTGCTTCTAGCAACCAGTACTGTACAATCAGGAAATCATGGCCCCATATTCTTATTCCATGATAATCCATTGTAAATTTTGAGCCATATTTTTTGTTTGAATTTTTCTGTCGTGACAGTCAACGCTGACGATACCTACAGTAAGGATATGTGGTCCAGTGCAAACAATATGGATTACCCATAATGCAGGCGGCATGCACGGCTAATAAGGTCAGAATGTGGGGGCATTGTCAAATCGTTCCACGATTTCCAAGTAACTTGATAAACTACGCGACTATAATTTCCTTTATGATCGCCAATAGCAAATTTATGCTCTCGACATTCTCTCCGTTTTTTGTGTTTTTTCGCGGAGGGAAACGCGGAGACAGGCTAAGGTGCCAAGTGCTCTAGCGACACGCGCGGGAAATTTGAAAATTCAACAAAGCAAAAACCAAGTGAAACGGTCTATCATGCTGCAAATCCTATGCATTTTACCTCTCTAAATCATAAACCTGTTGATTACAAACAAAATGCTACCGTTTGAAAATCTTATCAGGAAAATCCAAAAATAGGGCATTGGAACAGGAACACACCCATTCTGACGTAAATCAATATCAGCCCTATTTTCATTATCTTTTAGTTTTTGGCTGTATTTTAGTTTTTATCAAAGCCAGTCGTGTCAAGCGGCAGAGCTTTGTGAGTGGCGTGATGTTTTAGGTATGTTGTCACAACGCAGCACCGAAAACTGGAGAAGATGGCAGTGACAGGCTCGAGTTGGAGTTATCCAGTATATGAACTCGAGATGACTTGTCAAATTTGACGAGCGCATAAACAACTTTTATTGTTTGGCTGCATACTACTGTACTCGAGTTGCTGATACGAAGAGACTAGGACGCCTATTGTTTATTGTCGGGTTTTAAAAACAGTACAAATCTTCATTGGTATGCACTTGGCAGTCGGAAGTGATGATGATAAGCGCGTGGTACTGTTATAAATGAACTGATTCCAGTCCTGATGTCAGTTTGCATTAGACACCCGAGTGCAATCATGGCTTTTCTAATTTCCTCCTTCCTGATACTGTCCGCAGTGGCTTTACCATCCTGCGTTGTACAAGCGCTTCCAACTACAAACATGGTCTCTGATGCGCGGTGGAAAATATCTGATTTGGGAAAAGATCCATTCCGTTGCGCTCTGTGCTTGGAAACGATGAAAGAAGTTCTTAATTTGGCTGCAGCGAAAAAAACCACGCAATGTTTGGAAGCATTGATCGACGAAGGATGCAAGATCCTGCATATCGAAGATAGCACTGTGTGCAGAGGTGCTATCAGCGAGTACGGGGTATGTATATTCTGTTTCACCACTAGAGACCTAATGATGTGACACCAGCATGATTCAGTAGGTCGAGGTGTTATGTGGTCGGAATGCACTTTGGCATGATTCAGTTAACTAAGGGCGAGGATAGCAAGGCTTTGTCTTACTGTTGTAACCATCGCGTCTGGTAGGCCACGACGTGGGAGAGAGTAATCGATCTCCTCTGGCTGGGAGACGTCAGCCCGTCGGGTTGATGTTTCAGCCGTAGCTAGTCTCAGGACTTCACTGACTAATCCGGAGGTTCTCGATCTGCAGTGATAATAATCTACGTCCGTACCCTTTAATCAGTGCATTTTGCTTGCGCGCCTTGCCAGTCGAGAATCTACAACAGTCCCTTGCGACTTGCCTTCGTAAACGGTGGCCTCCTCTGTCCAAGTGTGTTCATGACCTGGGTTTTTCACTGTCTGACCTGACCCTGACCTTGACCGACCCTTCAAAAAAACTTTCTGACCTGACCTTGACCTTGACTGAACCAAAAAAAACCGTCTGACCTGACCATTGACTTGCGAGGAAATGTAAATTTTCTGGCTCTGCCTTTGACATTGATCGGACAAAAAGTTCTGCTTATAATCGGATGCAACAAAGCTTCTCTGTGTTTGCAATTTTACCAAGAAATTTCACTACAGCTGACAATTTCCTGGCATTACGTGAAATTAACGTGCAGCCCAAGGAACAGAATTTTTATCAAGCTCAAAAAGATATGCAGAGCTGCTTTCGGTAGCTTTTGGAAAAATAGAGAAGCTGACACCTATTTCGTTTAAATCTCATTCGTTATAACTTCGATTCTTGCCCAAACTGCCTCCGCATGATCGATTTCTTTTCCTCGTAATCCGAGGCTGGTAATCCGAGCTGATCTCTACTAGGCTGGAAGTGGCTACGACTATGACTTGGTACAGTCAGAATATATCTTGCGCCAATGAGGCCAAGCTTGGATAAGAACGACTGGGAAGAGATAGGGATGGCTATGCCAAGGATGGATGGCATACGCAAGCAAGCACCGCGCTGGCACACAGTAGTTTATGCAACTAGGCTGGTAGAGCGCTGTGCGAGTAAGACAACTGCAATAGCACGAGACTCACAATCAGCAGGGGCCTGTTTCACAGTGCGATCCTAATTTCAGGACGGGTACGAATTCAGGGCACTGTTTAGGACAGCAACTTGGGACAACGCTGAGACACCATTTGAGGACGTGTCACAACAGCTGTACCAGGAGTGCCTTATCCGTAGATTTAGGCACGTCCTAAGACAGGTCTCATCTTGTTCCACAATTAAAAAAAGGATGGCTTCAGACATTTCAGCAGACCAAAAAATTTAACGTCTGAAATAAGCTGCGGACCCATTATTTGTCGAAGTTTGCTGTGCGATTGTATCTGAATAATTTTACTACAGTATGTCACGAGGACGCCTTGGCTGAGGCAGGCTGGCTCGCATGATATGAGCTCCGTAAAAAAGTGGCTAATTGGGTTAATTTTATAAGCTTTAACATGGGTTTTATTATTTGGGAATCCTCGTTTTATGCACAAAATCTGACCGTCCTGTTTGTGAACGACTCTGTGAACTACATCATTTGGATTTTCCAAGTCATTATTTTAAGTCCTACAAACAGAGTTTTGTGTTTTCTGCGACTCCTTTGCGGGATTCTGTACCACAGGATCATTCTTTGGCAGTAACTTGATCTCGTGTATGCCTTGATTAATTTTGTGGCCCCTTTCCCTGTCAATTGCATGTATTTGCTTGGGTAAGGAGTAAAGTGACGATGATGAAATTCTGTCGCCCCTTTCTGGCCTCAATGGATAAAAAAGACGACAGAATTTTAGTTCAGCTGAAAAAGAATCCTTTTTTGCAGGTCGAGAGATGTAAGGCAAAGTGTTAGAATCTCAAGACGCCCAAAGATCGCCCTAAAAATTGCTCTAGAAAGGTCACCTCAAAGGCGCAGAGCCATTGCCCTAGATCAAGGGCAATTTCTTTGCGCCTGAAAACCATGACAGCATGGCAGTGCTGCTAGGATATAAAAACACAAGACTTTGGACATGGTCGAGGTCCTCCTAAACTTAAGGCAGCTTGGTGTCCTTAGGTGGGACACTAAGCTGATTGTGAAATGACAAAGGACTGTCCTAGAATTTGGGACATGCCTTGGGATTCAGAACTGTGACATTGCTCCGAGATCCCCACGTAGGAAGGCGGGAGCTTGAAATATTTTCCACCATTTCACCAAACTAACTTTCTTTCGCTGTCAGGATACTCTGTTTAGGTGCAAGAAATTCGGACCTGACCTTGACATGACCCTGACCTTGACCGGACTCCAAAACCTTTTCTGACCTTGGCCCTGACTTTGACCAAGGGTCGGTCAATCAGTGTTTTGATAGAATTCTGACCTTGAACTTGAGGTCATTTCTAACACTACTCTGTGCATTCCAGATCTACCTCTTATCGCGTGCCAGTGTTGGCAGGTTGACAGTGCTGTGTTGCAACTGACTGTGCCATGAACTTTCAGAACATCGTGGCCTACGTCGTAGAAAATCTTCTACTCGACCCCAAAAGAATATGTGGTCATTACTTCGATGGATGTGGAGGCCCACAACCGGACGTTGGACCTGACGGACCTTGGATAGTGCCTATGCTCAACACTACGAAACCGCCTCGCGTAAAGCCTATCTTGCCTGAAGTGAGTCAGTTTTTTCAAACATGAAGCTTTATCAGTTTATTGATAGCTTTTTCTCAGCCTGGCAAGCCCACTTTGAGGGTGGTGCACTTGGCTGATCTTCATTTTGACAAGTATTACACCACGGGGGCGGAAGCCAATTGTAAGGAGCCCTTGTGTTGTCGGCCCTCAAATGATTCAAAAGGTGTGCATTAATAAGCTATCACTTGGCTGCAGGAAATGCGAATATATGCGTTCTAGTGAAACAGCCAGCTGGAAAGTGGGGCACCACAGGCAAGTGTGATATTCCACTGCGGACTTTAGAGAACCTATTTCAACATTTGGCATCCAGAGATGACGTAAGTGGCAATTACCACCTGATGCACCTCAGATTTTGATAAGATAGGCATCTTATCAAAGATCTTAGTAAGACGAAGCCCGTCCTGACAAGATTTCACTTAAAAGGTTAGAAACTGACACAATGGCACTACCTGATTAGTCCAAGGCTGAAACCTAATAATCCTGGTGATATGGGCAGCGCATTTTCTGGTTTTCGAGAGAGTAAAAGTGAGCAGAATTTAACAGTTTGCACCATGTTTCATTGCGCCAGAGAGTTTAAAACCTGGGCAAAATCTTCTGGGACACAGTGCAAACAGCACAAGGTTAGGGGGGTGGGGAGGGGGTCATGGCATCATACCGTAGTTTCTTGTGCTTCCCATTTTGGACTCTAGGAAGAGACTTTTTAGTATGATTATATCATTTGGACTGGCGATGCTCCTCCGCACAATGTTTGGAACCAATCAAAATCAGACCAACTGGAAGTCTTGAACACGTTGAATGGACTGTTCACAAAATATTTTTCCAATCGATTATTGATTTCTGCAGTTGGAAACCATGAAAGTGCACCTGCCAATATGTAAGTGGTGATAGATTTTTTGATATTGTGGAACGGAGGCAGTGCAAGTCTGTTTGCGATCCCACAAGCCAAGTATAGGACGAAGAAAATTTATCATTTTAGATTCGCACCTCACTCAGCAACAAATATTCCAAGCGAATACTCAACCGCCTGGCTTTTCAACACATTTGCCGACCAATGGACGGAATTCGGGATTGGTAGTGACCCTGAAACTTATCAATCCATTCAAAATCTGGCCTCCTATGTCACCAAACCATACCCTGGTCTTCGAATTATCTCTCTGAACACAATGTACTGTCTGGAAGGCAATTTCTGGCTCTACCTCAACGAGTATGATCCCGATAATGTCTTACAATGGCTGATAAGACAACTGCAAGACGCCGAGGATGTTGGTGATAAGGTGCATATCATCGGCCACGTGCCACCCGGAGACACGTGCTTGAAGGAATGGAGCGCCAATTTTTATGAGATCGTCAACAGGTTAGTATGGACTGGTGCACATGTATGGAGCCAGATGAAGGGTTGGTGCCCACGTGGTCTGGTTACACCCAATATGGAAGGTAGCTAGAGTCACTCGCTATCTTTGCCAATGAAGCTGGAAGTATAGTTCGTTGCGATGCGTCAAATAAGCTTGCGATGCGACGTTTTAGGCATCTTTTTACATTGTCAGTTGACCCAACAATGACGCATCGCACGCTTATTTGACGCATCGCATCGAACTATACTTTGGGCTTAACGGTCCATTACAGGGTCCAGCAATCCGAACGAAGGGTGAGATTTGCCTTACTGCCTGGTGCATTGATATTTCAAAATCGACGAGAACCGTGTTAACTTGACCAATCCCGATTGGTTAATCAGTGCTGACTATAGTTGCATCAGCATTGTTGCATAGTCGCGAATTGTTTTGCTGGTGAGGAGTGAGGTGCAACAGGGTGTCACTTCCGGCATGAAGCGGCCATACCCGTGGATTGTGTAGACTTGGGAAGAGCCATCTGGTGTTACCTGGAAAAACTTCGAAATGGCATACAGAGCATCATTATCCTACTGTACCTTGAAAGTGCCGTCGCATATCCAAATGTTCGATTGATGCAGCGTCTCCAAATCCAAGTCGCTAGCGAAAATAAGCAGCAGCGGTTCGTCATGACTCATAAAGGAGACACCTTTCGTTGAAGAAGCAACTTCCTTCCACCGCATATCTTCCCCGGTGTGTGACGCAGAGGTGCAGGAATTTGACGAGGATTGTCAACGGGAATGATGCCTCTTTCCGCGTGTCGGAACAAGCTTCTACGAGCTTTCTTGTATTGAGGGAATTCCGACTCGACTTCCTCATGAAGATCGTCGTTGTCCGCGAAGCGAACGTCGATCTCAGCTGCTGCTTCGACGTGGGCTTGCTTTGGCCGTATCGTACCCCTTCGGACGTCTGAAGTTTCTTAGCTTCAATGCCGGCATTTGACTCTCCAACGCAACGAATGTGATGGCCAGCTTGTGGATTCGTGATAATTGTTTCGTTCTTTCCGACATGTTGGATGTGAAGCCGACAAACTGAACCAGCGACTTGCAAAGCCTGATCTTCTTTCCGGAGACGCTTGCATGACATGCAAGACCAAACGCTTTTCATGATATCGCCAACTTCTTGGGGTTAATTTGTACGACAAAATATGTACGACTGGCTCACGTCGCGATCAGATCTTACTGGAATCAGTTCAGTTTTCAAAAACTGCGTCATAAATTTCTCAGGAACTCCAAAGGCAGCCGCCATTTTACAATACAAGACAGACAATACAAGACACGCCAAGACAGCTTTACCCAGTGTTAAAGAGCGCGTTTATTGTAAGTGACCTCAAACTGAGGTAAACTAGCAAATTACGCGGCAATTTAAAATGAGATCCTTTTATTCTTTGCTTGCATGATGTTTTGTATCTTTTCCATTGCCTATGTCTAGCCATGGCATGTAGAAAGTATATGCGCGTGCACAAGTGGCGCGGTTGGCGTGCCAAGTGACTCGGGTCACGAGAACAATAGCGCGTGCCCAAGTGGCACTGTCCCTTACAAGAGCCCCCATCCCCGGGTGGTGGTACCCCTTTGGTTCACACTGCAACTCGACAGTTTCCCATCTGCAGCATGTACTTTGTTGTCGTGTCATATCATGCTGTATCCATTCACATTCCTAATTTTGAGAATTCCATCATGGTTACACAGTGGATCCATGCACATATTTACTGCTCCGACGCCTGGTGGATCCACGACGATTCTACGTGGAAATACCTGGAACCACGCGAAGTTCTGATTTCCTCCTGGTTTCCACACAGGTCAATATGGACTCGCATGGAGCAAGGACATGGGATAGCCTACAGCGCACTCGAGGGGGAACACATAGATTGACAATCATTTTTTTACCCAGGCGATTGTCGAACCCTTCCCTCTGAGTACGCGCCCAGGCTATGAGGCCGACGCCTACCCACTAGGCCACGACCCGTGTAGCTCCCTACTTCTTCCACCAACTGTACTATGGCTGTTTGTTATTTCAGATACGAAAACACAATCAGCGGTCTATTTTACGGGCATACCCACAAAGATTCATTTTCAGTTTTCTATGAAAACAGTACTTTGACTGATCCAATTCATGTTGCTTACGTGTCCCCCAGCGCAACAGCCTATTCCAGCTACTGGCCATCCTTCCGTATTTATACCATTGATGGCAATTACAACGGCAGTTCCTACCGTGTGTTAGATCATGAAACGTACATGCTGAACCTGGATTATGCTAATCTCAGTGATAATCCAAAGTGGGAATTGGAGTACAGGGCGCGGGTAAGTTTGCTTATGCAGGTGGCGTACAGGTGTGTCACGGGGCTGACAGGCCACAGGCATAGCATAGTCCATCAGCATGCATATTTGCATGAATCTTCTTCCAGGACGCCTACAATATGGACTCATTGTTGCCAGAGGCATGGAACGAGCTGATTCAAAGATTCATCTTGGATGATGACCTATTTCAAAAGTACATCAGGTAAATGGAAGCTCCGTCATCTGCTTGTCAGGCAGCTCGGCACAGGCAGACCATGCATTTTTCGCTGCGGCTTTTATAGGATAACCTTGCCTACAGCGCAGCACGCGCCGGTCGTTCTAGCGTCTAACTGTCCCTCACTCAATTGATATAGCACAAAGGTAGGCGACCTACGGCTAACAGAAAAACCCAAGAAAAAGCACACGGCACTAAAGGAAATCACTAGAAGATAACATCCAGCACGACCTATCTTCCCTTTCCAGGTACAACAGTCGTGCCCCAACCAGTCAATGCACGCACAAGTGCAAGTACGATGCGTTGTGTGACATGAGAAGAGGACGATCGCACGACGATGATGCCCTCTGCTACGATTTACCTGGAAAAGAGCAGCTGAATAATGCTGATCATAGTGGAAAACCACACTTGAGCCAATGGGAGAGTGAATCTATTCGAACAAAAGTACAGAGTGGATTTTCTTTTTTACCTAGTCCATGTCAATTTTGATTCGCATCTTTTTTGCTTTTGTTATAAAAAATCAAAAAATGACATTGATTCCAATACGATCAGTAAGAAACACAGCGCTGACATCAAAATCTATGTAATCCTCAGGAAAGTGCAAAACGCTACTAATTCTGGTGAGACTTTTTGAGGATTCCAGTTTCTGCTTGTTCAGTGAATCTATTGCATCCAAATTTCACAGCGCAACGGGTTGATTCATCTGGTGAGCGGCGGGTTTATTCGACAGAAGTCACTGTTCTTTTCTATTTTACACACATTTCACACGAATCGATTCGAGCCAGGAGTCGATCACTCGCCAGACGCCCAACTCACCAAGCCTAGAGCCCCTAGAAATAAGACACCCAAATTAGAGATTCCCTTACAGCACGAAAAGGGGCCGGATGGAATGGAAGAGGCCCAGAATGGGTATCACCCGTTGCGGACCTACACGCCTCGACAAAGACGTCCATTCCAGCGGAAACCCTATGCCAAGAAGCGTTGCACGATCTAAATACACCTACACTCAGTTGCAACATCAAGGCGACGGGTTGCACTGCTACAAGTGACACCTGGTGGCTGATACGCTTTGCAGGAAATATGGCCACTTGGTAATTCGACCTGAAGGGGCTAGCACTCACTTGGGCCAGGTTCGATCGACCAGGAGAATTCCACTGCATTGATGTTATGCAAGAATGCATGCTTCTGTCGGGTGCTGTCTTATCTAGTGCAGGAACGAGAATTCTTCTGGTGCTGTTAAACAAAAGAACCGCAGCTAGGTGCGAGCATTACAGGTAAAAAAGGCTTTACTATATCACGGGTAAAACTGGGGTCCCGCAATTTCTTTATGCGTAAAATATAGTTTCAAGTTCAGGCTCCTAAAATTTTAAACTAGCGGCCTGTGAACTGTAGAGAAGAAATAAGCTCAAAATATTTGGCACTTTTTCAGAAAAAATTGCAATATTTACATAAGAGATTCGAATCAAATTTTCAAACAGGCATACAGGTCGTGTGTGTAGAAAGTAGTCATGGTCAGTGCAGCTCAGAAAAAGCTTGGTTTTAGGCAGCAGATACAAAACTTTATTCTAGCGTCTACAGGGAAATCGATACAGCATAACAGCACACGGCATTTCACTGGGTTCAATGTTTTTTTGAAAATACAAGTGCACAAGAGCAACTCGATTGATTCAGAATAGTTAAAAAAATGGATACAGTACGCGCCTGTTCTCAGAATCTTAAAATTTTTTCCACACTATAAAATGTTTAAACCCACAAAAACTCTACGCCTAGGAACACTACAATCGATAAACTTCAGAATCGGAGTCTGAAGATGACTCTGGTTTAGTTTTATTATTTTTCTGAAATACGCGAACATTGTTTCTAGAGGATATCGAATTTTGCACCGATCTCTTGAGACTATGTCCATTACTGATGTTGTTGCTGCATAACTGTCGATCTGCGCAAGAATCGCCGTCATCCAGACGAATGTTATTATAACGAGCTAAGGCCGCCCTTTTGTTGTCCAAAACCGATGAATCACCCATGTTCAATATACCGAGGCCACCGAAAAGCTTCGATCGAATGGCATTTTTGAACAAAGATTGCGGGCGTGGTGGTGGCTCTGAAAAAGAGACTTTTCATGTGTCTCTTACCCCACAGTCCTAACCAAGGTGCTATTCTACGATCACACCAAGCAGGGCTTGAAGGGGGTTTGCTTATGGGGATGCTGGCGCACAATAGCAGTCTATAATAGCTCGTCTGGCAATCCACTCTGAACGGAGCCTGCAGCTGAACTGTCACAAGTCATAGTAATGGTTTAGCCATGGATCAGGTCGGTAGAGTTACTTGGCTCCTGTCACTTCCGCCAGACACAGAACAAATCCTTCGTTGGTGCACAATAGACCTGTTTTGGTGCTAGGCTGCTGTTGATTTCGTTCATTTGATTGTGCCATTAATGGTCATACAGATGAAAAATTCTGATTAAATTTTTATAAAAATGTAGTTTTCTAGCATGATCATGATGACAAAAGTACCATACTAACAATAACAGATGCCTAGATTGATGCGAACTAAACAAATCAGCCTAGTAAAGTTTATATGTCGCGTTTTTTGTTAACCGTGCACCACAGGTATCCAGTCCAGTTGTTTTCAGTTAGGGGACGAGAGCAAGCATGAATGACAGCCCATGCTGGCTGTTGTGCTGTAGTGTGCAGCTCTGACAAATCAGCCTGCGCTTGTGTGCCTATATTTTCCTGTTAGCCGTGCACTCCACATGTTGTTTTCTGCCATTCTTCGAGCGACTCACGCTAAGCAGATCCCTGTTCTTCCGCATGCAATGCACTGCAAACTTCATTTCCCATCTCTTTGGCCAATCATCTGAAGGCCCTCTATACAGTTACAGGGCTACTGCACTGTGCCGATGTGCACTGTGGCACCTAGTGCGGGTTTTCTGTGTTTTCACGGATTAATAGGCAGTCAAGCGAACAAGCATGGCTGACACCCTACGTTGGCTGTTGCAGTGCACAGAGATGATTTGCTGCGGCATGAAAGCAGGAAGTTTTCTTCTAAAAAAACAGCTGGGAAATGTGGTCCCAGAAGTCAAAAAATGCAGGAAAAGTCAGCTGGTGCAGGATTCATCGCGTTGCTTGATGGCTATACTTGAGATGAAGTCATGTGTTCCTTATGCGTATTTTCTGCTGTGCATAAGTACCGTATTAATGACATGACTGAACTATAAGATGAGTTTTCACGCTTGTTGCGCGCATTTCAAAAGTGGCAGGCACGTCTTGATGTTTATGTGCATACTTAGCACTTTTGCATGACTTGGACTAATAATGCATCCTCGCTGTCCTTATCAAAAAGCACATATAACTGTAAGCTGTGAGAAAAAATCAAAAAATCAATGCTCGAGCGGGAATCAGACCTGCTTCTCATTCTTTTCAACACTTAGCTAGCCTCTGATCGTGAGCAGAAGCGCTCAGAGCCAAGGACGAATTTTTAAATTCTGATTTTGCAGCCTTTGCATAAGGACTTGGCTTATCGGGCATCCTTGGATTTGTGCTTGCCGGCAAGCACAAATCCAATCCTGGTGTGAGAAAATTTGCGTATCTAGACACCAGTTCAAACCCTTCCCCGCCAGGATGTCTTTCTATTGCGTGATTGCGCGGACTCTCACCTGGAGCCACTGGAGCCAGGGACAAAGTGTGACCAGTTGCATTTATTGAACTTCGACGGGTGGGGATGGGAACAGTGGGTGGAATCGAACTGGGAATTGTATTACTAATCTTGCTGTACATGGCGTTCGAGCTGGAGACAAACATGGAATCTGATGAATGATGCGATTCGCTGGCTGTCTCGGATGAAATGCTTGGACTCGATGGACGGCACGACACCTGCAAAAATATATTATTTTGTAAAATTATTTAAGTGTGCAAATACAGTTCTCACCCCGCTGCTGCTATTTGAGCTATTGGTTGACGTGGATTCATAAATTTCTTGTTGTTGACTCGTTCTGCCACCACTCGATGACGACGATTCAGAATCAGAAGTGGTGGAGATTGCTGACCGTCTGCCCCCACCATAAATACCCTTCTCCTTGTCGCTGGGCATAAGTGTGTTGGTGTCAGAACAACGTGGATGGTGAACACTAGCATAGGTTTTTCTGGATGCAAAATGCTGTTGCGATTGGTCCATGGCCATGACCACGGGGTTATCACTGCTCGAATGGCCATCGGTCGAAGCATAGCATCCAAGGCTGGTCACCCCCTCCACTGGTTGCATGGCCGATTGAGTCGTCCCGTATAAGCAATCCATACTGCGCGCTAGTGTGGTCGACCACCGGGGTCTGATCAGGGTGCTGTAACTGCCACCATATCCCAAGGCTAGGCTATTGGCCAGTTTGGCTGATAAGACTCGCTCGATAGGTTGATTGAACGCAGTGCCATTCTCGCCGCTGGTGGTGGCAGCGAGGTCTTCGTAGGTCTCACTCCACACAGGACTGGCCACTTCGCGATGGGCCGTCGAATTGGGGGCGGGTAAAAGGGCAGATGAAAAGTATAAATCGTTTGAAGAAATGCTCAGATGTTTACTGGCCAGATGAAGGTCTGATGAAATGCTTTGACAACGCGACATGGTCGACAACGGGGACTCACTGGCATTGCTATTGGCCATGGGCGGGAATACTGAAAAAAGAAACAAATTAATGATCGACCACCAATCCCACACCCTGCTTTCCATATCACATGTGAATACGCTAGGATTTTCTTGCGGTGATCCCCTGGGTGTGATGTAACCGCATAACGTAATCTGCAAACTGCATCTGCAGGCCTACACTATGAAGTGTTCACAGCAGCCACCTACCAGGGACTACTTTAGCATTGAGCATATCCAAAGCGACCAAATTGATCAGCATGAACCAACAAGGCGTTTTTAAAGGATGTGGCTCGTCTTTGACCAAGGAAATGCGAACAGCACTTTTGTACAATAATTTTCTCCGATCAGGATAAGATTGCCGTAATTCATGCTCGATCGAAGCCTTGAATATGCGCATATCGAAAACTCTGGTGGGTTTTTCTGGCTCCAATCGGCCACGCGATTCAGTCACTTCGGGACCTTGGCAATAAGCACCGGGGCGATCCCATCCTTGCACAATCACTGGCGAACTGCCTTCGCAACGTTTCGCGAGAATATTGCCTTGTTGATCCATTTTGATAAGGACCTGCCAGAAGTTAGAGTAAATTAAAGCCACTGGTGATACAATGATAAGGATTTATATTAGCTAGCGATAAAGTGATAAGAGTTTATAGTGCGGGTGATGTGCTGATAAGTATCTTGATATGCAGGTGATAAGGTGACAAAACTGCACAGCGAGTGATTAGGATGATAGCGGAGGATACAGATTGATATCTGCAGGATACAGATTGATATCTGCAGGATACAGATTGATATCTGCAGGATACAGATTGATATCTGCAGGATACAGATTGATATCTGCAGGATACAGATTGATATCTGCAGGATACAGATTGATATCTGCAGGATACAGATTGATATCTGCAGGATACAGATTGATATCTGCAGGATACAGATTGATATCTGCTTGTGTCAGTGATAATTTGATGGAAGTACTGATAAACTGATAAAAAATTTGATAAGCCGACAATTTGGTGATAAGTCGAAAATAAGTCGGTGAAGTGACTGTGATAAGGCATTAAAGACAGGGTGATCAGGTGATAAGGTGTAGTATGAAGTGATGGAATGATAAGGATTTGTTGGGGATCAGCAATGGCTTCGCAACAATAAGCGATAGTTGAATCCACCGTGAATGATATGGTGCTAGACAACAATATGGCTTATGTTTTTGCAAACATGAATCAATCTTCGGCAGCAACAAACAGCCGATGGGAGCGATAAGAAGGACTTTTTCAAGAAGCGCCGCGTGATGACTGCACATACTGGTAACGTAAAGAGAAAGATTTTTAGCATACAGTAAGCGACATTAACACAATAAATTGAGGGGAACTTATGAAGTTTTCGACAGAGTTTGGGCACAGGACTGATAAGGATTAGTGATCCATCAGTGCATAGAGAGGGCGATAACATGCTATCTGAGGTGATAACATGCGGCCGGCTTTCTAGAATTTTGTGATAAAATAAAACTGAAAAGCTCTTCATTGAATCAGCCTGAGTTTCTTGCCAGTGATGAAAGTGTTTATCAATAAACTTGAGACTTCCTACAAGTGTTTATCAAACTGCGCATGTGAAAGCAGAAGTGATAAGCAAGAGGTTCACGGGGAAAAAAGACAGTAAACGTGATGAAAATTACAACACTTACCACACCAATCTTCTCTCTAATCTCCTCCACCATGGCATCTCTAGCAGTATTGTTCAAAGATTTGAACCCGATACGCTGGCCATCAAATTCATGGCCGGAACCATCGACGCGAAATCGTGGCGCCCTCAGATAAGCTTTAGCGACGCGTTTATTCTTTTCCATCAGAACTATTTTACCCCAGATTCCATCATCTAATTGAGACAGTTTCTGATTGACTTCTTGGATTTGATCCTAAAATTGAGATTCACTATCCGAATTTGCTTTCCGATTTTTTTCTGTTAGCCGTGCACGCAAAGCTAGTTTGGGGAATATAAAAATGCGCATGATGACATTGGCTGGCACAGTAGCTTCTGGTACGCTTTCTGCAAGCTTCCTAGCCAGAGGATGCTAGTGCGGACTAGTGTTCCAATGACCTGGGTTTCTTACTGTCTGACCTGACCCTGACTTTGACAGATTTCTGATCTTGACCTTGAGGTCATTTCTAACACTAGTGTGCATGTACAGTATGTATTAGCATTCGTGAGGTTTTCTTCTATTAGCCGTGAATAGTGTGGCTAACTTAGACACCCGCATGACGTTGCTTCCGCCAACTGTTTACTCCTAGTTCCCGAAACCACTGCAGTCCAAACAAGCACTTGTCCAGTTTCCTACATTTCACAAATTTACACTTGAGAAATGTAGAGTTTCAATAAGAAGGAAATGAATACCTGGTCAACAATGGGTGCGCACTGGGCCAACACCCGAGTACAAACCCTGTTCTTACCTAAGCTAAAGTACACATTGGCGGTCACTGGTCGACCGAACTAAAGGCTCGCCGGCATTTTCTCGCTGAAATGCTCGATTTTAGGCGAAAAACACGAGCGAGACGTCTTTGCTCGCTGGCTCAGGTTGGACTTACGCTCAACACCAGCTAAGATATTTTTTGTATGTGAAAAAAACCTTGGCTTTGCTTGCAACTTACACGAGCGTGTCAAAAACTGGACATACAGCTGGCCTGAAAATGGACTAAAAATCTAAGGTCGGTTAGCATGGAATGCTTTAGGACATTGTAAATTTTTTGTTGATCACGAGCGAAGTAATGAGATTTGAAGATGCCAATAAAGAGCGCCAAAAAAGAAAAATATAATGGGAGATCAAAGCGACATGATTCTCACAGAAATGAAATCTATCCTCGCAAGAAGCAATAATCTGAAAGCACCTTTTGCGCATTTTTCCAAAGGAAAAAAAATACGCGTGTCATTTGCAGTTCTTGCTTCATTGCGTAAAATATGGTTTCAGATCAACTGCGCCCTGTTTCAAACAGTTTAAAAGCAATGCGTAAAATATAGTTTCAGATCTGATGTGACCTTCTCCGAACTGTTGATGAAGAATGCCGTTCCCGGATCGTGGCCTAGAGGGTTACGGCATCTGCCACTCACGCTGGGTGCGCACTTACAAGAAAGGGTTCGATCCCCGCAAGGGTCAAAAATGATTGTCAATTATTCTTGTCTTTTAGCTTTTGCGACCAAAAAACAGAACAAAATTATTTGAGATTAACTAATCCGCTACTCTTAATTTCCCTTGTCGTGAACCATAAAAAAGGCGCGGAATTCAAAATCATGTGAGCAAAAAAAGAAATGTTGTTGTGATTTCTTTCATGGTGTGGTTAAACTAAGAATTGAGGAAACAGAGTGAGCGATTTCAGGCGCTGTAGTTACTATAGTAGACAGCCTGGGCTGACATAATTCCCAGTGTCCTGGACTTTTCCTGTTAGCCGTGCAGTCGACTTTGGTGCTAGAATCGAATAGTAGTGATTATTACAGTTTATACAGCTTATAGTACAGCTTATAAAGTCCCGAGGATTCAATTTTTTTCATACCATGGCAGTCCGAAGTTTTACTACTGGTTTTACCAGCCAACGAAATACTGCGTTTGTAAAATTCACGGCTAGCAGGAAAACACACAAGAGCTGTCGGATTCGTGTTTTATCCGTAACAACCGCCTTTAACTCACAAAACTGTTAACATGTGCACGGCTAACTTAAACCTCCCCTTTTTACGCGGGTGTGTCTCGCAGAAATCTCTGGTAACAGCTCAAGGGAAGATCTAGGCAAACAGTACACATCTTCGACACATTCCAGGCGTTTCCTATCTATCGGCTCGCCAGGCAGACCGCGCCAACTACTGTATAAGTGGACACAAAAATAGCAGCAGTCCATTGAAAACCATTTGACCCTGGTTCGTCGAGGTCGTGACAAAGGCACTGCTGGTATGTTTGTCTAACAGACCTGGTGCGTCTACGACTGCGCGCATTGGTCAAATAGACCTGGCTCACCTTATAGAATTGATCCAAATTGAACCAAACATCGTCGGCATTGGTGCCGTATAAGATGCTGCTTCGGGATATGGTCTGGTCACATTGGTCGTACATGATTACTAGAATAGGCGTAGTGCTGCAAGTTGATCAGTTCGAGTGCCCAGCAATAATGCACAGTATCGAGAATCAATTGAGAAGATAACAAAAAAGTGATCGACGATTCTGCTTCCCACACAAAATACGAAATCAAGTCAATTCCCACAAAACGTTTCAAAATATTACAAACCGATCCACTTCAGTCCAAAATCCATTTGAGAAACTAGCAGAAAATTTGCCATTCGTAAAGTTCGAATGCAGAAAATTCTTGTGCAGAAAAATTTTTCAGTCCTGAATCCAGTCTCCAGTTTCAGAATTATTCTGAAGCCTGAAATCGAATCAATTTTTTATGATATCATATCTTAAAAATCATAAATGCGTGTGCTGGGCACATGACTAAAAACCAAATAATGTGAACAGACACGTAAGCTTACGTGAATTGGGGGCATTGGTATGCAACAGATGGAACCATGGGCGACGAGTGCGAGGATGAAGGTCAGTAACCGGAATCGTCGAGTCAGACTACCTTTTGCTTAGTTTAGTACAAATAGGAAAGGAATTGAGGTACGAAATTTTCCAGTAAGTATAGCGAGGAAAATTTTTGCGTCCACTCAAACACAGCGAACCATTTGAAAACACGCTCCTCTCAAAAGTCTACAGTATAGTTTGGGGGGGGGGGGGGGAAGCGGGAATGTTTCGTGCTGAACTACGCAACCATTCCAAGTCAGCCACTCAGAAATGACGGCCGCCCACCAGTCGACCATCGTCCACATATGACCTATGCACTTTGCCAGTTACACGTTCAGGGACTGAGGGGGGGGGGTGAGTGCTTCGAAAAACGATGACCAGCCGTGCCGTGCAGGTTTGGGAGGGTGGTTAGTTGTTTGTTCAATTCGAGACCGTTGTCCTTTTCCCCGCGCAGTCTCGAAGTAGCTAGGACCCTTTTAGGGGCTGGCACACGCGCGCGCCATCCAAGCATCCTAGTTTCCGCATGATACTCCACAAAACGGCCATGAAAATGTTCAAGAGTTTTATAAAATAGCAACCGTTCTGGCCCGATTCAGGTCCCTGCCAGTATTGTATAGTCGGAGTCGACAAGGGATGAAAAGTGTCATCATAATAGGCTCGAGCACTCTTGGCTCCGTGAAGGAATTCGAGGCGCGTGCTTAAACACTTCATCCCATCCCCCGACCATGCTTGTAGCTTAGCCAGGGTGAGTTTTTGACTTTTCAACTCGAGCTATAGGTTTAGTATTAGGGTCATGATTGACATGTAAGAAGGTATAAGATGGAGGCCACGATGCACACCCCGTCCTATTCATAGTGTACAAGGCACGACACGATGAACTCGTCGAGGGCCAATTGCCTTTATGACCTTTGAAATCGAAGAATTTTCGTCCAATTGAGGATCGTTTTTAAGTTGTTCATGTAACAGAGAGGACGTGCCGTTTGACTCAAAAGTCTCATACAATTCGATGATTCTCGGCCGAGGGACTTGATTCGAGAAAAGAATTTCGTGTCTCCTGAATAAAATTCAATAGCAAGTTAACAAGTGTTCATGTCTCGAATCTCGAGTAAGTGTTAATCCAACCTGCTACTTTATGAAAAAACAAGGAGCCAGCGAAAACTTGAAAGAAATGGAAAGGTAGTGGTGTGATGCACAATTGGTCGACACTTTTTTCTGCTTCTGTGTCTTCTGAGGAAAATACTAGCGTGTGAGTGAAGGACAATGAGGAGAATGACCGAAGTTTTCGGTTTTTATACCAGTTATTTGTTCATGAACCTTATGGACCCCTGTGTGTTTTCCTGTTTGCCCTGTATTTTCCCCCTATTGAACAGATTTTTATGGCACAGAAGCGAATTCTCTTTACTAAATTCTTCGTGCTTCGTCTTGTTATTTCCAATAGTGTTCATCGATCATGTGCACAAATTAGATTTCGATAAGTTCAGTGACTGGTCTCAGATGTTGACCCCAAGCTGCATTGCCTTGCAACTCAACGGCTTGCCTTGTAGCAGTGGAGCCGAAACTCACTGTTACGCCCGTGACACTTCCAGTGGCTTCCAGTTAGGCGCGTGCGCAGAGCATGGAAGGCTAACGGCTAACGGCGGGGGGAGAGGTGCACAGCTTCACCTGTAGGTAAAAGTTAATTTCGGCGCCTTGGCTGCACATTGGGGGAGGGTTGTAAAGAAACAGTCAGCAGAAGCTTTTTTTAATAGTTGTACGTGGGCTTGAATGAAATGCAGCTGATGGCGGTAAATGATCAGTCCTACAAGCAGCAAACACAAGGTGTAGTTACCGCCTTAACCAAGCACCACGTCAAAACAACTAAAATCTACGAGCACCACTTCCGAGGACTCGTTCAGGCGTGCACTCTGCTGGGTAGGGCTCGACCGAGGCTCTCTGTCTTCCTCTTCCAGCTTCTGCTTTCCATTCGTCGTAAACAGTTTGCATGAGGGAGGCGACAGATTTCACCAATGTTTTTGCTGCTTCGAATCCAGTAGCTTGACAAGAAGCGATTATGTCGTTTTTGCGACAATTTAGGCGGCAATCGACGAATCTGTAGAAAAATTATTTTGGGAATGCGGGTGCAAACAGCCTGAGGAAACAGTATTGACTTACTGGCAAGCTGATTTCAGGTTCCTCATGCTCAAGGTGTCCTGAAAAGAGGTGTTACAAATTTCGAAACAGCACTGAAAGGCCTGATCTCTCACATTATCCATGAGCTGATTGAATCCTTCGACGACACCACCTTTAAATCTTTCACATCGCGCGTTGCATTGCTGAGATGGGTGTTGACTTACGTTCAGCAAGCATGGGAAATTGGCCTTGATCACTAAAATGGGGAAGATAAAACTACTTGCGCTGCATTAACACCATTTCGTGCTGCTGCAAATTTTTCCGCCTTTTTGAGTTTGAAATTTCTGTTGTAAAAGTGTATTTCTTGCTGCATTGTAAAACAGCTGTTGTCCAGGCTCGATCATGTTAGAACCTGAGGATTGCCCTCTATCTGGCATGCCTCCCCTGTGCATACACGACATAATTGTCTTGGGCATACTGTAGCCATTGGAATTAGAGGAAAATTGAGTATGCTGTCTCCTGAATATCGACACTATGATATTGAACGAACCTGCATTGCAAATAATTGGCGAAATCTTGTCAATAATGGCTAAGTTTCTCCTTTTTTCCTCCGCGTTTTCGTGTTGCGCAGAAACGCAGGCACGGATTTTTCCCAGCTCTCTGAAATCGATATTTTATGTCTTGTCTTTTTGTATCCTGGAAATTCCCGACCTGCAATAGGTGTCCCATTTGCTGGCATTCACTGCCGGCAAAATCATCTCGAAATTGCTCTCCATAAGTTGCCCCATGTAGATCATAGATTTGGGGATCAGATTCAGAAATATCCAGTCGCGATATTTGTCATTGTCGCTGATGCAGTCGACCTCAGCTCTGCAGTGGAAAAGTGGGAATAGAAGTGAGTCTTTAGTCGTCGATGCCAACGCTGGACATTTTGATTTTTTTATGGTACTGCAGGGACGCGGGTTGGTTACGTGATCAGCTACGATCCCAGAAGGTCCTGCCCTACAGTACATCATAGTGATATGGGTCATAAATTCAGGGTCCCTGGGGATTGTGTTAGTCGCATTATCTATTCTATGCATCATAAACTGAACATGAGCGCGTGTAATGATATTTCTAAGGCAAGTCCTCTTTACTCTGTGCTATATGTATCCGCATGCAAATCCAACTCCAGACTGCTGAGCCCTCAGATGCGCACTTAAATTAGACGAAACGCACGACACGAAATATTGGCAAATACATTGCACACACAATTGAAACCTAGAGAATAAACTTACTTCGCATTGCTGATAATAGAGCAAGAAAAAGCGAGACAGAACAAGAAGACGAACTTTGAATCCATCTTGCCACCAGGCCGCCTTTTTTCCCCGTTGCTTATGCAATCGCACTCTTTATACCCGGGATTTTACCAGGGAGAAACAAATGTAGTGCAGCAACTGTTTCACAGGACGGGACAGGGTTTAATTTGTTGTTGACTCGGTGGGGTCTAGGCTCTGGCGCTTAGCGTGGGCGAGAGGAAAGGTGTGCTAGAACAACAGGAAGTGCATACCTAGCCGAGGCCAATGACGCAATATGAAATGAGGGCTGTTAGACCATAGCCCTGGTGCAATCGCAAACTTTGAAATCCGAAATTCGGAACTCGTCTACTGAACTGAAACATATAGTAAAGATTCGATAACGAAGTACTGGCATAGAGGGGAAAAGGAAGCAAATATTTGGTTAATTCCTGGCACTGCAATCGAGCAAGAAGATAATTCTACGTAAATAAAAACATATTCTTTGACGGAACTCTCACGCCAAAATGGGTTGCAAATTTTTAAAGGTTTGGTCTTTGGTTTTCCCTGCTCTGTCCCCTGGATCAGGAAAATTAAAGAACCGACTTACAGTATTTGGCAACTCGAACTTCTAAACTTTCCGTCATATTTATAACAAGTCAAGCCTTCTCATTGTCTTGTGCCAGAATGAAAATGATTGCTGCGAGCACAGGACAATAAGGGCATATAGTATTCGTGTGGTACTCTGGCGTACCTTTCCAAATTTTTAAGAAACATAATAATCTATTGAAAAAGGCACAAATAACATCCACCAGAAATTCACTCTGAAAAAGCATTGTTCCAAGCATCAACCATTCCGCAGATCAGTTGAATCCGATCCGACTGCTGCATTAGCCGAACTGAAAATAACGTGTGGCATACGTATTGCACAGTTATAATTGGTATAGTTATGAGAAAAACCAACACACAATCTGACATCTAGCACAGAAGACATCACAGGCTGGCAGTAAAATCTACGTGGTCACATAAGGGGATGGATGGATGGATGTCCACTTGCCCTACGATAACCTTAGACTGACGAGCATGATCCCCGGTGCCCTCAGTAACTGACTGTGAGCACATCATGTCGACTTCTTTGTCATTCGCTGACATATCTTTAAGAAAATACATAGCATAAGGAAATGAAATGATTTTTCAATGGGATGTGCATAAAGCAAGTGTTCCACACTAAAAAAGTGCGAGGGCGTGCAGTGCTTGTTTGCATGAAGACCAACGTCATAGGAAGTCGGTGTCCAGTTCAGGATGCCCTCGCGTGGAGGTGCTCCCAACGGTACTGTACTGGAGACGCACAGAGGAACGCTGCTGTGTCCGCTAGTTCTCGCACAGCCTTGCTAAGAACGAAGGGTAAAGACAAAACTGGTACGAGCCCCAAAAATCTGAAAAATACATCTTTAAAATGAGAAACAAATCTTGGCATTCGTCGTATTCCAGCTTCGATATATTCTCATGTGTGAACGGCATGCTTTGATGACCATACCGAATGCTTGCTGCATTTCACAGCATTTACAAAAAACCCAATCATAAACCCAAACCCAATCTTTAAATTTCATCATTTACAAAAACTATGTACAACTTATAAACTGCCTCAAAAAAGATAGTCAATAAAGTATAAGTGCAAATTATTTGCAATAAAAAGAATCCAATGAACTTAATTTGCAAATATTGCCGAAAAATGGATCAAGTGACTAAAAATTGACAACTTGCTCATCCACCCCTTCCTATTATGCGACTACAATTCAAGCCGTTTCTAATTGCATAGAAAACCAAACCACATCGAATTCGGATACAATATTATGAATGGACATATCTATATTGCTGCAGCCACTGTAAAAGACTGATCCAAGCACCTCGGCAATTAGGTATATCAACTTCGCAAAAAGCAAAAAATGTCAAAATGTTATCAGTCCCGTTTTCTGTGTGGTCAGAGCGAAATGGCCGATTATTTCCTGCGCACACCGGTTGGATTGTTCAACCAAGGATAGGCCGCTGGGCAGGTAAAACACGTTTTGAACCAACGTTCGCCGAATGGTAGTTGTGTTTGGTAGGAACATCTTTGAGGGGTCTAAAATGTCAAATGCATTTTTAGCTCAATTTATCTTCCGTCCAGCAAGTTTAGGCCATGAAGATCGTTGGAAGAGTGAATGTGAAACTGCATCTTACACGACAGGGTGCTGCACTTTCGGGTTTTCTTTCATTTGGATTGCATTGCCAGGGTGCAAATGAGGACAACTGATTGTTGGTGGTTGGTCGACGCATCCACTCCAACACTTGTTTTTCGGTTACAATCCATACGTCCGGGGTGCGTAGAGTCTGTAAGACAAAGGAAGAAAAACAAGTGCTGACATCAACTCCAGCTGACATGATCGACCGAATCTTGCACACACAGTTGCTCATGGAGAATCACGCTCTGCTGCCATGTCTTGGCCTGCGTGCAACTTTACACTCTCCGTGCTGTTACTAAAACGGACCCCACTGTACACCGTTGAAAAGGGGGGTGCTCGCCACAGAAACACTAGAAGATCCGCGCGGACCGCGCGGCTCGACAGCGACTGATCATGATCGAGTAGACTCAGGAATCGAGTAGACTCAGGAATCTATTCGATAACGCAGCATGCAAGTGATAATTTTTTATGCGGCCGATTGATCAGTTATAGATCAGTCATGATTCATGATCGAGCACCAACACCCCCCAGGTCGCTCTATCGATTAGCCACGCATATTATTATGATCAAGCAATCGATCAGGATCCCATTTCGATGATGCATCAGGGTACATATTACATCATCGTTATATCACCGATTACAGCTGATCAGTCGATAATGCATTAAATCCAAATCGATCAATCGATAATGCAATTATAATGCATAATCGATTGGTCGGCTGCTATCGATTATATATAGGTCCATCGGCCCTGTGGTCATTATTCATCTGCCCTGACCACACTGATTGCACTATCGATTACCCGTCCGTCCATTCTAATCAATAAGAGGGATAACTAGTCGTTAGTGTGATCGCCATGATTAGGACAGACGGACGGGTAATCGACAGTGCGATCACTGTGGTCAGGGCAGATGAATGATGACCACAGGGCTGATGGGCCTACATATCACCAATGGCAGCCATCAATCGATTATGCATTATAATTGCATTATTGATGGATCACTGTGATTAAGGCAGAGGAGCAATCGGCGGTGTGATCAGTGTGAGCAGACCAGACGACTCTCGATACTAAGATTACTGCATTCAGAGGGATAACTAATCGTTACTGTGATCGCTATGCAGTGATCATAGGATCGATAGCAATCTGGTCTGTTCACACTGATCACACCACCGATTACTCCTCTGCCATGATCACAGTGATCACACTATCGACAACGATTAGTTATCTCCGATCACAATGATCGCTGCATCGATTAGTTGTCTGGCCTGTTCACAGCGATTACACTACCGGTTAATCGTCTGTCCAAATCACAGCGATCACATTATCGATACCGATTAGTCATGAATCTGATCTGAGCGATCACACGATCAAAGTCACTCATGCTGATAACAGAGTACAAAGCCTAATCAACTAACCAATTACGACCCAACACAACATCGCCTCCTACCTGTGTCAAGAAGCGGTCCAACGCTTCCATCGATCCATTATTGGGCAAAGTTTGAAAGAATGCGGCATCCAAAGTGATCACGTAGGGGGCACGATTCGTGCGATAAACGCGATTGAAATTGTCCAACAGCATGTTGAATAAGGTTTCCACAGTCTCCTCAGGGGCATCGGCCATAGCAGCTCTGACCATGGCGCCTCGCTTATGCTCTTGTATTTCAGGCAAGTAATATCCGAAGAATTGATTGATTGGTATGACCCACAATCCAGGGAACGATCGATCAGGGCACGGCTCCACTTCGCAACGCCAAGGAATTTGGAAGTCGAGCGTCTGCGGCCAAAAAGCGGGTCCATCTTTGCCAGGATTTGCTGACATGCTATTGTCGTATTGGAATCCATCTTGGCGCATCATTTCGAATTGACTATTTCCACCTGGCGCTAATTGAGGAGCACGCACGCCCTTTATCGAATCGACAGGAATACCACTGAGTTGTTGGAGAATAGTACGCATTCCATTCATTTCTGAACTCCAACGCTCAACTGGCTCGTGGGACAGGGTTTGGTGGCTGGAAAAGTGTCATAGGTCACTTGTGCTGAACCTATAGAGATCATGACGACACACTTGCGGCAGTGCAAAGTGCAAGTGATTTTACACTGGTCGTTGCTGCAGTGGTGTTGACACAATGCACTACTTCAGCACTTGGGTGCTGGAACAGACAGCATTGTAAAGTGACAGTTCACTGTAGCCCCTGGGTTCACTAGGTTACTGTATGTTACGGTGCTCATTGAGTGTATAACCAAGCCTGGCAGGCGCAGGGGAGACTGTGGGACAGGAGTGGAGCAAGACAAGTCTTGCGACTACCTGAAACGTCAACCTGAGGGGTTGAAGTTTCCACGCCAGGGATGTCGATTACTGTCTCCTACTCGCTATGTCCCACCAGCACGAGGGTTACACGTGCCGCCAAAAAGTGTACTATTCTGGATTCTTCCTACTTCTACTGTATGTCGCCTTTCCCACATACCTGATAGAATTGACAGCAATTTCATGTCCATTAAAGTACAACCACTGGACCTCGTCGTAGTTGTTCCATTCATGAGACACGAAAAATGTAGCTTTTACTTCGCATCCATTTGGGTTTTTGAAACGGCCATCAAAAAGGCGTCTCAAATAATTCATGGTTCGCCCATTCAGAGCGTCATCGATACTCAAAACCACCATCTGTGGCACTTCTGCGCTATTGTAGTTGCCAGGAATCTGTGTTCCATTTCGACTGCAATAACAGTCAGGTAATTGGCAAGCGACTGGGTTTTCTGGCAGTGGACACGATTGAGTGCGAGAACTCATGAAAACGTCTAAAACGAATTTTTGAATTGATTTGTACAAGTTCGATCCCATGACAGTCCAATACTTTTTTAAAATCTACACTTATTTTTTGCACAAAAACTTACTTTTGCAACTTTTTCCAGATTGCGTTGTTCCAGCTGGACATGTGCATTTGCCTTGTGCACAAACGGATCCTCCACCACACACTTCGCCATTCAAACAACTCGAACCTGGGGTCACTAAAATGCAGATAATCTTGTTTTATGCCTGGCCACATCCACATGGGTATCTTTTTGTTTTATTGCTGTTGATAATTCATGTCTTTGTGATATTTCCTTGCAGAACAATCGTGAGAAATACCTATTGGAGCTTCAGCGCATTGCAAGTTGACGATGAGTTGCCCGAAGGGGCAAGTGCACACATTGTTATAACAATACGAACCACCATTGCAGACAACCGCACCGCCGCACCAAGAACCTGGTGGTGCTGCGAGAAGATTCGAAAAGAACATACTTCATCCACAAGAAAAATCGATCGATAACCAGCAACCCGATAAAAGCAAGCCGCGCCGCGAAAAACACAAGGTCGGCCAACAAGAATAAAAATTTTACTTACCTTTCCCGAAGTGAATCCTGCTGTAAGCACTTTTAAGTAAAAAGGAATGTCAAGTTAAGTGGACCCCAGATACTCAAAGGCAGGTCCAAACTTCCATGCATGCCAGGACCCCGGAACCCCAAGGGCACCAACCTGCAAGCGTAATGACGACCTTGAAAAGCTCACATGCAAAGCACACGCGCCCAAATTTGTGAAAATCAATTACCAGACTTTTCAATCAGATCTCGTAATTTTCGAGGAATAGAGGAATCGTAAGTCACACACTGGCCATTTTGGATAGTGTGGCCCGGAGGGCATGTGCACAGGCCATTGAAACAATAGGCGCCACCCCCGCAAGCTCGATTTTCAGCACAGGGCGAAGCTGGTGGGACTAAAAAAGGACTTAAAACTGGTTGATGGGAGGAAAAATCAGACTTACCAGTTTTCCATTTAGGGATGCATCGATCGCCATAGGGCTCTTGATCGTTCTGGCATGTGCAGACACCACCTTGACAAGTCGATCCTCCAATGCAGTTGGTATTTTCTGATGGTAAGCACGGGTTTCCAGGCAGAACTGTAATATGAACACTGCACTGGTATCTAGCCGAGTATGCTCATCTTACCTCCCCCATTCTCTCCCACGCACATCATATTCGACGCAACCGTTCCACCAGGACAAGTGCACAAGTCACCAATGCACAGTGCACCACCTGAGCAGACAGTGTGCGCGGCGGATGCCCCGGATGGACATGGCGCCCCTGGTGGAACACTGGAGGGGCCGCGGGCTGCGCTCACGTGGGGACCACCAATATTCTCCCGACTGTGGGCTGGGACCCGAGTGCAGAAACCATCCACGATCACATCACTTTCAGCACATGTGCACAGGCCATTGATACACGTCGAATTCCCACCGCATGCCGTCGTACCAATGACACAGGGGGCCCCGGGTGGAGCTAAAATGGCACAGAGAATACAGTAGCTTACACCTCTTTGAGCCCCTCCTCACATAACGCTGACCAATGCACCCAGATGTCGGTAGACTTGAAAGACCCCTTGGGAAGCCCACTGATCTATAGCAAGGCTAGAATCTCTACAATAGGCAGGAGAGTTTCCCAAGGGAGCTTGAAGGAGGCCTAACATATCAAATCGACCTTCCTAGGAATGCTTGCCACATCGCCCCACCAGTGAAGTAGTTGTAAAGTACAAGCAGTACCCAAGTAGTAAAGTACAAGCGAGCTCACCAAAGTTTCCAGACGTTCCCATCGGAACACACCGTCCGCCCATGGCCTTCAGCCCGACAGGACAAGAGCACACTCCGGGTGGTGCGCACGTTGATCCAAATCCACAAACTGATGGTCCATGCAGATGGCTCGTCATACTCGTATTGCCAATAGTGCATGGGGAGCCGGGTGGAAGGAATCCAGATCCACCACCAATAAATTCAGAGGTCATGCCAGTCGTGGTTGAAATGCAGTGTCCATTTTGATTCAAGGTATTTTCAGGGCATACGCAGAAGTTGCTTCGACATACACTACCACCTGAGCATAGAGTTTGGCCAGGGGTGCACGGAGCGCCCAGCTCCACTGCAACAAGAGTAGTATAAGAAGTGAGAAAGTGATGATCAAATCAAGCCTACCTCCACTCGTACTACCAGGTGCACTGATCGGCGGTGCTCCGAAGCTGGGCACGCATTGCATAGCACTATTGGCCACTGCGCCTTCAGGACACGTGCATATTCCATTCTTACATATCGAGCCCCCGGTGCACGGGGCAGACGGGTCGCACTGGGAGCCGGGGACGCCTTGGATGAGCAAATTGGGGAGAGTTGTGAGCATATTCATGCCAGCTACGCATTGGCCATTGAGGACGGTGTGGCCTGGCAAGCAAACGCACGAGCCAAGGATGCACGTGGAGCCGCCACCGCAGACCAGTCGACAAGAGGGGCAGATATTGGAGGCTTCGCACGACGAGCCTGGGGGAACTAAAAAGCCAGGGTAGTAACCGGTTTAGATTGATTACAAACAATCACGACTGATAAGGAGTTGGTATGAGTGAGCTGCTTTGATTATATAAGTGATCACCTGCAGAATTTTGTAAAGAGCTATAATAAGTGCATAGCATTTACTGGCGTCTCGCAACCATGCACCCAATTACAATGATAAGGTGCTGGACTGCAGGGCGATCGATGACTGATAAGCTCATCCTGCTATCCTAAAGCCTTACTTGTCAGAGGGCTCATTGAGCAAAATCCGTTCACCACAATTTGACCTTGTGCACAAACGCACTTTCCATTGACACAGCTGCTGCCACCAATGCACCCAGTTCCGTCAGCCAGACAGTCGGCGCCAGGTGGGACTAAACATGCCACATTAGTTCACCTTCAATCGCAGATTACAGTACCTACTACCTTCTCGTCCAGGAATCGGGGCCCTAATTTCGGTACTATTTTCACCAATTTCATCACCAGGATTTTTTGGGTCTCTAATTTTCCTTGCATTTACGCTCGTACATTGTTCATTGACAATAATTTGGCCAGTTGCGCACGTGCAACGATCACCAATACAGAAACTGCCGCCGATGCACATAGTGACGCCAGGAGTGCAAGGGTAGCCTGGTGGAACTGTAAGATCACGAAAAAGGAATGTTGCCTTGGTTTTTTTGTTAGCCGTGCAATATCATTCGGGTTTTTATCGAAATTAAATCACTATCAGCTGTTTAAATTCACAGCTCAGTATTGTCTATGTGATTTTTAAAGTAGAATGCCTCAAAGCACGGAAAAAGGGCATGTGAAATGCACGGCTAACAGGAGAACACATACAAGCAGCAGAGTCCGCGTGTCTTACCAGCATTTTGCCGCATTATGCATTGACCATTTTCTGCCATTTGACCTGGCGGACAGTGGCATACCTCAATGAACAAAGAACGAGTACCACACCCGTCAAAGAAGGTACTGTGTATGCTTACCCCGTTCACGCAACTCGAATCACCCAGGCAGATGCTATTCGCATCGCAAGCTAGGCCAGGTAGCACTGAAAGCAAACTTGCAAAAGGCGGGTGCAGCATATCATGAGGCGGGAACTGTACCTGCAGATTGCTTAGGAACACATTCATTGTGCGCGATAACCTGATTTGGCGGACATGTGCAGATGCCACCAATACAACTCGAGCCACCGATGCAAGGCATGGACGGGAGACACGGCTGGCCAGGAAAAGCTGCAATAAAGAGATGCTACGCGAGACTGGGTGTACGTAAAAATGACATACCCCAGTTCCCAGGCTGCCGATTACACTGCCCATCTTGAGCGTATGTGCCAGTCGGGCATGTGCACACCCCATTGTTACAGTATGATCCACCGGTGCACAGTGCAGTCGTTGAGGCGCAGTCCCCGCCAGGAGGCACTGAAACACAGAATTAATGTCCAGCTGAGTGGCGAAGAATGGAATGCTGAGGCCCGCAAATTTCTTACCCTCCCCTATTCCAGATGATAGAACACAAACTTCGTTTTGAACAGTGTGGCCAGCAGGGCAGATGCAAATGTTGTTGGTGCAGGACGAACCGCCACTGCATCGAGTTGTCTCATTGCACCAGCTTCCAGGTGGAGCTGAAATAACTACTGCTAAAAGGGCAAGAGGCATAGTCCACAGGTAGCATACCAAAATTTGATGACCAGGATGGAGTGCACCTTTGGTTCTGTACAATTTGCCCCATGGGACACGAGCAAATGTTGTTCACGCACACTGAGCCACCACCGCATGTTGTCACACCCAGAACACACGGGCCGCCTGGAATAACGGCTAGAATGGAAAAAACAGCTTTGAATGAGCAGCGAGCATGGAATGATGACTTTGTCACCTGCAGCTCCAGTGCTCTGACAAACCCCATTGATGATCATTTGTCCTGGGCGGCACATGCATTGGTTATTCTGACACATTGACCCGCCCAAACAATTTGTGGCAAAGTCGCATGGCTGACCGGGTAATGCTGAAAATAAATAAATTTTATAATCGTATTGGGGCTTACAGAGCTGCATACCTGTGCTCTGGCCACCAGGTCCAGTGCATAAGCCATTCGAGACCGTCTGACCTTGGGGACATGTGCACAGATTGTTGATGCAGAATGATCCTCCTCCGCATGCCGTCTGGGCTGGAATGCATGGGCTGCCTGGTGGAACTGTAAAACACCGAATCAGAAAAAGCAAGAGAGGTGAAAGCGGCTACTTACCTCCACCAGTTCCAAAGACGCACATCTGATTCTCGACCACTTGGCCAGCTTGGCACACGCATACACCATTGGAGCAGAAGGAGCCACCAGTGCAAGTGGTGATACCCAAGGTGCAGAAACCGCCAGGTGGAGCTGAAACACGTAACTGGTGGCAAAAGAAGAGCAAAGAAGATGAGCTCAGCATACCGAACTGGCCACTGCTCCCATCAAGACCAACGCACATTTGGTTTTGCACAGTTTGACCTGGTAGACAAGCGCAAAATCCTCGCTGACACACAGATCCTCCGGTACAAATGGTGCCGAAATCGCATTGCTGACTCGGATAAGCTGCAAGTCAAGTCGAGCGGTCATAAAAGCAGTGGTCAGTCGTTGGCGCCACGGCTCACCAGTGTTCGTAGATCCTGGGGATATGCACACTTGATTTTGTACAACCAGGCCTGGCCCGCATGAGCATTGCCTATCCATACAATGCGAGCCCCCACCGCACGCTGTTTGGCCCATATCACAAGTTGCGCCTGGAGGAACTGCAAAAAGGTTCTATGAACGTACCCGTATAATCCGACTCAGAAAAATAGAGCCTACCTGACATACCCAGAGGCCCGATGCACATGTTAAATTGAGCAGTTTGACCTGTCGGGCAGGCGCATATGTTATTTTGACACCACGAACCGCCAGTGCATATGGTCCCGAAGTCACAAGGCTGGCCTGGGTTAGCTGAAAGAAAACAGACACTCAGCATAACGGGGTGCGAAGGGACTACTTAACCTTTTCGACGATTACAGTGATCATGGAAACCCATTACAGTAATCAGCCTAGGGAGCAGGTCTAGGAAATTTGTCTGAGAGAAAGTTCAGCAATCACTCCGAAAGGGGAAATAATCATTCTAAACAACGGTCAATGCAATCACTGAGGTAATGTACTCGCTGTAGAGAGCCCGATGTGTCTGGTCTGGTGTGGCTCAACAGGTACAGTATTTACATACCTTGGTTAATCATGACAGCAGGCTGGCACTGAACTAGATCATCAGTGATAACCATTCCAGCTGGACAGGCGCAAACTACAAATAAAAGGCCGTTGAAGGTCATAAAAGCAGTGCTTAAACGATGCTTACCTCCATTAATACATCGCGATCCGCCGCAGCATCGTTCAGCATTTGCGCACGAGAATCCAGGTCCAACTAAAAAAAAGTAAGTTCAGAACCAGCTGATTTTTCACCCAGGGTATCTTACCGACGAGTGTGACACAGGTGAAGCCTTGTACCCCACGACCAGGAGGGCACATGCAAAGGCCACCTTGGCAATACGATCCACCAGTGCACACGTCCATTAAGTTGCACGGTTCGCCTGGGTTGGCCATACGACCAGCTGAGAGGGAGGTTGGGTCAGAGGATTCACAGGCTTCAACGCCCGTAGCCACCAAAACCGACCACAACTGATAAACTGATAAGCCATCACAATAAACACCATAAAACAAAATCATGCTGAAACTGAATAATAATCCAGGACATGCAAAAACGAGCTCCATAAGAAATCCCATCCACCTACCTGCATTACAACCATGACCAAAAACCCATCACCTGCCCCGCGCCAAAATCAAATATCTCGCGCCACCTACCTTGCATAGCCACGCATCGTTCACTGACTAAGCTAGTGCCATTCGGGCACTTGCACTGGCCATCCACACAAATCGCGCGTCCCAAGCACTTTTCAGTCAGAGAGCAAGAATGGCCGGGCTTTGGTAGTGGTTCCGACCATTCAATCACACTGCGCTTGCCACGAACAGGCGAAGAGGGACGGCGACGATACGCGTATCGATCATAGGATACTTGTGGGAGAGAAAAAGAAGGTGCTCATCGTCAGCTCAGACTGCTTGGCTCACTTTTATGCAGTGTAAAGTGGTAAGTAATGCCTGAGCATCTTTCTGGGCTACAGTATGACCATATGACCTTACCGACTGGTGGTTCCTGACAACGCTGGTTAATGACCACTTGATCAGCAGGGCATGTGCACACATCACGAACGCATGAAGACCCGCCGCCGCAACGTTCGCCATTGGCACACGATGCAGTGGGTGGCACTAAACAGAGGCAGTTCACGTGAGAAAAGATGGCACTGTTCCACGGGGCCACTGACCTGTGGCTGTCGGCCGGCATGCACCACTAATCACAGTGTAGGTCGGTGGGCAGACACAAATGCTATTGATGCAAACTGAACCACCGCCGCACGTTTCACCAGCGCTGCACGCTGAACCTGGGGGCACTGCAATGCGAATGAGTGATTTTAGACCCTGATATCAAGACTGGTGATGAGCCACAGTCCGAGTTATACCCAAGGATGATAAGAGTTGATAGGACTGATAAAACAAATAAAATAGGACATTAACTTGTGAGCACCTGACAAACTGATAAGAATACCCTTAGAGTACCTGGCGCAAACGCCTTCAGGCATCGATTAGCAACTGTGATACTGCCACTTGGACATAAGCAAAGCCCATTCTCGCAGATTGAACCACCAACGCAAGATTGACCATTTCCACAAAAAGCACCAATTAAAGCATTAGCTGAAAGTAAGCTAACAAAAATTGAACAAAGCAGAAGAGAAAATGCATAAAATGGCTAACTTCGCGATTTCGGAGGTATGGTCGGCCAGGACGGAATTGGAGCATATGGAATCGATGATGGTGGAGTGGGATAGAGATTATAGACGATGGGTGTTTGACATATGCCATCCACTAGCAGAGTGGAGTTGGGGCATATGCACACACCACCAAGACACGAAGCACCACCAACGCATTCGCCGTCATTCACGCATAAGAAATTATAAGGAACTAAAAACGAGTTTTGAAAAAATTAAACAAAATAGCAAGCGAAAATTATAAATGCGAAGGAGAAAATTTCTGAGTATTTTGAAAGACCAAGGCTTACCCATGGGCGGCAATGTACAAAATTGATCGCGAATGACTTGGCCAGGTGGACATTCACATTTGCCCATTCTACACGTCGAGCCACCAGTGCATACTTCGGTGCCTATCGGGCATGGGTTGCCAGGTGACACTGAAAGTAGTAGTTTTTTTGATCGAATGGAGCAAGAAATCGAAGAAAAGCGTGCCTCTAAGTGGATTTCCACATTCTTGATTTCTTATCACCATATCAGCTGGACATTTACAAACTCCATTTTGACACGTTGCTCCACCAGTGCACAGTTCGCCATTGGCGCATGACGATAGGGGTGGTACTGAAATTATTCACATCACAATTGTAAGAAAAGATAAGGCATTTTGCGAAGCAGAAGCAGATGGAAAAAGGAATCACCTCTCCTCTGATTAACGCACTCTTCCCTCAGGGCAACACTGCCTCGGGGGCATGTGCACGTGCCATTGATACAGGTCGAACCACCTGTGCATTGTTGATCGATGGCGGACAGCAGACATAATGAGCCAGGCGACAGGACTAAGCAGAAAGAACAAATAATGGAAAACTTGGGAAAAGACATTCTTCTGGCATAGAAGAAGCTGAAAGCCAGACGCCCAGCACACACCTCGAATTTGTACGCATTCATTTCGGCGTACCACTTGGCCTTGTTGGCACGAGCATCTTCCATTGATGCACCTGGAGCGATCAGTACACAAGGCCGAGGCGTGACAGTAGGAGCCAGGAGGAACTGAAATACCAATACCCATAGCTGCATCAATAGAGATGAAGGAGCAGGTGAGCAGAAATAAGGAACCAAGTAAGAAGGATCAAAAAACAAAATGACAGGTTCAATGAATAAAAGAATGCAAAATAACATTTTATGAAAGCACATACCAGAATTTGCAGCCACGCACATTCCGTTTGCCCACATTTGATTACGACGACACGTGCAGACATTAGCAACGCATGTGGCGCCGCCGGTGCACTGCTCGTTGGTCAGACACGGAGCACCAGCGCCAGCTGAAGGAAAGTGCGGTCAGGAAGCTTTTGTAACCGCGCAAGAATTCAATAAAAAATCATACCAGATGAGTATTGACAAACTTGATTGAAAGCTGCTTGGCCAGCAGGACAACGACAAATGCCATCTTGACATTGCGACCCGCCGATACAAATCTCTCCATTAGCACAGGAGAAATTAGGAGGAACTAAATTGCAATCAAACTATTGCTTCACAAACACACAACACATGCAAAGCTGGTACCTGAAGCCATGAACTGGCATTGCAGATTAATAATCTTGGTCCCGGGTGGGCACATGCAAACATTGCCAACACATTCCGACCCACCCCCGCATCGCTCTTGATTAGCGCACGAAGAACCAGGTGACACTAAACTGACAGCATTAGTGACTGAAGAAGGTCCAATGTCGACCGAGATACCTAAGCCAGGGGTCCTGCACATGGCTCCTTGAGGAACCATGCCATGAGGGCACGAGCAAATGTTATTGACACAAAATGACAAGCCAGTGCACAGTTCTGTCCCAGTACGACAAGCTGCGCCAGGCGGCACTGCAATGAAAAGTCATTAGTACCACAGAGGGAATACGCTTTGTGATAAGCACAAGCAACAATGCACCTTGCATTGGCACTAAGCAGCGATTTTCGCTGAGCAAAGTTCCAGTGGGACATTGGCATATGCCATTTTGGCAAATCGACCCGAGCGTACAGCGATCCGAAAGTGAGCATGGGTAGCCAGGGGGCACTGCAAAAGTTAGCTGTAAGCTATATTAATTGCTCATAAGTTAATTAGGCACTACCGGAAGGCGGGATAGCGCAGAAGCCGTTAATCGATATTTGACCTTCGGGGCACACGCACGCGCCATTTATGCAAACGCTATTTCCACTGCACTGGGCCGTTGGTCCGCAAGGTGAGTTAGGAGGCACTAGACAAAACAAGGCGAGGAAGCCATGTTAGAAGCGGTTAAGCGGGTAGTTGGGTGCTAACTTACCATTGGCTGGTGTGACGCACTGTTGACTCGATTTGACTGTGCCAATCGGACACGAGCAAAAACCATTTTCGCAGTATGATCCACCAACACAGTATTCACCATCGCGACAAGATCCTCCCGGTGGAGACGAGGCTGAAGAGGTGTGTAAAGTGACCCAAAGCCTGCGAACTGTGTTTTCAGGGTGCAGGGAACATTGCGCTCATGCGTTTCCAGACAAATGCAGCAGGAAATTCTTTGGGACTGCAAAGTAATCAGCAAGCTTACCTCTGGTACATGTGCCATGCATGCTCTGAGTTCCTTGAGGACACATGCAAACGCGATTAGTGCAAGTTGAGCCACCTTGGCATTGATTACTGACAACGCATGGCTGGCCAGGAGTGACCAAGTCTAAGCAATCTCCTTCGTACTCAAGTTGGGTACTTCGGCAAACTGCGAAGTAAAATCAAGATTTTTATAAGACACTGAGCTCTAAGTGGAAGCTTACCTGGGCGACACATTCCTGACTTTGGGTTCATCATATACCCTGTTGGGCAGCTGCTGCTGCAAGCTGAAATACAGGAGAATATAGATGGACTCGCACTTGCACTGCCTCGCACTAAAACGCACTTTGCACACATGCTAAGCACAATCTTAAGTAAGCAGCGAAAAAGGAACTTTTGCGCCATAAGTGCACATTCTTCAAATAAAAGAATCCCCACCACCACTTACCAGAACCAGTCCACATTTGGTTGTTTGGACAACGGCAAATGCCTTTATCACAAATCATTCCAGGATAGATGGCGTGGCACTGACTCGAGTACTGACATCGATCGCCAGGTTGCACAGCTGAAAAAGGTTTGGTTTACTGCAGATTTTGGAACCGCAAAGAAATCGATAAGTCATACTCGGCACGCATTTGCCCAAGACTCCGGAATATGTTTGTCCAGAGGAGCATGAAGTGCCTGAAGTGGAAATGTTACTAATAAGGTCAAATAAGCAGACCAAGACTTTTCGATTGCAAAATACCCGCGCTCTCAAGCAAAGCCACTCTACCCTGGCTCGCCCTTCCCACCCTAAGTCTCGAGTAAGGAGTCATGGATTATTGACCGAGTAAGAGATCGCATAAACAAAATACCTGAATTCGCTTACAAACAATTCACAGGATACAAGCCGCCTTGTGCTTGAAGCCCGCGCGCAACCTCTGCAAAGTGCGGTCAACAAGGTTTGTTGACCCAGGGGCTCGAATTACCACCACAACACTCGGGAGGGGGGGGGGGGGACGGGGGGAGGGGTGCATCTGCGTAGGAATGTGTCCCTTATTTGGGTATGGCCTGCATCCAGGTCTTAAAAATACTGGATAGGAAAAGTGCTTACCACACGTTCCATCCACAGCCACAGGCATAGCCTCAGGACATGTGCATTGGGTGAGGAAACACAAGGACTCCTGGTACGATGCGATACATTGCTGTCGATGGGTGCAAGTGCGAGCACCAGGGGCGATCACTGGCTTGCACTCGCCTAATTCGGATATCCATACTGTGCCACGTGTTGTGCAATTACTGTTGACAAAAGCTGAAAATCTAGGACTGAGATTTATTGCTAGAAATGGAAATAATTGTGACTCACTGCAGCGTCCGTCCCCCGTCACCACCATGCCATATACACAGCGACAACGTAAATTGACGCAGAATGCACCAACTTCAGTACCACTGCATTGCTGAGAGTATTGACACGGCTCGCCTGGTCTTGCGACTGCAAAGAAAGCGGTAGAAGATCACGATGAATTACAAGGCTACACTACTTACTGTTCATGCATGCTCCAGCCTCTGATACGTAAACCTGGCCAGTACCGCAGTTTCCTCTTGAAGTCGACCCTGAAGTGGAAAAGTTGTACACCTTGCGTCAATGTTTTTCTGTTAGCCGTGCGTTCAATCTGGCTAGCCTGCGCTGCTAGATAGCACCCTACTGCTGCAAAGTTTAATTATGACCATTTGGCCATGCTAAAATCATAATAACGTTATCGTTTCTATCTGCTGGCCATTGTCAATCTTCCTACATAACACTGCACGGCTAACAGAAAAATACATGCTAGGTAACCTAAAATTTATCCCACACCTCGCCACTACCTGGTTCTAAACACGTCGATCCGGCATTTATGGCTCCATCTCTGCACATGCATGTCCCCATGCAATAAGCGAATGGATTTCCAGCACATTCTTGATCTTGCGAGCACACACCACCAGGTGGCACTGTTCCAAATCCTACTGCTGATCCGAACGATGCAGGCGGCACCTGGGCTGGTTGTATTGCTTGGAAATTGATTACTCCACGCGTTCCGTACGATTTGGCAGCGGGTACTGCTCTTCTAGACGCCACCTCCACTTCGTAGTGGAACACTGGCGACTGGGTCGTGCTAGTGGCCACTGTGCCTATGGCCAGACTTGCACCTACGAGCAACCACAGGTTGGATAGAGCCATTTTATGTAATTTCAATAAGAAAATAGGAGCAGATAAAGTGCTATGACATTTTCCAGCGGGATTTATATATCCGCAGTAACATCTGGCCAAGTTTTAGCAAATTGAGTGCATTGTGGGTGGACCAGCAGGGTTGTGAAATATTGCTTAGCCGGAGGGTATAAAGAAAGTTTATACAAAGCCTCAGCACTCAGCTGGAAGTCATTATTTTAGAAATCAGAGTGGGTTGAATATGTTGAAAATACGGTTGAATCATCGACTTTAGAAAATCTGCTGCAAAAAGCAGAGATAAATAGATGGCTAATTGTTATGACACGTGGCTATTTCCGGCTGGTTGTGCTCTCCTTGGCAACACACAACCTGCCTTATGGACTTACTAGTAGGGACACACGTCTGACCACTGGCCACAGATCCACCAGGACACTCGCAATATCGATTTCGACAAGCAGATCCAGGAAAAGCTGCTGAACATTGGCGACTGTCATCACATCCCAGTTGCCCAGGGTAAATTACTGAAATTACAGTAAGGGTCATTTTCTGCACGACCTACTGTGAGTCTAGAAACTAAAGAAAATGGTTACCAGGTAAGCAGTGTTTATCAATTTCCACGTGCGTTCTCAAGCATCGGCAATATCCGTAACTGCAGAATTCCCCTTGCCCGTAGCAGTCGACGTTACTGGCGCAGGGATTATTTACAGTAGCTTCGCCTGCAAGATCGACTAATTTTATTTTCTCTGCAATAAAATTGTAATAACCGCTATAATTATAAAAAAATTTCATATCTTATTTCTGACGCATTGATTTCTGGTCACTCGCTGATCACCAGTCTCTAACCCAAATAGCTAACCACTAATCCCAAATCCCAATCATAATTCTTGTGATTAGTCAGGCCATGACGTAGGTAAACAGGGGACCACACTGCAATGATCAATTTTGATGCGGACTGAATTATAATCATAATCGATAATCGAATTCTGGTGATAAGTAATCAGAGATTGTGAGCCTGGTCATTATCAGCGATCACTGATAGATCACCATAGCCTGCATCAGCTGTCAGTGATCAGTTATTTGGGGCCATGGCAAATACGAGCAACAAGGTAAAAAAAGTTTTATCATTTCGATAATCATGATGATAAATGTCGTATGATCAAAATGCCGGATCTGATAACCAGCGTCAGAAGCTGACATTGTGACGATCACATACCCTCATTGGGTCAACAGACTCATAATTATCGTTTATCATCGATTATTGCCGATTATTCAAGAACTGAATTTCGGTTATCGATAATCGATAATTTATCATCGATCGCCAGTCATCATCATCGATTATCGATTATTATCGCAGCTTAGTCAGCATAAAAATTAATTATCACGGGGTGGTCACATACATCATGACCTGAATGGCACTAGGATGATGAGGCAATTATCTATAAAAAAACTATAATCTACAATACCGCACAGGCCACGACACAATCATTGTTAAAAGTCACGAATCACAGGGCTCAAAATTTTTGCTAGACTTAGGACCAAATGATGGTTACAGCTCCATCATTTTGACAATCCATTATTCTAAACCTGGTTTGAATGTGTTTTATGCGGAGAAGCCAGAGTGCATAAAAAGCACGGCTAACAGAAATACTGTACTGATAATGATAAGATCGCAATCGCAGGAACACGATAAATTCTGATGATCGCGCCATCAGTAGGAAGATTACACGGGCATGATCAGTATATCCTGATCAATAATTACCGCGATTTCATAGTGATCTGCAACGTAATAGTTTAAAATCCTCACTCGGAAAAGTCCCGCCAGGAAAAGAAAGAAACTTGCCCCTGGGGTCTTATAATTGATAAACCGAGTTTTCAACTCCTAGTGGCAGGGTTTCTGAATGATAAAAAGATTTACCAGGTGCAAAGTAGCAGTGTCCGTTTCGAGGTGAATATGGAGATGCGCATTGGCAGGTGTTATTGATGCAGATGCTGTGCAATGTTTGACACGGGGCCGATGTTAGTGACTCGCTGCACGGTCCGTGAAGTGTGCCCATTGCATTGGCTGAAATTGAGACGCAGTGGAAAAGAACTCTTTCGGGCTTACTTGACTCATTGTGTGAGAGTGCGCTTTTTCTGTTAGCCGTAAAATTTTATATATTGTACTGTACTAGCTTGACTTCCCTGGGAGACAGTCATGCAGACACAAATACTGTAGAGCAGCAAACACTCGTCTGGCTGACCGTGACATACGCTGTGTATTTCACTTGCTGCAGCAACGAATTGCATCTAAAGCACGGCCAACAGAAAAACCTCCGAGCCACATGGACTAGTTTACAATTTATACTCCCTCCCAATTGTATGGTGTCTTTCACCACCCCCTAAAGTCCTTCCTCATTGTGTCTGAATGACCAAGTGTTCTCCACAATCTTGGCGCCTGAATCAACGAAACGATCTGCCTCCAGTGTATGCTTAGGGGACAGCTGACACAAGTCACGACAGGACGATCTCACGTCGTGGCACAATCTGTGTAAACACACGAAGACGCTGTTGAAACGCGAGCCCCGTCTAAGACCAGAAATGGACATGGGGCAAGCACCTATCACGTAACACGTGTCGTAATCAACAGCCTAGCTACTGTATGTGAAACCCGGGACGAGGCACGAAAACAAAATCAAGGCACCACTTACCTGCCCCCATCGATATTATCGTTGATAAAAAAATGAGTATCCAAATATCAACTTTCAGGTATCTCTTCGTTGTGGCCATTCCTTTTTTACATGTGCAAAATTTTGCGTAACCTGATGAAAAATCCAGACAAATCAAATTGCAGAAAAATCGATCTAATCGATTGTCAGTTCAAATCTCGCGACCACCAAGAATTAATCGGATATGAGCTCGCAATAATAATTATAATCGAAAACCGATTCCGTTGCGGTCGCAAATTTTGAAAATTATATGATAAATAAAACGAAAGGCGGGTGGACAAATCCAAAATGCAGACCTTCTTTTGAGGCCTTAAAAGCTTGCACTAAACTGTCTTAAATCGAATGAGCGGGGAAAAGAATAAAATGTAAGCGGCCAGTTCAGTCACGCTTTAAAATTGAATTGTTCAATTATTCTAAGAGTCCGAAATCCGGTAAAGCGTGGGTTTGGAGGTCGTAACCGGATGGCCGAGGTTGGTCGAGACGTTGGGACGACGTGGTTTGGTCACCTTTTGTCATCCTAGTTCCCTAGGTCCTAGGTCAACGAAGAAAATCCGAGTAAATAAGCCTTTGCACTACCAATTCAACGTTCGGAGTTTGAAGTGGTAGAGGTTGAAGGAAATGCTTATTTGAATAGGGTTCCTTGCAAGTCCCGGTGTACAAAGCGAATTGTTGTCCTTTTGTCGATTGTTTGATCCCGCGGTCACTCTGGTCACTCGGTGAGTAAATGACCAAGCCAAAGAAATAGTTCCAAAGTAAACTTACAAGCACGAATTGCGCTCTAGGTCGACGTGCCGACGAGCTACGTTTGGTCGAGGCGATACTAAAGAGAAGGCAAATTTGGTCTGTTTGTTTCTGCTTAGACAATAAAACGAAGCTGAGTGAATTGTGAATAGTCTAAACATGAACACAACCAACAGATTCTCCCTCTTTCTCCCAAAGATGACGTGCCAACCGATGCTCGAGACCAGCGCGTCGTGTCCAGATGCAGATGTCTCCACCGTAAACGTCACCAACCACGTCCATACCAAGCACGAGCCTCGGTCACATCGCTGTGGCTGGGGACGAGGAATAGAGCGGCCGATGCCGCTGTGACACAGCTGCCATGGCCGCCCGTCTCGTGCTTGTCCCCATGCAATAAACAATGCCCCCATACATCTCGGATAAATAGAGAAGGAAGATTGAATGAAAAAAATTTTAGTTCATAAGTTATGGCAGTTTTTGTATCAATCGACTTGAGCAAACGCAATTTTAAAAAGTGATAGCTATGATAAAATCTTTTTCCTTCACTTCTTCAGAAATATTTATTTTTGTACTGAGATTTCGATTGCTGCTAATTGTCTGACTAGAGTCCATAAAAAGGCGCGAAATTCAAATCTAACGAAAGTTTGCTCGCTGAAATCTGAAATGTAGATAAGCATGGGTATGCGCGCCTTGAAACATTGGATAAGACCCAAGGGGCCGTACAAATGACGTCTCACGCCAGGGGGGCGCCTAAAAAACGATCTTGTACGACAGGGGTGGGGGGGGGGGGGTCAAGCCAAATACAACGTCGTGTATGCACTGAATATTCCAGGTAACTGCCGCCTGTGCAGACTGGAAGATGCTGATAGCAACGCCAACCCAGGGCCTGCTATAGGTCCCAAACCCACACAGATTCCAGTGGGTGTTATGTCCATGGGCATCGGCTTGGGTTGGGTGGACTTTGAATTTCTAAAAGTGAATATACTGTATGTGGTGACAAAGTTGGGGTGGGTTTTGGTTCAGGTTTAAAGCATGGCGAGGGCCTTGGTTTGAGCTGAATGTGGCCCTCGAGGGTCTGGGCTTGGGCTGGCGGGGTGTGGTTTCAGATTCAATGCTGGGCTTGGACGCTAACTCTTTTTGTAGGTTTTTTACCTGGTGTCCTCGAATGGACTTCAAAATTTTTGAACACGTCAGAAAATTTTATTTAGATATTCCCCAAAAAACCAATTCTGAATGGGAGATCAGATCTGAGAATACCAAGTAAGCTCTTGCCACTTACAAGGGAACGTCATCAACCGTTAATTCGAACCTTAAAAAAACCAAAATAGTAGTTTGTTTCGAGGTGCAAAACCGGAAATCTGTGGAAAATATTAGAGGCGTCAAGCCAATTGGTCAGCACTGGTCAGCGCCTACAGTCTGCCAGATATTTGAACTTTTATTTGAACAGGAACCGAGCGTTAAGAAAAACACGCAGGGTTCTTTCCAAACTGGATTTTTTGGTTTCAGGCTTTGAGTTTAAGCTTTCTTTTTTCCTTAAGAAACCCAAAAAAAGTCAGGAATTCAAAAATTTCACAGGACTTTAGGCGGTGACCGCGGCTGGCTAGTTGGCGAGACGCCTCTGATATTTTCCACTAAGCTTTCTTTTGCACCTGGGGACACATTGCAATTTTTTTTTGCAAAGTTCGACTTTACATTTGGCGATGCTCCCTTGTTAATTGATCAGTTTGCATTGATCTTAGGCAGTCTAGAGGTCTACCAAATTGAAGCTGAGGGTGATTTAATAATTGTTGAATCACAAAATTTGCTAGACCGGTGGTGTTTTTTTCCATGTCAAGTCATTTACTGTCGTCAAGCATCGCTATTATGCACTCGTTGGCGCAGCACACAGTGTATAGTGTAGTGTACGCTCACGAACTACACGAGAATATACAGTAAGTACTTTGATAATTACTTAGAAAAAGGAGTTCCCGCAACGATGCTTTCAAAACATTTTGGCCTTGAGCTGTTAAAAAAAGTAGAATCAGAGACGAGAACTGGCACCGCGGTCTTTCAATCTTGGGTAAGACAAGACACAGATTTACTTAAAAATCTGGCTGATCAGAATCCGAAAAAAATAATTTTAAACAAATCAACGACATTTAAATAACAGCGCAATTTGAAAGGAATAGCAATATATGGATAAGTGTACGGGTACCTGGTCTTCAATATGGCACTCGGCTTGTTCGGACACATCAACAACTTATTCTCGAACGGGCACTCTTGCGTCGGCAATAAATCCTCCAAATTCATATCCGAATAAGTTTCCTCGAAAGATTCGGACACGCGATAAAACATTCTGGTCAAGGTTGTGTTAGTGCTTGAGGAAGGCATTGGTTGTCCGAGATCGTCGTAGGTTCCATAGGCGAACATATCGACTGTGGTGCCCTGGTATTGCATTTGTACTGGTCGTTGTATGTCCAGGAACACACCGTAATCAAGAAATAAAGATGGCGCCACAATCTCGCCTATTTTAGACATATCCTTGTACAAATAACCGATATCTCCGTCGTGATCATAGGGAATCAGGCCGCCTCGACGAGTGCTGCCTAATAAGGTGCCGTAATCGATCCAATAAGTCAAGTTTTCTCGAGTCATTATATTATGCAATCCGAATAGCATATGTCGAAGATTGTAGCGCGTCGATTCGTTGGCGTAACATGGCAATTCGCCGTGGCTTACATCGTAGAGGTAAGGCAAAAATCGATAACTGAAATATATTGTCAAACAAATAATCCCAAATATTATACTTCTACGGGTATTAAAACGGAATTTTCGAATTATTAACCGCATTTTGCAAATCATTGCTGACGAAAAAGGCTAGATGCAGGGCACTGCTTAAATAAAATGTACAATATCGACGCCTGCAGGAGACCCCAACAAAAATATTGGCCAGGGAGCATAGGCAAACTGGCTGTGTAGCGTAAAGTACTGTACTGCAGATCGGTCGACTGAACACTTGGGTACACTGGAGCGGGCGTCAGAATCGAATAACGTACAGTACAGAAGCAAGATGCGCAAAGGATAGAAAAAACGAATGGAATGCGTATTTTCAAAAAACTTCTTGTCGGCAAATCCATTACTTGGTGAGGACTCGCCTGAAAATTATTTGAAGTGTTCATGTACATTTTTCACTTCTCACATTAAAAAGTTCTCATGAAGATGAACGCTGGTCAAAGACTGCCAACGTGGGGTAGATTATTTCGATGTTATGCTTTCTTCCGACTTTGGGCTCATATAGTTTTATGCAACTCGGTCTGTGACTTCGAGTGGAAGGTTGCCAGGATAAAGGAACTGACAGACAGGATACGACGTACGCATGTTGTACAGTATATGGAGGAAGCCAGCTCAACAGCGCAGTACACAAAAACTGAAATTGATTAGATCTGGAAGTCCGATGAAAGCATACACAACGGTGATTTTCAGGCAACGAAATCTTTATGCAACAGCGTGAGTGTAGGGGATTTAGTTAATGCCCGCTGAACTTTTTCAAATAGCACCTGATAAAATAGCGCGACATTTCTTTCCTTTTCCATAGTGTAATGCAGAAATATCGAGCCTGCACCACTTGTGTATCGTTCGCACATCCACTGTTCTGACTCCTCTCAGTAACAAAATAAATGCGCGATTTCTAGTACGAAATTGGTGTAATGAAATAACAACGCAAATTCAAACTGCAGTATAACCTACAGATGTAACTGCAGTTTATACCTACCGTATAAACTGCAAATGTTGATACCGCATACCATATATAATACCACAAACCAAAAACATACCATATATGATACCACAAACTGCAGATCAGATACGGTATAAACCAATACATACATACTATCGTATGCCCACGACATAAGTGTATACATAGAATATACATACTTCGTGTACATATATTTTCACGTACTAATGCCAATTATATTTTTTTACCTGTCAATATGTACTAAAAAAATATATAAAGAAAAATTATCAATATATATGCGCAACTTCAGGACATATGTACTGTACATATACAAATCTATATATTTGCACGTATATATATATATAATAGTAGGTTTATAATCATTATATTATGTATATTATTATTATGTAATTTATTATAAATACATAACTATGATAAATATACATTACATATTCATATACCGTTATGTCCAAAAATTATATATATCTCATATTTATATGCAAGTATGTATATGAATATCTGCTCATTTGTTTATCTGCATGTTTCCACAGCACATATATACAATATACATGTATAATATGAATATGATTCAAGTAAAAGATCCCAACCCGATATATATACTTATTTTTTCAGTAAATGAATAGAACCGATATATAAATTGATATAGATATATGATTTCAGTGAAAGAATACGACCCGGTATATACATCGATACATATATACTATTTCAGTGAAAGAATACAACCCGATATATACATCGATTTATGTATTTGTACATTCCATGTGTATATAAAAAGTATATAAAAGCATAGTGCGCAAGATAGTTGAAAAACTTGAACTTTTCTGCGACAAAAAGTCATCTCAGCCCTTGTTTTGTGCATGTACCTCTATGATCAAACAAGTCAATCCTCTTATACATTGCTTACACAGCCACCGTGGAACAAAAGAACAAGAGGAATTTTTAAACTCTTCTTTAAATTTGCATCATTTCCAAAACCACACCCGACCTAAGATCTATTCCCGCCAACTGTCTCGTCTAAGGTGTCTGAAAACAATCGCCAATGTTAGCCTGTGCCTGTTAGCTAGCGGCACGTTGATGACAAAGTGCGAACAGTTGTCAAAAAATCAGCACTTTTAAACATGTTAAAAGTCGTAGTAATGCCGCTAGCGAACTGAGTTAAGCTAGAAGGTTTGGAAATGTTTCAGGAAACGACATAAGCCTCTTGTAGCTTGCTGCCCACTAAGCACTACTGCAATCGAGATTAGAAACAAGAGTAGCCTGGCTATCTCATCATGGCTCCACATGATGGGAGTTCGATAGCAGGGGGAATTGGAAGAGTGTGCTTTACAGTCGAGGCTACTATGCCGAACTCCATCACAATTACATTATCGGCCGCTTGTGTCTCATTATTGACAGCTTTTTGTGCAACTTTATTAGCTTCGGCTATGATGTAAGAAAAATAAAAGATAAGTACATAGTTTCTCTTTGGTTTGAAGCAAATGTTTTCAGATATAATGGTTTAAAAAGACATCAAAATGAACGCCGATTTTGTGTTTTGGTCGCTCTGACTTTAGCCAATATTGTATCTGGTGTTTTATACTTTGATAAATATTGGGCTTTAACGCATAAAGTGGAGCCGACAGTGAAAGGGGATGTGCTCGCCTTGGTACCAACGGCAGCTACAACCAGTGAGAAGCCATCCCAGCAGCTGATTGTTGTCTCGGTGAGTGAACAAAGTTCTTTTCCTCACTTTAAAGATACTGTAGGATAAAAAAAATTGAATTCAGCGGATTTTAAAAAAATTGTGTGCACAATGCTAGTCATGAGATACATCACATTGTTTCATGATATGATTTCATCTGAAACTTTATTTTACTCGTCGGTAAAAACTGGTTTCAGTTTGAAATAAGATTAGATCCATTCTGATGGTCTGGTAGTTTTCGACACGACCCCACCGACAAACAGATTTAAAATCACTTGAGAAAACCTGAACTTACTTTGCTGTGGTAAAAAGCAGTTTCAGATAAGGATACTACTAGTCGCAGATCACAGAGTGATACTCCCTGATATCGCTCTGTTAGCGATTCAAAGTCGCCAAAAAGCTAGCAAATGTAAGCAAAGCACCCTGATAGTTCTCAGTAACATCACGCTACAAAATTTTTGCATGAGAGTAACAGAAAACTGTTTTTTAGCCTGCACTTTGCGAAACATTGCAATTTTTGCAAGAATTCGCATTTTGTTCAGTCATCATTTGGTTGAGTGCTGAATGCTTCCATTTGATCAAAGCCACATCTTTCACGCCCATCATATATGGTCAGCCATACCGGTCAAACTTTGGTATCTGGCTGGTACCTGGAATAAGTATGTTTTGCAGGTGATAAGGCGATACTGTACGAATGGCAGGGCTGATATAAAAATAGAAAATGCACACGATGATGTATTAGGGCTGACTGATAAGAGATCTGAAACTACAAAGCCAGATATAATAATAGTCATTGCTCTTGAACTGGCTGAAAATTATAATGGAAATCAGCTGATAGGCAGATAAGTTTATTTTTTCATCTGATCAGCTAATCTATCAGCTTATCAGCTGATAGGCTTGCCTATCTGCCTATATAGCCTATCAGGCAAGCCAGCCAACATGATAGGTTGATAAGCATATCATGCTCGTAGCTGATAGGCTGATTGGTCAAACAGAGGCTATCCCGAACAGCTTTGTGACTGCGGTAAGTCAGTTGCTGATTTAAATTGACTGCCTTGAGCACTTGAAAACCAGTTAATTCGTTTGTAGCTGACTAGCTCTTCCGCATTTTGCTTGGTCATCAGCTGATAACAGGCCTGAGTGGTCTAATGTTTCCAGACAGCACTGAGAAAACGTCGCGCCGAAATTGGACCCACAAAATTTAGAAATGACGATTAAAACGACTTGGTAGTTCATTTAGCAGAAAATATATTCTAACTTGCTGATGCACCATAACTTCACAACTCATGTGAAGCCTTTCAACTCTTTTCTGTTCCAAGCAAATATTTTTAGCATAGTAAGCAAGCCAAATTTTTTAAAACCAGCACGCCTTGTCATGTCATGAATTACACCACAAGTGGAATCTGACTGCAGTTCCACTCTGTGATAATGATCCCTGAGCATAATACTGTACTTGTGTGCGAGTGCAACTTGTAAGAACTCATATCCACTAGAATAATCTACAGTCATATTTAGTGTACCCATTCACGTTTACTGGACTCTGGCTGATTTTCAAACTTGTTCATCGCGAACATTGGCTTGGGTAAGTTTTTATCTCTAAAAAAAAATGCTCACATGTTTTTCGTTCTCAGATGTTTCGAAAGAAACGATTATGATCTGACCACGAGCATCCCAAACAGCTTTGTGACTGCGGTAAGTCGGTTCTCGATTTAGCTCGACTGTTCTGCACTAAAAAAAGCAGTTCACTCATTCGTTTGTAGCTGACTTGCTTTTTCGCATTTTGCTTGGTCATCGTTTTTTGTATGCCCAAGTATGTTAGGCGAGGGCAAACGAGGTAAGCCTGGCTCATCAAACAGTAAGCCGGATTGACTCAAAACAATGAAAAAAACGGTTTCAGGTTTGCACCATGTTTGATCAGTTGGCTGGCAGTACAACCATTGCAAGTGCTGACACTTTTACAAACTATGAACTTCATTTCGAGGAAATATGATTTATATTATGGTGAGCCGCAAGATATGGCCTACCAAATATTGCACATCAGCTACGGCATGTGGATTGTGGTTCTGTACATTATCTTACTGGTAAGAAAAAGCCCCAGGTGTTCATAATATCCTCTTTCAGAAACTATTTTCTATTATTTCTATTTGATTGACCCTCTTTTTAAATGAATTTCACTTTCAGATTCAAGATTGGCGAAAAAATCTAAGAATGATGCATTTTATAATATAGGCTGTAAAAAAGACGTGATTATTGATATCTGATTATTTTCTTAGTCTCATAGGGGTTTCAGAAAATAAAATGAAGGGATTCTGTAAATTTAAAAATGATTGTAGTTTATTATTTGTCTTATGCGGAGGTATGACTTTTTGTGTACAGTAATTTAGTGTGTGTTCGGTCTGCTTCATACTGAAGTGATTTTTGGTGTATTTGTCAGAATAGTTTAGAAGGCAAGAGGGTAACTTGGAGATAATTCTGGTCTGACGGCCGCTTATTTTGAACTGTGAGGGCTAGTGGGCCTCGTGCAACAGATCTGAAGGCTGTACTATTTCAAGTATTTTTTCTTAACATCAGTGCTAATAATAGATATGGGGTTTGGGAGGGGTAATGACTGAACCAGAAAGTTTTAATATTTGGATGCTTCAAATGTATTTACGATGTAAGAATACCGACCTCGCATAACAGTCTAGCCCCAGAGATATAGAGCGATGGCGGCGACAGAATTTCATAGCGGTCTGACTGGTCGCTGAGAGGGAAAGAAGTCAGGATTCATGGTGTGTCGTTGATCGCACTTTGTTGTACACTTCTTTCTTGTGTGGCATTGAGCTGATCGGGAGACCAGTTTCAAGCTGCACCACGGGGAGGTTGTCACATCGCAGCCATCCTGATATACAGACCTATCTAGCGATGGCCAAGACCAGCGTTCAACGAGACCAGCAGGCGTGGCCAACAACATCCACATTCCCTGGCAGCTGGCTCACTGGCGATGACAACGGGGGCAATGCAGCCATGACCATCATTCGTCAACGAGCAGCCAATCGGAATGACGAGACACGCCCAGCAGCGTGCTTATATGTGTAGGCTGCCAGGGCAGTGTAAAGTGTCAACAGCGCAGCAGACTAGCGAGGGCAGTGTAAAGTGGCGAGAATGTACCACACTAGCAGGCTGCCAGGTCAGTGAGGAATGGCGAGAATGCAGTATTCTTTGTCAGAAAAATATGATGGTGTCACGCGATTGGTCTGTCTATCGATCGTGGGCTTATTTTGCAGCGTTCGAAAGATGGGAGGACGCCTCCGGGGGCGATTCTCGCGCCAGGGGGCACCATCGGCGGTCGATCGGTTGGTGCGTGGGTAGAAATGGTGGTCAGTGATTGGGGAATCGACATGGATCGATGATAGATTGATCAGGGAAAGGGGCAGAGTGAAAAGGGAGTATGGAAGTGGCTATACTACTACATGGACTCAAACTTTTGAAAACCCCCTAAAATACGTGCGTGCTGAATGTGAATATCATACTCTTTTAAATATTTAGACATCGACTTTACATACTGCATCTTTAAGATGGCTCAAGACCTTTAAACGTTTTAAATCCACGCAATATCTTTGGTACAAATTCTTTTTCGCTGTCTCTGACTAGCGCATTCACTTTCTGTACTTCCCTTGGCTGTCCTTATTTCCTCCACAATAGCCTCAGGCCCGACTATACTGTAGTATTTCAATTATGCCTGTCAAGGAGTGTCTTTTGCTAACTCATTGTCAGTCCAGGCCCGTGGTAACTTGTGCTCTGCCGTGAGAAGTGTTTTAAAAAAAGCAGCTTATTGCTAATACAAATACGGCTAATGCAGTATTAAAAAAATATGGCATACAGCAATAAAACTTGAAGGTCTTTCCACGAAATTATTAACATTTCATAACGATTTCTTATTTCGAAAATTGCCATAAAAAGAAGCTACACGGAAAAATATAGAGCCCTCTCCTGTGTTCAGAAAGAGTTAAAATTTGCAGGTGATAAAAGTATAATTGGCTAAAACAGAAACAAATTTAACCTGTTTCTCTTCTCAGAAATCTTTCTTCAAGAAATGTTCTCGTTTCCTTTTCCGAAAAACCTCATTCACTCACTCTGAGTTTCGTGTGTGTCTACTCTTTTTCTCACTTGGCCGCAGCCCAGCGCAGAGAGGACGTGGCCTTTCACTCAAATGTGAAACAGCTGATTGAGTTTCGTTAAGACGATTTTAGCTGCTTCCAAAGCTTTAGGAGTTAAACAATTTCACGTTCTTGCTGGCCCTTCTGGCTGTTGGTGGTAGCGCCAGATGCTGGGGAGAAGGGTTACGTATCGGGGTTAGCTTAAATTAGCTATCTTTCCAGTCAAGATATTTCACTGTGGTCTTTAAAAAAGGAATATGGACTACGGGCAAGGCGATCAAGCCTTTTTGAATCGACTGTCGCAAGAAGAACGACAATGTCAGCTGCAGTGGAGTATGGCAGAGGCCATGCATACGTTGGAAGATAGTAAGTCTGATCAAGTTTGTTTTGACCTTTGCAGCCGAGAGACTGATCCTAAAAATGCACTAAGCTGTAGCGGGGGGGGGGGGGATTTTCACAATAAGCAAATCTGGAAAATCTGTCATCAGTTTCAGGACAGAAACTCAGGTCATTTCTACGAAGACCCAAGCTCTGCCATGCTGGTAGATGACTACCAAAGTGTGCATGGTGTCTTGTTTTGGTAACAACAGTTCAGCCCAACCTTCCAGATTATATACACCTAGCCAATATTAGATTTGGAATAAGCTCAGAATCAGAAATCAAGAAAATATGCATAAAACTTTTCTCTGAGCGGGATTCGAACCCGCACAGCAATTTTTTTTCTCTGTAGTGCAATTGTTTTTTGCTTAGCTACGCCTTGCATATGCACACTTTTTTCATTCTGGGAGATTTGTTGTCAAGGCATCATTAATGAGCCTGCTTTCCCGAGTCGTGCTTGCTACTCCACATAAAAGTGTGATTTTGTTCAGGTAAATCTCCATATTGCAATATTACCTGGGATTCTATACTATGCTGGCCATTGATTCCTCTCAACAGAAGTATTCGCTTGCCGTGTCCATCGACGCCAGGACTTCAGCACGAAGGTAAATATCTCAGTCAAAAAAACACACTGAAGAGAAACAATGGCTCAGAGCTGACACTATATTGCAATTATATTTTTGAAGGTTGAAGAATTGCTATTGATTAAGAAAATAACATTTCAAAACTATTTTCACAGGTTTTGCTGAACGACATTGCCGTCAAAGAGGGCCTCTCTTGAATAATGGACGTGTCGAGGTGGTCAGTTGGTCAGATTATTCACAATGTTTTAACACAGAGCTATCGACCATGGGTTCTGCTGGTCGAGAAACTGCTTTTAGTCAGCTCGGGTCGATACATACTGACGATATTGGACATTGGGCGTCGGCTGATGTGCAGGTATCATGAACCAGCCTTTGGCCTTTTTTATGCTCTTCCGTTAGCCGTGCAGTGCAGGCAGAACAGCTGCTCTCTAAAGTGCAGGCTGCGGAAAAACTACACAGCTGACAGAAAACCTCCAATAACAAGCATGTTTCCATATGTAGTACTCGCGATTGTAGGGTGCTGTAATGGAAAGTGTGGCAGTCATCGAACGAGGAGCAAAACAACTGGAGACGATCGGGTTGCTTCTCACAATTTTTGTCATTTGTGCAACCATTTACATATTGTATCGATGGAAGTAAGTCACATTTTTCAGCTTCCTAATCGACAGCATTGTACATTCTCTTTTACTTCCTGTTTTGCGACTTATCACAAAGATTCGATGTGAAAGATTTCTCATTTTAGAAGGTTCACTCTTCCTGAAAACCTGATTCGAATCTACGTTCTGATATCAGTCCTGCTACTTGCCACTGTCAAAGCTGTTGTCATGCTGGATTTGACAACCACAGCTGGCTCTTCTTTCGCTTCGCATACAGTAAAAATTTTCATAGCTTGCATCGTTTTACATTCTAAAGGCTCATTCTTTCAGCGTGGCTGGTGCGAAGTTTGGCATTTTCTGTTGGAATTTTTTAAAGCTTCCTTGCACTTTTGGTTTTTCTTTCGTTGTTTCGCCTTATTATGTATAGTTTTCGTGTCTTGGAAGAAGAAACGGGCGTTGAAAGAATGTCCATATCTATTCGCGGGATGGAGTAAGCTGCCCCTAGTTATGTTTTCTAGCCAATGTTTTCCCCACTTAATATTTTTAGTTGCACCGATTTTGACAAGCATCACTTGGCTCTCTGGATTGATCATTGGTGATCACACTGGCAAAGGAGTCTCGTAAGTGTGTGTGAAGTTGCATCCTTGAAGGCCCGCTGAAGTCTGGGCTCAATGAAATCCTGCACCTGCCCTCTCTCGTGCTCAGAAAGATCAAAATGCTTTAAAATTTGAATTCGCGCAAAACTCCCTCTCCACACTCAGTATCATGCTGGAATGGCCATGGGTGCGCTTAAATGCCACACGGCTGCTCGGTAAAGAAAAGTAAACCAATCACTATGAATAGAAGACTTTGTTATTGATGCGCTTCTTAAGATCAGATCTGGTAAGAAGAAAAATTGGAATTTTATCATTTAAAAAGTTTTAAAAAAAGCCTAGCGGCTGTTTAAACTGGAGAGCCGCCTCTTCCAATGGTTCGTCAGTTGGATATTCTGAGCTCATTGGCATTAGAACTGTTTCGTATATTTTTATTCGCGAATAAAAAAAAACCGCTTTCCGTTCATCAAAAACCTAGATTTCTATGTTTTCCGGGCAGACGTGTGGCCTTAACATCACTATACTATATGTGATAAATCACTGGCTCGCACCGACGCTTGCGCCTCCTACTGGTATGAATCAGTCATCGCTGCCGGTGTCGCGTCAAAAAATGTCCGCATCGTAATGTGCCCGCTTGCTAAATTAGGAAAATAAAACGGAGGACACGCCATGAAAGCCCGGAAAGGAATGATAACAAATGAACAGCGCCAAGAGGCATGAAATCAGTCAAATTTGAACAGTCATCGTGTTTGTGCCAAACCACCATTACTTTGAATTTGCCGCCAATGAGGTCCGCACAGGTGCGCAACATAGTCAGCTTGCCGCATTCTAGCAGACAGAACCGATGGAGACCTGATGGGCGGCAAATTCAAAATAATTGTGGTTCCGCCCTAACATGATGTCTATTCAAATTGTCCACATTCAACTGCTTTCATTCTTCTTGGCACTGTTATTTTTTATTATTTCTTTCTGGGCTTTCATGGAGAATGCCGACAACGGTGACTTATTCATACCGTCAGTGCGAGCCAGTGAGTTGACACTTATGCCGTGGGCATATACACGCGCATATGTACATTTCAACACGAACCTGAGCGTGGAGAGGCCGCTTGGCGCGAATTCAAATTTCACGGCGTTTTTATTTGTGAGCCCGAGGGAGGAGGGCAGGCTGCAAGAGTCAGAGTTCCCAAATGTTTTAACAGAGAATATACTTAGCCCCAAAAGCATAAAACATTGACTTCAATGGTTCTTTAACGTTGCGGTTTTGCCAATTCTTCTCTGCGCCTGGAAGTACAGCCAGAATGATCGGGCAGATCAAACAGTTTATGCATTTGTTCAATGAGTTGCAGTAGAATCCTGTTTCAGTTGCCCAGAGCTCTACTACCACACGAGTGAATATTGGTCTGTTTTGCTGCCCCAGCTGCTAACTTTACTTGTAAGTCTGATTTATCTTATTCTGCCACTTTTTTTAAAACAGTGCAACAAATGTTTTTTTAGTTCTCAGCTGGATGTTTAACAGCAGGCTTAACATTAATTTTTCGACAATTTCATAAAGCTCAATCCGAAGTGCACGTGGGCGATGGTACATTGATCGAATGTGGGGAAAATCAGCAACTGTCACCGCCTTGCTTGGAGGCTGATGCAATGCTTTCAGTATCGACTATGTCTTCAACAGCTACAATTTTGAGCGATTTGAATCGCCATAAATGGCAATTGGTTATTGAATTTATTGTGCTTTTCTTATTGGCTTTACCATTCGCCTTGGAAATGTTCGTGTATGCGCCAAATGCACAAAATCTACACGTTGTGGCGACTTTGAATTATCTTGCATCATTTTTCTCCATGTTACAAGGATTATTTATATCGATTTTGTATGGTTTCGCCCAGGTAAGTCTAAAAAATGACTAAAAGTATCGCCTAATCGTAAATATGCTTTTAAATTTTTGCAACACCAAATGCAAAAAAGAACCTGAGTGAATTTTACTAACTTTCTGAAATTTTTCAGATATTTATCCCAGCAAATGGTCATAGAAATTCTGTGGTTCTTCAAAAATTCGAAGGTCAAAAGTTCGACGAGTAGACTTTGTGAGCTGTGCGTATCGCACACTTGGTTGCCTATTTGGGCACGTTCCGTGAAATCGGTTACCTAGACTCCTCATCGATGTATCAAATCCATGTTTTGTAATGAAACCAGACCCTTAAAATGAATGCAATAAATAATTAAAATTGTGGGACTTGAACGGAATAAAAAAAACGCTAAGATTTTTTTAAGGTTTGTATGAAAAATTTTTTAACTTCGATCTGCTGCAGGAAGGCGAGCACAATTTATTTGGATCTGATGGAAAATCAATATTTGGAATGACAAAATGACGCGCGCACTCCTGACGACAGCATGAATTTAAAGAAATAAGAATACAAGGTTTGATTCTTCTGTAGCGACAGCCAAATGCCACGACCTTACAGTACATTACAATGAATCTCGCCGGGCCCGCGTGATGCGTTGTGGGTTGTCTTTGGTTTGGGGAATTTTGAATATGGCGCCAATTCGTTGCCTGTGTCTCAGGTATGTCTGTTTGTGAGCGCGACAGTCTGGCGTGGTAATCAGAGCTACAGAGTTGAGGAGGAGAGCTCGCTCGCTCTCATCGTCAGTCTCTCGTATGGCTGCGAGTGTAATATTTGGTTGTGTTTTGATTGGGCCTTCAGTAAAGTTTGGCATCTCGTGGCGTGTGGTTTGTTGGCTTTAGGACTGGCAATGAATCCGTGGAAGGACAGTGAGACTCCGGCATCACTGAGCGGCGGGCATTCCGCCACTCTCCGCCATAAGTTCAAATTCGCTTAGTTCGCCTGCGCGTGAACTTTTGGCGGTAGATGGCGGAATGACCGCACCTCTGTGGGCATGTCTGCAATTAGCGGCACTATATGTTCCAGCTACTAGATACAGCCGTCGCGAGGCATGTTTTGCCTTCTGTTGCTGGAGTGGCGATCGGAAGTGAAGTTCCCGACTATTGATCATAAGAAGTGGGTCGAGTTGCGCAAAGTACAATTCGTCCTGTACAATATCATCGAATTGTCAAATCGTCAGCCGTGCGACGGAGATACGGACCAAGAAATTATATAGTATATCCAACATTTACTCGTTTCGGACCGAATTTGAGTCATCGTCTATTGTAGGATTGGGAACGGGAAAATCGATTTTATTGGCTATTGACACAAAATGTTGATGGACTGCATCAAAATGCTTGAAGTGAACAATTGGGTGAGGTTAGAATAACTAAGTCCGTGGGACAAGGGGTATCTAATCGGCTGATTTGGGCTGGTTAGTCATTAGCCACTTCGAGTTTTTGAAATTGTTGTACCAGATTTTGATCTTAACTTTCAACTCCCTGTCACATTCCTTGTCCTTGCAAAGTTTATCTACTGAATCAATAATTCAGAATTAGGTCCCTGTTTTTCTCAGAAGGGCTGGCGGCTTGGCTCGTAAGGTGTTCAATGCAGATAAACAGCACAGTCCAAACTGATCTTCTGATCCGTTTCAGATGAACAGTTCGATGCGTGCGGCTCGTTGTCTCCAATGCACATGGCGCGGGCCACGATCGAATTTCCAATCCGATTTATTGAAGTCAAGTCCTAATGATCTCGACCATATCAAACCAACGGCTCTGGATGGGGAGTGGATTTGCCGTATTCGAAGATCAAAGAATTCAATTAATCTTCCGGGCTTGAATGTGGTCATGATATCGTCCTTCCTGATATGATATTCTTCAGTGATAACATGCCAGTCGCTTGGTGTATCGATTGATGGAAAAGTGGATTTAGCTTATGGGTTGCTTGCATATGTACTTGGCTCGACAATTAGCACACATGCTGCATTTATCGGGGCGTACGACTGGCCAAGTATGGGCAAGGTCGGCTGGCTTGGGGGGGAGGGGGGCTGGGAGGTAGGGGAGATGGCTAAGATGAACGCTGGCGCGAAGCGCAGGGGATTGGGCAGTTTCGCCTCCGGCGGGGCGGAGGCGAAACTTTTAGAAATTACTGCTTTATTATGCGCATTTTCCTGTCATGGAAGCTATGCCTTTCTTTCTTCCTGCTGGACGTGAGGTGAGGGGGAGGGTGTTCGAGACGAAGGCTTCAGTGTCCTGGCTGGTCCCCTTACCCACAACTGCGACTGGTCACAGGCTCTCGACAGCCAATGACACAGCGCATAATATGTAACTGCGTGCCTTATATGGGCATTGGATAGCATACTTACCTTTGTATAACCCTCGTGCCAGGCATGCCTTGGCGAGTGGGAGATAGTAATCGACCCTCCCTAGGCTGGGATCGTCAGCACCGTGGGTCGATGTTTCACTCGCACGTATAGTCGCAAAACTTGCGTTGCTCCAGTTGAAGTTTTTGTCTAGCTGACATTCTCTTCTGCCAGGCTTATTACATCTGGCCACAAGGCCATGCGCCGGCCTTGGCCTCGGGAGAGGGCGTGTCTGGTCGTTCTATACGCATCTCCAAGGTCGTATCGAAATTTACCTCGATGAAATCAATCCGTCGTGATAGACCGGCAAATACTCAGAAAGCAATCAATATCTTTTAATGAAAACTTAAGAGGGAACTTTACCAATAACGGCTTGTGAAATGCAGCATTTCAGAAGCTCAGGATCCAGTAATAGACATGGTTCAAAATATGCATTTCGTGCGTTTCGCCCAAGAAGCATCTTTTTGCACAGGGGCAAAGCCACTGTAGGATTATTGCACTACCCCTGTGGAAGCCGCCATTTCATTGGATAAGTTTGGTGTGCACGTCACTGTATACAGTATACATTAAGAAGCAGCAAATGCATCAGCAGCTGTTCTAGGTTTTTAGCAAAGTGAATGCACAAGCTGGGTCGCAGCCTGGCGAGTTTAGGTGTCCCCCTCTTACGCTAGCCGCTCACTTAGAAGATATGTTCGACTCCCGCCAGGGTTAAGAATGATTGTCAACAGATACTTATGTCCCTCAGCTCTCGAGTGCGTTGTTAATGCTCCGATGTATGACTGAAAAAATTTGCTTCAGTGACAAAAAAATTTCCTGATACACTTAAAAATCCCGCTTTTTTAAAATCTCTATGTGCAACTTAATCCTCAATATCCTCTAGCCATGATCCTCATGAAAAGCATATTACTCCTAATTCGCGCTAATTGCAGACATGCCCACAAAGGTGCGGTCATTCCGCCATCTACCGCCAAAAGTTCACGCGCAGGCGAACTAGGCGAATTTGAACTTTTGGCGGAGAGTGGCGGAATGCCCGCCGCTCACATCACGACTAGATGTGCTGGCAAGAGGCATGTAGCCGCTACGGCGCCTGGCGTTGTGGCGTCGCTGATAGGGCGCCTTTGAAACAAACGATCTTCTTCGAAGGCTTTGCTGAGAGTCTTTTTTGTTTTTGTGTGACAAAATCAAAACACATTTGCAAGCAGCTCTAACAGACTCAAATCTCCAATACACTGATCATAGGCCAACAGGGCTTAGGATCAGAACCCAGCCTACATGCATTCGATCTGGTGAAATAGGCACCGAAGATTTGGATGGCATTCGTGTACTGTGATTATTGGTGCGCAGTGGAGAATCTTCCACATTAAGACGAAGTGCACTGCATGATCGATATGGGAATATTTGAAGAAGAGTACGATATTCAGATTCAGCGTTTGCGTTTTCAGTGAACTTGTGGACTTTCAGCACCTTTGTAAAAAAAGTCGGAGTTCCTGGTTGCAAAGGGGGAATAAAAATTTCGGCCGAGAGCGGCGCAAAGTTTTAGCCACCCACTAAAACGTAGGGGCTGAATCTGAACATTGTTTTCTTATTTGATATTCCAACATCGATTCTAGAGCGTACTTCGTGTTTAAGCAGTTTGTTATTGCTAGACTGATAATCTTAATCCCATGCTGGAACATGCATGCTGCTCCGAATATCCAGCCACAGCATGAACACCAACCAATGGGACCCCTTGAATTTTCACTCCAGGCTTCTTTGGGCGAAATATTATTTCCAACCTACGCTCCCAAATGTGGCAGCTGATGGCTTTTAGTGCATCGAGCGTGGCAAGTTTTCCAGGCTCTTTATCAGTCAGAAACTCTGATGCACTGTGATGAGTCTCAAAGCTTTCAGCGGCCACATTTGGGAGCACACTGTGAAATAACAGCCAGCCCAGACGAGCCTCGAGTAATAATTCGAGACGGCCCCCTTGTTAGTATTTATCCTGCGGCTGGAGCAGCATGGGTGTTCTGGCAGCCATGACCCGGCATAGGCACGACGAGGTCAGAATATCCTCACAAAATTTTTGTCATGGCAGCTAGAGTGATTTTTAGATTTCAAATCGACAAAAGATATTTTACAGTACGCTATGGCTAGTGAGCCACGTATCAAAATGCCTGTTTCGCATCAAAACACGAGGCCATACGCGGAATTCCACATCTGATAAGCAACAGTCACAAACCACAGACACTTATTTACAGAACACTACGTCATGACCCAAATTTTACAGAGTATCTGATGATGAATACTGGCCAACCCTCATCAAAAATGTTAGCGGGTGATAATCTGACTTCCATCGTTGGCATTCTCTAAACGAGCATGACGAAGGGTCTCGAATCGATAAAACTCAAAAGTGACGAGAAGAATAATAGGAAAGTACAAGATGAAAGCAGCGGTTAGCAATATCATGTTTTCACTATGAAATATACTCCGCCCGCTTCAAGCGAGCACTCGAGTAGATGATGGAGTGGAGAAGAAAGAGAAGGAAAACGATTTGGGCCTGGCGTCGGTGGAAAGTTTGCTCAAGAGTGAAGTTATCGCACGTGGCCAGAGTGGACGGAGTGATGTCAATAAACTATGACAATGTGCGATATGGAAGAAAGCGAGCTGGGCAAACTGGAAATTGAAAAGTACACTCTCATTGCGCTCCAGCTTCTGCTCGTCTGTTGAAGATGAAGCTTTTAGAAAAGACTCGTTGCCATAACTAGCATATAGCTCAGCAGGCGTTTGCTCTAGCTTCTTTAAAATGCTTTGAATGTTAGGTCCTGTTCCGCGCACCAAGTTTAGTGCGTCGTAAGTTATAACTTCTGTCAGGAGTTGCATGGCGCAGTAAGCACACAGTTAGTCAGTGGTGCCGGGTCGTGGCCTAGCGTATGCCTCTCACGCTGGGTGCGCACTAAGAGGGGAGATTTCGACTCCCGCCCGGGTCAAAAATGATTGGACGCCAGAGGCAGCGACTGTTTGCGACTGCAACGAAACTGCGTGCGCGGTCGCTGGACAAGTCGCGCAGGCATATGTGACCGTGATATTTGACTCTAACCTCGGCTACCTGGAAAGCTCTGTTTGTCTTTCTTCTGCCTGGACTCCTACGCCTAAAAGTACATTTGAAGACGTAGAAACGCTTTTTTCATCAGTTGTATTGCATACTTCAATGATGCACACCTTCTCTGGACGCTAAACAAGTGATTTGTAAGCCTTGTTCACTAGCTCAGTTTATCTTTGCCCAGGGTGAGTATGAAGCGTGCTCTGTGCTCGTGATCACCAAGCATTTGCACATGTGAATTGGATACAGAGAGTGAATAACTGTAATTGGGTAAAGAAGGCTTTATTTCTTGTGGATATCGCAGTATCCAACTGCCTTCTTTCTTTCATGTCTTATTTTCTCTCCCATCCTAGGCTTTTAGTTTCTAGGGCACAGGCTTTTCTCGAATTTCGCGGGCTCTAGCAGACATTTGGCGGTGCAAAATGGATGGCGACTGACCTGTCCAAGTCGGCGTGCGCGCGCCCAGTATGACGTCGTGCGAGGCCCGTGACGAAAGAAATTGAAATGAAATAATGTGGAAAGCCGTTCGAAGGATGAAATTGAATTGAAGTTAACTCATTCGCTGAAATTTTACCCTGGTTGTCCGTGGAATAAATGAATCTAATGAATCTTACGAGAAATTATTCGGTGTTTCATTTTATTTTATTTCATTTCATTTGGTCACGGGCCTCGCATGACGTCATACTAGGCGCGCACACGCCTACTTGGACAGGTCAATCGGTATCCATTTCGCACCGCCAAATGTTTGCTAGAGCCCGCGAAGCCGAAATTCGAGAACAGCCGTGCCCCATTAGCAGGACATTTCCTCGATTGCAGCCATCAAACAAAAAGTTGTTTCTGTCCGGCGTGTTTGCGTCTAACTCCCACACACGACCACTGCTCTGAGGCCGCGCACGCTCTCGTTGCAGTCACAAACAGACTCTGCCGCTGGCTTTGACGCGTGTCTGCCTAGCAGGGTGTGTACAGATTCAAAATATGCGAAGCGAGCGATGTCCGCCACCCGCTGCTCATCTTTTAGTATCTTCCTGCCACATGGAAGTGACCGCCACGGACTGCTCATTCTGATTTCTGGTATAAGCGAAACTAGGTCAGCAACTGCATCTGCTTTGATAGCCGACCGCCCAATACAAGTAGATGCGCCTACACAAATTCACTCAACTATCCCAGCCGCAACTGCCCACATTCCTTAACAATCCTAGTCTACTAAACATAGAAGAGTTCATATAGGCCTTCTTACTGCTCTTTAACTCGCAAGAGCGACTGCGTAAAAAGTAAAAGCATTTTTTGCGTAAAGCAAATTGCGCAAGCAGAAGTGGCGTGTTTTTAAGAAGCAAATATGCAAAATATTACGATTATAAGCCTGAAAGTGGTTGATTACATTCCATAGGGTACCGCATGTGCAATGAATATCGGCTTGCTCATTAGATCGATGTTGTGCTAGATCATCTAAAAACTGCTTTTTAATAACTGTGCTGTTATGAAGATAATCCTGTTGGTCAACCTGCGTGAAATGAATTTTCTATTTGTCAAACCACCACAACCAAAACAACATTTCATTCGACTCCATGGGCAAATGCCGTAGCTTCAGCTGATCGTTTCGACCCGTGCCTGGGTTCCATTAGTTCCCAAGGCACTAGTCGAAATCGCGCTAGAAGACAAGACAAAAAACTATTCCAAAGTGGTGGATTTTCGCTGGTTTGACAGGCATTAAAGATAATAAAATTAACATTTTGGCTGAAATTCAAATCCTTTGGCATCAAGCATTTAAGATTCCAAGCACTATTTGATGGCATTGAAAAGTCTTGACTAAGTGGAACCCAGGAAAGAAAACCAGTTTTCAGAGTACAACTGTCTATGTTATCGTAGTTTCGTTTTTTCGAGCAAGGAATTTCGCGCTTTTGGCGGTTATTTTGAAATTAAAATGAACTGTCGACTATTATTTTGGTCGACATACCAAAGTTGTTTTTGTGGAGTGCAAAGCATCGCTCTGTTGGAATTTGCGTGCCATCGCCCACGGGAAGCAAAGCCTGAACATGTGGCAAGCTAATGAATATGTTTGTTTTTTGTTCTTTGAAAACTGAGGACGAGAGTCCGTCATCGGAACTTCTGTCAATAAATTTTTATCTGCATCGGATTTCCTTTTCGTGTGTTGAGGAGACAGTTGCTGGTCCGCCTGGCCTCGGCCTAGTTTTCAACGAGCCGAGGGAATATTGACGAATGAGTGAAAGAAGCCGAGGGGACGGGCCAGTCTCATTGCATAGAGTGCACCCGGTTGCCGTGGCTACGCCCCCTCCTTTGTGCGAGCCTTCAGCTACATTCGCCCGCTCCGTCAAAACACACTAGCTGACTGGCCGACTGCGGGTATTAAACGGCTGCAAACGTTTCTGCGTCTTATTTTCTATAATTTCCATCGACTGTGCAAAAATGACTACAACCTATCAAAAATTTTATAATTCAGCAGCATACGCTGGCGAGACAGAACCACCGCCCTATCCATTTCCAACAGCCCCCTTGTCGCAACAAGCCCCAGCTATTCTAAATGGACAAGTCACTGGGCCGTTTTTGCAACAACCTAAGAAAGAATTGAAATCTTTGTCCTCTTTGCGTCGATTAGTTCGTATCGAATTGGTTTTGGCCATCGCCATGATTTTTTTCGAGTCCATTATGGACGGCGTGGTGACCAACTCGCTGGTGTGGCATCCAGGCGTCAGTGCATGCACGTTGGGGACGGGCGTTTGGGTCGGCGTATTGGGCGTGATCAGTGCGGGTCTAGGATTGGGTGCATTTCATAGATCCTATGGCAACAAATGTTTGATGGTGGCCTATTTCGTCATGTCCATCATCAGCGCAGTGGCCGATGGAATTATGATCGTATTCGCTGGCATATGCTTGGGCATGTTGCCGTGGTTGTTGCGCGGGTCGTACGATTATCGAGGCGGGTTCAAAGATCCGACCCCGGAACAATTGACCCTGGCACGAGGATTGTTGACCACTGAATCGTTCCTGCTCTTGGCTGCTTTGATCCATTGTAAGTACATCGATAGTTGTCTTGGGGATGCAAAAGCGGAAATCCATTTGCGGGTCCCTTTTGGAACTAGCTTTTGCCTATAGCTCTGATGGAGGCATGCAACCAGCAAAACACTGACAGCTTAATTCAAACTTTGCCGAGAAACCTCCCGTTCTGAACCAACTTTCGCGCAGTTTCAAATTGATTGTCTCTAACTAAATGACAAAAAGTCAACTGAAACTGGTTCCAGCAAAATGGACCAGGCAGCAGGAAAGATGCTTACTGCGAAATCTAGTTCCAGGCACCCTACAGCATGTTTCTGCCTTCCAGAGCCATTAATCCTTATCTTTTTGCATCTTTCTTCCATGGAACTACAAGGTTTCATAGGATGTGTAAAATCTGGTTTCAGATATAAATGCTTCTACTGGATGCGTAAAAGTTAGTTTTAGATATAGTGGGCTCCACAGGGAGCGTAAAAGCTAGGTCCATATATACAGTAGTGGGTTCCACAGGGTGCATGAGAGTTGGTTGCAGATATATTGGCTTCCACAGGGTGCGTAAAAGTTAGTTTCAGATATAGTGGGTTCCACAGGGTGCGTAAAAGTTGGTTTCAGATATAAATGCTTCCATAGTGTGTGTTGAAGTTGGCTTTAGATGGGGACTTTTAACAAATCGATGAAAAATCACCAAAGATTGTTTACGCATGATTCTTTAATGACAGCCTAAATACATGTCTAACATTTTATGAATTTTCTGACAAGCACCAAAACTATGCGATCATTAACTCTAAAAAATCAAACCTGTTTCGCGAATCAGGCTTGCGAAATTTGCTGATTCTGTTCTGGAGTAAGCTTTCATTTTTTCAATTTCCTATAAACCGCATTCCGGACTCTAAACTGTTACAACAAACAAGCTTACGCCACCACTCCAAAATATGCAGGTCTAAAGTTCACTCTAAGCTGGATAGAATTTCCAAAAGTTTGCAAACAAGTGAAAAAACTTGCCAACAGGAACAATTTTTTTTAGTCATCAGCAGCATCGTATCGACTGCGTATATTTGCCGCAACTGGTGCCAAGATAGTCAGCCAGCTGTGGCCGTAGTCTACTTTCCGGGTACCAACCAACAACCATCTACGTCTGCTGCAAATAGCGCCGTAGTGGAAACGAGCGACCCATGCCGCATCGCCGTGCCATCCGGAGCACATGTACAACAATATGTAAAAAACTAACAAATTTATTCTACTAACGTTTCCCTGAACCCGTTTCGCAGGCTACTTTTATCGATTCTCATGTTTTTTAGGTCATTTTCGTACCAATGGGTTCCTCGAGCATTGGCCAGGCCATGTACCCGCCCGGAGTCGTAACCACGCAGCAACCACCACAACCCGATTATCACAACGTGCAAGGCACGGGTGATCCAAAGATTGCATAGTTTCGTGTGTGGCTGTGGCCATCTCATTATTGAGGCAACATTTACGATTAGAAGGTTTTTTGGAAGCAACGAAAATCATCCCATTTATGGATTTTGGCTTTTACAGTACATAAAAACGATGGCATGTGTATCGAGAAGTTTTTCTTGCTATTATCTATGAATACTGTAGATTCGAATGTCATTTATATAAAATATTTTTCTCGAAAAGTCTTGGCGAATAAATGGTCGAGATACAAATAAATAGAAACGAACAACATAGCGGGGGGGGGGGGCGCAGACAAAATTTCCATTCCGCGTCCTCAGAACGAGTCAGTAATTATGGTGGGGCCTTCAATAGCGCTCGTCCGCCTTTTTTGCATTGGTGATGGGAGTGCATATGCAGAGATCATGCACCATTTTTAAAAGGAAATTTGTACTAAACTATCGCTGATAACGCCGCAGCAAGTTAAGTGCCCATGCGATTTTAATAAAAGTTAGCGAAGGTTTTTATGTTTTTAAGCGAAGAAAAGATTCTGAATGTTAAAAAAATGAAGGCTTGATCTTTCAAAAAAAATTGTCAACTTACTTTAATCCTGACTTGTTTCTCCGACACTTCTTTCGAGGTAAGAAGTCAGGATTTTTAATAAATTGAAAACAGTAACGAGAAAAGCAGAAGCTTTCTCATGGCTCCATCAAGCTGTCTGACCTTCATACTATTGTGGACTTTTATTCAAAAGAATACAGCCTTCTGCATTTACAACGAAGCTAGTTTCGAGGCCAAGGTTTCTATCAAAGGAATCTACGAGCAGACAGTTCCCGCCTTGAGCACCTCCTGCTGTAATTGGAGGGACTGTGGAGGAAGCCGAGATCGGGAACTCACTATTTGGATCGATGTGGCTGGTGCTCTGAATATCGTCCCATTGCAAGCTGGTGAATGCGTGCATATTACGGAAAATAAAAAGGACTGGAAATGGCCCACTCGGCAAGTATATAGTGTTTACTACAAAATACAGCCTGGACAAGAAGGTGCGTGCACGTGGGATATTTTGGGGGAAGAACCGAATCCTAATTTTGGAAAAAGATGCGTTAAATATCTGGCCACAGCTGATCCTCAATATGACACAAGGGATCGAGAAGCCTCAAAAGTGAAGAAAGAGGTTGCCGATAAGACTCTGGCCACAATGAAGCGACAAATGGGTGATTACAGAGGAGCAATCGTCGCTGGGGATTTAGTGCAGTGGGCAGATTATTCATGGCATAATTTCAAAGCATATCTGTCGGCCATTGGTGGCTCTGCGCGCTATTTCTTTGATGGCCTAGGTAACCATGATGTGGACAGTAAAGAAGGATACTGGGATAGCATCTCTGACATAATCAATGGTGTGCGTGACCGTCGGCGGGTCGCACCTTGCCATATGCGTACAATCAGGTTCAAGCAACCAGACTACTCGTGGAACTGGGAAGATGTTTATTTCATACAGTTGAATGAGTATCCTGGCACGCCCGATAGCGGGCCACACTGGCTTCAATCCGATCTTTTTGTAAATGTTAGAATGTCCGGATATCCCGTCGTTTTGATCCATCATTATGGTTTTGATGGCTTTCCGCTGAATAGACAATGGTGGACGGACACTGATCGTAGAAACTATTGGGATGTTATAAAGAATTACAATGTTATCGCAATAATAACTGGCCACCTGCATAATCCGCAGCTCAATTTCGATTACTACTGGCAGGGCGATGACTACTTGAATGGAGCGAAGATTCCATTTTTCATTGCTGGCTCCGCGAATGACGATGGCGGTGGAAGGGGCTACTATCTGTCCATGACCATAGACGAGGAGAAACTTTACGTTAGTCAGCATAATGGAGACGATAGATCAATTATTCATAGTGCAACTTTTGATTTAAAAACGAAGGAGAGAATTAGTGATGTTGATTTGGCCGCCTTCACCAACGACACACCACCAGCTGCGTACTTTATGACCGTGTATCCAAACCCAGCTGTTCATGAGCTGCACGTTAACTTGATGAGTCCTCTAGAAAACGAGCAGATCGCCTCGCTGAATGTGCACGATATGGACGGGCGTGTGTATAATGTTACTGAATTGAACACTCTCCATAACGTTTCCCACAAAGGAATTTCCATTTCCGATCTACCGCCAGATCACTTCCATGAAATTGAAGTGAGAACAACGAAAGGCCGTTCCGAGAAACGACAATTTTGGCGAGTCAAGGAAGAGCCGAAACCCATTTTTTATGTTGGCGCCATGAAGCATCCTGGCAGCAACGACATTGACTATAATAATGGCACTGAAAGAGCGACGCGGTATGATATGGCTTTTTAGGACACTGGTCCAACGCGATAGCGCCCATACACTTGCGACTGCAGTGTATATTTGCTAACTTGAAATAAATTATGTTGCATGATGACATTTTATACTCTTTACTAAAGCTGCAGCAGCACCGATATGTCATCAGCCACACTCAGGTTCACGCGCCCCCTTCGAATATGATACGTCACGGACTACTCGGAGGGGGACGGGAGTGGTAGGCTGACACATGGACCCACCTGGCTTATTGTCAGTGATTTGGGTCGTCCCTCAGAATATCCATTTGTAGGGGGTTCTTCTGAGGAATCACTCTTCCAGGCACTCTTTTACGAGTCCCCACCACCACAAAGTGAGCCCACGCGATGCGCACAGGCAGTTATTTTGTTGGCTGTGCCATTGAAAGAAAGCTTCAGATTGCCGCGCTGTGCTGTTGCGTTATACAGTTTTGCGAACTTGTGAAAACTGGCGTGAAAATACTTAAAATGATATCTTGAATTTTACTGCGTTTGGACCTTGGCTAACATGATGAAACCATGTGCAAATGAAGAAGTGGGCTCACGATCAGAGAGAAGGGATGTTTAGACCAGCCAGTGAACGCCCTCCCAATAGTGATGGATCGATTTGGGTCTCAGAGGGCCCCAGTGCCGAAACCCCAATATGTTTGGGCCACACCCTGACATATTGGAGTTTACCTCGCCTCCTTCATGATCAGGCACATCGCATATTTCCTCCAAACATTAGTTCGGTTTCTTTCACGCGAATATACGGGTGATTCTAGTTTGTAGGTTCAAAACAATGGCGGCGCAATTCACTCGACGAAATTTGCGAGAATGTATGCAACGAGCGCGCAAATGCACGGCTAGCGGAAACCAATAACAGTAGCGCCAGGGGGGTGGGGGCGAAGTGGAGTAAAGGCCCCGCTTTCATCCATAGGACAATCGCAAACAAACTAAAATACACTTCCAACAACTTCCAACGGAGAAAAATCAGATGAATGAGTTGAGGTTTAATCAATCAATATATCGATTCCAGTTCCCTCTCGCAGCTTCTGGGATATGTTCAGACCAATTCTTGCCATAAACACACTGCAAGTGATGAACAGGATTAATGATGGACTTGAATTGGCGTCCGCTGATGGTGACTACTTCGAACCGATCTTTCTTGATCTTCTCCTTCTCGCAGAAGTGACGGTATACGTCTCCTGGGAAATAGACGTCCGCGTATCCTGTCGATCGCCAATGCGTGTGCGAGAACATAGCATCGACTATAATGCTATAATTGATCAGGCCATCGATCGTGGCAGTTCGATTGAGATCAGTTATTTCAAGCGAAGTGGCCGGACCGGTGGTCAAACGGATGGGACAACAAGGAAAGAGTCGTAATGGAGGAAAGTGATCAGCACTGTCTCTAAAATATCAAACAGTTGACACAGCTTGCAAAAACATTTTGCACTTTTCAAAGAGGGCTAAAAACGTTTGAAAAAACTCCATGTGTTTTTTCAACAATCAGGTACAGTCAGGAGGCTTGATTTTTTGTCCCAAACACTTCAGTTTCTCATCTCCTGCCGCTTGGATGCGCTGGTTGCAACACAAACAGCGACAACAAACCCTTCAGCTCCCCACCTGTCCGAGTGCGAATACCTCCTCTGACTTATTTCGTGCACTTGAGACCATATTCGAAGTGCTCTGGTTGACGATCTGAGATCGAGCACGATGTCCACATCTGATGTCCACGGAATCACGTCGTTTGATCGCAAAGCACCAAGCAACGTTCCAAATAGGAGTTTGTAGTCCAAGTGCATCTTCATCTCCAACATATCTACAGTGTCGAACAGCAACTGGCGGACCCAGTTTGAGCAGTGGATAACTGAGCCAACCTGGTAAGCTCTTTTGGCCCATGTGCACGAAAGCCAGTGCTCGATCGACGACCCATCTGACTCGTGCAGGACTAATCGATAGATGCGATAGAGGGGTGCCAACTGAACAAAGTTTCCATCCCAGATCATCCGCAGTCCATTGCATGTTAGATTGGATGATGCTTGCTGACCATCGTCCACCATCACGACGTCGGGGCAATAGGCTGACCGTCCAATCAGATTTAGGAATAAAGGGATCCTAGCGCTGGATCTTAAGCCAATTAGATTCGAATCGCTTAGATTAGTGATCCAGCTCGTTTTAATCAGAAATATGTCGGGCAGCAAGTCGCAAGGAAAACAATCACCATGCTCCTTAATAGGTATCGATTCGGACCCGTTGACAAATCGGGAATAGTTCTCACTCAATTCGATTGTCCAATCAGTCTTGGCCATCGTGCAAGCAGGTTTCTCTCCGTCAGTCAACACAACACTCGAACCACTGGCAGCTTGCAACCAGTCGACCTTCTTCAACAGTTCTAATAATCTTTTCAATGACCCCATCGATATGGAGTAGTGTAAAGTGTACACTTCATCAGGCACCAATAAAATGAAATCAGTTCCGAAAACCAACCTCTCTCTAAAATATTTCGCGAAAGGAATCGCGATCACATTTCCTGCTTCAAAATCCAAGACAGTGAAACTGTGTGTAGGCGGATCAAGTTGTTGAATAGACAGCAATAACTGATCACTTCGCACCAATCGACTGTGCTTGTTTGTAAATGGCATATGGAGATACAAAATTATGCAGAGAGAGATGGAGATCGTGCAAGACAAAAATATAACGCGCATCACAGACAAAGCCATTTTACGCAAATCTTAGTTTCAGTCTGCACAGAAATGTTTTTATTCGCCAGTTTTTTTTGGGGGGTAAAGGCATAGTGTGAAGTTGCTTAGCCGCAGGGCGCAATAGCCGTTGGCGCACAGGAACAGAGCCCCTGCGCTGCCGACTGCCGTGCGTGGTATATCCACAATATATGCATAGTATTTGTCATCGCCGTATGCTGGCATCGAGATCCTTCGAAGTTGTGTAGTACATGCCATAAGATCCTTGATTTTATCATGAAGAAGACCTAGAAAGCTTGTTCCCAGTTGGGCGCACTCTCGAAAGTTTCTATGGCCAGCATCCTTGTACGGACTATCATCAATTTGTACACCTTGAGAAGTCTGCTGATATTGAGCGTTGCGCGCAGCTTCTTCGTTTTCCTATCACCGATGCAAAACTCAGAAACTTGGGCAGCTGGCGAACTGACTCATCCCACATCAATTTTTCCTGCAGCCAAACAGCGAGTGGGTCTCATGAAACAGTTTTTTGCAGACGCTTCTCTTTTTGAAAACCAGGTATATCTATCGAATTCTACATCCACTCTCCGTTTGATAAATCGGACGGAGAGTGGAAAGCGATCCATTCCATGGGAAATTTGCTGGTTGTAAATCTGTGCAGTAGAAAAACAAAACAAATGTATCCAGGGGAAAACTTTAACAGGACTAACATAACCTTTCGGCTTGCAACCGATGTTAAGTTTTCCGCTTATCTCTGGCTCACTTCTTACGAGCCTAGTGTTTAGTCATATGTATAGTATGTATGTCTGAACCTTCACTGTTAATGCCAACTAGAAGCCATGTTCTGCTGCTACTTGTTGGGAAGATGGTTTTGGTTACGTGTGCTCAAGCGAAGGACCAGTTTATTGCTAGAGTAACACCTGCTTGTTCGGGCGCGGTAGTGCAACTGCGATTTGACACTTGTCTACAAGTATTGACTGGTAGCGAGTGGCTGGACTCGTCCTGGGCTCAATACCCGGTGATGGAGGTCAGTTTTCGAACCATAAACCCTCGCTTATTTTGCACCCCAGGCTGTGGGTTGTTTTTGGATATTATTCTTACTTCTGATTCGAAATTCTCGAAACACGTATCGAGCGTTGTAAAAAATGTGATGTGATGATTGGGCACTTGGGCGCAAACTTGGTATTTCCAAGAGTTTTTGGTGATATTTACGCTGCTTGTACTTGCTCTATGCTTGAAATGGCTGTGTCTCGTGGGCCCCTTTTCTGCAAGGTGGCAAATCTAATCTCGAACACGCGCATTGTATGCTCTGAGGCTGTACTTGAACGATTTTACTGTGTCTTATGCCAATGGTCTGCACAGGGCCCGATGGTCCTAACTTTTAGATTGGCGTAACCTAGTGTTAGAAATGCCATCAAGGTCAAGGTCAGAAATCTGGAAAAAACCCTAATTGACACCACTTGTCAATGTCAAATCAAGGTCAAAAATTTTTTTGGCTTCTTCAAAGTCAGGGTCAGGTTAGACAGTAAAAAACCAGGTCACTGGAACACTAGTGTAACCTTTTAAAGCTGTCAGTTTTTCGAATACCATCGTGGCTATCATGACTTCAGGAACGCACGTCATTTGAATCAATCTGAGCTCCGTTCGAGGTGCCAGGACATGTGCAGCCAATCATTTGATTATCCCGAGACATTTTTATGAGGGATTTTTTCCGACGATTTCTCAACGGACTTAGTTGCCTGAGGAAGTGACGCTTTCTGCTTGGATTCCTTTTCGACACGGTCTATCTCGTCTGGCTTTTTAAGTAGTGTGCTTTTGGATTTCGTATTTTAATGTTTTCTACTCTCTGAGTGTGCCTGTGGTGCTTGATTATAAAATAAAGGATAAAGGATGAAGGATGTCGGGGGGGGGGGGGTGGACTGACGGCACGTGAGTCCATGGACTTACCTGGCTTATTGTCAAAATCAGGGTCGTCCCTCGGATATCCATTTTTAGGAGTTTCCTCCAAGAAATCACTTTCGTTCATAAGACACTCGAAAACTAATTTCGAAATATACGCTTCAACAACATTTAACAAAAAAATCGCATAAAAGCGCTGAGTTCTTATACTTAATAGCGATCATTGATATATCGATTCCAGTTCCCTCTTGCAGCTGGCGGGATATGTTCAGACTAATTCTTGCCATAAAAACACGCCAAGTGCTGAACAGAATGCATGATGGATTTAAACTGGCGTTCGCTGATGGTGACCACTTCAAACTGATCTTTCTTGATCTTCTCCTTCTCGCAGAAGTGACGGTATACGTCTCCTGGGAAATAGACGTCCACGTATCCTGTCGATCGCCAATCCGTGTGCGAGAACATGGCATCGACTATAATGCTATAATTGATCAGGCCATCGATCGTAGCAGTTCGATTGAGATCAGTTATTTGAAGCGAAGTGGCCGGACTGGTGGTCAAACGGATGGGGCAACAGGGAAAGAGTCGTATTGGAGGGAAGAGATTAGTACTGCTCCTAAAATATTAAAACGGACACTGCTTCCTGAAACAATTTTGTACTCTTTATTAAAGGCCAAAGGGACTTAAACACTTTCTACGCTGGCGTGTTCAGTCACGTACAGTATGCCTGACTGCATGCAATGCTTACAGTTAACGTTATATTATGGACCTTGCGCAGGTTCGGTTGCATTTTTATGTTGTAACCATCATGGTTCGCTCAAAAAATTTGAAAATTTTTTCTGATAATTTCAGTTTCAGATGACGGGGCGTAATATTGAGAAGGTTTTATTAAAGAAGGACATCTAAAGATGTTCAATTGTGCAAGGCCAGCGATGGCACTCATGAACTGCCATCGCGGACAGGCTCCCCACGCTGATCGTTAGTACTGGCATACTAAACAGACGTTGATACATGTCCTGGCAGGCGTAGCGAGGAGTCGGCGGGACAAAAACTATGGCTGGAGCAGATAATTCAACCTAACCCAGCGGCAAATCAACCCCAGAGGTTGACGTCTCCTAGCCAGGAAAGAGTAACCATTACTCTCTCCCACTCGTCATGGGAGGCCGGCAAGGAATGCGGCTTCCCGCTCAGAGTTGCTGGCCCAAGCAATGCGGGGTCACCCAGCCCACACACACCGACCAACAAGCCAACTGGTGATGCAAAACTGGGTGGAACTTGCCTTACTCTAGTTAGAGATTTTCGTCCCAGACTTTAAATTCTCATATATACCCTGGATGCGCGGCTTGCAACACTAACAACGACAACTAACCACCAGCTCCTCACCTGTCCGAGTGTGAATACCTCCTCTGACTTATTTCGTGCACTTGAGACCATATTCGAAGTGCTTTGGCTGACGATCTCAGATCGAGCACGATGTCCACATCTGATGTCCACGGAATCACGTCGTTTGATCGTAAAGCACCGAGCAACGTTCCAAAAAGGAGTTGGTAGTCCAAGTGCATCTTCATCTCCAACATATCTACAGTGTCGAACAGCAACTGGCGGACCCAGTTTGAGCAGTGGATAACTGAGCCAGCCTGGTAAGCCCTTTTGGCCCATGTGCACGAAAGCCAGTGCTCGATCGACGACCCATCTGACTCGTGCAGGACTAATCGATACATGCGATAGAGGGGTGCCAACTGAACGAAGTTTCCATCCCAGATCATCCGCAGTCCATTGCATGTCAGAGTGGATGCTGCCAGCTGACCATCGTCCACCATCACGAGGTCGGGGCAATAGGCTGATCGCCCAAGCAGATTTAGGAATAAAGGGATTCTAGCGCTGGATCTTAAGCCAATTAGATTCGAATCGCTTAGATTGGTGATCCAGCTCGTTTTGATCAGAAATATGTCGGGCAGCAAGTCGCAAGGGAAACAATCGCCATGCTCCTCAAAAGGTATCGATTCGGACCCGTTGACAAATCGGGAATAGTTCTCACTCAATTCGATTGTCCAATCAGTCTTGGTCATCGTGCAAGCAGGTTTCTCTCCGTCAGTCAACACAACACTCGAACCACTGGCAGCTTGCAACCAGTCGACCTTCTTCAACAGTTCCATCAATCTTTTCAATGACTCCATCGATATGGAGTAGTGTAAAGTGTACAGTTCATCAGGCACCAATAAAATGAAATCAGATTCAAAAACCAAGGTTTTATTAAAAACTTTTGCGAATGGAATCACGATCGCATTTCCTGCTTCGAACTCTAAGACAGTGAAATTGTCACTGGGCGGATCGAGTTGTTGAATAGACAGCAATAACTGATCACTTCGCACCAATCGACCGTGCTTGTTCAGCGATGGCATATGGAGATACAAAATTATGTCGACGGAGACGGAAATCACACAAAACAAAAATGTAAGGCAAATTCCATAAAAAGCCATTTAACGCAAAGCTTAGTTACGTCTGCACGGAATGTGCTTATTTGCCAGCTACCATTTTCGGTTGAAGGCAGTGTGAAGTTGCTAAGCCGCAGGGCGCAATAGGCATTTTGCGCAGGAACAGAGCCCCCTTGTTGCTGACTGCTGTATGTGTGCATAAACCCTCGGCCGACCCCCCCCCCCTCCTAATTTTTGCCTAATACTGCGTTGTGCATAGAGCGTATGTTGGCATCGATACACTGAAGTGGTGCCTGCCAAACATTCCCAGATTTTATCATCTATAAGACCCACAGAAATCGTTCCTTGTTGGATACACTTAAAAAGTTTTTCGTGATCAATATTCTTGCACGGACGGATCAATTTTTCACCTCGAGAAGCCTACACGTTTTGAGGATGGACAATAAAACTTGGCTCGTCGCTGCTACTACCTTTTTTTATCACCGATGCAACACAGAGAGATGTGGCCAGCTGACTGACTTCCTACAGCAATTTTTCCTGGCACCAAACAAGCGATGGTTTCATGAAACAGTTTGTAGAACGAACTAGTCGATTCGATATCCGACTGTTGGACGAAAATGTGGGAAATTCACGTCTTGTAAGTTTGTCCTGCGCGAGCAACGCATATAAATCTATGAGAGAACTGGTTTACGACAACGTAACTTTTCGACTTGCAAAAATGTCAACTTTGTCGCTTATCTCTGACTCACTTTTTACCGGGCCAATGTTCAGTCGTACAGAATTTGTATCTGAATGTTTACTGTAAGGGCAAAGTAGAAACTACATTCCGCTACCACTAGATTGGAATATGGTTGCTTGAGTATGCTCAAGCGAAGGACCGACTGATTTCTGGAGCAACACCAACTTCTGCGGCCAAGATGATGCAGCGCTAGTGCTCAGTGGCCGGTGGCTGGACTTGTCCTGGATTCGATCCCCGGCGATTGAGGTCGGTTTGCGAACTATAATCCCTCGCTGGCCATGCACACCTGGCTGTGTGTGACTCGCCCGGCGCCATCGAGGTGCTTCGAGTGGAGAGACGGAAGCCAAACAAGGAGACAGTGTCGGCTGTCAAACACCGACAGGGTTCACAGCCTACCCGCCATCGTCCGAGGAAGTCGGTGACCAGCCCAAAATGCCCTCGTGTGGAGGCGCTCCAGTGAAGACACGCTGAGGGACGCTTTTGTGGGGCCCGGACAGCCGAGCTTTGACTGCTGACCAGGCTTGGGCCCAAAAACAGCAAGCTTCAGGTCAGTTGGCAAAGTAATAGAGCGGTGGAAGTCAAGTACAGTTATTTGGGAGCAGTAATAGAGAGGGATATTGGGCGAGTCACTTTTGTGCCACAATGACTAAAGGGGGGCCTCTCACTGGTTTTCTGTCGACCGAAAATAAGGTCTAAAGCACGCAAGTATATATCTACGAGTATACGTGCTATAGTGAGCCTGGTAGACATTTGCAGTGAGAGACAAGGCCCTAGACGCCATCGGGTGCGCGGCCAATCAGTAAAGACGGGTCAACCAGGTGCAGGTGTCACCAAAAAAAACATTAATTTATAAGACTGGAATTTTCACTAATCGTAAGAGGCACCCCCCGTGGCCACTAGGCAAGCACGCCCCGATCTCTCAGTCCACATGAACGGAATTTTTCTTTTCTGAAAGTGAAACAATGGCGCAGCGAGCGAAGCAAATCCCTTGACAAAACGACGATAATGGTTAGCCAGCCCCCAGGAACGAACTGAACGTCTTACTGTTGGTTGGTTCTGGCATATTACGAAGAGGTGCTGTAGATTCTGGATCCGGCCGAATTTCGTGATGACTGACAATGCGCCCTAGAAATGGTACTTCCGCGCGACCAAAGTGGCATTGGGTAGGCTTCAGCTTCAAGTGAGACTCTTGAATACAGTCAAATACCACGTGGAAATCATTGACATGATGATCGACAGACTGGGAGAGAATGATAATATCATCCGAATACCCTAGACATTGTCTCCATGTAGGAAATCCACCGCATGCGCAAAAGTGGCTGGAGCATAGGTCAGGCCAAAAGGCATGCGAGTGCATTCGAACAAATGTGATACGACCCTCGGCACAAACATGCACAAATGCTGAATTACACCCTTCCTTAAAAGCCATCTGCGATCTGACGTCGTAGCTCTTCACTTTTGGCTTGTGGTACACGTTATTGTGATCGTCGAATGGGCGCTGCGTCACCAGTACGTAATGGCATGCAGCCCAAGTCTGCATCTGATTTTTACAGTCAGCTTGGTGTCCTGAGCACTTTGTGCTGTCTTTATTTGCCAGCAGCGCTACCAGGCGCGGGGCCATTGCCCTTGATCTTGACCAATTTTGAGCTGACCTTCCTACTGTAGAGCAATCTTTGGGCGTCTTGAGATTTTGGCTTTTAGCCTTAGCTCAACCAACAGAAACGGTTCTTTTTCAATTAATTTAAACTTCTGTCGTCCTTATTCAGCCATTGAGGCCAAAAAAACACAACAGAATCTCATCATGATCATTTTACTCCTTTATCAAGCAAATACATGCACTTGACAGGGGAGGGAGACACGCTTGAAATAAATTATAGCTCCCGCGAGATCAAGATAAGAGTACGATCCCATGGTTCAGGATTCCGTAAAACAGTCGGAGAAAACACAAAACTCTGTGAGCCTCAAAATTATGACTTGGAAAAACCAAATTATGTGGTTCACACAGCCGCCTAGTCACTGATTATGGTCAGATTTTGCGTATAAACGGGAATTCCAAAAAATCATTGAACCCATGGTTAAGCTTAGAAAATACACTCAATTTGGCACGTTTACAGAGCTCATATAATGTGGACCAGCCTGCCTTAGCCAAAGCGTCCTCGCAACATAATAAAAATTATTCAGATCGACTAGCAATGAATTTCCAGCGTTAAATTTTGTGTTGGATAAGGCACCTATAGGACAACTATTGCGACATGTACCTGTCCTAAAATTAGGATCGCATTGCACTATCCACAAGATGAAAGAGTTCTGTACCACGAGGAATTCAACAAAAATTACGCACGATGTGCTTTTGCCATCCAACCATTCCAGACTTGGCTGTAGTGAAGACAAATATAGCTACATTTTCCTAGTGGAAACTTGCCCCAAATCAGCGTGGCGATTTTAATCGCGAAATCCTTCAAATGAATTTTTCATAGCGATGCAATGAGCACAGCGGCGCATACTTTTTGGGCTGCCAGGATTTCCGACCATTTGAGTTAGGTCTGATAGATCACTCAGAGCATACCAGCGGGAGTAGTCTGACAACTGGGATTTTTCTTGGATGTGAGTCTTGTAATCGCTCTTGAGAGAGATCTTAGATTCTTAAGTGTACGGATGACATTGCCAGCACAATTAGCATCTCCATCTAATGCTTGAATCTTCTGAGCAAGCCCGATCGAACTCGGTATTCCTTCGATCCCATCATACACACGGGTATGTCGAGCACCAATAGTGACTTTCGCGTGATGGCCTTGCAAGCGGTCAGTAAGGAGTCATTCATACTCATGTTCTGTTTCTGAGTGTCCAGCAAATAGCGACTATACGCTGACTGACTGTGAGCCTTACTAGATTGGGCAATTCCATTTTCACTCAGATGACAGCAGAATAGTCACGTTGCCCAAGGGCATAGCTGATGAAGGCGATAATGCTCCACTTTCTCACCACGGTAGCGCTCTTTCCTGTTGTGTATTGGTGGTGCGAGTATGAACATTCCGGCGCTGAACATTCTTGCATACCGGCGTACTCTCTTAAAGGCGTATAGGGTCCCCCCAGGCATAAATTTTTGCAGTTCCAGATAGCGAAGCATTTAGGTTATGACACCAAGCGTCTGTAGACGTTGCTGTCGGGTTTTTCTTTAATATCTCAGGTGAAAATGAACGAATTTTGACGCAGTAATAAGCATTTCAAAGCTCATTTCAAGGGCTACATGATAGGCTATCATAAGCAGCGCGAGTAATCAACAGCTGAAATGATCGATCATGATTAGATGAAATTGGCGAAATGGGGCGCAGTTATCAGCCATTTGCACAATAACTGAGATCCGAGGTGTTAAAGTTGGGGTTGTTTCATGATGTTCTAACCATAGGCCACTATTTCTGTGAAAAACAGGGAGATCTGGATTTTATAATTCTGTTGGGAAATGGTAGTTGTATTGATTGAAAGTGGGCTACGTTGAAGGAGCGATGTGTAAAAGCAACTTGCTACTCGAACTTTACTGTGAACCCAATGAACAAGCTAGCCGGAAAGTGAGTGGTTAGGGTTCTGTTTAGTCTGGAAAAGCGGAAAGAGCACCGAAGAGCATAGCGTGGGAAGATATTGGCATTTACTCGAACTCGCAATACGCGACACTCGGGAGGCGAAAGTAGAAGCTGATTAGGGACAGAGGATAGATTTTATCTCACATTATGTCGTCATATGCGTCTAGACTCTTCAGTGTTCTTGGTGATAATTTCGAGAAGAACGTGTTTGTTGGGAGAAGGCAGCTCGACGACGCGAATCGGATCATCCACGTGTGAACTATTCGTAATGTTGGGCGACTGATTCGGCGGCGCAATTTTTTGATAATCCAGTTCCAGAGAGCCGAAATAGTTACGTAGGTGCAGCAGGCGTAAATCCAAATGTGTTTGATCATGGCGATGGAATGATTGAGAAAGCCCTACGGGGTGTAACGATCCAAATTTTCTAGAATTCGATCTGCCTTGGAATTGGATGGTTGACTGACTGCTTGAAACATCAGCCAACTTGTTGATAACCACTTGATTTTCATCAATTGCTGCATAAAGATCATTGAGGCTGGTATGGCCATTCAATTCGTTGCGTGTGTAGAGTTTCAATGGTTTCTGTATGATATGCTTGAAATTAGGGAGCACAGAAAAATTTTTATAGGAGATTGGGTGTGAAATAATAGGACCAGTGTATTGGGTAATGGTCCCTATCCGTCCTTGGTAGATCCATAATTTGTCACTCTCGTCATGGAAGAAGACTTCGTCCACCAAGTCACAATCGGCGGGTGGTGAACTTTGATAGGCAATATTTGTTTTAGGGTGCATATAGGCCATAAATGTGTGATCACGAACAGTCAAGTTCATTGGTATCCACTCCATGCAATGTGGAGGTGTCATTGGCAAGAAGACGTATTCCTCGACTGGTGTACATGGCCAAACTTCTAATAGTCTTCCATTGAGTCGAGCCATTATTTCAGTTTTGTTGTGAAGATGACGCGCGACAAGGGTTGGTTCTGAGTGGGCTAATATGAGGTCCAGATGTTGCATCTTCTGTAACGATTGACATGTTTTTGTGAAGGCGGCATTAAGACTTGTGATCATTTGACCTTGAGTTTCTGTGATTGATTGCAATCGGGCTGAGAGCAAGTCGGTTGCATCCTTAACTGCCTCCTTTTTCAGTGCTTCATGTGTTGCATCGAGTTCAGGTTTTTGATCAGATCGCTTTTGGCGCGTGACTTTGAATTTGTGGACTATTGGGATCTCTTGATCAGTCATTATGGCTCGAGTGCCATCGCATAGCGAGACTTCTTTAGCATTGTCCATGTCCCATGTCAGTCCAATTACTTGGTCGTCACTGAGGAAACGTCCATCCCAATATTTTCCATAGAACGATTTCCACTCAATGAATTCGCATTGTGCGTCCTTTGCAGATTCCCAAATGAGTCTTGATTTGTCTCGTAGAGCGCAAGTCTTTGTGGAATAATCGCAGTGGGCTGTATTTCCTAGATTACTCTCCATTGTTCTTCCAAAGGTTTCATAAACTTTTCCAGCGACAATATAGCAATTGATTACTTCGCGTGAGTACCACTTGCAGCAGTTCCATGCATTCCCATTGGTGTACGGATATTCAACATCGTTTTCTGTATATGCGACACTGTCACTTCCTAAGAGAGTGCCCTCCGAGCAGCGGCGTGATTGGTGCATGTCGCGACATTCGTTTTCGGAAACGTCTACTTCGATTTCCTTCAGATTGTGATCCCACCCAGATACAGCAAAGTTGGTCCAGGCGGATTTGATTGTCTTCACCTTCCGACACCGATAGGCAATGCTTTCATAACGAGCAATATTTCGTTTGAAGATACGAATTGATCCTGTTTGAACGTCACCTGTGGAGTTGGTTGGAGGCGCTGGGCATATAGTGCGGATGGATAGATCGATAACGATTTTAGCTTCATGTGCTTTACATAGCAGTGGCTGGATGCCATGGGAGGTTTGAATGCAGGCGAGAATGAACAGTAGAGAAATGAAACTAGACATACCAAGACGTGGCTTCGGTGTCCTTGTAGTTGATCGCTTGCATGTTGGTTTGTGGTCTGTAGATTCTTCTTCGGACTCATCTTCTTGAGCCGCGTGCTCCGCGATGCGACGTGTTGCGAGTTGAGCAGCGTGACGTTTTGTTCGCTCCTTGGAAGTTTCTTTGGGTAGTGAGAGGCCAGATGCCTCTGGAGACGTGGTCAGAGGTTCCAAGAAGATGGTTCGGACGAGGTTGAACATTCCATGGGATACAAGTGTGTGATTGACCTTGTGAGAACTGATCCAGATGGCAAACGAATTTTTGCCGCCCTTATTTGACTGTCGCCACTGGGAATGACTTCGTTTTCATTGATAATGCGCAGGTATGTGCAAGTGCCATACGCATCCTTGGAGGCATCGCAAAAGGTGTGCAATTCGTATGTAGAGCCATTTCCCAGGAACCGTGGTACTTCGAATGTGGAAATCGCAGTAAGGTCCTGGGTGATCGATTGCCATTGATCGATTGCTGTTGCTAAGATTGGGTCGTCCCAACCGATGTTGTCCTTCCACAACTTTTGAAGCAGGATTTTTCCTTGCAATAGTGCTGGTGACACGAGCCCCATTGGGTCAAAAAACGAGGCGATGTGTTTCAGTATTGTCCTCTTTGTGGTCGGGTTCTGATGGTCGAACGTGTGATGTAGTTAGGCTGGGATGTTCCTAGCACTCAGTCCTAATCACACCACACTCAATTAAGCTTACCCAAAGTTCGCTGATACGGCGAAAATCGTTGGGCTCGGCGAGCGCCCGCAATACGTGCCATTGTACTCACGGAAGAGGAGCCGGAGAGAAAAAGAGGGAAACAAGATGCTGACGAAATTATCGACGGCGCTTACTCAGGAGAACGTGGCGTACGAGAATACACTCTCATTGTGCGGCAAATCCAAATAACCATATCACACACGCCGGGGATGAAGACGAAAGCGTCCTCGCTCGTCATTTCTTCTTCGTAGTCCATGGCTCTGGCTGGTATCGCTCTGTCTTGGTTGGATTTGACCGTAGACCATCACCTCGACTCCGCGTTGGCGCTTGGGTTGGCGCCCTTGATCGACTGGGCTTGGAAATTGTTGGTCTTGATGCTGTGGTCACAGCTGGCGGTGCGGCTGGTACGGCCATTGTCGGAGGGGACTGTTGAGGTGGGTTGCTTGATATAACCATGGTCGGTGGTAATCCGGGTTCCACTGGCTTGCTGGGTGACGATGGCGGTGTCTGAAATTCCGGGGATTGCCGACCTAAACCTACCTCAAGAGACTCCCGAGATGAAGATGACAACTCGGACTTTGGCTGCGGTTGTTCTTGTGCCCGTGGCTGCTTCTGCTGTGTCGTGTCTCGGGGCTCCATATTTTGTGGCAGCTGGTCGGGTGGTATCAACGCTGGTATGTTATTGTTGGATAGCGTTTGAACTATTGGCACATCATCTTCTTCGTCTCCGTCATATTCTGGTGGCAATTGCCAAGGAGCATGGCAAGGTTTCAAGCGATTGTTATGGACGATGATGCGTTTGCCCGTTGGTTGGTTCCACATTCGAATTACACTGTCTACCAGTGTTGGCTTAGCCAAGATGATGTATGGCCCATCCCACTTTGGCTGTAACTTTGCACCTAGTCCCTTCGGGACAGTCTTTAGCCATGCCAAGCTGTTGATTTCAAACTCGTACTTCTGTTTATGCCGATCATAGTCTTGTTTTTGTCTTTCCTGGGCCTCTCGCAGATTGCTGCGAATGATGTACTTCATGGCTTCGAGGCCTGCGGCTATCGTCGGCATAGTCTTTGGTCTTTCGTCTCTCCGCTGGTTGCTTCGATAGTTCTCCCGGTATTTGCGGTTCTCTCCCAAACAGTATCTTGTATGGGGAGAACTTCAGAGTGGACTGGATCGATGAACGATATGCGAAAAGCAAAAACGGCAGTGCCTGGTCCCATTCTTTTGCGAATTGCGAGATGTAAATACCCAGCATGGTACCCAAGACTTTGTTGAAACGTTCCGTTAAGCCATTGCACATGGGGTGGTATGCCGTGGTATTCTTCTTTTTGATATCGCACATTTTGCAAACTTCTTGCATCATGTTGGACAGAAATTCTTTTCCCCTGTCTGATATGAGCTCTGCACAACTGCCATAACGGCACAGTATTTCTCGTACGAACGCCGTGGCGGCTGATTTCGATGTCTTGTCTGGCAATGGCACAGCTTCTACCCAGCGTGAAAAATAGTCCGTAAATACGATGATGTACTCATTTCCTTGCTTACTCCGAGGAAGTGGCCCAAAAAGGTCTACGCCCACCCGCTCCCATGGCGCGGCTGTGGGTGGCATGGGTTGCATTGGTGCCGCGTGAGTACGTGTGGGGTTCTTAAAACGTGCGCACCAAGGGCACTCTTTGACATAGCGCTCCACATCTTGGAAGTATCCGTCCTAATAGTAGCGTTGCGCCGCCTTGTCGAATGTCTTGCCTATTCCAAAATGTGCGGCGAACACATCATTGTGGCACTGTTCCAGAATTTCGCCCTTGAGATTGTTTGGGATGACTGTTTAAAATACGGGCTCCGTATTCTTGCTCCACTTCATGAGATGCACTAGAATTCCGTCCTTGATCATGTACCGTGGCCTCTCTAGCAGAAATTTCTTTGCCAGCTGCTCATCTCGTGGCAAAATCCCGCTTTCCAGGAATTCGATCCTAGCATTCAATGCGCTATCACTGCGTTGTTGCAATGCCAAGTCAGCATAGCGCGCGTTCTTCTCCCATTTGTTCAGGTCCAACTGGGACACCTCTTTCTCAATGGCTGCTAGGACCGTGTTGTCAATACTAGCTCTTGACAGAGCATCGACGTTGGCGTGAAGTTTCCCTGGTCGATAGCGGATCTCAAAGTGCATTCCTGCTAAGTTCGCTATCCATTTCGCAAATCGGCCGTCGTGAGTCTTATTCTTGAATATGTACACCAATGGCAAGTGATCAGTAATGATCGTGAACTTTTGCCCATAGATGTATGGCCTGAACAACTTGACAGCCCAATACACACCAAGGCCTTCTATTTCTGACACGGAATATCTGGTTTCGGCTGGCAGGAGGGACCTACTGGCGTATGCCACTGGGTGCTCCTTGTTGTCGTCGTCTTTCTGCGACAAGATTGCACCGAGGCCCTCTCTGCTCGCATCCGTGTATATGGTGAATGGTTTGTGGAAATTCGGATATGCCAAAATTGGTGCTGTTGTCAGCCGTTCTTTAAGCTCGTTGAAAGCCCTATTGCTATCCGAACCCCATTTGAATTTGACGCTCTCTTTGGTTGGCTCGAAAAGTGGGCGTGCCAGTTGTGAGAAATTTTTGATGAATCGTCTATAGAATGAACACATGCCCAAGAATCGACGCACCGCTTTCTTATCTTTTGGGATTGTCATTTGTTTTACTGCCTTTATTTTACTCTCCTCGACCTTGAGTCCTGAGGCTGAGATTGTGTGTCCCAAAAACGAAAGTTCAGATTTCAGAAAACTGCACTTGGACAATTTCAACCTCAGATTGACCTTATGTAAACGTTCGAGGACTGCTTGCAGACGTTGTTGATGTTCCTCGAAAGTAGATGCAAAGACTAACACGTCGTCCAAATACACGAGGCATCGTTCCCATGTCAGGCCTGATAGGACTGCATTCATGAGGCGCATAAAGACAGCTGGTGAGTTGGTGAGTCCGAATGGTAAGACTTTCCACTGGTAGTGACCTCCTCCGGGTACACGGAAAGCAGTTTTTTCCTTATCTCCATCCTTCAGCTTTATCTGCCAGTATCCGGATATCAAATCCAGACTGGAAAAGAATTTAGCGCCCGAAAGCGAGTCCAGTATATCATCGATGCGTGGTAGAGGGAACTCATCTCGCACAGTGATGGCGTTTAGAGCGCGATAATCGACACAAAAACGATATTCGCCTGTTTTCTTGCGTACCAAGCAGATGGGACTTGCCCAGGATGTGCACGCATCTTCGATCTGACCCCCGTCCTTCATTTCTTTCACCATCTTGTGTACCTCCTCCCTTTGGCGAAAAGGTAATCTGCGAGGTGGTATATGGACTGGCGGGTGGTCACCCGTGTTGATAGCATGCTCGATCTCGATATCGGCTGGTTTCAAATCTAATGTGCTAGTCGCAAATATGCCCTTTTTGGCCCATTGTACTAGGAATCCTCTCATGCTGCGTTTCTGGTCTTCACTAAGGTGGCGATTTTCGAATGTCATTTTCTGGACCTGCTGTACTGGGTCATCCTTCTTTTCTGTTCGATTAGTCAGCGTATGCAAATCAGTGGGCACTATTTCGACTGCTTCCTCCACGTGTCCTACGATCGTGCCTGCTGGTAGGGTGATAGGATTTCTCGAACTGTTCCGAACTTGTACTGGAACTTGTCCATTCTTTACTTTAACGACTGAGTGTGCGATTAAGAGTGACATGTCACTGGACAATGGCTCGTAGTTTGCTGTGAAACAAACTGCTTGGTTTGCCACATCATCGTCTATGCAGTGTCCCCACATGAATTTTTCAGTACAAGGTGGTATGGTGACTGATTCGACTAGTGCGACATTTTGCGTTCCTGGTGGTCGACCAGTTTTGATTTCACTGCACATGTCGATGACTGCTGCACTCAGAGGCATTCTTTGTGAAAAGTCGAATTGTAATTTACCCATCTTAGCCATCATGTCCCGACCAATGATCATGGGTACAGGTAACCCATCCATGACGTAAAGAGGGTGTTTGAGTGTATGCCCCAGGACCTGGATATCGGCGATGACAATATGCCGTGCGATAGCGGCAGTGCCGTTGATTGATTTCATAGGTGCTGACTTGCATGGGCGCACTCCGAGTGCTGGTTGGTTTTGCGTGAGTGTTTGCAATAGCTCCTCGCTAATAAAACTTTTACCTGCTCCTGTGTCTAGCAGTGCCTTTGACTGTACATCAGCATCTATGAAGGTCGCTGTAGGTATGGCAGCCGGGACAAATGAGTGCGCGGTTTGTGCGGCCTGAATATCCCCGAACTGCCTTCTCGGACGACATCTGCTACGTTTCCTTCGCTTTCTTTCACTCAGTCCCAAATAGCGTGTCAAATGCATGAAAGGGGCCAAAATGACATAGAAAATCACAAGAATTGCGTTCAAAACCAACGGCCTTTTTATCACAATCTTACGCTTCCATTTGCCCCTTTTCTTTTTTAGTCGTTCCGACTGGCCTGTATTCGCTGGTCCTATGGTTGAGGTGGAGGCGCATTGTTGTTGGTGGTCTGCGGCAACAGCTGAAGCTCGTTCTGATATAAAGAAGAGCGACTTTAGTATTATAAGAAGATTGAAAAAAACAGAAAGAAGTTGGCTCACCTGTCCGTTGTTGTTTTCCTTCCCGGTTCCGGTTTTGCTTGTACCCGCACCAGTTCCTGTTAAATCGTTCCCGTCCTTGGCCCTAGTGGCTCCGTTCGTATCGTTGGCTTTGTTGACTGTGCTGGTTGTCTCATTGGTGACACTGCCTCCGTTGGCACTGTTAGCAGCAGTCGTTGTGGAGTCGGTCACCGTCTGCAAAGCATGAGCTTGCTCTGCATCTTCCCAATCGTCTTCTGAGACATATGCGTGCTCCTCATGCTGTTCGAAGAGGTGAAAGTCGGCTGAGAAAAAGTTTTCACTTGAAAAGTGGTCCTCCTCCTCTTCCACAGCTATGTGTTGGCCTCCCGATGTGGTGTTTAAATTTAACTGCTGATTATGGCCTCTTGCGTTCCTATTGTCGCTTGGTCCCTGATTTCTATTACTTCTGCTGTCTGATCGATTGTTACGACTGCCTTGGTTTCCTGATCTCATAAACCTTTGCCGGCTACTCGACTGATTACCTCTCTGATTACTGACCTGCGATTGGATTGTTACAGGTTCTTGTCCATTCAGCCGGTTCTTGGCGGCCAGATACATGCGGCAAACGACACGTTGATGATTGAGCTTGCCGCAGTGATGACATGCCGCATCGCCGTTTTGAATGAACAACTGCTTGGCCGTCGTTGAACGGCATTGGTCGATGGTGTGCCCGAAACAGCCATCGTATGAACATTGAATACGACTTTGTTGCGACTGAGCTGGGGAAGGAGCTTGACCGTTTTGTCCGCCTCGGCCGCGTCCACGGCCTCGGCCTCCAAAACCGACACGTCCACCACTGCCGTATGCCAGGTGTAAGCTGCTAGCGATGTCGATTGACGACGGATTGGTGACGATCGATCTTTGTACCTCTGAAGATGTCAAAGAGAACATGTACGTTGGTTCAATTCGGCTGCATTAGCCGCTGCCACGACATCATCTAGACTCCTTCCCATGTTAAGATATGCTGCTTTCCATAACTTATAGTTGGGGTGAGTTTTCTCAGTTACCTCCAAACCGCTAACGAAACGTTCTTTGAGCACTAACATTCTAGCTGCTTCCTGCTCATCACCATATGCTTGTTGCACGAGCGTTCTTAAATCTCGTAAATAATCTGCTATTGTCTCACTCTCCTGCTTTTTCCTGCTTTGCAGTTGCTGACGCCATATGGCAATTTGATGCCGAAAAACTAAGTTAGTCTGCAGGAATCCTTTGGCTTGCTCATATGAGTTTACACGACCTGCAGGTGCACTTCTGAATACGTCTAACGCCCTGTCTTTTAAAGTTTCCATGAGCTCATTTAAACGCATTGCATCGGTCATGCCAGTTACTAAATTAGCGTGGTACTCGAACTGATCAAACCATTTAGTGATATCCTGCGTGAGTTCTCCAGTTAGCGGTGAGTTTTCCCAAATGCGATAGAATGGATGGTGCATTGTTGCCATAGCAGCTGTGAGTGCTTGGATAGCTGCTTCAGCCATTTTTGATGTCGCTAACAGATGCGCGAGAAATTCTTTTGCTGACCTAAGGCTAAGGCTGATGAGTGGTACTACGTACTGTCACTCGGGTTGCGTGGTGCTTCGCACTGTCACGCCTGATGAGTCGTGCTTCGCTCTGCCACTATTCTGATTAGTGGTGCTTCGCACTGTCACTCGATGGTCAGTAAATCTAAGCTGACGTATGTCTACCTCTGGGTGATCCCGGAGCGGCCCCCCACAATGTGATGTAGTTAGGCTGGGATGTTCCTAGCACTCAGTCCTAATCACACCACACTCAATTAAGCTTACCCAAAGTTCGCTGATACGGCGAAAATCGTTGGGCTCGGCGAGCGCCCGCAATACGTGCCATTGTACTCACGGAAGAGGAGCCGAAGAGAAAAAGAGGGAAACAAGATGCTGACGAAATTATCGACGGCGTTTACTCAGGAGAACGTGGCGTACGAGAATACACTCTCATTGTGCGGCAAATCCAAATAACCATATCACAAACGCTTTGGGTGTTGGAAGGGACAGGGTGTCACTGTCTGGATTCCATGGAAGGCCCAGAATTTCAAAATTTCCCGTGGCTCGATCCTCTGTGGGAATGTGTTTCAACGTTGTTTGTGAATTCGTCATCCATTCACGGGCGTTCATTGATGCCGCGGTGAAGAGCCGTTTGGTTTCATCGTAGAATTTGATGGCGTCTGACTCTGTACTGACTCCTGTGATGATATTGTCGACGTAGATGTTTTGGAAAATTTTTTCGGCAACTTCACCTCCAGTGTTGCGAAGATGATGGTTGATTGTTGCTGCTAGCAGGAAAGGGCTGGTAGTAATGCCAAACGGTACCCGTGCGAACCGGTAGCATTCCAAATTGTTGTCTGTGGAAAGAATTCTAGGGTTGCGTAACCACAGGAACCGAGTAACGTCCTTTTCGGTTTCTTGAAGGGCAACTTGTAAAAACGCCTTTTCTATGTCAGCTGCTAGAGCAATTTTGTTCAGGCGGAATCGCAAGATGATAGCTACAACTTCATCCAGAATAACTGGACCTCGGTATAAGCAATCGTTGAGGCTTTTCGAATCTGGATGGGTTTTTGCTGAGGCGTCGTAAACGATTCTCAATTTTGTTGTTCTTTCGGGATTGAAAACAGCGTGGTGGGGAATGTAATGTATTTTGTTTGTGGTTGGCTGCGATCTGGACATCGATCTGGACATATGCTGGAGTGATGATGCTTGACTTTGCGGCATGTGAAACATGGCTTAATCCTTCTGCATTCCTGGGTTGAGTGATTAAGCTTCAAGCAGTTGAAACATAGGCGTTGTTGCTGTAATTTTTGTTTCCTCGCGGAAGCCGTTGTGACGCTGATGCATTCATCGGCAAAGTGACCTGTTTGAGCGCAGAAAGGACAAGCGCGACCACCCGTCTGGCGTTCATTGCACGGCGGTTGATGGGTGACCATTGTTGGTTGTTGTGTGGTTGTTTGTCGATTGAACCGCTCCTTGGGTGCCGACTGCTGGCGATTCGTGGATTTGTTCCAGTGTGCTGGAGGTTTGGACTGCGCTGAAGTAAATAACGCACTTGCGGTTGATTGTGGGCGCCCTCTTCTGAAGAGATTCGGTCTCCAATGGGCGACGTGGTCGGATTCATGGGTATCCTTGGGTTTCGAAGCTTGATACGCGCTTTCATGAATTTGCAAGTATGTGCGGAGTTGTTCCCTCAGAGTATCCACATCCCATTCCTTTCCTCACTCACTCACGTTTGATTTCCATTCGTTCCACGACGGCGGGTGGAAGTTTGCGGTGGATGAGCATGTAGAAATGCGATTGGTTGACATCTTCTCCCAGGGCCTGCAATGCGTTTAGGTGCATGTCCAGTTGATCGACGATTGGTCGAAGATCCCGTTGTTTTTGTGCAGGTGCTAGGTCCATCAATGCCGTGTGATGCGCTTTTTTGATTTGTGCATCATTTCCGAACCTTGCTTTGAGCATATCCAATGCGGCTGGATAATTTGCGGCTGTGACTGCGAGACCTGAAACAACTTTAGCAGCATCTCCAGTTAGCTGGCCTACCAAATACGTCATTTTGTCGACGTCGCTTATTGTTTGGCTTTGATGGATCGTCACTCGGAATCGATCCCAAAAATTTTGCCATTGAAGAATATTCCCATCAAATGTGGGAAAGGTCAGCTTCGGTAACTTTGTGGTTGTGGCTGGACGAGCGGCTTGTCCAGCTTCGACTTGTGCTTGCGCTTGTGTTGCAGCTGCTTCTTGGATTGCAGCTCGTTTGGCGGCAGATTTGGCTTCTGCCTCTTCTTTGACCTTGATGTTCGTCAGACGACGAATCATGGCGCTGACGTCAGCCAGGACGACATCTACTTGAGTTTGTAGCATAGTGTCCTGTTCAGCCTGCTCGTCTGCAGTTTTCTGATCAGTTTCTGCCGTCCACTCATAGGACAAGTAAGGAATTTGTACCTTTTCAAATGAAGCTTTTTGAATTTCCAGTTTGGTTCGATAGCTTTCGATTTCAGACAGAAATTCGTTTCTGTCATCCGTGTCGTTGAATTCGTTACGGTCCTGCGGACGGTTTTGTACGGTTTGTTTGAGTTCCCTTCGAAGGGGACGTAATGCTCTTGATAGAGCCGACATTATGCGCAATTGGGAGCGCTTCAAATTCGAAATACACAATTTTTTGATTCGAAATTTTGGGAGGGGACAATTGGAAAATTCGGATCCCTTCGTCAATTTGAATTACTGGAGGAGTCACCCTCCAGGGCAGAGGCTGTGAAGTGTTACCGTTCTGCTACCAGATGTTGGGAAATGGTTGTTGTATTGATTGAAAGTGGGCTACGTTGAAGGAGCGATGTGTAAAAGCAACTTGCTACTCGAACTTTACTGTGAACCCAATGAACAAGCTAGCCGGAAAGTGAGTGGTTAGGGTTCTGTTTAGTCTGGAAAAGCGGAAAGAGCACCGAAGAGCATAGCGTGGGAAGATATTGGCATTTACTCGAACTGGCAATACGCGACAAATTCACCCATAATCGATAATTCGCCTGATCACGGCTGATCACGAACGTTTTTTTTATATCTCATGCATGGTTGTAGCTGGGGTAATTTCAAACAGCCATTTCTTTATTTTAAACCGGATCTAAGTAAGTTATAATTTGTTGACCAGAAGTGCCCTTTTTGAACTTTAAAGTGCTTTATTTCCATATTTAGGCATTTAAAAAATGTTTACTTTCGCCAAGACAATCAGTTTTGTAAGTACTTCCGATAGAGCATATAAAAAGGGGGTCAAAAAGTCGACTGGCCAAATACATTTCATATGGGTCGAGTCTCTCTGAAACTCTCTCTTAATAGCGAGCATCGAGAAACCGATTCCAGTTCCCTCTCGCAGCTTGCGGGATATGTTCAGACCAATTCTTGCCATAAAAACACTCCAAGTGCTGAACAGAATGCATGATGGATTTAAACTGGCGTCCGCTGATGGTGACCACTTCGAACCGATTCTTGTTGATCTTTTCCTTCGCACAAAGGAAACGGTATACGAATCCTGGGAAATAGACGTCCGCGTATCCTGTCGATCGCCAATTCTTGTGCGAGAACCATGCATCGACTGCAATGCTATAATTGATGAGGCCATCGATTGTGGCAGTTCGATTGAGATCAGTTATTTGAAGCGAAGTGGCCGGACTGGTGGTCAAACGGATGGGACAACAGGGAAAGAGTCGTAATGGAGGGAAGAGATCAGTACCGGCCCTAGAATATTCAAAAGTTGACACTGCTTCATAAAAACATTTTGTGCTGCTTATATAAAGCTAGAGACTTGCACATTTTCTGTGTTGGGGCTTCCGTTGCCATGAGTATTTGAAGAGCAGACGCACTTCCATCTTGGAAACTACTAAGCCATTGGACTTAGCAAAGTAACCAGCATGTCCAGCGGTCCAGAGATTGTTGCCCCTCGCTTAGAGACGTGAACATTTCGTTTGATATTTCAGTGGCAGATATACTCGCGAAACTTGCCCTTTTAAAAATTTTTGTGGGGGCCCTGTCCTGCCCAAGTTCCAACACGGGTTTTCCAACACGTTTTCCCTATAGCCAGCCAGCAGTAATGTTATGACGCGAGGCCGCGAAATGACCAGGTCATACTACAGCTCCCCTCCGTGTGTCTTCACTAGGAGCATCTCCAGCAAAAGCTTTGAGTTGCAGCACCAGCATCCCTGGATGATCTGAACGAAAAAAAGGGACCTTCCTAACTGGTGTTCGAGGATCAGTTTCATGATTCCCTACTCGTTCGGCGCCTACCACCTAGCGGTGCTTGGATAAGTTGCCTAGAGCCAGTGCAACCCGTGCAGACAGGCGTGGGAGAGAGTGCGGCCGATCGAAGTCGGCGGGACAAAATCTCCGATTGGAGGTAGGCAAGTCTCGCGACTATACCTGAACTAGAAACATCAACCCGAGGGGTTGACGTCCCAGCCGGGGGGGGGGAGTATCGATTACTCTCTACCACTCGCCATGGCCTGCCCGGTAGGGGTTACACCAGAACAGACGTTGAAACCAGTCCTGGCTGGCGTAAAAGGGAGGCTTCTGATCGAAGTCGGCGAAACAAAAACTATAACTGGAGAGAGTGACGTCTCATAGCCCAAGGAGATCGATTACTATCTCCCACTAGCCTCGGCCTAACAGGCGGAAGGGCTAAGCCAGAATAGAACGCAGCCTCCCGCACAGGGTTTCTGACCCATAAGCAATAATAAGCATAAGCATAAGCAATGCGGGGCCAACGTCTTGCATGACAAAAGACCGCGGCGAGATAAGACCGCAAGACAAATTGACCGCTGGGCATAATACCGCGTGTAAAAAAGACCGAACACAAAATGACCGAAATAAACAAAGGAGGTCAGATGATAGGGAATTGACGCTGCTAGGTCTCCGATCCAATTGTGAAATGCCTTTGACTGTTATCGAGAGTCAGAAAGCCTGCGATTTCTTGCTTCGTCATGGATACCTTAATAATTTGTTACGAAGAAAAAAAGAGGGAAAGATTTTCAGTGAATGCACATTTTATAGCACTCTGCATCCTGAGTGCTAAGGGCGCAGTCACAAAGCAGTCGCGATCATTCGCATACAGCTAAAACAGATAAAAAGTATCGTCTTGCAAAACAACAAGCTCCTCTTTCTCAAGAAAAAAACATAAAATTGTTGCAGCGGTAACTGTTGGATCATCAGATACAGTGAAAGGTGCACTGCCGTAAGTGCCGTCGCTGAAAGGTACAGTATTGTACGAAGAGCGCGGCGTCGGGGAAGTCTTTCAAATCTCGGTCGCTGGAGGTAATAATCTTTCCTCATGAGTACCAGCTGACTAAACCTAACCAGCTTTTCGCGCTTTTGCTGTTTGGTCTCCAGGGAAAGGCTGGTATAAGGCAGGCTTATGCCTAACATCAGCCTGAAGGTTTACGAAAACTAGACTTTAGCCCTAATGGGCAGCATATACCAGACTAACGAAGCTCCTTCGTAAGCCTGGGCCTAAGCCTAGCCTAAGCCGAAGCCTAAGTCTAGTATCAGTATAAGCCTAAGTCATATGTCAGCCTCAGCCTAAGCTAACCTATGTTGGGGACCACAAGCTAAAGTGCCAGCTATTATTATGTGACTGATTTATGTGTGACAAAGTATGAAAACGCAGTCTTTTGTCGCACGCGGTATTATTTTATTGCGGTCTTTTGTCGCCGCGGTAATCTGTGTCTGTGGTCATATTGCACACGGTCTTTTAACCATGGTCATTTGTCGCGCGATCTTTTGTGAACGTTTTTTTTTATCGTGCGTCGTATCAATCGACGATGAGCCACACTTGCTCTTGCGAAGCTTGCCCCACTCTCGCCAAAAATTTTTGTCTCGGAAACATTGATCTCATAGGTCCCCCGTTTAGATAAGCTGGTTGCAACAACACCCATTGCCAACAACAATAAAAATAAGCCACCACCTCCGTACCTGTCCGAGTGTGAATACCTCCTCTGACTTATTTCGTGCACTTGAGACCATATTCGAAGTGCTTTGGTTGACGATCTGAGATCGAGCACGATGTCCACATCTGATGTCCACGGAATCACGTCGTTTGATCGTAAAGCACCGAGCAACGTTCCGAATAGGAGTTTGTAGTCCAAGTGCATCTTCATCTCCAACATATCTACAGTGTCGAACAGCAACTGGCGGACCCAGTTTGAGCAGTGGATAACTGAGCCAACCTGGTAAGCTCTTTTGGCCCATGTGCACGAAAGCCAGTGCTCGATCGACGACCCATCTGACTCGTGCAGGACTAATCGATAGATGCGATAGAGGGGAGCCAAATGAACAAAGTTGCCGTCCCAGATCATCCGCAGTCCATTGCATGTCAGAGTGGATGCTGCCAGCTGACCATCGTCCACCATCACAACATCGGGGCAATAGGCTGATCGCCCAAGCAGATTTAGGAATAAAGGGATTCTAGCGCTGGATCTTAAGCCAATTAAATTCGAATCGCTCAGATTGGTGATCCAGCTCGTTTTGATCAGAAATATGTCGGGCAGCAAGTCGCAAGGGAAACAATCACCATGCTCCTCAATAGGTATCGATTCGGACCCGTTGACAAATCGGGAATAGTTCTCACTCAATTCGATTGTCCAATCAGTCTTGGTCATCGTGCAAGCAGGTTTCTCTCCGCAAGTCAACACAACACTCGAACCACTGGCAGCTTGCAACCAGTCGACCTTCTTCAACAGTTCTAATAATCTTTTCAATGACCCCATCGATATGGAGTAGTGTAAAGTGTACAGTTCATCAGGCACCAATAAAATGAAATCAGTTCCGAAAACCAACCTCTCTCTAAAATATTTCGCGAAAGGAATCGCGATCACATTTCCTGCTTCACAATCCAAGATGGTGAAACTGTGTGTAGGCGGATCAAGTTGTTGAATAGACAGCAATAACTGATCACTTCGCACCAATGGACTGTGCTTGTTTGTCGATGGCATATGGAGATACAAAATTATGCAGAGAGAGATGGAGATCGTGCAAGACAAAAATATAATGCGCATGACAGACAAAGCCATTTTACGCAAAGCTCAGTTTCAGTCTGCACAAAGCGTTCTTTTCCTCCAGCCACATCGCTTGTAGATAGTGAAGTTGCTTAGCCGCAGGGCGCAACAGGCGTTGGTGCGCAGGAACAGAGAACAGAACTGCCACATTGCCGACTGCTGTGCGTGATATATACCGCCACTCCTGACATGCTGATGTGTTGCGCAGAAAGCGTCATCACCGTACTGTACATATAAGAGACCGGCTCCTCACATATCAAAATCAGATCTCGTCAGACTTGCCTAACCTCGAACGAGCTCATATCCATTTGCATAATAAAAAAGTGGACTTCTATTTCCCGTTACATACCCTCGCCGATGGAGAAGGACTGCACTGTCCGAGGTGATGAATCTTTTGGTAGGAGGGAGGGGGGGGGGGGGAAGGAACTCTGGCGCAGGACCCAATCCAATAAAAAAGACACGATACAAACGTCCTGACGCAACTTATTCTAACTCGAGGGCAAAATCGGTCGGATATACAGAGCGCACAAGCGCAAAACGAAAAAAAATGGGCGCGATCAGATGGTTTTTCGCCATGAATACATTCGTGAGAGTAAAACTATTCACTGCAACATGTGTAAGACATCATGTGATTTTTTGTGCGCCATTTTCCTCACTTAGTTTTCAGGAAAACAAACAAAATTTCATTTATCAAATTCAAGTCAAAAAGCAAGCATGAATTTTCTAGACAACACCACATGACCAGGTTATGTCTTGGTTTTTGAAATTCTAGTATATTCTTCCAGCCCGTTTGGTATCAGTCCCGGTAATACTGGCGCTGGTTGGAACATGCTTTCCTTGCCGATGCTACCCGACTGGATCGAATTCATGGTTCCACTGTTGACAGGGGGCGATACTAGGACGGGATGTTTGTGGGCGTGGGAAACAGCATGTGTTGTGGCCTCCCATGGTGGATGCTTGTTCGTGTTGTGAACGCATCGTCCATTTTCCACGATCATATCAGTATGGGTGCAGATACACCAGCCGTTCCTGCAGGTCGAACCATCCGTACAGTGTTGCGAATAAGCGCAACTGGCGCCTGGAGCGGCTGCGTGCATGAGAATGCCTGAAACAGGAGGACGCATCAGCGCTTAGGGGCTGCATCCCTCAAGCATTTGTGTCTACTGTATGTTGTGTGTTGCATGTCTATGCGCACATGACATGTAGCAACACACCACATGTGCACATTTGCACATGGGCACATTGGCGCCTCCGTGCATGTTCGCTCAGTGGAAGACCATTCTATCGCCTCACCTTCGCAGTCGTAGCCAGGCAAGCACACGCAGACCCCGTATACGCAGGTCAGGCCGGGTGTGCAGTGCCCTGGCAAAGTACAGTATCCTCCAGCTGTGACTGAGTAGGGCAACTCTGGTTGTCGACAAGTGCCCAGCATGACGTTTGTGCCAGAGGGGCATACGCAGTGCTCATCCTGGCACAGTCCGCCAGCCCAAGCGCACTGAACACTATCCGCGCAAGTAGTGCCCAAGGCGCGTCGTTGACCAGGAGCTGGTGGAGGTGCAGGGATGCAATAATCTTGTAATGGCGTGAAGCTGTCTAAACAGGCGCACTGGCCGTGGCGGCAAACAGAACCACCTGTGCACGTTTGCAATGAACTGATGCACATCTCGCCTGGTCGAAGCATGGCCGGCGCGCAATATCGTTTTTCTTCCAATTCTAATAACATCCATCCATTTGGGCAGCTGGGCCCCGTGTCCATTTTGGACGGTTGAGTATGCGTGGGTTCGTCCGCGACGATTGGCTTACAAATATTGTCCACACATTGCGCTCCTTGCTCGCAACTTTGCAGCGGGGACTGGCATTGTTGACCGATACTGACCACTTTTTCAGCACAAGCCCAATTGATGACTACGAATTCGTCAGTGCATTCGCACAGTCCACTTTCCTGGGCGCAGTAAGATCCGCCAGTACATCGGCCAATGACCAGCCCCGAGTGCACATTACACTGCTGACCAGGTTTGGGTCTCAGGTCAGGAACACACACATCGTCCTCGATAAGATCGCCGTCCTTGCACGTGCATATTCCATCAGCACACATAGACAGCCCCGTGCACCTCTCGCCCGTCTGACACGGCTGTCCAGGTTTGGGGCCGGTGGGTGTGCACACGTTGTCTTGGTCAATATGCCCAATGGGGCATCGGCATACGCCTTGGCGACATTGCGCTCCTTGAGTGTTGCAAGCTGGGCCTTGCACGTTGGAGCAGAACTGACCCACGCCAACCGAGGCTGGCTGGGTAGGTGCTGGAATGTAGACGATTGGGGCGCAGAAATATTGGTACAGATTGATCTGCAGGATATAGCCATCTGCGCATTGGCAAATATTCGAGACGCAGATCGAGTCAGGATCAACGCATTTGAGATCGTCTGAACACGGATACCCAAGCAGACCGTAAGGCAAGGGAAGGAAGGGCACGGCCTCTGGAGCAGTGACAGGTGGGGTAGGTGGGGCTGGACTGGTGGTTGGTGTGGTAGTTGTACTCGTTGAACTGGTGTAGGGCAGACGACGTCTTGGAGTGCCCACAGTCACTGATAAGAATCGACGAGGTGGAATAGTTGTTGACGGGTAGTCGATTGGTGGGGGGCTAATGTACTGTTGGGTGACTGGTGGCTCAGTGATGACTGCCTGATAAACAGGACTTGGGTGTGTTGCCACTGGAGTCGATTCGGTAACAACTCGATCAAATGGTGGTGTTTCGGTGACTGGCCGGCGGTAAGGCGTAATGTGTTCAGTCATAACAGGCGCTTGGGTATGAACTTGGGTAGTAGGCTGACGATAAGTTGTGATCGGAAATTGTTGTGACACTGGTTCACTGATATGCACTATGGATGGATCAGTAACGACTTGGTTCGAATGACCTGAAAAAACTAACGTTTTGAAAAATGCTCGCGCTTATCAGTGAGTTTACCGCTTATAGCTGGAAACTTTAGCTTTTTCCATGGCACTCCAGTTGTTTGAGCTGAAGTACCCACAGTCAAATGCACGGTTGATGTTGCACGAGTAGTTGGAGGCGCAGTCGGCCTTGCAGTCACAGCTGACATCGAACTCGTATCTGCTTTGATTTTCGGACCCCTCGTATGGCCTGGCTGCTTGATAAGTACTGGATTTGCAGGTGTCCATTTGATATCTAACAGTTATTGGTTAGGTTTTCTCCCAACCTCCATATTCATCACTTACCAGGTCTGACCTTGGTTGTGTGGTGACTGATATTTGACCCATTTTTCACTTCACCATTCACTTTTTCCAGGTTAATGCCGCTAATATTATTTTCCGCCATCGCTTCTAATGTCGGAAATAGACAACGCTGTCGACTGTATGAGAACTGCTGACCAGCCGCGCACGTGATTTTTGTCCATATGCCAATCGTAGATCTACAAATTCATATAATTTTCGAGTCAAACCCAAACTATTTTATGTTTCACGCAGTTAAACTAGGATTTTTTAGTTGACTTTTATTTCAGACAGGCCTTCAAACCTGAGTGCACATTTTCTAGGTTACTTCAAGGACAAGGTTCGATTCCCGCTCAGACCTTAACTTTTGTGTTGAACTGTATTTTGATTGTGCTTTAGAATATGCGCTAGTCAAGCTAACTAAAATATAATATGTGGCGCTATTCATCCTTCACCTAGCTCGAGGACTGCGCACAATTTTGAAGTTCCCGCCAAATTCCTGTACGCTGTGGGGGACGTAGTGAGCGCACCGAGCGATCCATGGCCATACTATGGAGCAATCGATCGATTCAGTATTCGCTTGGCGCATTGCTGGAGAGTACGTCGAAGCATTGGCATTGTTCGTCGCGCACACTACGTAGGTCCAAAGATTGAGCGAAATTTGGCGGGAATTTAAAAAATTGAGCACAGTCTTCGAGTTAACAAAATAAAGCAATAACTGAAAATGTAATCACCCTTACCCATTTGCGCCTTGTCTTTGACATTGGAGATAAGATATCGTGGAATTGTGATCACTCAAAAGCACTACGTCTCGACGTAAATTGCACAAATCACCAGGTCGTGCTGATCGAATCACATGCGTTACAATGGGCACTAGCAACAAAACAAATTTTGTGTCGTATAAGGCTGTGCTTTATCCATAGCCGATCACTATACCCCATACTCAAAGGCGAAGGCAGAGTCCTGCATGGGTACCCATACCGGTACCCTCCCGTACCCGCCGGGTGGTACGGGTTTGGGTAAGGGTCGGCGGGTACGGGTATTCGTTCTTGTTTAATGTTTTTTATTCATATATTTGTGACAGCGCTGCAAATTTAGGTCTTATGCATTTTTTGACTGTTCTTAGCGGAACAGTTCTGATGTCTGCTATTTTGAGGCTGGACGTGACCACTGTTAATATCTGTATCGATATCGAAATCATATACATATCCATATGTGCTACCTGTTTTATCGGGAATGTACACACGGCACATGAAGGGCGCATAATCCTCCAAGAAAACAGGTTATATACTGTATTATATCTTTTCACAACAAAGATATACTGATAAAACGATGTGAATATTTAAGCGTTTTTGAGATTTGAAAATGGTAGCTTCTTGCAAAAAAGAACATGGTCTTTGTCGCTATGGCGACATCCGCGGAGGACGTCAAGACCCCAGTGGTGGGTGTCACGACACGACACGACTGACTGACTTACTGACTTCTTGCTTCTTGTCAAAGCTCTTATCAAACCACCGACAAAAAAGTTTGAAAAACAAAGATAAAAGGATCCTGTATAAGCTGGATGGAAATTTTTCGGAGATAAAACTACAGTAGAGCATCTTCAATTAGAAAACTTTGAAGCAAGGTAGAAGAAAAGATGAACAAGTATTTCCAAGCTTCTAAGAGGGACCGAGGGAAACTTAGGGTCCATACTTGAATATGACAGATGCACCAGTGCAGCAACCTTGACCCTTTGCAGGATCCAAGTCACTTTCACTCTTAGGTCAGCGGGTCCTTAGATTAGGACACCAGTGGCCAGTTCCACAATCGCCTAGGACATGTCCTAAATATTAGTACATCGTAATTCCTGTCTTACATCATTGCGATTTGATCGTCCTAACTTTAGGACATGTCCCAGCTGATTGTGAAACTGGCCCCAGTATCGCGTTGATGTTGGATAGGACTTGCTTGTATGCATGTCCTGCGACTCACGATCAGATACGTCTCATCATCTATTTGTGAAACAGGGTTCCTGCACACAAACGCTGGTTTTATTTGCAGTAGTTGTTTGACCTCTGCAGACAAGTTACCCTAGCGATCAAAAGTAAAGCACATTTGGCACTCCTTATCAAGTTCAACTTCGAGGCTCTATCCAACATGATTGCAGTTTCACGCAGGGTTTTAGAGTGCCAGGTTGTTGTCACCTTTAGGCTTTTAAGTTAAAATTGAGATGTATATTTCCAAAGGAACAAGAAAACCAATGCATTATTCAAAATAGACATCATGCAGGCTTTCAGCGCTAAAGCATTTTGCTCAGATTACTGCTAAAAGAAAGTTTTTTATCTTGCGATAGTGAATAAACTTTTGAATGAAAATTGAACGACTTTCGTTGAAAACTCTGGTTTTCTGTAATTATTTTCATGAATTGATTACTTTTATGTTTTATACTCCATTCGAACATTTATCGAAAAACCGGGTACGGGTATGGGTATGGTAAAATTTTTTTTTTTAAATTAGGGGCACGGGTATGTGTAAAGGTAAGGTATGCCGGGTACGGGTACAGAGGTCGTCCAGCGGGTACGGAAAGGGTACGATTTTCAAACCCGTGCAGGACCCTGGGCTAAGGAACACATGGATTAACAAACATTTTTTTACCCAGGCGGGAGTTGAAACCCCTGGTGAGTGTGAACTCAGCGCGAGGCAGACGCCTTAACCCGCCAGGCCACGACCCGCATATTTACTTCTTCCATTGCTTCTTGGCACGTCACCAAATGAAGCCAGAGCACAAACAAACGCGGGCAGGTGCTAACAGGTGGAGCAAGGCGACGTAAAATGATACTGACCTATTGAACACCTTTTATGGTGTCAGGCGCAAGCATGGATGTAATTTTATGAAAGGTGTAAACACTGCGGACAAATGGAAGGAAGTGTTGCATAAAAGTGGTGCGCAATGGCAAAGAATTTTGCAAAATTTGAAAAATTTGCCTGCTTTTGTGTTTGATATACTACTGTGGCAGAAACCTTACGATTAGGGGGGAGGGGCAATGCGCATTGTACAGCACATGAAACCCAGAGTAAAATATGAATGCTGTTGTGAGCAATGATGGAAAAATTAAAGTAATAATTGACTGGAAAATCGACTCCATCATTTCATGTTTTATGGCTCACTAATTTTCTGATGCCATTTTCTCTTTTCCACTCTGGTTTGTGCTCAGATGCCAATAATTCAACTACGTTAGCTAAATTTACTAAAAAAGACCCGTACCTAAATAAAGGAGCTCGTCGAATATGTCTAAACATTTCTACAATAACTCTTACCTGGATCGCTGCTAGATTCTCCTGCAAATATCGCAAAAATGATGATATAATGAGTAAAACTAGAATATTTTCCAAGGAAAACAGCCATATCGACGAATTATCAATAATATTTTATAAAATTTTTATCACAGAAAAGTGAGCTTCACTGAAATCATAAATTGGATCGTAAATGGAATATAAAATTATTGTCCGACTCCTACTGATGACTGATTAGAAAGAAGTAATGCAGGTAGGTAGCTGTTACTGGGTATTTACGCTCTGGAAAATGTGACCAAAACAGCTGCATTCCGTATCATTCCGAATACTCATACTAACCGCTGTTCATGGTGGCCATTGGATGCACTGGGCGTGATGTGGTCACTGAGACAGCTTCCTCAATCAATAGGCGATAGGTCATCGGCTCACGGCTAGGTTTCTTTTTGAGCAGGCCGCGCATGGCACAAGACACAGGCAAGCACGAATAATGTTTGCATGGGGTAATGATTATTGCGGAGGCAAATAATGTGACGCCAAACAGGGCTCTGCGACTAATTGCAAGGCGAATGATAGCGAGGGCCTGCTTACCGATCAGTATGCACAAAATATAGCTAGCATCAATTGCTGCTTTGGGTGGTTTTATGCAGCGATAGGTCAGAATTTTTTGAGTTTTCTTTTTTCCTTCGCACATGACCTTTTTCTCCTCAATAAAGCACAGTGCTCAGTCATACAGCAGTGAAGTGGACCCTGGAAAATGTGGTGCTGCACGCAAGTAACAATGGGTCCGCGGCCGGTCACACGCTTTCGTTGCGGTCGCAAATACCAGTCCCGCGCCCGTATACCGGGCGCGCGCCAGGAAGACTTCAGAGAAATACGCAGTTCTTTGGACATCTGAACTACAGGTTTAATAACTTGTTTTTCAAGATTTTCTGAACAAATTTTTCTAAAACCGCTTTAAGTTGGCTGCAGTTTTTCGCAAATTTAGATATAAAATGTGAATCAACATGTACAGACGAAGGGTGCGGGTGTTGAAAGCTGGATTGTTTGGTCATATTTAACGCTGCGCAAATCCCGTGCGCAAACCATGAAGAAAGAGGAGGCCTGAAAGTCGCCAACTTGGAGCGCATCTTTAACTTCAGCGCTTAATATCTCAATATGGGTAAGAGATAGAAACTTTTCGCGACTACCGTTCGACTCGCCATTCGTTTTCGAAGACGCTTATTTGGCGCTGATCGACTAAGGGCGCGACTAAGACCAAAAAATCAGTGATTTATTTTCGATATCGCCTAATCGATTTCGAAAAATGTTTTTGCAATGATTTCGCAATAAAAAACACTGTTTGCGTCACTATCACCACTCACATAAAAAAGCAGGATCAAAAATTGAAGCTTGGTCGTCCATGTTTTACAGAAAGCCTGTCCTAATATCTACTGACAGCCAGCAGAGCACACACCTTCGTGCATAAAGTATCAATGGAGCCACGGCAAATACAAAGCACAAAAAAATTATAGCTTGGCCTGATCACTCGTGAATCCCACAGCCGAACATGGGCCCGACTGTTTGTGCATTTCAATATTTCTATCCATTTCGTAGCGCGCTTGACTCATTGTTTTCCAATTAAGATACCAGAAAATTCCAATAACAATTGCAATGACACCAATGATGGACACTACGATCACTGCGACTTTCCACACTTCGAAACCATGTGTGCCGGACTTGACTGTAGAAGTTTGTGTACTATTGGACCAGGGTGTTGCAGTGTTTGAAAACGGGTCAGTAACATTTTGTGCATGATCTGTTGCATTACCAGGGGAAAATGTGCTGTTGTCAAAATCAACCGTAGTATCGTTGGGAAACTGGTCAGTCGATGTGATAACAGCTGGTGTAGTCAAGTTGAATGGAGCATCGGGTTCTGTCGTATTGATCGTGGTAATATTGCTGCTTGTGGTGGTCTCATTTGGCTCAATGCCAGTTGTGGTGTCAAGGATGGAGTAGTTGGTGGTATCTGTCACTGAAGTGACAGAAGTAGTGCCGTTGTAGTCACTAGTCGACCCTTCAGGAGTGACCGTCTTATTCGAACTCATACCTGTCGTGTGATCAGCCAGGGACGAGTTATAGACATCTGTCGCTAAGGGCGTATCGGTAGAAGTTGCAATTCCATCGTTACTAGTCAACTCACCAGGAGTGGTCGTCCCATTCGAATCCATACCTGTTGTGTGACCAGCCATGGACGAGTTGTAGATATCTGTCACTGAGGGACTTCCACTGTCACTAGTCGACCCATAGGGAGTTGGCATGGTGATCGTCTCATTCGATTCCATACCCGTCGTGTGATCAGTGATAGGCAAGGTGCTGATGTCAGCAGTACTATTTAGTACATCATTCGACTCAGTGCTGCTGTTTGGTCGAGTGACAGGCGCAGTTTCAGTGGCTATCTGACCATTTGCAATGGAGGTTAAGAGAAATATGCAGACCACCAAAAATGACAGTACCAAAGCTTTCATTTTTTTCTGTCTTCCCAAATGATTTTTGACAAAGTTCGCTAGCGGATGGTTATCACGCAGAAATAACATTTTATGCTGATGGTAGCGGGTACCTGCTGCCACTAACACGCGACCAATGATTTCTGAATCATCCGCTTGATCATCATAATTTCAGTGCCATATCTCCTGTCACATAGCTCACACAGGCTGCTATTAACAAGACAGCATGTGTTATCTCAAGCGATAACATCCCTGTGAATCATTCCTTTTCATCAGAACAATTTTCTTGGACTTCGATGACAGAAAACTGATAAGAACCAATTTCATATTCCCCAGTGTCCTTTTTTGTCAAAGTGGACAAAGTCAGAGTATGCATTTACGATTAGACTATCAAGATTCCTGAAATTGTGCAGCATGTGGTCCTTCGTATGACAAACTAGGCCGTGAGAAGGCAGCATCGCGCGTGATTCTGCCGGCTGACGAAAGCGCTGAAAGTCGGCTGCTAATAGTTCTTACGCTCAAACTTCATATTCGCGATGAATTTTTTCAATTTGTGAAAACTGGGATACTTTTGGCGCCAATTTTTTCAAACAGTGTCAAATGATTGGCTGTACTGATTGGCGAGCAAAATGCTCGATATTCTTAGCTTATCCTGGTGTGGGTTATTCACAGCACAGTGGAAAATCGTTAGATTTATGAATAGATTTTTTAAAATCTAATTTTTTCATTTCCAAATGATCTACGCAAGATATATTTTAAACTTCAGAACTATCGCAGTGCAAGGTGACTTTCCGCAATGGTATCCAAACACTCTACCGATCGTGAGCTGGCGGAGAGAAGGTGCATTCATGGCAGACCATGAAAAAATGAGCCCCAAGCGGGAATCGAACCCGTCTCACTGAGATTTTTGGTCCAGCACAGCACACTAGGTAACACAGGGGCGATTGCAAGGGGGCAGCTTGTTTTGATTTCACAGCTTATTTTAATCTTTACAAGTGAAGACGAAACCTCGAAATTATATAAGCTTGATCTTGATTGAGCACATTTTTCTCCACAAAGTTGTCGCTGACATTCATTTAGGTTATCGCTAAAAATTTCGAGAAGAATTGGCCGAAGCGGTAACTCGGCGAATTTGGCGCACACGCGCCTGTCGTATGACAGAGGAAGCGACCGACTATAAATGATTTGGCCCGACTATCATATATCGCACTTCGAAGACTCTTTTTACTGAAACTGTTTATTATTATTATTATATTTACCACCTTCACCCCATGTCACCCCATGTCACCTTTACCATAAACCCATAAAAGAGTAGAGTCTTGCTATGGCCACAACCTGCGTAAAATTTGGAAATCATTCCTCGCCCAGCGTGTTTCTTACAAACTGGAAATTGAACAACAGTAGAACCAGGCAAGGGTCAACTGTAGATACAATAATAAGTCTCCTGTAGAACTACGTCAAAATACTGTAGGCGGCGTATAGGTTTGACTAGCGATGAGCATTCTTGCAACCATGCTTCACAGGGGGAGGCGTGCATGTCGGTGGGCCAGAAACTCCTGCTGGAGCAGGCAAGGGCCTACTTATAATCAGTCGGTTTCCTGCTCGCACGACAGGCGCGTTTGCACCAAATTCCCAAAGTTGCCGCTTTAGGGCAACTTTGCTCGAAATTTTTAACGATAAGCTAAGTTGATGTCAGCGACAATTTTGCGGAGAAAAATTCGCTCTATCAAGCAAATATAATTTCGAGGCTTGAGTTTTCGTTTTTTTCTTTTAACCAAGGTTTTTAATAAATTTTTCCGATTTCAACTGAAAAAATTGTTTCAAATTTTATGGAAGCAGTAAAAGCAAAACAAAGACAACCAGTCAATGGGGCATATTTTTCTTCACAATTTTGTCGCTGATATGAACCCTCGTTATAGGTACAGATTTCAAGAAAAATTGACCAAAAGCTGCGAAGGCGCAAAAACGCATTTCGACAGGTGTGTGTGCACCCGACTACAATTAAACCCAAGGCTTTCGACTGTACCTGCGGCTGAAACATCAACCCGAGGGGTTGACGTCTCTCTGCCAGGAAAGATCTATAATTCTCTCCCTCCTGACATGGCCCGCCAGTCACTGAGGTTGCACTCTGGAAGCATCACCTGTCTGGATAATGTTTCAGCCATGGAGTAGGTCAGAAGACTCAATTCTGGCTGCCCTGGTTGTACAACTTCACAGGTCCCTCCAGTCCTACGAGCCCGGGTATCACAACGGATATTTACTGTAGTTCAGAAAAAAGAAGTCCACTGCGCGTGCCCCACCCTAGCATGCTGAAGTCATCACCAGAACCACATTGGACAATCTATATTTTATGTAAAATTGAAGAATTCATCAAGTCACAAGATTATGAACCCCTTTAGATAAGCACTATTCACATAGCCACTTACTCAAAATACGCGACATCCCATCTAAAATAAACTGAAATAAAAAATACCAGCAAAAACTAATCAAAAATTTAACTGAAACTCGCAAGCCCCCGACATAAAAACTGCAGGTCTCCAAAAAATATACACATTTCTAAAAAGCTAAATAAAAAGAAATGAAAAAGTGCCAATAAAAAATAATGTAGCTGAAGAGAGACTTACTGGGCACTTGCTCATAATAAAACCCACGCAACCTAAGGCGCCGTATTTTAGAAAAAGATGATTTCAATCGCCAATCATACAAAAAAAGGGCGGCCATTCAATTTTTCAAGGCCTTGCTCAAAACAGTTTCAAAATTGCCCACCTCAGATATGTCTAGTTTTCTTTTTATATTATTCAATTTTTTAAAACAAAAATACTTTTAAAAAATTATAGCAGCACTATTTACAATGCAATCATACCCTTTGACCCAGAAAAAAAATCGCAGTTGTAAGCAATGCTCAGAAAAAAAGCAGCCTAAAATCATGAAAAACAATTAGTGTAAAAAAGACGAGTCACAACACTGCAAAAGTCTCGGATATTTCGATTTTTTTCGTCTTTAAACTGGTCTAATTATCGAAAAATCAGCCAAATATTTGTCTTATTATAAACGATCCGGGCTAGGAACCCAAACCAAAGGCGCCGACTGTTCCCTGATTACGTCTTTCACTTTACTGTACACTTCCTCCGGAGTGTTGCCTTGAACGATTGCTGAAAAGGAAAAAGGGTCATAAAATGGTCACAACACAAAACTGACCACTGGTCATTATTCACAATCTTACAATATCAGTTTTTGCTAAAGCACAGATAAAACAAAGAGTGCGCGGCAAAGCAGTTTCAAATTTAAATTCTCGCGCTTTGCTGTGAGAAAAAAATCAATTACCCACGCATAAAACTGCATAAACCTTGAAACTTGCACAGTTTACGAAAACGAAAAGCATTCATAAATCTTTTAAATTTATGAAATTTTGTTTTCAGGGTTCAGCACTGCCTGATTTTTAAAAGGTTTTCAGGAGATTCACAGGATTTTTTGCTTCTCCAAAAATGCTGATTTTTACAAAAATTTTTACCAGTGAAAAATTCTGCGAAATCTTGTTCAATTTGCAAGGCTCGCTGATATTGTCGCTCGGCCTCCTCGTCGGTCAATCGCCTGTTCCATTCACTAAAAATAGATAAAAAATTCTAAAAAAAATCAAGAAAAATTAGCAACAAGAACTTACAAGAGTTGTCCACCATTGTAAGGTTTTATAAATATGGCAATGGGATATAAGCCGGCCGCTTGAAGACGTTTGATTGCATTGCCGCTAACATCCAAGACGCAGTGTCTTCCCTAAATTTTTAAAAGGAGGGTTCGAATCCCGCTTAGGGTAATATTTTTGGTTCCACTAGGCGCCAACTTTGTTCATACAAAGTAGTGAGAGTCATATTAGGCCGGCATGCTTAATTTGGGTATTCTTCCACTCCACTAAGGCTAGGCCCTGGCACCGACTCCGACTCACCTGATCGGCCACACTTTGCACGGAAGCAATACTCGTGCCGTACAAATTTTGATTATATTGACCAGCTTCGATGAACAAATGATTCGAAATATCGCGTTCCATTTGCTCGCGACTGACAAAATAATAATCGCGTCCATCCACCTCGTGATCGCGGCGGGGTCGACTCGTGTGCGGTACACAACTGCCATATCGATCGGGAAATTCCGAAATTAGATCATCATTAATTCGATCCTTCAACGGACCCAAAATCACAACTGGCCGGGCGTAGTTCACTGAAAAAATCAATATAATCCTTCAATTCACACCAAAACCCTCAAAAAAGGCACGACTTACAATGACGTTGCTCCACAGCTTCGTAAGATAAAATGATTTCTTCTGGCCCTGAAACAAAAACTACGTGAGTACTTTTCAATAAAAAATATATTTTTCTGCACACTTTTCATTCCACAATAAGCTTCCTCATTTTTCTCTACGCTAAAACGGCCGATGGCTCAAAAAAGGGATTAGTAGAGGCAAATGAAACAGTTATAGCACACCCAGCACAGATAACACGCGACTTACAATCGCTGTCACTAGTATAGGATGTGTAGGTGGCACCTGCGATCAAGGAGAAAGAAGTGAAAAAGTGCTTGTGCTTAATTAAAGAAGCACATATGGGTGGTATCACTAATATATTCCATACCAGCAGTTACGCGTTATCGCTGGCACAGTTGCTTGTTATCAGTGATTACCAACAAAGCCTGTGGACAACCTGACCAGTTGTCACGGATAATCTGAATGCTCTCAGACACTGATAATCTGCGTTCGATCAGTGTCTGCCATTGATATCACACTATGACAACTGTTGTCACTGATAACTTGCATGCTATCAGTGTCTACCTGTAATAACACAGTATGCTAACTGTTGTTACTGATAAAATGCGTCCTATCAGCAACTGATGCCGCTGCATTTCACTGATAATCTTTGTTCGAGAAGTGTCCACCAGTGATACTACTGTATGCTAGATGACTGCGTTATCATTGGTAACTATCACCTAATCACAGATGCTGCACCAATGACTGATCGCTTGAAACCTGCAAGTTACCAAAGAAGTGCATCACTGGTAATTAGGATGCTACCACCCATGGCACATTAGTGAAGATAGCTATCACTGATAACCTGCATGTTATCGATTGAGTGCATCACTGAGAATCTGCCTTCGATCAGTGTCTACCAGTGATAACACAGTAAACTATCACAAGTGACTGTCACCTTATCACAGATGCTGTTCCTATGACTGATCGCTTGAAATCTGCAAGTTATCGAAGGAGTGCATCACTGGTAATTAGGACGCTACCACCCATGGCACATTAGTGAAGATAGCTATTACTGATAACCTGCATGTTATCAATTGAGTGCATCACTGAGAATCTGCCTTCGATCAGTAGTGTCTACCAGTGATAACACAATGAACTATCACAAGTGACTGTCACCTTATCACTAATACTGCATCTACAGTGTGACTGACAACTTATCTACATGCTATCAATTGTGTGCATCACTGGTAATTAGGATGCTACAACCCATGGCACATTAGTGAACATAGCAATCACTGATAACCTGCATGTCATCAATAAATAAGTTGTGAAATCAGTCCTCATCATGATCAAAAGATCTAAAAAATAGTCGAATCGTGGGTTTCTCAGCAACTTGTCAAACTTTTGGATTTCAGAAAGCACCCAAAAGAATGGATATTTCAAATCACATTCCTCGTCACCAACTACTTCCAATTCAAACAATCATTTGCCAATACTTACGTTCCGCATCGCTCTCTTCATTCACACGTTCCTTGCTCTTCATGAAAGGGAATTTACGGCTTAGCGACAACGATTTTTTAGATCCAGAATGCTGAAAAATACACACTGTAAGTTGACAAAAAAGTAAAAAGAATCAGTTTCCGCCCTTGGTTGCCTGTCTATCTAGTCTGACTACACTGATCCGCAATGACTGACATCAAGTTAACCAGCGCTTTCAAGGGTTTTCTATATGTGACTGCATCTTTCCGAGCCGCCTTGGCCATGACTCTTCTACTGTAGAAAAGCAGATTTCATGGTCTTCAGGGTTAACTAACATCCCCACCCATACTCGGGTCGTGGCCTCGCGGATAATAGCGCCTTCAAGGGGATGGTTCGACGCCCGCCTGTGTGAAAATTGATTGTCAAATATGTGTACCTTTGCTCTCGGGTGCGCTGTATGGTGCTTGGTCATGGGTAGAGCATGACAGGACATGGCATGACAGACCCCTTGACCTTAGGTTCCCACCAGTATTTACCAATTCCCTCTCCTAGAGCCTCTCCTAGTATGTATGCACACTGACTGTACCCACACCCCACCTACTTTTTCAGAAAGGCTAGGCTGACGGCTGCCTCCAAAATTCACTTGCTTGCGTCGAGCACGCTCCTTTTTTTCCACTCTGAAAATGAACCATCCAAAAATCATGCCAATCAAGACAGCAGACCATTGACCCACCTCCTTTTACTGGGAATAATGCCATAACCTTCCTCGCTGCCATCCAGCAACACTTTCTTGGCTTGCCACCATTCGTCATCGGAAGCGTTGGTCACGTGCAAGACATCGCCATAATTGAAGGCCAGACCACGACTGGGCAGTCCACTGTCCTTGGTTGGATCGTAGTCAAATAAGGCCCTAAAAACCTCTACTGTTAAAAATAGTTATCTTAAGCCACTGGGATAATTCTTCAGGAATATTTCCGATTTATTATGCTTTTGGACCAAAAATCATTTTTTCTGGAAGTAATAAGTTCAAAGAGAGAATTGAAAATTTGGGTTCTAATTTATCACCTGAATTTTCTAGGTCGTCTACTGTAGATATTACCTGGTGCAAAAATTTTTCTACACTTCTACCCAGATATTACAACATTCGCAAGACCATCCATGCACTGTTTGATCCTGGCCTGCACGCCATTGCTCGTGAGGTGAATAAAGATGCAAGCTTCTATCACAGTGTACCCATGCGAGGCTCCTGGCTACTCCACAGCTCCACATATTTATCACCAACCCATCTCACAGACGCTAAAACCACATTCTACCATCTTTCCTTGCCTCTCCTCTACCTTGCCATCTTTATCAAGTTACATATACAAAAACATAAACCCTGAGTTGGGTTCGAGCCTGCTCACATGAGTCCTAAAATTGTCAGAGTGGCAATCGCAGGAAGGCACACCACCTAGTCAGTGACCCAGTATACTCAGTTTCATGACTTAGTCGCTGCTTTCGCAAACCTGCGATATTCGAGAATCGGTAAAGTATAGTCACAAAGAGTCTCAAAAACTCGAGCCCGTTCTTCAGTTTACTGACCCAAACTAATGTTCTGTAGTGCAGTAATGATTGGCACCATACCTGACATATAACTCCCGCCGCGGCGCCGGTTGATGAGGCAGATGCTGTTGGCCTTGATTGATCAGTTCGTCGCGCAACTCCGATATTTTAGCTTCGAATCGTGAATAGGCCTCGGGACGATACTGGGCCAAAATATTCACGCGTTGTCCACTGTTCTTCAACGCCGATGCGGCCTCTTCGTGAGTGGCATGACGTAAGTCAACGCCGTTCACCTATGAACCAGCAGGAAAATAGAAGGCCCTTCCAAACCAATCACTGTCCACAGTACTCACCTCCAAAAGCTGATCTCCCTTATGTAGGTCACCGCTCAAGTCGGCCACGCCACCAGATAGGATATAGGATATGTAGATGCCTTCCCCATCCTCGCCACCAACAATATTAAATCCCAGGCCCGTCGGACCTTTCGTCAAAACCACATTTCTGGGACCCCTGAAAAGGAATGTCAGTTGGTGTAGACGAGATAGTTGACCCAAAGCCAGCGTGCTGACCCCAGGCGCTGCTCAAAACTGTATATCAATGAATACAGTAGTTATTGTGTGGGGTCGTTGTTTTTCTGTTAGCCGCGTGCCAGAAAGCAGCGATATTACAGCTCATGGCTCAGGAATAAGGCATCACACCACAGTGCCTTCCTAAATTATTACCCTATCAAATATCCTAACAGAGAAAACAGAATATATGACACCGGCACCCGCACGGCTAACAGGAAAACAACCAACTGAATCCTCTGGGAAAAAGCCAACTTTGGCCCATCGAGCACTGCATATTATCTAACCTTACCTGGGTATTTCGCTTGGTCCCCTGGCCGCAGGTGGACCGTACGAAGTTGGCGAAGTGTCTTCGTAAGCTAGGGGCCTGGTGATAGGGGCACCCAAAACGGGAGCACCATAAGTGCCGCCCCGTGGTCTAGTCGGACTCTGATTCAAGACATGATAGGGCCGGCCATCGACGGCCTGGTGTCCCCCACCGCTCGTATCGTTGGCCCCGAATGAATCATTGAACGATCTAGCCCCGAGGCCACCGATGCTGCCACCGCCATGCACTGGCTCAGCGTGCGGCACCGAATGAGGCGTCTTGGCCACCAGCAAGACCACACGATCCGACGTGGCCTTCAAGGCAGCCACAGCCGTTTCGTGAGTGACATTCTCCAACGACTGATTGCCCACAGCCAACAGTTTGTCGCCCACTTGCATCCGGCCATCCATTTGAGCAGCCCCGCCATCGATGATCTTGGTCACATAGATGGCCGTATCGCCGGGGATATGCTCGTTGCCCACACCGCCAGCGATACTGAATCCCAGTCCCTTATTTCCTTTGCTCAACTCGATTCGATCCACGCCACGATGCAAACTGCCAGCACCGACGCCAGGGGCCGCACGCTCCGGCGATATGCTGCGATCACGAGGACGTTTCACATACTAAAACAAAATACAGGGCACTACAGTAGAGCTGCTGTCTTGCCAACGTTTCCAGAACATCTCGCAGTCTTGCACAGCTCACGCGCTCACGTGACATGAATTCAAACTGCGCGACGACAGCACCACCAAGCGGCGATCATTGCAGCGCGATCACAGCGCCATCTTCAGGCGAACTCGAAGACAGCGCTTAATTTCTAAAATTCCCGCCGATTCTGGTAAAATTTTGAGGGGCAAAACGATGCGGTGTCCTGTGACGCAGTGTGCGATCTATGTCTATTACATACATGCATGCATGGATGCCTACGCAAAAATATTCTTCGCTGTCTCCACTTATCGATCGATCGCTGGGATGGCTCAGCATGGATACACTATATGCGCCGAAGGCGCTGGATCGACTGCTTAGACACATCACGGTGCTGAAAACGGATGTCGCGAATGATATTACCCATTTGTGACACGAATATGCATGATATAAAAAAACCGACAACGGCATTGGGAAGGAAATAGGATGAGTTGGGCCGTTGAAAACGGGCACCTCGATTTGTTAAATTTTTCAAGAATTTAAATTTCCCGCGCTGTGTCAAAGTTTGCAGGTGGGCAGAGTACTGTAGATGTGTGCGGGATTATAGTTAACACAAGATTATTCATTTTGCATAAATACAACCCTTGAAGTCCTTCCCAGGCGTTTTATTCGTTAACAGTCGATGAAAGTCGTACCAGCATCATTACAGTCGTGCTTCGCATGTGTTTTAATTCATGTTTTATCAGCTTTCAGTCTTTTTTGGTCATTCTTTCAGTACCGTCTCCAGCAGACATTAACTTGCTGACGTAAGTGGCCTACTGTACCTGCGGAGCGGCAAATTTAAATTCTTGAAAAATTTAACAAATCGAGGTGCCCGCTTTCAACGGCCCAACTCATCCTATTTCCTTCCCAATGCCGTTGTCCGTTTTTCGATATCATGCATATTCGTGTCACAAATAGGTAATATCATTCGCGACATCCGTTTTCAGCACCGTGATGTGTCTAAGCAGTCGATCCAGCGCCTTCGGCGCATATAGTGTATCCATGTGGCTCAGTGCGCGCACTGCGTCAATGGCACACCGACTCGTTTCGCAGCACAAAATTTTACTAGAATCGGCGGGAATTTTAAAAAATTTTGCGCCTTGTTTGAGTTAGCCGAACAATAAATGATCCTTTACTAACTACATATAAAAAATAACATAGATTGCGATTATTTGCTTCTCCACAGTTCCTTGAAGCAGCAAGCGGTCGCAGGATAAAATTAACCGAGGGCTGAGTATAATCAGTAATGCTACAATCGCGGGCTCAACTCCCGCTTAAGGCAAAAGTTGCTGACTAAGTTCTTGACCTTTTCTGATACCCAAGTCAAACCCTGATCAAGATTCCCACCAATTCTCCACGACCACTTACCAATTTGACCACATTTCCAGCCCTTTTCAACGCGTCCACGGCCAATGAATGAGGCACATCGATAAGATCAGTCGTATTGACGCGTAAAATGGCATCACCTTTCTTCAATCGACCATCGTAAGCGGCCGCTCCTCCCGCAATGATCTTGGTGACAAATATGGACGGGTCATTGTCAACGTGGGGATTGTCATTGCCGCCAGCGATGCTGAATCCCAGCCCGCTCGTTCCTTTCTCCAAGACGATATCCTCGAATTCCCACTTCTCCAAACTACCTTTATATTCGTCCACCCGACTTCCGCCGTTCGTCTACAAATTCACATCATTACAATTTTGGTCATCTGGAAAAACTGGGTCGCAAGAAACTTTTTTGAATGATTCTAAGCTAATATTCTTCGTCAACCAAATTAAAACTGTTTGATTTTTTCCTGCGAAAAGAATTTTTTCGTTCGTTTCTGGACCAAGGAATTTTTAAAAATTGTTGCATCCGATCTTGTCAAAACGCTCAAAACTTATGTTTTGAAAAACGCAGAAAATATTTTTAAGATTCCAAATCCCATCCACACCCAGTGAATGTATTTGACGGCTCAAAGCGTTCTTGCAACCCAACATTTCAAGTACCCTCCAAGTTTCCAACACCACCTTCCCAGCTACCCTGGCTGCAAAGCGCACTAGAAACAAAACGAAAGCAAGGCTAAAGTCAGCAAAGAAAAGCGCGTACGTATCGATTATTGGCGTTGTCGAGTGTTTGGGGCTGATATCGTTGATAATTGGTGTCGGGCTGGTGTGCTGGCCGAATGTGCGATGCACCATTGCCAGTCGCACTCGAATAACCGCCCGATGCCGCATGATAATCGTTGTTGTCTTGCCAAGAATCGTTAGTCTAGACAAGGTCATACGTCCTAATCAGTAAATTAGTGATTGATCACTGGTCACTTGCTCGCCCTCAGCGGGGCATGATTGAAGGGTGAAATTGATTAAAATTAGTCATGTCATTTATTTTTCCTGTTCAATATGACTTGAAAAATATGCTTTTATGACAGAAAGCTACGCTTGTCAGGAGAATTGAAAAATTTCCGTTATATGCTGATGAAGGCAAGAAAAAAGGTGTTCAAATAAGACATATTGCAAGATTTCGCCAGCTAGACGGTTTCAAAAAAAACGCCTGTACTAAGTTTTCTTAAAAAAAGGCGCAACTATCGCGCTGCGACACAAAATCATTCCAAACAGAAATCTACAGCTTCCAAACCCTTATCTGAAACCAACTTTTACACAGCCATGGTTTTGTCACAGTTCCAATCTTGGCAATCGCTATTTCCGAATGCCTACAGTTGCCTTTCTTGGCTTCGGTGGATCCAAAAGCACACAACATAACATAACTACAGCAGTGTGTAAAAGTCAGTTTCAGCTAGAAGTATCTATTGCTGGAAAAAGTCAGAACGTTGAGGTCATGGTCACTTTTGATAAGTGTCCCCTGCTCACATATGTCTGGATGTCATAGGTGTGTGGCACAGTACAGAAATCCTTGCTCAGTTGCCATATGGCCAAGTCCATTGTCAGAGTATAGCAGCCTGCCACTTTGCAAACCAGACAATGCAATAATGTTACAACAGCGACAGCTGGCGCACCATTCATTGCCAGCAACAAGTTTTTGTCGCATTGCAATCTCGTTCTGCCTGGAAGCGCTACTAGTTTTTTGTGATTAACTGAAAGATTTTTCCTATGCGCGCCTGTTTCAAGTCCATCTTTTAGCTATTACGCCTTATTCCCCCCCCCCCCCCCCCCGTGCAATCGACTTGTGCCAACCTGGACTGAATAATCGGCAGCCGATATGGAAAATGTTTCCACGATGGAACTAAATCTGACGATGGTGGACCGTGGAGCGTATCTTTTTGTCTCACGACGACTCGCACTTTCGCCACCAGCCGCCGACCACAAACCACCTCGGGTCCACAAACAGCACGGCCAGCACACGACACGATGATTGCTAGTGGCCAATTCCGACTCCGGCGACTGTGCCACATGTGCCGCCGGCGATGACCAGGACCATGGCATAGCAATACCGCATACCATAAATCATGCACTCGCCTGGGCCCAAATTCGATAAGCAATCTCTTTTTTCATTTTACTTATTCTAATCGATAAAACAATACCGAAACCCAATTCCTGAATTTCTAATCAGTTCGATTCGACCACAATCGGCCAAATTTCCAGAAAGTCAGCGAAAGTTCCATATCCTAGCACTCAGTCACCAGGTACTAACCCATTTGCGAAAATGTTCCTCATCGAATGGATTATTTTTCCGCCTTGTCTACTCTACCAATAATATACTCTTTGAAAGGCACGAAAAAATCAGCAGCTTTCTTTTATTCAAACCATTCGACCACTCGCTCTCCTGCGCATCGAAGCCGAGCAGCAGGACACGACAGACCTTATCTTTCTCTTTGCAGGCATCCATTGGCTCGACAGATCCGGCGCCAATCTCCCTCGGCGCTAGCCTATGGCCGCAATCGTCGCGCGCCACAGCAACTAGTCGATTCGTCAGCGTTGACGAGAAAAATTAGCCTATGCGAGAGAAAACGCCCACGTAGCCACTTCTATCCTTATTACGTCCATAGAAGGAGCCAGCTCGGCTAGAATGCATAAGCTAGTTCACATCTTAGCACACCATCCCCTACCTTCCGCCGTGTAAATAAGACTGGCCACCACCTTATTACAATTCTAGGCGACAATAAGAACTTGAAAATGCATCAATTTCATCAAGAAAGTGTGACTTCTCTATCCATTTCTTAATTTAGTTTTAATGAGATTTTCATTTTGGCATTCTTCTCAGGAAACATGCAAATGAAGAAAAGTCGTGGTTTCTACTAAAGCTTGACTTAAAATCGTGGTTTTGAGGAAAAAAAGATATAGGATGGGTGCAATTTGATAAAAATAAGAAAATTGTCAAAAAAAGTGCAGGAGCTAGCAAAAAATTTCACTTTGACAAATTGCAATTGTAAAAATTAGAAAAGTTGCTTTTCACAAAATTAGAATACTCTTTTTCTGTACTGAACACTTTAACTAAGAAATTAGCTGGAGGTGGATTGGAGCTATAGGCTTAGGCTATGGTACCAAGTTTAGATTGGTTTGGTGTGTGCAGAAAACACCGACTGCGCTAGTGATCAGTCCAAAAAGGGTGGTTTCGATGGCTCAGTGCACGGTTACCCAGTTTGCCAGCTCAGCACACTTTACACTGTGATAACAGAAAAATCCAATTCCGTGGGTTTTGTCAATTCCCACGAGGCAAGGGTGAATCGGAACGAGTTACCCCGCCTCTCTGAAGTACCATTAAAAATATCGATTTGGTAACTTTATAAAGTTGACAGGAGGAAAGGCATCGAAGGGGCACCGGAGGTCTGACCAATCCATGTGCATGTAAGTCAGAAATTATGCACCATGAGGTTTAGCTCAACAGTTCTGTTCAATAAATTGACATTTTTGCATCCACAAAACACTTAGCAGGGTCGGGTACAGAACTGGCCTGGCAGTTTTATGTTTTTATCTAACAACCATCGGTGGAGCAGCGGGTCAGCACGTCTACAGTTATTATTTGGTAGCGAGTGGCTGGACTCGCCCCGGGTTCGATCCCCGGTGAGAGAGGTTGTTTTGCGAACGATTAACCCTCGCTGACCTTGGGGCGTGGGTGACTTACCAATACAGTTCAGGTGCTCAGAGTGGAGAGATGAAAGCCAGACAAGCAGTCTTAGCTGTCGAGCCCGCCATCGTCCGAGAAAGTCGGTGCCCAGTCCAAGCTGCCTCGTGCGGAGGTGCTCCTAGTGGAGACACAGGCAAAACGGGCTTCTGTCCAGCACACCCAGGCGGGAGATCTGAGAGACCGAAATTTCTGGAACAACACTTGCGACTGGAGGAGGCAAGTCTCTGAACTTTACCTTCGGCTGAAACATCAGCTGGAGGGGTTGACATCGCGAAGCCAGGGGAGAGTATCGATTCTCCCCACCGCCAGGAATTCTGGTTACACTTCCGCTAACAACCCAACAGTCACCGACTTTTGTAGCTGGCCAGTGGTGGTCATATTCATGACTTGGCTTACTCTGCCCTGGACAGCAGTAGTGGCTAGATCTTGTCGATAGTGCAAAGTGCAATGAGCAAGCACGAGCAAAACTTATGCCCTGAGTGGGAATCGAACCTGCACCTGCACTCCAATTGCCAAAAACCCTTTTCCTACCAAAAAAAATAACTTTTCCCTCAGCAAACCTTAAACTATTCTTCGGTCTAAGTACCCACCTGCCTCTTTTTCGGAGTTGTCCTCGGACTGCGAGGCACTCTGCTGGACGGCTGCACCCAAACTGGTATCATTTTAAGACTTGGTCTAATTAGCCAATATTCCACCGCACAAGGTTTGTTTTTCAGTTATTTCAGCTAATCCACTGTAAATCGCACTTCCTTCCCGTCTAATCATCTCAAACAATGGGAGTACATCCGTTGCACACGGCAAGTGTCCAATGTAAATAAACGATATTCTCTCCTGCCATAATTATTGATCACAGAAAGTTTCTTATTTTCGAGCAAAAATGAAAGTTTTGTCCTGAATATCAAATTCAAAAATTCCAACGTCTTCCACGAAATGTCTTACAAAATCAAGAACTGCTAAAAACTGAGACAAAACTCAGCAGGTCAAGTACTCGAAAACAGTAGTGTCAGAAATTCCAAAAAATAAAATTCGCCACCTATCGAGCGCCAAATTCAAAATTAATTAATTAAAAATTTCGAATTGCCGCCAAATTCCAATATATTCTACAAACAGAACTGCAATTTTTTTCACACTTTCGCGCCAAGTCTATCATCGCTATTCATTCAAGAGAATAAGATAAAATCATTGCTTTTGGCCTAGTTCAATTTAATTCATTTCGTTCACAAAAGCGTGTAATTTTTTATGAATGCATGAGTGAATAATCTAAACGAACAATGTGCCCACATCTTGTAAATCCGAGTGCCATAAAACTTGTTTCGAGCACGACGTAATATTAGTCGAGTGGAGAACATAACAAAGTAGAAACCCGAACGCGACCATGTTGCTTAGCTAACAAGACTAAGCTTTTTTTTCGTCTTTGCTCAGCCTCTTCTATACTCACTGCCCTTTTCAAACTGGCCAGGGAAATACGCCTAAGCTCGCTCCAATCCAACCTAACCAAACTCGATATCACAAAAGAGCCATAAGCCCCGTCCGCGACCAGCTTCCCAACACGCATAGCCGCATCCTTTTTCCCTTGCCTCGCTAATAACACAAAAAACAGCCACTAACTAGCCTCGGCTCTCCTTACCACCATATAAGGCCTATAAAATAGGATCTAGAAAGGCAAAATGAAAACAGCTTCCAGCCTCAAAGTCCGGCACGCAATTTATTGAGTGCCACCCCCCCAGTTTCCAAATTCAGGCAAGGACCAAATAAGCTGTCCTGGTTTTTTCAAGTAGACACAAAAAATTCGCTCACTTTTGTGAAACACTAATTTTTAACCCATTGAATCAAGATTTCTTGAAACTTTTGCGACTACTCAACCATATTCAATATATAGCAGGTTTTCTGCAATTTTCAGGAAGATTTTCGCTTTCGACTTCTCTCAGAAGGTTTACATTCTTGAGGATAAATTTTATTTTTTTCCCCAATTCTACATTACAAAAATTTCAATATTTTCAAAAGTTGTAAAATGTTTCTAAAAATGTAATGTTTTGTAATTTCTAAATCGAGAAAAGATAAAAAAAATTTTTATAACGCGTGTAATGAGAAAAAATGTGAGAATGTCAAATAATTTCAAATTTTATTGTGTATCAAAAATATAGTTAAAATTTTTGATGATCCTTTCGAAGAATATTTTTATCAGATTAACCATACCGAAGAGCATTTTCTTAAAATTAGTGAAAAATCAAGTACTGAAAGACTTTTTTAAGCAATTTTTAAGAATTGTGAAACCTTGAATTTAAGATCTTTCAGAGTTTTTTAGCCCCAAAAACTATTCTTTGTCAGTAAAACTCCAATTTCGAAAAGTTTTTTAGCAGATTAGGACAAAATTTATTTCAATAATTTCAGCAAATATTTAATATTTTATATCCCTCTGAAAAAATATTTTTCAAAGTAGGTTATTTCTACATGAAATCCTCAGGGCAGCTACCTAATTTTTTATGGATGCCTACTGTAGCTTAAAGTTTAATTTTGTGAGAAAGAAATTTTTTGGAGCAGTCGCTACAGAAATTCAAGAAAAATTATGTATGAAAATTATTTCAGCTTCAGAGAAATTTTAAAAAAATTTCTTAGCAGCATAATCTTTTTTCAGCATGAGCAGAAAACTAATTTTTGTTTCTCTTCTGAAGCTCGAAAAATTCATACAATCGGCATACAAATATTTTAGTAGAAAAAAATTTAACAATTAAAAAAACATAGAAGTATAATTATTTTCCGCATGAGCAGAAGATTAATTTAAAAGTATTTTCTAAGGACCCCGAAAAAGAACACTTTTCACTAAAAATCTACCCACAACGCTTTCCGACAAAATAGTTGAACCTAGTAGACCAAAAGCCATGAAATCATCTGTTTGGAATCCTTCAGTCATTTATCACCATCCTCGCCAAACCACTTTCCTCGCATCCTGTTGCACCCTGAGAGTTAATATATATGCACCAGAATCGAGTAGAATCTGTTAACTTTTATAGCAAGCTTATTTCTCCCATTTTTCTTTGCTGATGACGTCGTTGCAGTGAACAAATGGCCACTCACTATATCTTCTGCCCCGAACAACTAAAAGCCTTTTAACCCGTTTATCATCGAGAACAGAAGTAAACATGTAGTTTTTTCATTCTTTTCCTCATTTCTATTCTCTTCCTTTACGTCTAGTCAGCAGTTATAAATTTTAAAGATAATTACACTCATTAAAGGCCTTGTATGCATTTTTCAGTTTAGGCACAAAAATATCTCATTAGTCCAAGCTAAGCTACCTGGTCTAGTCGATAATGTAGCTTGTATTAGATGCTAATCGGCGAATATAGATCGATAAAAACCGCGGGTGTGTCAAAGTCATCAGAAATGTTGGAAGGAAAGGTCAAAGAAAAATGGCAAGTACAAGATGTTGTTATTGTTCTAAATTTAATTCACGGGACCATCCTATATAAAGCATATGCTAATTACGTATTGCCGTCAGCCTTGACCTTTCTTGGCCCGTCCAAAATAAACACAGCCTAATTAATATAAGAACAAAACATGCCAAGCTACAGTAGCTAGCGTCGTCAAGTCGACGAAAAGCCAAGCCGAAGCTGATTAATTAGACTTTGCTTAAATGCCGCAGCGCCGAAGCCCCAAAACCTTTAGCAAGCCCAAGTATGTAATTTATTTCCACCCTACCGCTGGTGATGATGGTGTTATACGTTCAAAAACTGGCGTCCTCGGCGCTTGGCCAATGCCTGTTGTGGCACTAATCGAACCAGGTGTACGCACCGAACCAATGGGCACAGGCTCGGTGGATGGCGAATAGGCAGTTTTCTCAGCTGTGCTTGTACTCGTTGTGGTGTGATACTTGGATGTCGATGAGCTAACCATGGTCTCCAATTTGGAATACTGCTGCTATAGTGTAAAGTAAATCAATGAGAAGACTTATCATAGCCGATAAAGTGTCATGACTCAAACTGGACAACAAAGTTTTTGATCCCGCATAAACTGTCACTTGGCTAAAATTGTAGGACAGCGTTATGAAAAAGTAGTTGTCAGCTACTCGCATTGCACCATGCAAGAATGACCTTTTCGAGGTCATCGAAAATTTGAATTCCCGCCGTGACGGTAGCTTGACTGCTTATGACGATTTGACACTTCGCGAGCGCTACTCGCAATGCATCATACACGAAGGACCTTTTCAGCGTTATCAAAAGTTTGAACTCCCGCCATGACGGTTGACTACTTATGACACTTGTTGAGCAAATTGTTAGATCCATTTCAAATTTATAGGTGAGATCGTCAAGGCACGAGTTATTTGAAAATTCAAACTAATTTCTAAAGCATTCTCCTTTCTTTTAATCACCTATAAATTTAGTTATCAACATTGATCTTTAAGATCGCGCACAGATCTGTTTGATTCTTGACGTATTGTTATAAACCGCCCGCAGTTAGCGGGAATTTCAAATTCGAAGCGTTTGACATCGTTGGAAAGGTCCCTTTGATTACAGAATGTGGTTTCATAGTTTCAGGTTTTCTACTGTAAATACCTCTTCTCAGCTTGCACTAAGAAATTATCAGCACTGACCTTTTGCTGCTGAATTACCATTCCAGTGCCACCAAGTATGGGCGGATTGATTTCCCAATTATCAGCCATTCGATTGGTCTCGAATGTTTTTTGCGAAACTGTTTTCGTTTCATTGAGTAATGTTTCTTCATAAAATTCTTGAATATCTAAAAAATTAATGGTATTAGTTTCTGTTTTAGTTTCATGGTTGCCTGAAGCCTAATGGTTGCCTTTGCTTTATACTGCCGCTGCGCTGAAAGCCATGAATGCTTTATTGACTCATTAGCATGCTGCTGAAACTGAATCTCTTATTTGCTACTTGAAAACAAAGTTTTTGGCAATAACGTTGATGAATGACGAAGAAATTAGAAATTCTTCCATACCCATAAAACTGCACTGTAGCAGCAAAATATTGAACTGCAGCCAGCAGCATTGGATGGATATAATCGCCACAAGTTTACAGGGCAGGCAGTCTCGACCAGTCATCAAAAAACGTCAACCAAATGCATCTGCAGGGCAGCAGAAGGTGTCAGACTGCCTGCATGAACATGGTCACCTGAATACTCATCGCGCTCAGCAGTGCTGATAGCTAGTCAGAAAGTATGGAGTGACATGCAATCAGTTGCAGTAAATGCTGCTGGCTGCAGTGGGTGATGTTACTGCATCATTTGCATAACTGATAGCGTGATAGCTGGCGCGATCAGTATTCAGGTCACAGTGTTCATGCAGTCTGACACTTTCTGCATTTGGTTGACACTTTTTAAAATAAATCTTTGAAACTGACTGCCTTGAAAGCTTGTGCAACTGATCGCATGTCAGTTCACACTTCTTTACAAAACCTACAACACATGCTGTACAAGCATACACAGGGCGGTATGATGCTATCGTGCATGCAGTGCAAGTCGTCCACAGGATCACTTTACACCCACTAAACCAACACTTTACGCAGGCCTGTATGATACAACCCCTTTTAACCACGATTATAAACACGAGTACCCGCACATCAGGTCCAACGTACATGTAAGCGCAAAAATAAACTTCTTATCGCTTATAGTATGCAACAAGGTGAAGCTTAGGGATAGGGGAAGGGATGTGTACGAGCACGTGCGGTCGTCGTTTCCATTCGAGTCATGCACAAAACGTGCGTACGCAAACTGGCCAGACCTATAGACCCAAGTTTGTCATCATACAACTTTGATGTATTATAGGCCCTAGCACGCCAAACCACGCTACACCTACCTAGTACGAAACATCTGCCCCCCCCCCCCACGACGACATCGGCAACCCAGTTAAACTTGACAAACAAAACTTAATCTTAGAACCAAGCATTAAAAGCGTACAGTTCTGTTGTTCGTACACGTGTCTCCTCCGCTATGCCTCATCCAGCATCCTGAAACCCCATTTTCGGGTAACACGAATCACAAATGGAACTACATCATATCAGTTAAAAAAGTAGCGTTCACTAACTTTTTCGGACTCCACCATTTTTTGCTTTCCTACAGTTAAGATAAGAAATTGATAACCCTTTTCAGGCACTGATTCCGCTTGAAAGTAAACATATTTATGCATATCAACCTCCAAAACTGCAATATGCACTGCCTATTTTGTGCAAAACTGTATTCTTATAAGGGAACATTCACAGCCCCTTGGCCAACTGATCAGCAATGGCCAGCGTCAAAAGTTCTGAGAACTTTTGAATTTTTGAATTTTGAAGTAAGAAACACGAGCGTTGAAAAAACCACGCAGGGCTCTTTCAAACTAGGTTTTTGGATTTCAAACTTCGAGTTTGAGCTTCAAACACTCGGGTTTTGAGTTTTTTCCCCTAAAAAACCCAAAAAATCCAGAAGAATTTAAAAAATTTCTTAGGAATTTAGGCGCTGACCACTGCTGACCAGTTGGCCGGATGCCTGTGCTATTTTACAAAAAACTTTCATTTTCACAGAGCAACAAATGACCATTTCTGGTTTTGTAAAGTTCGACTTTGCAGTTGGCGATGTCAAGTCTCGAAACCTGCATCAGCGTGTAAAACAGGAAACCATAGTCAATTGGATATCTTCATTCATTCGAGCATTGAGAAACCAGTCTACCAGAACCAACCTACAATCACTTTTCATTTCTTAGAGTGCATTCCATTGAAAAATCCTTTTAAAACGTGTTTCTTAGCATAAAAAGTCATCTTTTCACTAAAAAAAATTTTCCTATTTTGCCATCATAGCATACTTGTCAAAATTGTCACGTTATTTTGTTATACTATTCCATAAACATTTACAGCTTTTGGTATTCTAAGCCAGCGGCAATGCCTTCATGTTTTGCGCACACAACATCCTGTCATCTATCGCAGTTATATACAAAATGTACCAATCTTGCGTGACGTGTATCCAAGGCCATCGTCTCCAAATATGGTAAATAAAAGTGTATTTGACCTAAGCCCTAAACTAAAAGGGTACTACGCATTTTTCCCTGATTCCTATTGCCGTCCCTCCTATTTTGTTCACACTGCAATTATTATCCCCGAGGCCAAAACCTGGCCATTTTTATCGTTTCTACTCGCTCGACCCAGTACGCTTGAAAAAATTTCTCCGCATTCCCATATCGGGGGATTGGAAATTATAACACAAGGAAGGGGCTGGTACGTAGGCCACAAACCCTCTTACTCATCCCCCATTCTACCTTGTCCAGCCTATTATATCGTATAAAAATCTCCATCCAACCAAACGTGTCCGCACCGACCCCTCGATAAGGCCCATGTATGGAAAAGGGATAGTTTGGGTCGTCGTCTTGGTAACTGGCGCCGTACCAAAGACTCGCGTGCACCTCGCTCCTCGCATTTTCCTCACCACTCCCCCCGAAAGCAAACGGTTCCGTGAGAAAAAGGGTGAGACAGAGCCGGGACGACATAAAACCCGAGTCCACCCCTCTACATTACCTGGCCCCTATCTAAAAACGGGAGTATCCTTATTTGGGATATCGGGGGGGGGGGGGGGGCGAGAAGACGAGGAGTAGAATCGTAAAAGGACAGAAAGAATTATCAGGCCAAGAATCAATCACCCAAACACCAGATTTATGGACAGAAATTATTTAAAAACTAGTTTTCGTTTGTCTCCCTTGTTTGTCCTAAGTCGATACTGATGCTGCCTTTTGTCAAAGTGAGCGCGAACAACCAAATATAGCCGCCCAAAAATGTTCAGTGCGCATTCCTTACCCAACAAGGCTTGAAAAAGGCGACTTTTAAATATGGTAATGACACGTTCGATGGCTTCGCGCAAAGGACGATCTTCCAATCGATTCAATTTCGAATGATATTCTTCCAATAATTCTAAGGCGCGATGTGCTTCTAAAAAAAGAATTTTTATCTTTCATACTCTTTGACAATAAAACAGTAAATAATCAATCTAGACTTTAAAAAAATGCATGAGATCAAGGTTTACAATCAATCATTAATTCATTTGGTAATGGAAGACTGCCTCTCTAATTAGCATTGCCTACAAACCTTATTTTCAAACCTAACAAACTCAACTAAAATCCAGTTTCAGTATTTCATTCACGAGCCCTGCAGATAATCATGTCCTTATCGAACGCTTTTTTCAAACATAAAAAAAGTTTGACGCTCTTTCATTCATGAAAATGTGGAGACTTTAGTTTGCTTGACTAGTTGGTGATGCGAAGTAAGAGTAGAGGGCATGGAGTGGAGTTAATGAAGAGGTGTTCACATAGTTACAAGAACTTGAATGACGAATCTGGAATGCGTGAGGAGCATGACAAAAAATGAGGGTAGAAAAGGGGAAAAATTCAGGACGCTAGGAAAAAGGAGAATCTGGATGGGCTATAGAAAACGATATGGAAAATGGCTGATGGCTGATTCACCAACACAGTTGAAGTTGAAGGCAGTAATGACAAAGGGCATGGGTGTGAATCTCAAATGCATGTAGTGAGAATTCAGGAGCACGCATGTAGCATGTAGCTCATGCTGTGGACTAGCAGTGTGCCCTTTGGCCCTTAGCTGTAGGTGCACCTCCTACGACAAAGGGCCAAAAGGCACACTGCTAGTCCACAGCACAGGCCGCATGAAGGTTGCCACTTCGTATCACTGTCCTCTAAGTTCTAGTGAATGAAGAACCTTGACAAGCAGAAGCCCAAACTGGATCATGGACAGGGCTAGAAAACCAGAAAGCCAGAAGAACGCATGAATAACAATTCAAGTAATACACCAAGCTGCATCAAAGAACAGCCAAGAAATGTGAGGCTCAGGCACTAAAAAATTACTTGAAACGTAAGCTGAAGGCAAAAAAGCTTAAATAGTTCAAAACAATGACCACTCGACAAATCAGTTAGTTCCCCATGAAGCCATAAGGTTTATATTCACATATAGAAGGTTTAGCATCTCTTGAAGAATAAGAACAAAACATGCAACTTTAAATTTCATTTCAAGAGTAATTTACTGAATAATATGTAGGGATAATTTTAGGTTTCTTGTTTCTATTTAAAGCAGTTCCACAAAGCAAAACACATTTGGTAACCTGTCTTCAAGGTTTAACATGTTCCAATTTTCCCAGTTTGGACAGCCTAGTATATAGCTTGGTTAATGTTTTCCACGATCATGTATTCTTCTGGCATTCTGGTTTTCTTGCCCTGTCCATGATCCAATTTGAGCTTCTTTCATTGAGTTTCTTCATGTTTAAAAACTTTTGTTTCTTACACAAGGAAATGTTTTTTCATAAAATGTGTTTGCTTTGTGGAACTTTGCAAAAGCAAAAAAGCTGAGCATAAAAGACTTCAGCAAGTCATTAAAAAAGTTCATGTATTAACCATAAATATTCTTCAAAAAACACGATACCAAAAAAGAATAACCAATATTTTTATCAAACAGTCGAGATTTGAAAATACCAGTTTTAATAGATTTTCTCGCAAAAAGATAAATAGAATACGACATTCATGTACCTGACATTGCAAAATTAGATATATCGCTATTGACGGCCATGACGGACAATGTCACCCTTGACTAAACTTGAATATACAAGTAGTAGTACAAGGCACGACTTGGAGTAAAGCTTACGTGGTCGTGGATGAGCCAGCAAAGAAGCGCGCAAACGTTACAAAAGGCGCAGCGACATAAGATGAAGCGATTTGCTATTCTAACTTTGACTAAGCCTATAAAAGCGCTCGTCACTTCTTTAGCTATGATTTCTTACGTGGCGTACGTAATCCTCTTACATTGGTCGTTTCTAGACGCACCTGCTGAGTGTATATGCGCGGAGGGGGGAGGGGGGTCATAAGCTTACGAATCCATTTACCATCTTCATTGGGGTAGACAAAACCCGTTAGACCAGGGTCAGCATTTTCAGCTGCATTTCTTTAAAAACCATAGACAGAAGGGGGCTAGATCCGTTTATACCAGAAGCAGAAGAAAAGATAAATAGATTTGGCAATCTTTGCATCCGACTGGTTTCTATTGGCAGTTGCTGTTTTGTGTCATAGATTATATGTAGCAGGCGAGAGCCCTAGATCATATGGGCCAATGGCAGAGACAAATTGTTGAGGTGGACAATAATTTTATGCATGCTGCGGCCATTTGAAAAAGCAGAAGAAAATAAGCGCGGCAAGACGCCTTTTTGCTTGTCTACCTTATGTTACCTCGTTGTTCGAGGTAAGCGCTCCATCAACGTTTACACGACGGCGGGCGAGCCAGGAGGCAAGTCGATGAATAAACAACTTCTAGGCGGACGGGTATGGCGCCCAGCAATCTAACGCCTTATTAAAAACCTTTAAGGTCTACTCTTGGCCATTGCCCCAGCCAAGGCCATAGATTGGGTTTCGAGAATAAGCCAAGGTTTTAAAGAAAACGGATCGATAGTCTTCCATCTTTGTCACACGTACTGCCAGCACCACTTGCCGCTCGGGCATCGATAGAAATCTAGGCTAGGCCCAAATTAGCAGGCTCAAAACGAGTGGAAAATTGACAAATGGATAGCACCATGGAATTAGCTGTATAAAGACTCAGAAGTGGCAATTAGGGAGTGGTGAGAAGGAATAGCCAAAATGGAGTAAACAAGTGGTTTGTTGTCTGTTTGGGCGGAAAACTCGTTGGGTACTGGGGAAACAAAAAATGCAGTCTATCAGAAGGATGTATAAAATATGACGTACAACTTCTCTACCCTCTCGCCTCAATCCATCACCAAACATGCGCCTAAATACCAACTGTTACGCATACACCAAGGACACATTGGCCAGACATGCACCTACCTTGTTTTCGGACAGGCATCCTTGGTGATTCAGAAACTGAAACCTCAGGATTCTTAAACGTACGCAAATTTTTTGGTCCAACAAATAGTTCTCACTAAGAATCGACTGTTATCTCCTCAACTTCTCCAGTTGGCCGTTACAAGGAAAAAGGCAACCAGATTTACATGGAATGGACGAATGTATGAATTTTAAAAAGGCCCACAATCGGAAAATGTTAAAGTTTTTGGACAAAACCTCCAACGATAAAATGTCCAGAAAGTATTAGGTCAGGAAATAGAATATTAGCCAATGGCCTTTGATTGAACTGTTTGACGGGTTCAGTTCACTCAGGACAATACGAGGCAATAAAGGGAGCAGACACAAACCAGCCAGCGAGGACACACTACACTGCCACACGGCGAAAATCAATGAAGAACGAAAGAATGCCAGGCACTCGCGCACAGGTAACAAATACAGTAAGCTGATGCGCAGGTACTATGCACTTTAAAACATCTAGCGGGGAAAGGGCAAGATATGAAATGTTTTCACTTCAGTTTATCATTTTGTGCTGAAAAAGCATCATAACAGTTCATTTCTAACATCCGTCATCTCCAGCATGAAACACAAGCGGAATGCACTGCTGACAAAATACAAAAAGCTATTGTAATTCACAGCATTACGCACATGTATATGCTATCCATTACGGTGATATGAGATGCTAACCAAATGGGAAAACTGCTGTACAGTGTTTGATAACAAGTGCGCGGTTTCTATAATGGTGTCCGAGCAAATGACGCAAACCATTGTCAAAACGCGCGGCAAGAAGACAGACAACGATTTTTCAATGCAGCACTGGGCCAACCACTTGATTCTTTTTTTGCTGTGTCCAGTCGCTCTGCTGTAGTAGGCCGACAACTTTGACCTCCTTATGACCTGCGCAATTGGGATGTAATCTTTACCCTGAAAAACGGAAAACTGGCGCACAAATTGAGACTGCATGCGCTTAACGGGTGGGCGCGTGGGGTGTACTGTGCTTTACTGGCACCCTAAGCATCATAGCACTGAATGGGGCAGACATAGAGAGCAAAACATGAAGAAACAGCAGATTTAAAACTTTTATAAGGCATGAGTAAGACTGTTATAAAAAAATCCCAGTCAGAAGCCATTATTGTGTGACCAACATCAGGGAGCTTGCGATCGATTCGCTGAAACTTTTTCTTCAGAAGCATCAGCTGCCAGAACGCTGTCAATGTGAAATTGTTATTTTGGTCACCAGAAGATTCCGACCACGCTGTCAGGTGATCCGGCCTGCAGAACTAACTGGCAGCTGCTTCGAAAGAGGCAAACAAGGCACTGCAGATCTCGTTGGACACTCGACCAGCCTTACGCGATTGCGGAGGCAAAGGAGTATTTCTATGACGCCAGCGATACATCGAGGATGACAAACCAGGAAACGTTGGGTAGACGCACCAGCTGCTTCGTGGTTGACCAAGGTCGCCGCTAAGCATGAATAAATAAAAGAGAACAGGACCCAGTTTTACTCAAATGAATGTCACTCTTACTCGCTTCCACATGAATCCAAGGAATTGGATTCGTCTCTTCCCTCGCTCGTTGCTTTATATCTAGTGCTGCTTTCTTGATTTTTTTAATAGTCAGGATTTGGAGTGTGGTTGTGATCGCCGCGTTCGATGCCCTGCCCATTGTCCAAGTTTGTCCACAGCTTGCCGTTGCAGTTCTTCTTGACACACCTCCAGCGCTTCTGATTGTTCCTTTCAACCAGTCGGTAAACGTATCCAGGGAAAGAGCAAGCATCTACGTCTTTTTCTGTCTTGAATATTTCCATGAATGCAAAATTAGGAGTTGGTGTGTTCGAGTCAACAGAGATAGACAAAAAAACAGCGATAAGGAATAGACTCTCCTTATCCAACGTAACCCACAACAACAGCTTCAAAAACCGCGCCCCCCCCCCCGCGTCCTACCAGCGCATAGAAGACAACGAAAACAAGATCTGCAGCTTTGTGGGTACCCCCCTGATATCATGTGTCAATCCAGTTGGAAGCAGGTTCGCCGAAATGGGGCTACTGGAAATAGCGCAAATGCAAACGGCGCATCTGAGTGAGCGCAACGCAAGTGAGAACGCACAGCGCGAGTGAGAACGGTGGAACTGGATGATGACGCAGTCGGGAAATGGCGCAATTGAAACAGCGCAATTAGGAGAAGCGCAACTGGGAACGGCGCAGCTGACCTACTGTACACCCTATTGAATTTTATTGCAGTTGCGATGTACCGTTTGATGACTCCTTGAAATAAAAAATTTATTATTGTAACTTAAAAACCAATCAGTAATACTTTAACTTATTCAGATGGCAAATGTTCTCAAAATCGCATTGATACTTATCGTTTTGCACTTCTTCAAATTAAAGTAGTGTTTTACACATCGACAAAATTAATAAGATGCGCAAAAATTATAAAACCAGCGCTCACGCTCAGCAACAGCAAAGAAAAATTTGGCATGGAAGCTGAACCAGGAATAACTGTTTGCTTGCACATAATATTCAAATGATCGAAAAGCTTTTCACTTTTTGCGCTAACACTTCGCCAGACGCCAGTATTGGGCAAGACCACAGTTATTATGTCGACAGCATCACGAGATTGTGGCCACCATTTGGTTGGCTTATATTTTTTGACATCCAAGCCGTCGTCCCACTTAACAATTTCTGGCTCCGAATCACTCGTAACGACACGCAGACCTTCACCATATTGGCCAGGCGGTAAACGAGCCTAAAAAACAAAAAGCTGCCACCACTTTTGCTCATGAATATAAGACAGTGGTGCTGCAGTCATGAGGGCACACACGCGCTGTGCACGTGACAGCCATTTGGAGCTCACGTGCTTGCGTGAGCTTGACGCTTAGCCTTTTACTTAGGGGTGTGGCAGGAGTGGGTTTTTCGTTTCCGCGCCCGCCCACGCCCGCCTAAGCGTGGTATGCTCCCGCCCGCGGCTCACCAAAATCACTCCCGCTTCCCGCCCGCGGCTTTTCCTGCATGGCATTCCCGCCCACTCCCGCCCGTCCGCAGAGCAAGAGTTATTAAAATCCCAGTCTCTTTCTCTTCATGCGATATACGAGCCGAGCCGAGCCGAGTAGATCAAACTCTCGAGAAATGCAAGGCATAAAAAACCAACCTGCCAAAATATCGAGACAGCTCAAAGCAAATCGGCATCACTTTTCAAAAAAAAGGTCATCAACATTTTTCGGATTTATTTGAGACTGCAGCCTGCATAGTCAAAAAGCACAGCAGAAAAAGCACAAATGTGGTGGGTGTTTAACTTTGGGGAGACCCACACCGCTCCCGCACCCTTCAGTCAGTCAGCACATACTTATCATAGCCAAGCACCAAAGGCGCACTCGAGGCAAAGGAACACAAACACAACACTACCGGGGGGGGGCACCCCCCCCCCAAGCGCCCCCCCCGGAGCACACCCCCCCCCCCCCCCCCCCTTGTTGCTTCACTCCCTCTCCCGTCCGCCATATTCAGCATACCTCGACGCTCCAGCGGTGCAGTGCTCAAACATACCTCGACGCCAAGCACGACGTATCCACCCATTTGTTGTAGAAATTCGTTTTCGCCACTTGATTCCACAGTTGGCAAAGTAGCTGAAAATTCTTTACATATCTTTCTCGCTTCATCAATGGAAAACTTCCGTAGATCCTTAGTCAGCGAGATGGACTGCTTCTTCATATCTCTCACTAGAAAGTAACAGGTTGTTTTTGTGTAAGAAAGTGTCTTGGCAATGCGGCCAGCCAATTCGGGATGAGTTGCCGCGCTATCGGCGTTGCACCAATTCACCGCGTCCGCAATCGGAATGGTCGTGGCGAGAATGAGCGCAAAGGGAAAAATCATGTCGATAATTCTGGACTCGTTGACCTGTAACAGAAGTTAATTAGTGTTTCGGCAATACTTTGCTCTGATCGTAAAACTTACTTTGCTCGTTGCCAGTGGGAAATGCAGAGGCGATGCCTTGGGGCGTTTAAAAATACATTGTGCGCACTGCTGGCGCGTTCCTGAATGCGCTATTAAAGTCTGCGTGTACAGCACTAGACTGCCACGTCAAGCGCATTCTTGACATTGCTGCAGTGCGACCATTCTTACGTGAACACTAGAGGAGTCGTCCAGGAGCGGATCTCGACATTTATCGTAATCGATAACTAGGCAGTGCAGAATAGAATATTCGGGCAGCAGCAATTCAGTAATAGAGGCAGATCACAGCGTTTTTGGCTACACGCACGACGTCCAGGGACCGATCACCGAGTTCTGAGCTGACGAGCCCCATCACCCACCCCACCACCCCGTGCACCTTTTCCTTATGGGTATGTACTGTAGCGTAGTTCCGCGAAGAAGAATAAGCCCTAGCTTTTTTTTAATCTACCGCGAGTTCATGTGTACCTGCGGATCAGGGTACAGTTTGACGACGCGGAAAAATTCAGGTTGACGCTTTATTGTCCAAGTAGTTTTGACTTATTGATAGTGTTGAAGCAACAGCTTCATTGGCAATTACCTTTGCAGATTATGTTTTCGATCCCGCAACGCGTCTCTTAGCATTAAAGATCAGCAAACTGACTTTTTTTTATACGTTTGGGAAAAATAACCACTTTGCAAAAGGCAGGCGTATAATCTGCTCAAGCAGTTACGAATCCCCATTCATCTGTTCAGTCAGTTACAGATGTGAATTCGGCGTATGTCGTTAAAGATTATGAGCACTTTGGTGTGCAGAAAAATTTAAATGAACACAGACTTTCTTAACCTGACGATGAGGGCAATTGCAAAAGTAGGACGAACAAGCCCGCGTTAGTGCAGTGGTTCAGCCATTGTCTGTCCTCCTTATTGCTTAGTAGCTAGTGGCTGGACTCGTCACCAGTTAATTATATCTGGCGGCAGAGTTACTGTAGGTTTGCGTCTCAGAAACCTCTTTGACCTGCTGTGGGTGACCCACTGGGATCGTCGAGCGGCTTCAAATGAAGAGAGTCCGGGTCGTGGCCAAAGTGTGTTGAGGCTTCTGCCTTTCACGCTGGCTGCGCACTGCCAGTGGTGGGTTAGACTCCCGCCTCTCCCGCCTGTGTAAAAAATGATTGTCGATTTATGTGTTCCTTAGCCGTCGAACGCGCTATACAGTGCTTGGCTATAGATTGAGTATGACATGGCATTAGAATGAAGCCAAACTAGCAGATAGTCTCGGCTGTCGAAAACTGGCAGGGTGCAAAGCCTACCCGCCATCGGGCCGGTACCTAAGATGCCTCCTTGCGGAGGTGCTCCATGCGGGCAAACACAGTAAGTTGGCGTGTGGCCCAGCTGGTAGGATTCATCTGCCGGCCATCCATAGACAAAATTAGGTTCTGCTCTAATGGGCAAAAAAAAAGTCGTATTTCTGAAACAGAAGTGGCATTGCAGCGTTTTAGCAGACCGTTTCAAACTTTGCAACAGAAAGATACGTTTATGCGTCCTATTTCATTAGGTAGGATACTTGTAAAGTGGGTAGAGAGTGTAGAAATACCAGACATACCAGGCACGTTTCTAGGAGACACTGTGCACATGTATATGCTGCACTGCACGCACGACTAAGCAACTGACTGTTTCGTGATCAAGTCATGACTAATCATTTGTTGCAATCTAGTATCATGATCATTATGTACTTCAGCTCTTTCAGAAAAGTTTGACGACTCAATATTTTTGAGGGTCACATCAGAGTAACTGTTTCTTTGCATATTTGATCCTTTTTGGTGCATAGATATCACCTGCAATATTTGATTCTTCCAGGCTTTCTTTGCGATTAGTGTACAAGTGTGTGCTGTATAGGGTAACTTTCTCATCAGTGACGAAGGTACCCCGCAGTGGCACAGTAGACCCAGGTGGCGGTACCCTGCAAAAGGGAAGCTTGACGTCAATGTGTATCTGGTGGTGCTTATCTATGATTACTTTCGGGAACCATGTATGCTGCACGAATGCTGCGCTTTTGTGCGTTGGAGACACAAAACAACCATTTCTCCATTTTACCAAGAGACACTCTCCAATTTTTCTGTATGCTTCCCAACTAGTACATTATCGCCACTGTAAAATCACCACAAACGTTTTGGAAAACGCGTGAGCAAACCTTATCACCGAAATGAAAGAAATTTTTCTCTCTTGTCACAAACAAACCGCGAGCTTGGTGAAATTCGCTAGAAATATGACTGAAGAAATTTACTACTTTTGTTATGTTTTTTCTAGCAAATTTAATGCACTGATCTCTGGCGTCTTCCATTTCACCTTTAACTATTTCAAATAATTCTTCTTGAACAGACGTTTGCGTCATTGCGCCAAATTTCTCTTCGCACCAAGTTATCACCCCTGTTGTCTTCGACTTATCGTTAGAGTTCCCAAGCGATTTATAATCGCCACTCACAAAAAATTCGGGGTTAGCATGGTGCCTTATTCCGAGAAATGAAATCTCTGCGAAAGAGAATTCCTCTGACAAACACTTCCACAATTCCTCCGTAAAACCTTTATTGCACTGCGTAATTTTCGTGTTTAGAAGTTCCCAAATTTTCTTGTTGTAAATGCCTTCAAACTTTGTTAGCAGACTGTTTAGGAAATTTTCTAGAAGTATCAGACAGTGCTAAGAAAGAAACATGATTTAAATTGGGGTCGAAGTTGCAGCTAAAGTCACCATAACTTTGTATTTAAAAAAAAATAGTCAATAAGTAAGCAGAGGATCAAAAATAAAATTCACTTCCTCATAAAGAAGATTAAAAAGTTTACTTTTCGTAAACAGTATGTTCCTGGGCACGAGTGATTGATTCATACCGTTGGGGGCGGGAGCGTCGGTGTGAGCCAGTGACTTATCACATATAATATAGTCATGGTGCGACAAAGCTGGGCCGCAGTCGCACTGGGCTTGGATACTTGGTTCGGCTCTAGTCTTGGTAGTTCCTCCTTGGTGTCACCAAAAAGTTTCGTCCGCATGCCTATGTCTATATGGCCGGCGTGAAGTTGCTTGATGAACATCATCGACCCTAGTGTACAGTATTCTGTAGTAACTGCCATAAACACTAGCAAGCTCACCTGGTCCTATTCCAAATCATCATTCTTCAATTTGAATTTCCCGCCGCACATACCCACAGTACAGCCAAATGACACTGCAGGTTTCTCATACCTCGTTGCGGTGAGAGCAACACATGGCTCTACTATATGTGATAAATCACTGGCTGCTAACAATACTGTGATATTTAGATCAGCACTACCAAGTATAGGCATAAAAATCACAAATTGAAACTACAAATCACAAAATTATATCCAGCGGAGAAAGCATATTTTTATAAAAAAAATTTCCTACATCAACCAATTTCTACTAAAAATTTTGATAATGATCGCCTTAGGATTTGACTATTGGCTCCAGATACCAAGTATATCTACAGTATGATGCGACTCGCATCATGGCCCGCGACTTCTTCAATAAGATGGTATTGCAGGAACTGATAAGTTCACCCCATATACTAAGCTAACAAATTTAAAAAACCATCCTGGCCTGTTCAAGAGCCCTGAATCGGCCATCCCTCCAATCCTCTAATTTTTTTTCTCTTACTTACGCTGATTTTCCGATTGCAGCTCCACTGTTTTCTGATCAGCTTTTTGGACGCCTAAACAAGCGCCGTTCAACATGCTCGCTCTAATCACGTCGGCTACAAAAATTGAAATAGTTATCATCAAAGTATTACGATTTGATATATTTTTTGAAAGCATATCCCATAATTGTAATCCATACTGATCTTCCAACAGGAAAAAACGCATTTGTCGCAATGAGCCAGCTGGATTATACATGATACAATATTTTACAAATTCTTCTACTGGCTTCTTGCCTGGATCTTGTAACATATGCACATATTTTTTGTCCACGTAAGCCAATTCGTCTTGTATTTTTTTATAACTTTCTATCACTATTGAAGCGAATACTTTATTTTGTAGCGATTGGAATTCTTTCGATAACATTTGTGTTGCATTCTCAATTTTATTGAAGCCATTATGCAATCCAGCAAATCCATCTTTTATTGCTTGAATATTTTCTTGATTTTTTTGATAATCCCCTCCTCCAAAACCAAAAAATGAACTTAATATGTTTGTACCAAGGGTTACAATACCTCCAAAAGCCGGGTGTAATTTTGATGCCGCATTCTGAAAGCTCAAAAAATTTAACTATTTTGTTTCAAAAAATTTACAGAGCTTACTTGTAAAGAATTTATACCACTGGAAATTTTATTCTGAACTTTACTGAAAACCTTGCCGATTGAAGGAACAGCTACGCCAAGTGCCGATGTTACAGTTTCTGAATATTGAGCGACAGTGGCCGCTATTTTGACTCCTTTCAGAATAGCCATCGGTGGAAAGGTGTCAGAAGGTTTCAAAAGAGTGCTTATAACAACGACGAAAAAGAGAAAATTATTTTTTAGACGAAACATTTTCTTACTATACGATTTTTAGTTTTTTTTACTTCAGGTCTGGAGAGGAAAAGGTGCAACAAACTTAGCGGAAGTAGCAATTTTTTCACAATAAAATGGCTTGATAACCACTTATTGTGTCATAATGTCATCCTGAATTATCAATGAATGGAAGATTAAACTTTTATTAAAAGGCCGACATCTCAGGCGTCCAAAGATCTTTTCAAACATGTCGGCAAGCGTTTATGTAATTTTAGTATTTTTCGCTGTGACTATTATTAATAGTCACAGTTTGAAAATGGGGAAATTCTCAGCTGGATTGTCAAAAATCAAAGCGAATGTCAAGAAAGCGACTGATGCGATGAAAACTGTTGATACTCAAATTGCAAAAGCTACTGGACTTATTGACACTGTTAAAGGAAAAGTAACAGGGGGTATTGTATCGCTCAAAGTGAGTTTTACAATCAGTTTATGGTTTCCACCCAGCCTTGTTGTGGACTTTTTGGAAACCTATCGAAAATATGTTTTCAGAAAGGTCGCCTGTATCAGAAATACTGTGTAGTGTACCTGACGCTTTCAGCTGTAGATATCACTTAAAAAAGAGTCAATGCTTGCTACTGGACCTTGAATTTTGTTCTCAAGTTGAAGTGCATACAGTAGGCACACAAAAGGGATTTAGTATGAAACAGGAGGAAAGGTAAACAGATGCCAAAACAAGTTGAAACTAACTTTTTTAAGTCGGATAATCATGATTGGATACTGAATAATCTTCAATGCGACGGGTCCCTTTGCTCTGTACGTTTCAGCGATAAGGAGGGTTCATGTCTGCGACAATATTGTAGATAAAAATATGCTCTATCGATTTGCTGTCTTTGTTTTGCTCTTATTGCTTTCATTACGTCTACATACGAATTTAACGAATTTTTCCCATTACAAGCGCAATAAGTTACGAAACATCAAGCCGCGAAGTTATATTTGCTTGATAGGGCACAGTTTTCTCCACAAAATTGTCGCTGACATCAAAATGGGTTACCGCTAAAAATTTTCGAGAAAAATCGCCTGGAAGCGGCAACCCCGCGAATTTGGGGCGCGACAAAGGAGCGATGACTAATCAGGCCCAAGGATCGACCAGCATCATCTCCTAGGTCCAGGTCCTGCATTCGGTTTCAAAGGCTGAATCAAAGCCGCCCAGACCGAGTGGGTCTGTGGGTTGGGTTGGTTATGTCCTTGGCTGTAGTTTTGGTTGGGGATTGGTCAAAATTTCTGGGTTGGGTTGTGTCAGATAGCGAGACCCAGAAACTAGAACGGTCACGGATTCGCGCTCACAATTGTCTCCCAAAGTTGTTTAAACGATTCAATGGTTTAGGAGAACGAAAATTGTCAGTTCAGCTATTTAAAAAATATGTACACTACAACCTTAAAAAAAGTAGTGTTTAACTTTAAATTTTTAAAATTGAAGATATCTGGCAGCAAAGATGTGTTGGGTTGAACTTTCAAAAATGACATGGGTATGGAATGACCTGCCGGATAGGGTGTCGTCCCCATGAGTCTAGGTTTGGATCCAGTCGAAGATTGAAAAATTAGGTAAGGTCAAATTTTAGACCCAATGCAGTTCTAGGCCTGAATCATATCTTTCTCCCATCTGCCGTGACCCATTAAAGTGGTTTAGCTCTAGTCACTCAAGTGGCCATTCTTTCACACAACTTAAGCTCACAGCTCGTGATCAGCTAGCCCTTATGTAGCTAACAGGTTCAATCATTTATAGTAAACAGAAACCCATGTGTTATAGTACGTATACACGTTTAGCCCATCTCCCAGTTCGACACGGCTTGAGCATCGAAAGAACTCATTTTGTGTAAATTTTTTTTCAGAGCAGTTGCTAACTACTGTGGCTGGCGCGTGTTGCATTTGCGCTTTTCCACTCTCTGGGCAACAGAGTATCTGCGCATATATATTGGAAGTGGCGTGGGATATCCCGTGCACATCAGCCTAGCGTGGGTACTTTGTTGCACAGAGACAGTGTTGCCAACCTGAAACAACACGACCGGCGAAAGCTGAGATAAAAACCGGCGAAAAACCGGCGACAAAACAAGTGACCGGCGACAGAAAACCGGCGATCACAAAATGCATCAAAACACAGCGCTACTTTGTATACTTTTACTTCACATCAGCAACTCGTGCATTTCGCATTACCGAAAAACAAAAATCGCCTTTTGCTGCCACTTCCTATAGGACTGTTTCAACAAGCACTGTAATCATGAATTATTTCCCAAAATTTAAAACTGTCTCCGTCAACGACCAACTCTTCTACCTCTCTTATGATCGTATATATTTTCCTAAAAGCGACCTTGGAGTTTTTTGATGGCAGATTCGTCTTCTTCAGGGTTCAAACTATTGGGGAAGATTTCCCTATTTTCCCAGGTTTTTGAGACAATAATCCGATCTTTCCCCTACATTTTTACCCTGACCTAGACTTGGTAGAAGAATTTTTAACTGGTTACATCTCCTAATCATGACATTTACAGATGAAGCCGTTGAAGAAGATGAAGCGATACCAATCCTTTAAACCACTTCATATTGTAAAAACGCCAAACTTTAAGCCTTAAAATGCAGCCTCTCAGTTTCTTGTAAATTTGGTTCTGAACCTACCATTTTCCCTGAGTTTTACGGGGAAAATAGGAAATTCCCTTGAAAAGTGTTCCAACCTTATATGAGCCGTATTTTTGCAAATTATCCAAGAGAATGGACGAAATGCTCAGGCATGACTTAGGCAGTAGGAATAATAACCTAAAGTGATGGGGCTGCAGGGCATCTAACGACGTACTGCCCAGAAAGTTCGAAACGAAATAAAAAATAACTAGATAAGCGTTTCCAAATTTTTAAGCAAAAAAAAAGGGTGAGAAGAGGAAAAAGGAGATACACAGCAAGCTTGTGGACTGGGTTTAAATGATATGTCCGTACTTGGCACAGAAAAAGAGAATGCGTCAACATCAAAGCTGGCCAAAGCCAAAGTTTACACACTGTAGTGCTGGAGAATGAAGCTTCCAGAACCGGCGACAAAACCGGCGATATTGAGGCTGACCGGCGAACGGAACCGGCGAAGGTACCCGACCGGCGAAAAACCGGCGACAGGGTCACAAACCGGCGACAAATCGCCGGTTTCCGGCGAAGTTGGCAACACTGCACAGAGACCTTTTCCAGCCTGTCTAACACGGATCTACTTGTGCTGTCCGTGCTGTCTAAAGGCGCATTTAAAGTCGACAAAATTTCTACTCCTACCCCTAGGGTCGGTGTAGTGGCCATATACTTAAGCGTATGCTATTACTCCTGCCCTAGGGGTAGGTGTAGAAATTTTGTCGACTATAAATGCGCCTTAACAACATAACATATGTGCAACATTACGCTTGGGTAAATCTAAGTTTCAGATAGGCCACGATACTGTACTAGCACACGTCATAGTCAGGCATGGAAAAGTACTATAAGAGGAAAATCTTGTGTCAATCATTCGCAAGGCGGAAAGATAGGCTTGTAAATATGTCTGGCGCATCAACACTCTTTTTTATGTACCCATAACAAAGTAATCAGAAGAGCAACAACTCGACAAAAAATCTGTCTGAAATTTCAGAATCAAAAAAGCGTTTTTGTAGCTGAGACATTTTCTTATCTCCTCAAAAAGTAACGTAGCCCAGCAACAAGAGCCCAATTATCAGGCTCTTTTCACGAATCCCACTTTTTAATGTACTATTCACTCAGAATGCAATGGATATATTGCCCGACGCTTTGAATTCAGTCTCTTCGATCACAGCCACAATAGCAAGTGGACAAAAAGAGGAAACAAAAAATCTACCGGATGCTGTTAATATCGATGACTCGGATTTACAGGACGTTTTGAAAAAGGAGTTACAGGAAATGCATAAACGAATAAATAATATTGATAAAAATTTACATGGGTTAGAAAAAGATTTCGGTCAATTCGTACTTCATTTTGCCAAAAATACTGCTTTGCAACTTTATAAAGAAAAAGTTTCTTCAAAACTTCATCAAATTAGCGGCTTATATCAAGATTTCTTAGCTCATCCTAGTCCGTATCATTTTAAATTATTTATGAAAAAATGCGAGTTTGAAGGTAATCCAGAAGAAATTCGAATTTTTATATTGCAACGTTTAACTTATAATAAATTGGACGAAAGTTTGGCGGAAAGTTTGATTAGAGCTGTTCAAAATCGGGACGATTTAATGAAATATATAGCCATGTTTATCGGGGACGTAGTTCGAGCCACCACTTTACAAATGTCCTGTTTGGGGGCGAAAGGGGAGAGTGAAGTTGATATTGCACGTCATCAAAAACATGCGAGTAAGTGATTAATTTTTTTTTAATTCGATGTGATTTAGAATGGTTTTTTCAGGAAGCGATTTAAGCAATATCACAGATGCCTTACATGTATTGCATGATAGAAAATTCAAAGAATTTTTCACTGAGAGCGTCAACAAAATAAAAGATCAATCGATCTTTCAAATTAAACAACAATTATCGAGCGAGTACCCATTCGCCCAATGGTTCGTTGCATCATATGTTAATCTGTCTGTCAAGAAAAGGGAACATGGCAACAGGGATATATTCACTACACGAAATGGGCAACATCCGAATTTGTACGTGGTTTGGTGCGAGCCTCAAGTTGGCTTCATGACAAGGGCATCTCTGAGCAAACAATTATTGCATATGGCTGGAATAGATTTCGACGAGTTGAAGATTCCCTGTTCGAAATATGCTTCACAAAACACCACTCACACAGTCGAAGCTGCGCACGCATTTTTGGATAATCGCTCGCCCGTTTATAGCGACGCCACTGGCTCCTTGTTATTGTCACTTCAACCAAATGACGATTCTAATTTTGATTATACTGGTGGAACAGCGTGCACTGAGTATTTCGAATCCATTTGTGGGGCTGATATTTCGTGTGTATTGACCATATAACAAAAATTTGCTGGGAAAGTGAAATATATGTAGTTCCGATTATGATCGGTGTACCAGTACGTTAGTGCGAGTGTGCCCTGGGTCATACCACGTCATCAAATGTAGGTATGATGTTGAAAGATGCGGCCTATGAAAGTATTCCCGCATAATATAATATTCCTCGTTAAAATATGCCTGAAAGTTACCCCGGAAAGCAAGGTCGAAGTTGCAGGATCTGAGGTCACCTTCGAAACACCAGTGTCCTCCTTGCACACCAACCCTCACGTCCATGTACAGCTTAAGACACCAGGGCCAGAATCTGATGTAATGTAAGAGCGTATAAAGAAGGACTTTTCAATGGTGTTTCCTCAAAATCCGCACAGCTGAACTTCCCAGATTACGAAATTTTTGCTCAAACCCCACCAGTACGATATGCATACCATTCGAAAAAGTATGATACCCGCTAAGAGGCACTTTCACGATGTTTCCAGGGTTACGGATCCACGCGACTAGGCGTCCACCTGCGACTTCTTGCGACCGCAACGAAATCAAGGTGCGTGGTCGCTCGCTCGCGAAATTCAAATTTTGCGAACATGCAGCCGGTCACTATGGACAGAGAACCAGATGCTTGCCGCTTGAGCTTTAACGAAAAGGTCTTTCCGACTGTTTTAGTCGTAGGCTTAGGAGGATTCTAGGCGTCGAAAAAGCTTAGGCTTAGGCTTAGGTAATTTTTTTGAGGCGCCGGATTGCCGCCGTCAGAAGAAATTTACGCCAAGCCTAAGCCTAAACCATTTTCGAGCCAAAAATTCATTTTAGTCTGAGCCTCAAATCAATCGCAAAGAATCTTTTTCTGTAAGCCACATCTGCAACACGCGTTTTTTGCTTGAACTTTTTGCTTTTTGCTTTGCTTTGCGTTTTTTGCTAAGCACAATGCCAAAGATATACTAGCGATAAGCCTGCAGTAACCCTTAAGGCCACACATCAGGGCTACGAGTAGAACTAGAAATAAAAACAACTGGCCTAGCGCGTCTCTGTCGACGCAAGCGACCACGCACCTTGATTTCGTTGCGGTCGCGAGAAGTCGCAGGTGGACGCCTAGTCGCGTGGATCCGTAACCCTGGACACATCGTAGAAGTGCCGCTAAAAGTGAGGTGAATCTCACTCTTCATCGCTCGACTAACAGAGTAGCCACCAGCGTTGTTACAGTTAACTGAAACTGAAACTGAATCTATCAGTCAACTGAATCTTTTTAATTCAATTAACTGAAATAGAATCTCCTCACCAAAACTGAAACTCTGACTGAATCTTTTTAGAATCACTTAAATTCAGTTTTCGACTCACTACGCTTTTTAGAATTAGTAATCTGTTAGCGGATTTTCGTGCAGATCTCAAAGAGCAAAGAAACGCAGCTAGACGGATTGCTGGTTGAAATCATCTTTATCGCGAGTTGGAGGTGTATTTTGTTATCGTAAAAAATCGATGCATTCGAATTTTGGTCCAAATATAAATCTGTTTTCTTCGAGAATATACACGCCCCCACGTTACCGCATAAGCCGCATGTACATTCTCAAGGATAAGAGATAGTGAAGAGAAGCTGCAAATCTTCACGAATATTAAGGTGCTTTACCATTTCCTGCAGGCTAGCGCGGAGTGAAAGAGTTATAAGCTAGGCGAGGTCCATGTTGAAAAGCAGTCGGCATAATTAAAATAAAATAAAAGTACAGAATATGGAAATCATTTCAATTTCAATCATTTTATTACAAACATTTTAAAGTTGCATCTTCTTGACCTTAGAAAGCTTTTCCAACCAGAAAGTTGAACTTGACATGCTTATTCGATAATTCCCGAGTTCCTGGTGTGGAAGAAAGCTTTACTGAAAATATTTGACTCTTAGGGCCAGCTGGTCAGCAGCGGTCAGCTCCTAAAATCTTGCGGGTTTTTTAAATTCCTGTGTTGCGAGGCAGCAGGAAGTTAAAAAACACTCGCAGGGTTCTTCTGAACCCGCTGTTCAGGTTATGGGCTTTGGTTCCGTCTTCCAGGCTTCTGGCTCTGAATTTTTTTGCACGAAAGACCCGACAAAGCGAGACTGTTTCCAAAAATTTGGAGGACTTCGGCCGCTGAGCTCTGCTGAGTAGTTGCCCAAACGAGCTAAATATTTTGCGCAGAGCTTTCTTTTGAAGCAAAAGAAATTACATTTATTGGTTAAGACAAGCTGAAATTAGAATGGTCTCACGGTTCAGGTACTTGGTCTGTCTGCGGATTTGTTGGTGGGTGGACTGTTGAGACATGGTCGTGCATCGCTGTGCTCGCAAACGACGCACGACAAAAGACCGCCAACAAAAGACCGCGCGACAAATGACCGCGGTCAAAAGACCACGTGCTATATGACCGCAGAGACAGATGACTGCGGCGACAAAATGCCGCAATGAAATAACGTTGTCACATGCGCCTAGCTGGCTTTTTTGCTGTTTGGTCCCCAACATAGGTTAGCTTAGGCTGGTATTAGGCTTAAGCTTAGTCTGGTATAAGACTTAAGCTTAGGCTGATATTAGGCTTCAGCCAGCCTTATACCAGCCTTTGCCTGGGGACCAAACAGCAAAAGCGCCTGGCCAGGTTCAGTCAGCTGGTACTCATGAGGAATGATTTGTTCCCCCAGCGACCGCGGATTTGGCTCTTTTTGCATCCGCATTTTTTCATCTGTTTTAGCTGTATCAGGAGCTGTGTGCGAATGATGACTCCTTTGTGACTGCGTCGTTAGCCCTCTGCATCCGAGCAGGACACTTCGCCTTATAAACTATGCATTTCCTGAAAATCTTTCCCTCGTCAAGTGTTCACATCTTGATGCGAAATGCTTTTTATGGAAAAAGTGAATCATTCAGTTAAATTTATTTAACTGAACCTTTTGAGATCCAGTTGACTGTGATTGAAACTGAATGTATTCGAAGATTCAGTTAACTTCACTGAAACTGAATTTTTTTTCCAAAACTGTATCAACGCTAGTAGCCACTTTTGAGCACCACGCTAAGTAAAAAACCTCCTTTTTCTTTTCACAACTTTTCTAGGCTGCTGTGATAAGTGCGTCCAACTTTCGTGTACGTGAACGCCACTTATCGTTAGATGCAATCTTTTATTTTCTATTAAATTCAAACAATGATATTTCATGAATTACCACAAAATTAAAGGGTACGTTGAAAATTCTGAACGTATAATAAAAATTTCATTTAGATGCTTCTCTAAATTATGAAGTTAACAAGTGGCTAGAATTTTTTCCTAGAATGCATGCTTCCCTAAAATCACACCTAATCCAATGACCAACCCAGTCAAGGCCCTGGCACGTTGATCACTTCCACTGGCAGGCTTCGTAAATTCTTGTCTACAAAGAATATTCAAATTTTTAAAGATTCTTTTCTGCGTAACGCTAATAGTTTTCCAGTGGCCTAGTTCGGGAACGATGGCCGTGTACATGTCAACTGGATCACCGGGTGGGGAAAACCATTTTTCTGGAGTATAATTGATTTCTGATCCATCGTCCCATTTCAAAATTTGTGGTGTAGCGATTTCGGACAGATTTTTTTCGAGACTTTGTTCCATATCCGGCAGGGACGCCTATAAATTACAAATTCCACTTGAAAAAGAATAAACAAAAATGTCACCTACCTGTACTCCCAGAACGACATAACCGCCAGCATGGGTCAGAAATTTATTTTCAGCATCGGAATGCACGGAAGGCAACGAGGCTGAAAATTCCTGACAAATTTTTTTAGCTTCTTCGATTGAAAACTTTTGAAAATGTTCGGTGTTTATTATTGCAGCAGATTTTGTATCTTTGACTTCAAAATAGCATATTTCTTTCGTGAATGCCAAAGATTTGGCAATGCGGTCAGCTTTCTCAGCATTGGTCACAGCGGCTCCCGGGTCACACCAGTTGACATTTTCTGTTGTTACAGTTGGAATTAGAAGAACAATTATGCAGGCGAAAATGATCGGGAAATTCGATGGCGACATTAAGCTTTGATTTGACTACGTGGCACAAAAATTTCACTATATTTTGCATGTAAAGTTCATATACTTGTTGACAAAAACTCTTATCTCGTGCCTTGTGCCTCAATTTTCCCCAACGTGACCTTCCATGTTTAAAAAGACATTCAAGACTTTAAAAAAGGCAAATAACTTTTCATGCTCTCATGCTACCTCAAGGAACTAAATAAATTCGAGTTTTGAAGTATCTTCGGTTTCTTTTAATCTACTTTAAATGTTCATGCCAAAAGTTCAAATTTTCACTTTCGGCGGGAAGGAGAACGTAAACATTTAAAGCCCACAAATCAATCAGAAGCGTCATCTTGCGGTCATTTTAGATATTTATCATTGCTAGGGTGAACAACAAGTAGTATACCTACTCCTTGGTCTGATATCGCATCCCGCTAAGAATGAGGCTTTCTTGTCAGCCACATATTTCCATGCGGAGCAGATAGAAGTTTTTCACGCCTAAATTTTCACTCACTGGACACTAGACACCGGATCAGGTCGGGTTCAACCCGACGGGGAAGGTGACTGTGAGGAAATATGAGATGGAGACCACGCGAATCTCCATCTTATGTTATTCCCCAATTATCCTTAGTAAATGCAATAACGTTCCTTCATATTTCCCACAATAGCGGTCAAATAATTTTTTTGAAACCTTAAATCTAAAAGCGACTATGGTCTGTCCACTGGAGACAATATTTAACCAATCCGAATAACAGGCGTGAAAAATAGAGACAACTCTGTCATAACTTCCGGAGTCTGAGACAGCTTATCCTTGGTTAAACAGAGAAATGCCAACTATATATGAGCCCCAGGCTAGAGTTGCATCTAGTCCTCACAAAAGATATTGCTCACAAAGTCATATTGTGCTGGACACTTGCTCCTGTCAGAACCTTTACCACTGATGGAGGGATGTGAGGATACCTATCACTTTTGAACACAGCAAACTGTTCTGCAATGCTAACATGGATGGTGGTCAAGGGGTCTATATTGGTACATATTTGGTGTTTGGGTACAGACTATACTGCTCTTGCAGCCAGGTATACCCAGGCAGTTATGTCATATTCAGGAATCAAATGTGATTGTAGATACCCCTACGACCTGCTAAAAGTAATCAATTCCTTCCTAAGTATGGCTAGTCAGAGTCATCAGAGTCCCATTCATCAGAGTTGACAAGAATGTTTATGAGAACTCTCACATTTGGACCCTTCCATTTGCAGAAATTACTCAGAAAAATTGGTCATTCTCAAAGCTTACAATGCTCTGACATTCTTGGAAGTGACGCAGAATGAGAATGTGGAATGAAAGACTATGTGCATGCATGCATGAAGCATATACTGCAAATCATAGAGTCGAACAACTACGAAAAGGTTTCTGTAGTTGCTTATAGTAGTAACTTGCAAAATTTATGTATTTTTGACCCGTTTGACCCAATCTTTAAAAAAAGTGACCCGACCCGACCCGAAATTTTGCTGACCCGACCCGACCCGAAAGTTCCTGACCCGATCCGGGGTCCAGTGGACACCCGAACCAAGAACCAGCAATTGTTGGATCAGGATTTTTATTCATCCTGGATGGGTCGACAATTTCTTGAGACAGCATGCATTCAGAAATTGAGTCAATTAGATGACAAGATAAGCCTGAGCACGCAAGCCCCTAGACTCAAGGAAGGTCAGCCTGCAACAGCAGGATGCTTCACTCAGCTGCCTTGGCGGTGTAGCAGTCATCGGCGTGGGCTGGAAACCGTTTGGCCTGGATTCAACTCTGGCCACCCGAAAACCTGGCGGACTTATCTCTGCATCTTGCGCCTGCTGGTGGTGACCCTTCATGCGCTCGGGCCTGGGTTCGACCGAGCCGGCTTTTGAAGCCAACCGAGGACCCGAACTTAGCTAGATGGCTATTTTTACTGAGCCAGGATCGAAATCAACCACAGTGGCTGGATTCGTCCCGGGTTCGATCCACGGTGATGGAGGTCTGTTTGCGAACCATAAACCCTCGCTGATCTTGCACGCCAGGCCGTAGGTGACTCATCCAGTGCCGCCGAGGTTCTCCATGTCGAAAAGTGGAAGAAACCGTCCTTGCTGCCGAACACCGACAGGGTTTACAAGCCTCCCGCCACAGTCCGAGGAAGCCAGTGTCCAGTCCAGGATGGCCTCGTGTGTAGGTGCTCATAGTAAAGGCACGAGAGGAACGCTGCCGTGTGTGCTGCTGGCCAGCTTGGCGTTTTCGGGGACGTAAAAATGAAAAAGATAACACGCGCTATTGCCCAGCATGCCACACAACATGTGTTTTATTTCTGTGCCTACCCGTTGGCTACCCTCCTCTAGTGCAGGGAAATGATAGGAGTAGACACCTACCTCTGCCAGTTGGCTCCCCCCTATCTGCTCTTTCTGTGGTACTGGTAAGTGTGAGGGTAACCCTGTCTCTACCTCCAGGTAGGCCTATCTGTACCAAAAGGTACCCCCTACCTGCATTCTGTGGTGCGGCCTCAGCAGTAAACTACTCGCAGATCGCAAAAAAATACCCAGGAGTCTAAACTTTTCCTAAGAGGTGAGTTTTCACAATCAGCAATAGATTTTTAGAGCCTCAATCAAAATTTTTTAAACAAATCCTATAATACCTTGAGTTTTGACGTCTATAATAAAGTTGGAAACAAATTAAATCAAAGATGGAAGTGAGACCCAACCAAAAAGACTGATCCGCCACGTGAAGCTACTGTGTAGCAAATTTTTTTGCCTCCATAAATCGATCAGCACAAAGAAAAAGACGGATTTCGCAAAAATTTTGCAAGATTTTAGATTTTGAGTGTGAAATGTGAAAAAATCGAACCTTTCTGGTGCGCTATTCTCAAGCTATGATCTACATAGTTAGCTTCGATGCAATTCAGTAAAGTTAAAACTGAACAACTTGGGCAAAAATGAATTTAGATTACCGCGTTTTCTGGATTTGGAGATATGTTTCCAGCTTTTTGTATATCTAATATCGATGGCCACAGTTTCGCGTGCTTCGATACTTCTCTATGACTTTTTTTAATGTTCCCGTGTTGCCAGTTCAGATCAGGTCAGGCCTGCAACTCGTTTGGCTTCCGTCTCCACTCGGAGCCTCTCTAGGGTACCGGGTGAGTCAACCACGGCCTGACATGCAAGGTCAGCGAGGGTTTATGGTTCGAAAACTGACCTCCATCACCAGGGCTCGAACCCAGGACGAGTCCAGCCACCCGCTCCCAAGCAATAGGGGGAGGGGGGCGAATGCCAAGCCGCTGCACCACCGCCCGACAGTCCTAATTTACTGTAAGTAAGAAATATGGTAAATGCACAGTATATTATGCAAAAAACTTTGTATTATACTGCTAGCGTAACTGTGGCCATCATGGTCATTCAACAAGATGGTCAAGTAAACTCTGAAAACGTTGATGCATCGATCCAGCGGATGTTATCCTTGTCGTCAGTTTCGACGCGCGCGAGTAATCGCAGCTGTTAAAGCAAGTTGGTGCAAATCAAACAAAGGCTGGAATATGAGTGAGGGAGGAGAAGCTCATTATGATTGCATGAGGAATATTGTTCGCAGTGGAACTTTGTTAGGCGACCGTCGGGCAACTGTGATACAATGGGGAGTGGCCCGTGACTGGGGTTACAGTCGTCAGGCTCACTTTTTTTGGCTCATTGACTAATCATAGGAGCTAGCAGATGAAGCAGACTAAACAATAGGCTCAAAAAGAAGTTTCGCTCCATGTTCTTGATCAATATTGCCAGGACGAAACAGGCAGCTTTTCAAACTTGTGTATGGTCTTCGACCTCAGCATTTGCACGAATTTTCACATACGAGAGAGTCTCAAGTTTGCTTTCTTGAAACATCGACTTGGTGAAGCTATTCTGTGGAAGTGGTTGATGGTCTTATCCAGGAGGAGGTTTCTCCTGAAAAAACTTTTGTCTGATAAAAAATTGAGATTTCTTGAATTTATATGAGTCTTTCCTGAAAACACCTATTGCTAAATCTGGCAAATTCCCCTTCAGAAAAAAACCATTTTGTGTGGCACAACAAAACGTGCCAAGGCAAAACAGTCGAAGACCCTCTTCCGTATTTTCTCCCATTAATCATTCTCTTCGCTTTCAGAAAAGACAAACATGATCCGCCACCTGATTGTTTTGATTATTGTGACTTGTGTTTCAAGTAAGAATACTGCACTGCGAGTGACCAACGATCTGTTTGTGAATTATGCATTCTTACGAGCAGTTTGTCAGAAAAATTGAGGGGCGTTTATGAGAGACTCGACCGTGAGCTGAGCAGTCGAATTTTTTCGACCTACAATCCCATGCGCTCTATTGAAATTTCTCACAAAACTGACTGTCTAGATAAAATAATTTTTTAATGTCCACATATGGAGATGAAGGACGTTAAAAGTGAAAATGGCCACTTCTGATAAAAAAATCGTAGCCTTGTTGTTATCAGGCTTAGAACAATTAAAATAATGCATAAATAACTGCTGCATTGCAAGGAATCGAAAACTGTTCCTAAAATTAGCCTAGCTATTATGAGAGATTCAGAAAAACCGTTTCTGATCAGCAGTGATCATGAATAAAATATAAAATCTGAAACCCCCTGTTTGAATTGAAATAGTAGCCCAGGGTCATAACATCATAAAACGACCCGAATTTTTGCACTACGGACCACAGCTGTTGTGCGCAAGGCTGAGAGCTGCGCCCCATTTCGTAAATTGTAACTAATCATGATCGATAATTTTAATTGCTGATCAGCAACAGCCCATTTTGTAGCCCTTGCAACTATTGTTTTTCTCCGCGTCGAAATTCGTTGATTTTCACCTGAGATATTGAAAAAACTCAATTTCAATGCCCAGGCCCAAAACTCCCAAATTTGAATTTCCCGCTTTTTGTTGAACTGGAGTTTTCTTCAATATGTGGGGTGAAAATCAAAGAACTTTTCCGCAAAAGGAAACATTTGAAGGTTTTTCAAGGGCTTTAAGATTAGCCATTTGTGATCAGCGCGAATGACTAACAACTAAAATTGTCGATCATGATTCGATAAAATTTACGAAATGGGGCGCAGTTCTCAGCCTTGCGCACAACAGCTGTGGTCCGTAGTGCAAAAGTTCGAGGTTTTTTTGATGTTATGACCCTGGGCTATTACCTCAATTAAAAAACATGGGGTTTCGGCTTTTGTAATTTACCCACAATCGAAGCCTGATCACTGCTGATCAGAAACGCTTTTTTTGAATTTCTCGTGATAGCTGGGCTGATTTCCAAAAAAAATTGGATTTCTCGGAATATGGCAGCTATTTCTTTATGTATAATACTTTTCTAGACCCAAAACTAAGCAAGTTACGACTTTTCGACCAAAAGTGACCACTTTTTACCTGTAATGTGCTATATTTCCATATGCAGGCATTTTTAAGAAAATCCACCTATACTAAGACAATCAGTTTTGTGAGTACTTTCAATAGCGCACATTAGAATTAGTGTAAAAAAAAAGACTGGCCAGACAAATCTCAAATCAAATGTCAAATCTCTCAGAAACCCTCTCTTAATAAGTCAAAGCAGTTCCTGCCGCATTTTTGTACAAAGAAGGAGTTGTTACTCTTGTAACAAAATGGAAAGCTCAGAATAACTCCTTACGCAAGGGCAGCTAAGGTTAAGGGAATTTTGTTTCAGGCCAGCACTGTGTTGATCCAATCGCGTTTCAACAAATGTGTTCAACCGTGTTTGGAGGGGCGGTCAATGGAGGTCGTTGCTTTTTCATTCCCAAAAACTCGACTGGAAGTTACGATAGGCGCACGTGGGACGATGTCTTTAAAGTTTGTCGAAGCAAAAATGCATCGTTTAGTCTAGTTTTCTCCAACAGCGAGATAGCAACGATCTCAAGCTATATCACGGCATGGTTTAATTTATTCTGTAATTGTTTTTTACTTGACTTTTTTAAAAATATTTTTTGCCTTTTTTAAGCCGATCATTGGAAGCAATTATGTTTACGTCGCTTTTAAAAACAACCCTGCAAGCGTTAATAGAAGTATAATAGTGGGACCATTCACTCATTTCCACACTGACATCAACGTCTTTGATACAAACCTACATTTTAACAAGACCTTTTTGCGAATGCGAACTTCTGACGACGGTTCCTTGGCGGGAGATGGACAATGTCTGTTTCTTCAACGCAATGCGACAAAATTTGGCGATCTTCCTTGCCTTAAAACACTCTACTTTTTGTGCTCCGTTCACAGTGAGTTTATTACTGATCTTATTCCTAGTTTATTCTATGTCGTGTCTTTCTTCGACAGTCGCTAAGCACAGGAGAAACACAAAGACAGACAAATCATTTTTCCGCCCCAGCGTTGATACAGTTTTGGAGAAAAAGATTTAGTTTCGGTTTCACTTACAGTCAACTGCATCTGAATAGATTCAGTTAGCTGAATTAAACTGAATGACTCAGTTCTTTCTTAAGAAGCATTTCGCATCTAGATGTGAACACTTGACGAGAACAATCTCCACTTTTTTTCATTCAAATAACTATTCTTCCGCATTTAAAACTTTAAACAGCTCACAAGGCGCAGTAAAAACCAAAGTCAACTCCAGAGGGTCCTTTAAGAGCACGGCGATGCACGACCATGTCTCGACAGTTCACCCACTAACAAATCCGCAGACAGGCCAAGTACCTGGACCTTGTAACCGTTCTGATCTCAGCGTCATAGCTCATGATTGTAATTTCTTTTGGTCAGCGGCCAAAGTCCTGCAAATTTTTGGAAACTTTCTCGCTTCGTCAAGTTTTCGTGCAAAAAATTCAGAGCCAGAAGCCTGGAAGACGGAACCAAAGCCCATACCTGAACAGCGGGTTCAGAGGAGCCCTGCGAGTGTTTCTCAACTTTCTGTCGAATCGCAACACACGAATTTTAAAAACCCGCAAGCTTTTAGGAGCTGACCACTGCTGACCAGCTGGCCAGAAAGGTCAAATATATTTCCAGTAAAACTTTCTTCCACATCAGGAACTTGGGAATTATCGAATAAGCATGTCGAGTTTAACTTACTGGCTGGCAAAGCTTTCTAAGATCAAGAAGATGTAACTTTAAAATGTTTGTAATAAAATGATAAAAACTGAAGAGACCCTTTTTCATATGCTGTAGGTACTTTTATTTTATTTCAATTATACTGACTGCTTTTCAACTTGAACCTCGCCTAGCTTACACTTATTTCACTAGGCGCTAGCCTGCAGGAAATAATGAAGCACTACAATATTCGGGAAGATTTTGCACCTTTTCTCTACATTTAAACAAAAATTCGAATGGATCGATTTTTTTACGATAGCTAGCGTTTTAAGGATAACAAAATACACCTCCAACTAGCGATTAAGATAATTCCAACCAGCAATTCGTCTAGCTGCGTTTCGTTTCTCTTTGAGATCTGCGCGAACATCCGCAAACAGATTACTTATTTTCAAAAGCGTGGTGAATTTAGCTGATTCTAAAAAGATTCAGTCACAGGTAAAATCAGTTTTGGCTAGGAGATTCAGTTTCAGTTAACTGCAACAGAGCTATTTTGCCCGAAAGGCAGGAGACTTTCTATGCCCATGTTTTTCTTGAGCCAGAAGGATAGCGAGGGTTGAAATGCTTGAAAGCAGCCAGGAAATAACATCAGGCCGCTAGCCATTAGTAGAACCATCTTTTTTACTGAGGAAGAATGATATATTGGTTTGCCCGTAGCACCACTAAAGGTGCCTGAAGCAGTGGTTTTCTCTGACACGGCGCCTCAGTGCCGAAATGTCGTCCTTACAAGGTGCCTTATGTACCAACTTATGTCTGCTGTAGCTACTTGGACCAACTGCGCGTTTTAGCGAGCTCCCTTTGATAATTAGATTTTTTCAGATATCATGCAAGACTTTGACCATATTCCAAACACATGCATGGATCGCGGCGTGGTCATTCAAAGCATGCCATCAGTGGCCTCCGTCAAGGATTGTGCGTTCCTTTGCGCCCAGCAAACGTGGTGTCGCAGTTTCAATTGGCATTTTAGTCTGAATTGCGAGCTCTTCACCCTGGATCGGCCGGATGCGTCAGCTCTGGGCCTGACTGCACTTGCAGCGGGATGCAATTATTACACTTACAGGCCATAGCTTATCAAATTCACTGCAGGACCGTATTCCTAAGATGTTTATGTGTTGTGCCATGACATGACCTCGCTCTAGAAAAAAATAAGCGAGGGCTCACTAGCATTACTGCAACGTGAATCACACGAACTGCGACGAACTCACTCTGCGATAAATTTTTATGAAGTGCACATTTTCAACTGCGATTAAAAATGTATTTAAAGGAACACTTTGATAGACCTTTGTTCAAAAGGGAGCACGCAAGAGTCAAAGCAGTCTGGACTACTGAAAATATGGCCTCAAAAAAAGATATTAGCAAAGAATTCATGAAATGAAACTGGGAAAGGTAGTACATGTGGTTCGATACGCCTTCGGAGCAGGCCAGTCCAGACTGACAAAAGGTAATCGAGAAAGGTCGTGCCTGGCTCTGGCTGGTCACATGTACTCGCGGTTTTAAAGTTGACTGTAACAACTAGCCTCATTTTATGTCACCAGCTCGGGGAAGGTGGCTCCTAGAAGATGCTCACATCTGCAGCTCTTGTAAAAAGGATATTCCAGGGACTGTGTTGTGAAAAATGTTATACTTGCAGGACAGGTCCCTCTTCCGATTGCGCAATTTCTTACTCAGGCTGGAATTTGACAAACGTGCAGTTTCGCGACACTTTCAAGCAACAATGGGGCACATTGAAATTCAGAACACTGGGATGTTTTGCGCGCGGCGCGCTTTTGACTCGACGCATGGAATTTATAGCCCTGTTTGCTTTGAGAGTTTGCACGCCCTCACGCGCCGTATAGTCTGCGTGTACATTCCCAAAGAGAACAGATAGTATGCTTATAAATATTAGTAGCTCTCAAGTAAAGATGAATTTGTTGAGATCATCTAAAGAATCGATTTTGGGTCTGCGCTGGAGTTTTGTGAGCACCTGTGTTCTCCTGCTGCAGATGTTCTCCACATATCCTCAGATTATCCAGCAGTTAGCCGAAGCAGAATAAGGAGCCTAGGTAACACATGCACGCATATTCTTGGCATTCAGGAATACAGAGTGGACATTCGACCAGAATATATTTGATACAAAGGGGAAATGATCCTCTCTCTATCTAATAAATAGGCTCAGTCCCTATTTATTGCGCAGTCCCAGATGTCTGGATAGGATTATTCAATTCGAAATAAGGTGCTGGACTTGCTCCTCGTGCTTGATTTTATCACGATCACGGAAGCATCAAGCGGAAACATGCAAGATCCGCTGCTTCCAGAACAATAACTTGGTGCATCAGCATCGCTCAGAGCAGCATCTGGCATGGCCGGTGACATAAATGAGGCTAGTTGTTACAGTCTACTTGTCAACCCTAAAACCGCGAGTATATGTGACCAGCCAGAGCCAGGCAATATCATTCTTAATCACCTTTTGTCAGCCTGGATTGGCCTGCTCCGAAGGCGCATCAGACCTGCACATGTACTACTGGGTTTTTCATAAAGAAAGGACCTGTTTTGCAATTAATTTGCGCGGTAAGCGTTTGGAATTAGAGACCCCCGGTTGGAGTATGGTAGCTCCTATCCATGTGGAGGCGAATGATCCAAAAAAGGTTTTTTAAATTTCCTTTGTAGAAATATTTAAATCTGCCGCTCATTTTGTACAGGAACTTTGAGAGGATTGAGTCATGTCTGCTAGCTGGTGCTGCGCTCTCGTACTTTGTGCCACGGATTGCACCATGGCTATATACTTAAGTAAACTTAAGTAATCTTTACTTAAGTTACTTAAGTTAAGATTACTTAAGTATATAGCCATGGATTGCACACGGTTATATTATCGAGTTTACAGGCTCGCGTCGTAAGAAATCGGTTGTAGAACTATGCTCTCCTTTCTCTAGTCTCGCCCGCTACTGGCCAATCGATACTACAGCCGCATCGGAAGAACGTTTGTGAATACGGCCCCTGGTCAGTTTAAGAGATATTTTAAAAATTTTCACGCCAAACACATCTGCTTAGGGGGCTCCTTCTTTCCACTCGATTTCACTTCACACCGCTACGCTTTTTGTGTAATGCACTGCACAAATGCACGAATCTGGTCATGTGAGCTGGTCACGTTTAAATCTATTTGCCCATTTGGAAAACAGTGAAAGAAACGTGGTTACTCGACTGGGAATATTGGTTGTGTCCGTCGCCATCTCCTAGAACGCTGCATAGTGGCTTTGAGCATGCCTTGAGCATTGGGTGTGGCTAAGTTTTCGCTCCCCCAAGCAGACATTACATAGTCTATCCAAAGTTCCTATACAAAATGAGCGAAAGATTTAAATATTTGAACAGTGGAAATTTAAAAAACTTTTTGGATCATCCGTCTCCCCATGTACGGAAGATTCCATATTTTAACCCAGAATCGCTAATTCCAAACGTTTACCGCGCGAATTGACTTCAAAACAGGTCCTTTCTTTATGAAAAACAAGGGTACTACCTTGCCCAGTTCATTTCATGAATTTTTTTTCTAATATTTCTCTTAGTCGCGCATATCAATGTGTCCTAGACACATTGTGAAATTCTGGAAACCTTGGCTTGGCTTGATTGATCTTGATCGTCGAATATTTCTGGAGGTTTGTCCTGTTTCTGACACAAAAATGTTTTCTAATTATAGTGTTCATACTTTCATGTACATCTGCGCGTGCATGAAAAAACCTAGTCTGAAACAAAGACTGAATCGAAAGCGATAGTCCCAAATATGGTAATGCATTTGAAAGCTGACAGAAACTGAAACCAGCTGAAGATTAGTCGATCCGCCCGTGATTGCAGCAGCATTAAATCTATCAGCGCCAAGGTGAAAAGATCCAATTTTGTACAGCTTAAATGCTGATTGTGAGAAATACAGTATGAACAGAATAAAAACCATGAATACTGGCCAGGAATCCAACCCAACCCACTGGAGTTTCCAGCCCAATATAAAACCAATTGCAGTATGGGACCCTGCACTGCGATGTAGGTATCCACTACCGATATTCACAGGACGTAATTGGGAGGGTATATTACACCCGAGCAGCGAAATGTGCACATTGTACAAAGTATTGGGTCTGTACCACAATCACAGATCATACATAACGGATGACACTCTTCAGAATCACTGATGCGATGCGGCCGCTTTGATATCTTTTAGCGTGCGGGAATAATCGTGTGGCATCATGTACAATGGACTCAGGTACCTGAAAATTGACTAGTTTTCATGTGGCGAATAAAATCACTCGGTCTGCAGCCATTCCCATCATATGCGATGTGCAGAGTAGTAGGTGTGTTTGGCCTGTGGAGAGAGTAGTGTGTCTGGCTGCATGACTGACCGCTGCATACACGGGAGCAGTTGCACGTGTATGCAGCGTTGGCCGCTCGATACACCTTCCCAGAAAACCCGTCGGGTTGATTTCGCTGGCTACATAGAAGGACTGCGTAAAAAGTTAGCGGCTTCTTCTCCAATGAAGGGCTATCCTGCCCATTACAGCTGTATTTGCTGCCAAAAGCTTTTTGACAGAATACATGGCGCACCTAATGAAGAAAATCGTGGCAGCGTGGCAGCGGAATCAGCGGCACAAACTGGAGTGAAAAGTTCTTCACCCTGGGGAGGTCAGGGAGGGCTTTGACATTCCACCACATCTTGTGCTGGCGAGAAATGCTCCAAGTGAATATATCTGGATCCAGGCGTAGTCAAAATGAGGATAGGGACAAAAAAAGACTCATAAAATTCAAACATCCGCATGAGATTCTAAAAAAAAGAAGGACGATCGAAATGACCAGTCGAATGCCGAATAAGGCAGCAATTCAGCTCCCCGCTTATCCATTTGCAGTCTTGGTGCTGGACTAGAGTGCCTCCAAATGCGAGTTAGTATGCCCAATTTTCACGCGCTGCCCGTTTTTTTGAATTAGCGCACTAATCCGTAACCAAGACAACAAGTGAATGCTGAGCAAGACAGGATTTAACCATTTTCGACAACCATTTTCGAGCCAAAAATTCATTTTAGCCTAAGCCTCAAATCAATCGCAAAGAATCTTTTTCTGTAAGCCACATCTGCAACACGCGTTTTTTGCTTGAACTTTTTGCTTTTTGCTTTGCTTTGCGTTTTTTGCTAAGCACAATGCCAAAGATATACTAGCGATAAGCCTGCAGTAACCCTTAAGGCCACACATCAGGGCTACGAGTAGAACTAGAAATAAAAACAACTGGCCTAGCGCGTCTCTGTCGACGCAAGCGACCACGCACCTTGATTTCGTTGCGGTCGCAAGAAGTCGCAGGTGGACGCCTAGTCGCGTGGATCCGTAACCCTGGACACATCGTAGAAGTGCCGCTAAAAGTGAGGTGAATCTCACTCTTCATCGCTCGACTAACAGAGTAGCCACCAGCGTTGTTACAGTTAACTGAAACTGAAACTGAATCTATCAGTCAACTGAATCTTTTTAATTCAATTAACTGAAATAGAATCTCCTCACCAAAACTGAAACTCTGACTGAATCTTTTTAGAATCACTCAAATTCAGTTTTCGACTCACTACGCTTTTTAGAATTAGTAATCTGTTAGCGGATTTTCGTGCAGATCTCAAAGAGAAAAGAAACGCAGCTAGACGGATTGCTGGTTGAAATCATCTTTATCGCGAGTTGGAGGTGTATTTTGTTATCGTAAAAAATCGATGCATTCGAATTTTGGTCCAAATATAAATCTGTTTTCTTCGAGAATATACACGCCCCCACGTTACCGCATAAGCCGCATGTACATTCTCAAGGATAAGAGATAGTGAAGAGAAGCTGCAAATCTTCACGAATATTAAGGTGCTTTACCATTTCCTGCAGGCTAGCGCGGAGTGAAAGAGTTAGAAGCTAGGCGAGGTCCATGTTGAAAAGCAGTCGGCATAATTAAAATAAAATAAAAGTACAGAATATGGAAATCATTTCAATTTCAATCATTTTATTACAAACATTTTAAAGTTGCATCTTCTTGACCTTAGAAAGCTTTTCCAACCAGAAAGTTGAACTTGACATGCTTATTCGATAATTCCCAAGTTCCTGGTGTGGAAGAAAGCTTTACTGAAAATATTTGACTCTTAGGGCCAGCTGGTCAGCAGCGGTCAGCTCCTAAAATCTTGCGGGTTTTTTAAATTCCTGTGTTGCGAGGCAGCAGGAAGTTGAAAAACACTCGCAGGGTTCTTCTGAACCCGCTGTTCAGGTTATGGGCTTTGGTTCCGTCTTCCAGGCTTCTGGTTCTGAATTTTTTTGCACGAAAGACCCGACGAAGCGAGACTGTTTCCGAAAATTTGGAGGACTTCGGCCGCTGACCTCTGCTGAGTAGTTGCCCAAACGAGCTAAATATTTTGCGCAGAGCTTTCTTTTGAAGCAAAAGAAATTACAATTATTGGTTAAGACAAGCTGAAATTAGAATGGTCTCACGGTTCAGGTACTTGGTCTGTCTGCGGATTTGTTGGTGGGTGGACTGTTGAGACATGGTCGTGCATCGCTGTGCTCGCAAACGACGCACGACAAAAGACCGCCAACAAAAGACCGCGCGACAAATGAACGCGGTCAAAAGACCGCGTGCAATAAGACCGCAGACACAGATGACTGCGGCGACAAAAGGCCGCAATGAAATAACGTTGTCACATGCGCCTAGCTGGCTTTTTTGCTGTTTGGTCCCCAACATAGGTTAGCTTAGGCTGGTATAAGACTTAAGCTTAGGCTGATATTAGGCTTCAGCCAGCCTTATACCAGCCTTTGCCTGGGGACCAAACAGCAAAAGCGCCTGGCCAGGTTCAGTCAGCTGGTACTCATGAGGAATGATTAGTTCCCCCAGCGACCGCGGATTTGGCTCTTTTTGCATCCGCATTTTTTCATCTGTTTTAGCTGTATCAGGAGCTGTGTGCGAATGATGACTCCTTTGTGACTGCGTCGTTAGCCCTCTGCATCCGAGCAGGACACTTCGCCTTATAAACTATGCATTTCCTGAAAATCTTTCCCTCGTCAAGTGTTCACATCTTGATGCGAAATGCTTTTTATGGAAAAAGTGAATCATTCAGTTAAATTTATTTAACTGAACCTTTTGAGATCCAGTTGACTGTGATTGAAACTGAATGTATTCGAAGATTCAGTTAACTTCACTGAAACTGAATTTTTTTTCCAAAACTGTATCAACGCTAGTAGCCACTTTTGAGCACCACGCTAAGTAAAAAACCTCCTTTTTCTTTTCACAACTTTTCTAGGCTGCTGTGATAAGTGCGTCCAACTTTCGTGTACGTGAACGCCACTTATCGTTAGATGCAATCTTTTATTTTCTATTAAATTCAAACAATGATATTTCATGAATTACCACAAAATTAAAGGGTACGTTGAAAATTCTGAACGTATAATAAAAATTTCATTTAGATGCTTCTCTAAATTATGAAGTTAACAAGTGGCTAGAATTTTTTCCTAGAATGCATGCTTCCCTAAAATCACACCTAATCCAATGACCAACCCAGTCAAGGCCCTGGCACGTTGATCACTTCCACTGGCAGGCTTCGTAAATTCTTGTCTACAAAGAATATTCAAATTTTTAAAGATTCTTTTCTGCGTAACGCTAATAGTTTTCCAGTGGCCTAGTTCGGGAACGATGGCCGTGTACATGTCAACTGGATCACCGGGTGGGGAAAACCATTTTTCTGGAGTATAATTGATTTCTGATCCATCGTCCCATTTCAAAATTTGTGGTGTAGCGATTTCGGACAGATTTTTTTCGAGACTTTGTTCCATATCCGGCAGGGACGCCTATAAATTACAAATTCCACTTGAAAAAGAATAAACAAAAATGTCACCTACCTGTACTCCCAGAACGACATAACCGCCAGCATGGGTCAGAAATTTATTTTCAGCATCGGAATGCACGGAAGGCAACGAGGCTGAAAATTCCTGACAAATTTTTTTAGCTTCTTCGATTGAAAACTTTTGAAAATGTTCGGTGTTTATTATTGCAGCAGATTTTGTATCTTTGACTTCAAAATAGCATATTTCTTTCGTGAATGCCAAAGATTTGGCAATGCGGTCAGCTTTCTCAGCATTGGTCACAGCGGCTCCCGGGTCACACCAGTTGACATTTTCTGTTGTTACAGTTGGAATTAGAAGAACAATTATGCAGGCGAAAATGATCGGGAAATTCGATGGCGACATTAAGCTTTGATTTGACTACGTGGCACAAAAATTTCACTATATTTTGCATGTAAAGTTCATATACTTGTTGACAAAAACTCTTATCTCGTGCCTTGTGCCTCAATTTTCCCCAACGTGACCTTCCATGTTTAAAAAGACATTCAAGACTTTAAAAAAGGCAAATAACTTTTCATGCTCTCATGCTACCTCAAGGAACTAAATAAATTCGAGTTTTGAAGTATCTTCGGTTTCTTTTAATCTACTTTAAATGTTCATGCCAAAAGTTCAAATTTTCACTTTCGGCGGGAAGGAGAACGTAAACATTTAAAGCCCACAAATCAATCAGAAGCGTCATCTTGCGGTCATTTTAGATATTTATCATTGCTAGGGTGAACAACAAGTAGTATACCTACTCCTTGGTCTGATATCGCATCCCGCTAAGAATGAGGCTTTCTTGTCAGCCACATATTTCCATGCGGAGCAGATAGAAGTTTTTCACGCCTAAATTTTCACTCACTGGACACTAGACACCGGATCAGGTCGGGTTCAACCCGACGGGGAAGGTGACTGTGAGGAAATATGAGATGGAGACCACGCGAATCTCCATCTTATGTTATTCCCCAATTATCCTTAGTAAATGCAATAACGTTCCTTCATATTTCCCACAATAGCGGTCAAATAATTTTTTTGAAACCTTAAATCTAAAAGCGACTATGGTCTGTCCACTGGAGACAATATTTAACCAATCCGAATAACAGGCGTGAAAAATAGAGACAACTCTGTCATAACTTCCGGAGTCTGAGACAGCTTATCCTTGGTTAAACAGAGAAATGCCAACTATATATGAGCCCCAGGCTAGAGTTGCATCTAGTCCTCACAAAAGATATTGCTCACAAAGTCATATTGTGCTGGACACTTGCTCCTGTCAGAACCTTTACCACTGATGGAGGGATGTGAGGATACCTATCACTTTTGAACACAGCAAACTGTTCTGCAATGCTAACATGGATGGTGGTCAAGGGGTCTATATTGGTACATATTTGGTGTTTGGGTACAGACTATACTGCTCTTGCAGCCAGGTATACCCAGGCAGTTATGTCATATTCAGGAATCAAATGTGATTGTAGATACCCCTACGACCTGCTAAAAGTAATCAATTCCTTCCTAAGTATGGCTAGTCAGAGTCATCAGAGTCCCATTCATCAGAGTTGACAAGAATGTTTATGAGAACTCTCACATTTGGACCCTTCCATTTGCAGAAATTACTCAGAAAAATTGGTCATTCTCAAAGCTTACAATGCTCTGACATTCTTGGAAGTGACGCAGAATGAGAATGTGGAATGAAAGACTATGTGCATGCATGCATGAAGCATATACTGCAAATCATAGAGTCGAACAACTACGAAAAGGTTTCTGTAGTTGCTTATAGTAGTAACTTGCAAAATTTATGTATTTTTGACCCGTTTGACCCAATCTTTAAAAAAAGTGACCCGACCCGACCCGAAATTTTGCTGACCCGACCCGACCCGAAAGTTCCTGACCCGATCCGGGGTCCAGTGGACACCCGAACCAAGAACCAGCAATTGTTGGATCAGGATTTTTATTCATCCTGGATGGGTCGACAATTTCTTGAGACAGCATGCATTCAGAAATTGAGTCAATTAGATGACAAGATAAGCCTGAGCACGCAAGCCCCTAGACTCAAGGAAGGTCAGCCTGCAACAGCAGGATGCTTCACTCAGCTGCCTTGGCGGTGTAGCAGTCATCGGCGTGGGCTGGAAACCGTTTGGCCTGGATTCAACTCTGGCCACCCGAAAACCTGGCGGACTTATCTCTGCATCTTGCGCCTGCTGGTGGTGACCCTTCATGCGCTCGGGCCTGGGTTCGACCGAGCCGGCTTTTGAAGCCAACCGAGGACCCGAACTTAGCTAGATGGCTATTTTTACTGAGCCAGGATCGAAATCAACCACAGTGGCTGGATTCGTCCCGGGTTCGATCCACGGTGATGGAGGTCTGTTTGCGAACCATAAACCCTCGCTGATCTTGCACGCCACGCCGTGGGTGACTTACCCAGTGCCGTCGAGTTTCTCCATGTCGAAAGGTGGAAGAAACCGTCCTTGCTGCCGAACACCGACAGGGTTTACAAGCCCCCGCCACCGTCCGAGGAGGCCAGTGTCCAGTCCAGGATGGCCACGTGTGGAGGTGCTCCAAGTAAAGACACGAGAGGAACGCTGCCGTGTGTGCTGCTGGTCAGCTTGGCGTTTTCGGGGACGTTAAAAATAAAAAAGATGACACGCGCTATTGCCCAGCATGCCTCCCGGATTGACACAGTTTTTGGCAAGAGAGGGTCAACTAACAAGGCCCTAGACCGGGGGAGTGGGGGGGGGGGGGGGGGGGGGGGGGAAGGCCAGAAATCGACTCTCCGCTGGAACGAGCAGGAGAGTAAAAAAAGATGCCTCACAATGCAGCGAATTTTTGCTTGAACCTATGCTACGCAGAAAAAGTGCACATTTCTAGTCATTTTTACGTCACCGTTAGATCACACTGGAAGATGAACACACAGAATTTGTTGAATAACACTAATTTGCCAGTGTTTGAATATTTTTTGAATGTGCTTAACAAGTTACTTACACTGACTTCGGTCACTCTTGTCCTTGAAAATGGTGTCTAGGTGGACGGTCGAACACTGGTAGCAATAAATGTAGGCGATCCAAGCGATACCGGAGAAATATTGCGGATGCGGAGAGATGCGGAGTCTTCGTCAGCTCATACGAACCCAGACATTAAAAACACGTGGAATTGCCAGCTTTAAGGTAGCTTCGGCTGCTAGAATGGCTCGCTGCTATGCTGATTGTATCAAAAATTCAAAAACAGCATCATGAACAGAGCAAAACAGTTTTTGTAACTCGTACTACCCTTGCATTAGCAGCAATATGTACAAAATGTGTCGACTCGTGTACGTGTTAGCAGAGAAGCTCGCTGTCCATTTACCCATAAACCGGGGAGGCAGCTACCTTTTAAGTCTGCGTCAGAAGCTAAATTTTGAATTTCCCGCTTAGGCTGCCCGTAACAATAAATCAAGGATCAAGCTAGTCTGTGCGGGGTTTTATGCAAATTAGTCTGTATTTGAAGCATTCTCAGGCTTCTGGACTTCCTATGAAACTGGTTTAGCTGGCTGGAATTAACAGAATCAGCTGCAGGTGATCGCGTGAGCCAGACTTCAATGCTACAGAATGTCTTTTTACAGCTATCGCAAAAAAGTAAGGTTGCCAAAACAGTCGGATCTAGAATGGACTCCAGGAGACAGTGCAGATCCACATGGATCCACTGTTTTTTGTATAGAGTCTAGATGGATCCACGAGTTTTGAGGAATCTTTGTGGATCCCTTGTTCCAAATCCGCATGGTCCCATAATCGAGGCCCCATTGCAAGAGCGGCAAGATTCGACTTCGAATACTCTCATCACATTATAATAGCAGATTATAACCTTCGATCATGCAGGCCGCCCAGTGACTAACAGACAAGCACTGAGCAAATATTGCATATTTCCTGCGCATTCCTGTCCCCAGAACTCTATTTTACACTACTTCTGAATCTCCCGTGGAACAACTTTTGAAGCATGGTGTACATGAAATAGACACACCAGACCTTAATTTTATTCACTTTATCACCACTTTAACAGGCGTAAAACTTTTTTTTTATCACCTGCAGCATTAGCTAAGATTTTTTCAATCTGTTCTTCATTGCTCGCTTGATGTTTCGTGGCATCGACTCACCAAATGCTTATGGTTGCACACATTGATGGCAGGGTCGAATGCTGTAGCATCCGGGCATGACATCTCCACCAATCGACCATGAGCGCATCGATAGAATTTAGTGCAGTCGTTGTGGACATGGAATGCGCCATCACCTTCGCACGTCATTTCAATTTGAGGACCGCTCGTACTGTTCGGAACTTCCTCGGGATGATATTCTGGACAATCAGGGTGGGCCGCTTTTGGCATACAACGCTCGGAATCTTGATGAAATGCATAACCTGGTAATTCGCATTCAATTCTTGTCTCCCATTTATTCATGCAAACTGTGAAATCTGTTTCACATTTCCCCTTTGCCACTAATTTATCCTCTTCATTGGGATCTTGGCATCGGCTGTAGGGCGGATCGAATCCAGTCTGATCACCATTCTGATATTCGCTTTCGATTGGACGACACCGATTTACATGCGCATCGAAAATGTCACCCTCTTCACATTTTTCGATGTTAAAACGCCCAGAATTGCAATGACCAAAAAAATTTTGTGAATCGCCGAAAGTTTTAACGCTTTTATTTTCTTCGTTCCCACATAATTTTGCATCAGAACCAAAAGCAGCCAGAAAAGCTGATGGCCATTCGAATGTGTCAGAGCAGTGACTGTTGGGCGAGCACCACCCTACGGAGTCCAAACCGGATCCGGGAGGGCATAAATGAAAGGATGCCCGTCTCCTCTTTAATTTTTGCTCTTCTGGTTTGGAGGACTGATCCTTATAACAGAAAATAATTTCACGTTGGCACTCGCTAGAACCAAGAAAATGTAAACCAGTGATTTTCCCATCGCAATAATTGGTCGATTTCAAAATAATATTCATTTGATCAATAAATTCGGCCTCTTTATTTGTTTGCCAGTTGATAGGACATGCGGGTGATTCTGATTCTAGGACGCACTTTCCCACATTTCCATCAGCCACTTCGCCTTTTTTGCACTCACTCACATAGGGTACATCCTCGATTGGGCAAACCACACTCAATCGATTGCACGGGCCCAAAAAAATATTCGTGTACGTATCTTCATGTCCCAAGCACGATCTGGTCATGTGGCGGACTCCGAGTGACGTGCTGCTGTGAGCGAAAAAAGAAGGATCAAACTCGCGGCATTCAGGATTTTGAATTTTCGAAACACATTGGCCAGAATATTTGTTGAACGCTTCATCCTCGCTCTCGCATTCCCCTTTGTACAATGTGCCATCGTAGCACACCCCGTATTCACTCTGACAATCACCAAGAGGCAGCAGTTCTTGCAAGCCATCCTCGCACAGATGGTGTTCAGTGGTGTAGTGATCTTTGTTACATCGGGGCTCCATCGATCGATCAATGCATTGGGCTTCTTCAGATTTGTATATCATTCCATCAGAGCACGTGCCAATGGCTAGAGTGTAAGCACTGTCACACAGAGCGAAAAAACTTCTACACGGACCCATCGAATATAAACCAATCGCCTTTCCGTGGCAAAATTTTGATTTCTCTGATTCTTCATGATGGAAACTGATTAGTTTTCCGTGTCCACTAGATTGATCATGCAGGCGATACTCAGTTCGATCTTCGTGATTGATACGCCGGAAGTACGATCCGGGCAGAGAGGAGATGAGAAGTGGGAAAAGGAAAAGCAGAATCGGGTACATTGTTATAATTGAAGAATGAGACCTGAAAGGTTCTTTCTCGCCTTAAATGCCGTGTCCGCCTTGCCCTTATTATTGTTGTTGAGAGATGAGTCAAAAAAAATTATTATCCACAAAAGCCACTTGTTTGCAGATTTCTTGGATTCTGATCTCATGTCGACAAGGCGGCTAATTTTTGAATCACTAACGAAAACATTTATGCGTTTGACCTGTTGCAACAAGTTACTTTGACCTTTTCTGCCGTATTCGAAATTCAAAACCACTGTCTGGCTCTGATGACGTGTTGGAAAATGCATTAATTTCCAATGATGCCATTTCGTGCGTGGACTGCGAGAGCAGCTAAATCAAGCTGATCATTTCCATCGACGATTTCAAAAGCTTCATAAATTGCAAAAAAAATTTCTCACTTATAAGCCGCTTATGACAATTTCACGCAGATCGTTACTTTCAAGAAGTTTGTGGGCGAGTCGTGCTGGCAAAAATTTTTGCTGGCAGTTTTTCTGATTGGCGGATTTAATTGGGTTTCTCTTAAAAATGTTGCCATTCTGTTTAAAAATGCTTTTACGCAGCGCGCACAAGTTTGAAAATGTGAAACTTTCATCCACGTGAAACTTCAGCGGGAAATTCAAATTTTGCGTTGTACAAGATGTGTATTTCATCATAACGCATGAGCTAGATCAGTGACTTGCTAGAGTCGGAAAACAAACCGCGAATTGGCCATCGAACACAAACAGGAAGTGCAGCGCGACTGCAAATTTTTTAAAAAACAGCAAAAAATTTTTATATGAATGATCACGTTTCCGCAAAGTATTTCAGCCAGCGTCAGTGAAGACTAGACTTTTAATTCTCCCGCTCATCTCTCAGAGGTCTCTCAAAAAGACCCTCACGAGAGCAGTGTTGATATGAAATTGAAAAAAGATATGCATATTTGATTTAGATATCTATATCCCACAGAGATATAGACATATATGAATATTCAAATCATATCTTTGAAAAGATATGAATAGACATTCATTTGAGATATAGATTTCTGAAAGTTTCCAAGTCTTAAAAATTCGATACACATTCAAAAATTTAAAAGTTTTAATTAGAACTGCAGAAGCTGGAGCATTTGTGCTCGATCAGCTTGGCCAGCCGAGCCTGAGGCATGCAGTTTATCTTTGGTTTCATACATTCACATTGCAGATAGACATAGACACAGACTGAATGCAAGAGGCTGGTGAGGCATTGCACGAGATTGCCTAATTGTAATCAAGAAATACACTCCAGGTTTCCAGCCGATCACAAATGGAAACTTTCAGACCATTTTGAGCACTTGTGCTCACAGTGGCTAGGAACGTCATCTGCCGTCGGCTTGCTCGCCTATTGAATGCACCTCACATATGTGCTTACAGTACCTGCAACAAAAGCGCACTATACCTAAGTGGTGCGGGATTCTCAAGCTTCATAACTTCCCAACCGTACGAGCTCCAAGTCAGCGTGAATTCGGCACACTCCAGCACCACTGGCAGCATCAGTCTTAAGTACTATGTGAACAAACCTTGAAATTCTGGGCTGGTTTAGCTTCGGCCAGGTTAGTTATTTCCCATGCTAAGGTGACTCTGTTGGCTTGGGTTGATCTGTTCATTTGACTCGCCAGTAGCACGAAATAATCTTTCTGAAACTATCGAGACATTTATGCAAGCTGATTTAAGTGGTGCGCACATCCGAGCATTTTGTATTGCTGCAGGTCTGTTATATCTGTATCTCAATTGCATATCTCGGCTCCCAAAAGACGAATATATTAGTATTCATAAATCAAAAGATATGAATATTTATTAGCTTTAAGATTTACCATTGATATATACTGTATATAGATTTACTCTTAATATAAGCTCTCACGGAAGCTTCCTCTGTGCGTCTCCACTAGGAGCACCTCCACGCGAGGGCATTGACTTCCTCAGACCAGGGGGTTGGGTTGGTGTATATAGATACACTGTTGATATATACTGCATATATATATATATATATGCTGTTATTATATATATATAATATAGATATACTGATATAGATATACTGTATATACGCTACGTTCTAAAAGTCTTGCACCACCGTTTGACCCCCCCCCCCCCACACAATTTTTTTAACATCACTCGAAAGGGGACAATATTTTGAGCGGGAAGGGTACATATGCGTAGGCATAAACCACGCAGGCGCAAACGGAGGGCGCTTAAAAAAATCATGAATGTGGATTACGCACTGGTTGTGCAAGACTTTTGGAACGTAGTGTAGATGTACTGTTAATATATATATTGTATATAGGTATACTGTTGATATATACTGTATATCGATGTACTATTGATATGGAAATTCATAGCCACACTACCGGGGAGTTTAATTTGATCCTAGCTGGCTGATGTCCCAGGCTCTCACTGCTGATCAGATATGTAACGTTATCTCCCAAGAGACCTGAGAAAATAGTCAAGGAGAATGTGTTTTGTTCGCTGCCGCTATCTGCCCATGGTCCAAATTCCCCCCTGGACTTCCAATAGGGTTTGTCTAGCCGTGAGGTGACCAGGTCTCACGGAAGCTTCCTCTGTGCGTCTCCACTAGGAGCACCTCCATGCGAGGGCATCGACTTCCTCAGACGAGGGGGTTGGTGGTTTCGGACAGCCGAGATTGTCTCCTCGTCTGGTTTCCGCCCCTCAACCCCCCTAATCACGAACAGGCATTGTGCATATAATGTCAGGTGAGTCACTCGCGGCGTGGCGTGCGAGGTCAGCGGGCTGTATGGCTCCCAAACTGACCCCATGACTGGAGATCGAACCCGGGACAGGACCAACGACTCGCTACCACGCAATACTGGTAGACAAATGCCTAACCGCTGCGCAACCGCGTCCGCTTATCTGTTCATGGATGGTCGGTTATTGATCCTCCTATTTGACTCGAATTGAGCCAAAATGCGAATCATTTGTTACTCGATCCAAGAATTTTCCAGTATCTACCAGAAGCATGAACCGTTTAGCCTGAACTTGGCCAGTGCTGCATTCATTTTTGCCCAGCTACTTCAAGCAAAGCGACGTCGAGAATCATTACCGCAGTACATGGCAGCCCGAAATCATTTCCTTCATTAACCCGCTCCTTAATCCCAGCACCAGTGCCGGCGGGCGAAGGCAATAGAAAGAGTATTCTTATTAGATTTAATCTAGGAATGGTAGTGGGGAAATGAGCAATGATTTAGTTGGGGTCGGCCATCCCGGAGGATCTTTTCCCAAGCTAACCTAACAACATCCTATGCGGCATGTCCGAGTTCGGCGAAGCGTGAAATTAGAAGACTCGCCACGACACGACGATGGACTGAAAGTGGCACATAAGAGGGCCTGCTTAGTGCTTATATGATGCGGCAGTGGGGCGAAGGCGGATCGATGAGAAGTGGTCGGCAAATGAGCGGAAAGCCCTGAGAGTGAGCAGCTGCAGCAGTACTTTTCGACCCGCTCTAGCTAGGTCAACACGCATTTATGGCTAGTGTTCACTTCATCAGCAGAAAGTGCTGTTTGTCTTATTTTAGAAGCAAATTCGAGTCGACTCGGCGCGTCCGCTTCGACTTTATTTCCTTACTTGGTCTTTTTCGAGTGCCGACTTGCGCTTGATTTTTTGCTGTTGGCAATGATTGAAGGGGTCTGGCGTCGACCAGTAGCCCCATTTTGGTTGTCGCAAAGGATTTTACATTTGGCATTTTTGTCATTTTTCGTCTTATTTCTGGTTGTTGGAGTCGCCTTAACTGTCTTGGGTTTTTTGGACTATGGTGGACAAGGTGGGCCTATGACCAGAGCTTTTAGAATTTTGGGTGTGGTAGCGCTGCTGCTGTGCATCGGATTTTTGATCGCCGCTTGTGGTAAGTTAAGTTCTAAACTTCATTTGCAGTGCAGAAAGAGAACTGATAGCTCTATAAAATCAATTTCTTTTATACCCTTATCAGTAAGCAATTTAAGAATAATTTTATTGAGATAAACACTCACTGATAAACTGATATACTTATCAGTTCACGTCAGCATCGCGCACTGCCAGTGTGGTGTCTGTCCAATCCTGCTGTAAGTTGTCGAATGCCCTCCCTGCACTGCGATAGCTGCTGCACCTTCAATCATTGACACTGTGGCATCGAAGTATGTGAGGGAATACCCCTCACCTATACTCATACTTTTCACATTATGTATAGAGATAGCAGAGATGAATTCTATTTTTTCATGTGTCAAGCACTAATGCACTGACTTGCTGATTGCTGCAATCACTGTAGTCTGTGTGCCGCACTCCCACACTTCCTCATCATCTGCTATGCTCAATGTAAGATTAGCTTCAGAACCATTCGCCCACGTGTTGACGTCAAAACCGTTCTTTGACTAATCAGCATCGGACTCTGCAGCTAATCAGTTATGGTGGACCCATTCATCACTTATCACCAACTTCAATCACTAGTTGGCACTTCACGCATTTCCGCTCTGCTGATTAGTCGAGAGGAGTGGGGAGATGGAATTCCCATCAATCAACTATGTCTCTGTTCTCTTCGACCCTAACAGCATCCAAATCGATATTCACTCCGCAGCGGCAACCTTTTCTAGAACTCTCTAAGCTCCCTGCTCTTGACGTCCTAGAGTATCGTTCACCATCAACGGCCTCACCACTCAAGCTTCGCCAGTTTGGAGTGTATCTACGCGACTCTTCTGCCCTTTCTCTTCTTACCTTCTCTTCACCTCTCGAACAGGACTCAAGCCCCCAGACGGAACTTGATACACCACCAAATCCATCAGCTGGAGAAAAGCTTCGAAAAGGCACCCACATTTTGAGTAAACTTACTGGGCTAATGTCGGTCATATTTCTAAATGTTGACTTTTTCGACCTTTATTCTGTTTTTGAGCCATCGTTCTTTGGTTGAGTGCAAAAGTATTGGGTTTTCCAGACATTGCATATGCACGATTAAAATACGTGTATAAGAAAAGTTGCAAAAAACTTTTCTTGACCTATGGAGCAGTCCAGCCGAAATTTTTAAAGCGAATTTTAAAAGAAGGTTGGCTGATCTGATATAACTTAGTTTTTTTCTTTCCCATGAAGCCGAACTACCATAAGATGTTTCCAACTTGGTGATTGATGATCAGAATGACGCTTCTGGCCGTGGACGTTTTGAGGGTTGTCCTTACAGATACATACTTATCATTTATCTCGCTACTGTGAGCGAATACCAACTTGTTTGTAAGGCCTTTTAACAGCTGCTTTCATTTGAAACTTGTCCCATTTGATTTCTAAGAGAAATATGTCACGTCTGTTATTGATTTTTTCTGCTGGCGGTCTTTACAAAGCAATGAAAACAACTCCCTGATGGGGTAGGTTTTCCTGTGGCCATAAATAAAAGCTTAAAAAAGATAAAAGAAAGCCGCTCTGTTGTTGAAATTATGTGGTGAGTCGATAGGGCATTAGATGCAGCATGCATGCCTCCAGAGGAAAGGGAAGATAACAAAAAAGAGGAAATTTTTTCCGAAAAAAAGGAAGTGTATCTACCGCCTTTCACTGCGCTGCTCAAAGGCTACGTACACTGTGTACAGCGATTTTATATACTGTGTATTGTTTGCACAGTAAACAGTGTATACAATTGTTAGATGTGTCCTAAAATTTGCAGACTGCAGTGAAAAAGTTAATAAAATATTTGAATCAGTAAGCTTTTTTTTTTGACTGCTGGACGCCGATGCGTATCCAATTCTTAGTCGCACGGCTAACAGTCGGCGGTTTTTTGTAACAGAAGCAGTCTGCTGCTATGTATATATATTTTAATACTATATATATTTTTTTAGTTTATATATATATATGTATAGCCCCGTATATATATATATATACAGTATGTATACATGGACTGTATATATATATATATATATTCACATTAACTGTATATATAAATATATATACATTAACTGTATATATATATACACATTAACTGTATACATAGATATATATATATATACGTGGCACAGTGGCTATATACACTATATAGTTATATATATCGGTACACGACAACTAGGCGACGGTCAACTAGGCGATGGACAACTAGGCGACGTCAAGTAGGCGCTAGGTCAACTGGGCGCTAAGTCAACTTGGCGATGGTCAACTATGTAGGCGACTGTGCGTCAACTAGGCTGACCCGTCGTGCACATTGGTCAAAATCCGCCCATTGCAGGCATCGTTCTTCTTGTCGAATCGCCAAAACTAAATTTTTCCGGCTTTCTTCAGCTTGTCTTTGACGTACACATATCCATTGCGCGTATACTTCTTTGTTATTGCGCTGCGTTTAAATCGGAAAATTGTCCATCTTGCTCAAAACTGTTCATTTAGTGGCGCAAACGTTTAGTGACTCAGTTCATCGGTCTTGATTCATTTAGTGACTCAAAACTGTTCATTCAAACTTAGTGGTGCAGCCGCACAACAGACAGCAAACAACGAAAAGGCACCGCTGAAAATGGTAATATCGCCTACTCGTCCGTCGCCTAGTTTACTTGGCGCCTACTTGACGTCGCCTAGTTTACCGTGTCCGATATATATATGTATACACTGTCTAAAAACTACAAAAACCATGAAATTTGCTGCAGTTCAAAAATAATTTTTATGATTCTACCCTGCAAAGCTGGCAACAAAAAGCCCATTTTGAGAGAAGCATTTTCTGGAACCTTTCTCCAAGTAGTTTTTTAAACTTAGTTTCCATCGCAACTTTTTTTAAATTTTCGTATGACATATGTGAGAAATTAACAAAATCATACGTTTTCCAGTTGTCGTCTCAGAATGTATCACCTCATCGATCAAACGCGGTACAAGTTGCAGCGATGATGAAGACGAAACGTACGGATACCGTGCACTGTACCCCACCAGTTGTGAAACCATTGTGAACAGCACAAGTTTCAACGCTGAACGAAATACAATGATGACAAATTCTGGAAGCGATTTTGCCACGATCATACCCAATGTGAATACATCGATCGGCAGTGTTGGACAAAATGACACGATTCAAGGCGAGCCGTCAGCCAGCAATTCCGGCCCACCCGCACTCGGCCTTTGCCCATCTTGCTCTTGCCAAATGATCGCCCGCCCCATAGCCATGAAAGCTAATATGGGCGGTGGTTCAGTGTCACAATCCATGTCTTATCCAAATGGAATTGTACAATTTCAGAAAAAGAAAGACACAGCATTGATTCAGATGGGAAGTGATGAGTAAGTTCATACAGTGTTTTCAGAAAAACATGTTTGAATTTCGCGCCAAATTTATTTGATTTTAAGCTCAGAAAACTTTATCAATACTTTTCAGTTTATTTTTAAAGAGGTTAAGATTTTTTCTTTCCTGCTTCTAGAATTTTCAACAAAAAACTATTACCACGAATGATGGCACCAGTGTCGTCCAGTTATGCTTCCGATTCAGATATCAGCTCAGAGACTGAAGATAGAATTGCAGCGAGTCCTCGTGATTGGGTGTGAGTCATTGCAGGACACAATGCTTCTTTGGTGTTTTTTATGCTCTAGGGGCATAATTTTGTATAAATATATTTTTGGTGGCCCATGCAGTATTTTATTGCACTTTCACATCCATTTAGAATACACCAATTGGCGAACACGAAACCACATAAAGCCTGTTGGTAATATCGTGTCATATTTGGTGATTATATACTTTATATCTGTTGAGGCATTCACGCACACCCGTTTCCTCATATCCCCATGTTGTCTATACTCGTGCCAGCCCAGTTTACACTGCACACACCCGCTAGGCCGCCTTGTCCGGCTTCTCCAGCCCGTACCATCTGGCCTTACTATCCTCGCCTCTAATCACAGCCCGCCACAAATCTTTGCATTTGCTCAAAGGCAAATCCAGGCGCCCTAATACTTTGCTGTGGCGGAATGCGTGAGTTTCGTGGCAAATTGTAATCGATAGAACAATTTCGCACAAGGAATTCTTGGGAATATTGAAGGTGAGTGCTTCGTTATATGTCGGATTGTAAGTTGCTTTCTTGACCGATGTACGACGCTGCTTTAACTTTTTCTTATTCATAAATACGGCCACTTTTACGCAAGGATCTATAAAAGATGTTTCAGCTTGGTATTTCGAATACTTTTTTAATTGACTTCATGAGTGTAAATTATTACACTTTATTATTAGGTTGTGGGTCTTGGGTTTTTTGTTGTGAGCTGTCCTAAGGACACATTGAACTGTGAAAACTTTGTGAATGTGTGATCATAAGGAAGAATTACAAATACAATATCAGAAAAACTTTGAATTTCCCGCCAACATGTAGCTAATCCTAAAATAGTGTAATTTCACTCACCAGGTGGCGCTGTCATGTCATCGCTGCCGACTAAATTTCGTGCTTTCATTAACGTAACGATCAAACGTTGAGCTTTCGATAAATAAGAGATTGAGAATAATATGTCACCAACGCCTTCCTAAAATGGGAATAAATTTTAATGTACGCTTAAACTAAATGACGTAATTTATTAACCTCGTCATTCGATTCTAATGGCATGATTTCAGCCCAAAATACAGTTTTCAAAGCCGGATCTTCTGGGATATCAACTCGATTCAACGAAAGCCAACAACATCCGATACATTCGTCAACTGAATATTGATCAAAATCGTAAACCATAATTTCTAGTTTACAATTATTCAAATTTCCCGCCAATATCTATAAAAGTTAATTTAAAGTTAAAATAAGTAATTTTCGCGCAAACAAATTCTGTTTTACATACATCGAAACAAAATTCTTCTTCCAATTCAGGTGATCGATTGGTTTTATAAAATTTCGTTTGATAACTTTGAGAATGCAGACTAGGATCAGGTGGGATAAGATGTACTTTGAAATATGGATTTGGTGGACTGTCGGTTCGTCTAGCCAATAAATTAGCCGCTTGAAGCAATTTTACCGTCAACAGGCTGAGATTCGAGTCAAAACTCAAGGCCATCTGTAACGAGCCGCACTGACCAAGGACTTGCTCTTCGGTTGGCAAGCTGTCTTGCTAAAAAGGAGCAGTTTTTAACCTTGATAACACGATTTTTAAAGATTTTTTAAGGTGAGTCTCGTGTTTTTTGTTGTAAGCTGTCCCAAGGCACCATGATTTTGCTCCTGGAGCTCAGTTTCAAGTTGTCGGTGGGATGCAGGTGCAGAGCAGTTCGGTACTCCCTGCAATAGAACTTGGCTGTGACATGCGACAGTGCACTAGTCTGCGCCCTGTGGTCCAAGTAGAAGGCTTCAGGGCCACATTTAAGGCGTTTGCACACATTATTTTCCTGTTAGCCGTGCACAGCAGAAACTTTAGTTCTGTCGCCGTGCACGGCCAATTTAGATATGCATTTTATTCAAGGAAGTACATGTTTTCATGAGTGACTCTGCTTCAGAGGATGGTTCACAATAAGTTGCTAGTCGCTAGCTCTAGCAGAGTCAAAAAAATCGAAAACACACATATTCAGCAGCGATTATCTCGTTTAACATGGAAAAACAATAATTGCTGCGCTTACAGTATCTTTCCGAGGATGTAAACTTTCCGACCTCATTATTTCATGCAAAGTGTGTCCGTTCACCCTCGAGTGCGCATAAACGTTTAGTGATGTGGTAAAACATAAACATGAACATGAACCTTTTGACAGATAATTATGTGTTGCAACTCGCCTTTCTCTGACATACAGTAGATTGCCATAATTGGCGACCCCCGACAGAGCTAAGTTAGTTCGAAAACATGTCAACGTGTTTCGCAGCATCGATGGAGTCGGCTGCTTGTTATTGTCAAATGCAAAGCCTTTAAAAACATTCAGGAATCCTGTCACGTTTGATCAGAATCAGGGACCTTTTTGAAAGTATCAGAGGTCTTGTATGCCCTCTGGGAGTTCACTCAATATCTACATTCGCTGGTTTGACAAATGTGTCTATCTTTATATGGCGATCATACGCCTGAATTCATAAATATACATTTACGTTGCACATACTGCATTATATCCTACTCGTATGTTGTCGGTTGCATATTGTACTATAGCCAGCGTATGTTGTAGCTCGCAGCGAATCAGTGTTATGTGATATATGCCATAAAAATTCAGACGGCATATTGTACATAAATATATTATATATATTCAGTTATACCGCATAGCTTGTATATAAATACATTCATATATATACATTGTATATATAGATATCAATGTTGTAAATACTGCTTATATACTTACATATATATATATTGTAAGTATATATGCATATAGATATATATATATTTATATATATAGTAAAAATGTTGTTCCTAACTAGTCACTTGGGTAAAAAAAGTAAATTAATATTTCGATATTAATCCCCACACACACACATATAGACGTGCTCACCACCAACTTTTTACATCTAAAATTATACATGCCACACAAATTTGATATAATTTTGCATGCGGCTTACTCGAAAGAAAGGTCAAGGATATAAAATTACAGCGTCATCAGTGGCAGGATGTGCTAGACTGTATTCAAAGATATAATCTGTGATTTTTCCCAGCATGGTTCACTCCTATAATGGGTGAAGAAGTAGGTACATCATCAGGTGTACGCATTAGAAATATACATATTATGCACCTGGTTTATTATATGCACTGTAAATGAGCGTTTTGTCCTGGCCTCTTTGGAGGTCTGAAAAACAAGTACATATTCCCCGAGCATTTTAGATATGCATACAGTAGAAGGATGATGTTGGTTCCGAAATGGCTTTTCTAAAGAGTAACAGAGAAAAAAAAAGCAGAGAGCAAAAAGGGCGAGAAAGCTTTTTCTTTGCAAGAAGACAGTGCTTTTGCACATAAAAAATCGGATTTTTTACAATTTTTGAGATATAATTTTACAATTTTTGCTATCACACAAATGGAAGACCCCATGGAATGAGTTCCAAAATAGCCACCAGTAATATTTTCAGAATTATTTTGCCATACTTTCATGCACATTGTTCTGCCGACGCAAATTCCACATTTTTTAGCCTTTATTTTTCTTTTTTTAACGAATTCATTGCTGAGCAATTTGCCGACAACTTTTCAGGTCATATCCGTCTATACATATACTTTATTAAGCGTCATTGCCCTGTTTTCTAATATGCTGCACCGAGTGTACATTTGCACTCGACTCCTGGTCTCACTGCAGAAAAAGGGTATCACTAAAATCCTTCCTAATGCATTTCCGTTTGGAAAAATAATCAGAATTTATAGCTTCAAAATTACAGGAAGCTGAACCAGGAGTCGAAAAACAAGTCTCTGCACTTAGAAAATGTCAGCTCATGTTTTTATGAAAACAAATTATTCTAAAGCCCAATGCTCATTATTCGCCTGAATGCTCAAAAGGGGAAACAATTGTGAGCAAGGCGGCAGCTGTAAATATCTTTTATGCATTTCCTCAGTTTAAGTACGCAATATCTGATTTCTTAGGCCCTAAACATCCATTGGGCAAATATAGTCTCCCATTTCCCGCTGTTTAGTAGCTAGCAAACTTATTCGAGTCTGTCCACCCACACAACTCCTCATGAAATGACCTTTACTGTGGATTGTTTTGAACTTGGGCTTTCTCTATTCATGTCTGATCGGGAATTGTAAAAACATTTGTGTTTTTTATTCTTTGTTGATTAGAAAATAAAAAATATCATTTTCTTCCCATCTCGACTACTTACTCTTGAATCATATAATTCTTTATCGATTTTTGTCATATCGAAGCCGCGAAACATGGACAAAGAAGTTGTGCGTGTTTTGGGAACGAAGAACTTGTCACTGACATCTGGATAGCTGATTCGTTTATCAGGCGACGAAACAGGGCCGGCGATACAAGCTATAAAGAAGATGATTAAAAACACATGCATATTTATGATTTGGCGCTAGCCAATAGGAGACCTACTCGAACTAATGGACGAGTCTAAATCGGGTAATGATCGATAAATTCTCGATTGTCGCCTTGACGACGCCTTACTCTCAACGGAATCGCTGAAACAAGATGTGCACGCCGATAAGCATCTATCTAGCAATTTCTTTAATCAGCTGTGCCTTTTGCTCATTAAATATTCTTATCATTACAGGAAAATTTCTCAACAAAAGGTCAAACTTATCGTGTTGAAAAAAATTTATTTTATAGTAGTGCCAACAATTTCATCTCATCTTTCCACATGACGCACCTAAAATTTTATCGACTCAGGTGCGAAAAGCGAGTTGAAATTGATGGGGCATATTAGGTCATACGCGTATTGGAGCGTGTTGGAGACGAGACGAAGTGAGGCGGTATCGACAGGAGGTCTATGGGCACCATGTCACCAAATAAAAACCAGTAAAAGGAACCTAGCAGAAGGGAGGCCATAAAAGGAAGTGCGTATCTGTTGGACAGTGGGCGAGTGAAGGAAGAGGTAAAAATAAAAAATGCACCTGGTGTCTGAGGTAAGCAATAATAAGCTGCATGATGTAATTCCATCAATCGTGGACCCAATGAAGTGAGAAACGCACCAAACCCCGCTCTTGTTACCTCAAGTCTTCTCACCTCCAAGTGTTGTTCTAGATAGTGCACTACACACGAGAGAGCCCCAGGGTGGCCTTTCATTTTGTATGTTCACGCCATAGGTTAGTGTGACGAGCACTGCAGGCCTGTCAAAAAGTCACTTCTGACCACATTACATTAGATAGCTTGCGGCAGTGTCGAATGCACGGCTAACAGAAGAAACAGAGCATACAAAAAGAAGAGAAAGAAACCTACACCAACTTACATGGATTCCATTTTCCTAAACTCTTCTCGCTCTTGTGCCAAATCGTGCGAAGCCGATTCTCGAACACGTGTGCTCAAAATAGGATGTATCTCACGTCTCCGATTCATGGGCCTATCATCGTCCATCGAACATGCATCGTCCTTGTTTCTATATCGGATAAACTCCGAATTCTCCTTGCTAATTTCTAATATATTCTGCTCGTACCTGAATGATTATGCAAAAAAATTATGGTTATATTGTTACTATTTTTAGTTTATAATCTTTTATAGAAAATCAGTTTTTTAAATGGAAATCAACAGGATTCGATTTGAACGGTGTATAAGCTTATAGGATTTCAATGTCTGTGTCTATGTTACGCCTGACTGTGGGTTGTACCAGAGAATACGTAGAAAAAACCCGAAGGAGGCAGCCGTACTGGCTCGACTCGATCAACCTCGTGACAACGAATCTAATTATCGTGCTTACACCATTATGTCTTCACTAGAATGTGTCGGGCTTGTTATGGTTTCGTCTAGCATCAAGAAATATAAGCTGCCCCAAGCATGACGCACATGAAAAGAGATCATTATTTTAAAAGAGCAAACACAAAATTTGAATTCCCGCGCATTTTTACTTTGCATATGTTATCCTACGGCATTCGAAAGAATGCCTTGCAGGAGATTAAAAAAACTTGCATTTTCGCGCACTTTTTTAGTATAGGCTGTTTAGAATCTTGGGCAGTGAGCCAGGAGTGGGGTCAGTTTATTGAAATGGTCTTAGTCTTTCGCTAATTTTTAGGGAAAACTTTTCATTTTTGAATGAAACTCCTGTCTGAGCCCATATTTTACGCATCATATTAAAATTACTAGCGTTACGCCTAGAATGTGGGGAAAATCCAGGAATATTACATTGTTTCAGAGTGTGTAAAATAGCACTTACCAATTCAACTTGCTTTTCCTCCACATGAAAAGGAATGCCACCAATGCCGCAGCGATCAAGAAGATTGTTCCAATCACTGCGTAGACAGCTGGCGATAATCCACCAGAACCGGCGTCTTGATCGAACATCTCTCCATCCAATCTAACCTTATTTTCATTTTCGAACGAAGGGGCTCGGAGTCGGTTTACACCCATTTTATTCTAAAATGTAGATTTTTATTATCAGCAACTTTGTTCCAATCGGCCATAGTGACTCGGTGGATCGAATGTGGGGGGGTTGGATGTAAGACAGTAGCTAATCGACTAGTCTAGTAGCTGAAGCCAGTCAAATGAGGACGATGAAGAAGACTGAGAAAGAGCATGTGGAAATGATCAGATCCCATTTCAACCCTCTTGAACATGAATATATGCCATTGCTGATCTTTGCTGCGTTCTACAATTCCCTCTTTTCCCACTCGCCCCTCCCGTTTCAACCCGAATAAAATAAATAAGGGCGACCTTAAGGGAAAATTTCAACCTTGGCTAACATATCGTGTTGCCTCGGTTCACTCGACAACATTTTCCTTCCTTCTTCTCTTTTCCTGATTGAAAGCCGATTGAAGCACAAATAGAAAGGAAATAGGCTCATTTTTTAAGATGAAAATTCAAAGTCTCGTTTGCACATTTTTCTTTCAAAAACGCTATGTGATTGGTCAGAAATGCGCATATTTTTTTGAAAAAATAGAAATAGAATTTTATGACCATTTATTGGGAATTCAGAAATGGCCATTATTGAAATATTAGGTTTCACATATCGGCATTTTATCGAAGGCTCATATTTCATTTTAAACTGGCTTTTTACGCCTCTCTTTGCATCAGCAGTGGCCGACGGGGAAGGAGGAGAGGTGCTTTGGAGGCAGGCCGAGTTTGATATATTCTTCAGGCCCTAGGTGGAGTGGGTATCATTGTTTGGAAGATGGACGAGCATCGGTTGCCCTGGCTCGAGGTCGGCCATGCAGCCGTCGACAAACTGTACGCGGCCACGCTTGGCACTAACGAGCGCCCCAAGTGCGGCCGGTAATAATTGAAGCAGCGACTAGTCTTCGATGCGTAGGAAGCGGGAAAGGAGAGGAGGTTCGGTGTAAGAAGTGCCCTCGTGTATGGGCCCACCTGTAGTCTCATTCATTCGCACACTTTTTATCACCATGAACAGGAAAAGCCGTTCGTGATGCATACGAAAAACAAGCCCTTTACTCTTTATATTCACTAGCTCGCCAGTCGACAAAGGACACGAAATGGGTTGTGAAAAGAAAATGAAGCCAGCTCCTACATTTGGTATTCGCTCGGTTGGAGCTGTGAAGCCCGGCCGCCACGACACGACTGATCGACATTCTTCTCTTGCTTAATGATTATTTTCTTGGCCGTCTTGTTTAAGCCACTGCGAACAATGCCCCTCGTAGCGTACTTATCCCGCTTCCACTACGCGCACGCATGCAGTCTCCTCACGCGTGGGTGTGTTTTGATGACAAATGATGAGGAATAAAGTTGATTCCATCGAGCTGACTGTGCCGCAGCGATCGCACTTTTACTACATTCATAAATTTCTGCATTTTCCCTTGCTTGCAAAATAGGATCCTCGAGTCATGGAGAATGTTGCGTCAAGTTATGAATTCAAATAGGGAGCAAAAAACCACATTTCATGTATAAAAATTTCTGAAATATCTTCGGGCTGAAACATGTAGTCAGATCTTGACGCGATTTTCGCACTTCAAATTTGTTATGCATAAAAAGAGGGCGAAATTTTAGAAATCTTTCTTTTAAAATTCCTTTTCTGAGTTTCGAATTTTGTTGTTTCGCTGATGGCACACGATTTAAAGCACGATAAGCTTTTAATGAACCCTTAGAAACAGTAGATTCGTGTGCAACTTTGGTCACGTCCTCAGTTCAGTTTTGTTATAGGCCTGCATGGCTACATTTTGCAGCAGTCTGATAAATATTGCTGGCAAAACTCGCAATTTTCTGAATAGATATGCCATCACGCGAAAAGCAAATTTAAAATAAAAGTTCACCCCCCCAAATGCTTCTTTTTCCTCAGGAACTTTTATGCGAAGCAGGCTTTTTTTAAAGGAAATCTGAGAAATCAAAATCTACTGTACAGTACATTCGACAGCTCGTCCAGTCATCTCATAAACATTTGAAGCGGCCGTGGTGATGCAGTGGTTCGGCATTCATTGATAGTGAGTGGTTTTCCCGGGTTTTCCCTGGCATAGAGGTGCTCCTAGTGGGGGCACTACTGGTGTGTGCTGGTCCCCGCACAGCCTTTCATAAGATTTGACTCGAAAATGGAATGTAAGTCTTTTGGGGGAACATAATTTTGAAAAAGCAGTATCTATGCATTAAAACGAGCTAATAAACTAGCAATTGAAGTGTTGGATCATAAAAGCCTTTTGTAAACGTTCAAGCCCTATGTTTTCGAATAGTGCCTTTACTGAGCAAAAAGCTTCTGCAGCTTCTTAATTTGACGAAATAGACAGCGCTCAAAAGCGCTTTGTGTCATGTTGGAGCGTCTTTTTCAATGCATTAAAATGTCATATATGAAAGTCTAATGAGTATAAGCTAAAACTCTCATGTTTATCCAGCACTTAATTTTCTCAAAAACGTGCATAGTTACGAAATTAAGTTGAGAAAATGACACTCTCTTTCACTCAGCGCCTTATCATTTTGTTTTGACATGATAATCAATCACTCATTGATCACGGAGCAGAAGAAGGAAGTGGCTTCTTTACAGTGATATGAAGAAGGAAAAACATGTAAGAAGGAGATAATTTGAAAAAAGATACGCCTACAGGCTCATCAAGGCCAGAATCCACGCTGTGGCGCGTGAGCTAGGGCGTGTGCGAAGAAGTAATCAGGAAAGCAGTTTTAAAAACAGGTCAATATCTGAATATGAAAGCATTGATACATTTACCTCTTTTTTTAATTAAAGCGACGTCACTGAAGTTTCAAAGAGCAAAGCAGTGTTTTTGGTAGTGCACAAGCGTGCTTTCTGTAAGCTTCGACTTTTGGAAAACATGCAAGACCACACTTCAAATTTCGACCACACTCTTCGGGGAATTCGATGCACCCATGAGTTGTAACAGTGATGACCAGTGCTTTTTGGGGCAAACTCCATTTTTACAAACTTATCCCTAAAAACTTTCTTTTCTAAAGTGGCCGGACAATATCAGCCATAACTCATTGACCTTTAGGTCTTGTTCGATCAGCGACCTATCAGCGTGCTCGCAAATAAACGGGGAATCAAACGCTTGTCGCGAAAAATTTCTTTCCTATCTCGGGATATTGGGCACTAAAGCTGAAGGGGCTCTCCAAGTCGATGACTTTCAGGCCTCGTGCTCCTTTGTGGCAACTAGGAGGGGGGTTTGACCAGCTTGAAATATGCCCAGCTATGTGCAATGGCATAGCAGCAAAGCCCAGCCGGTCAACTATGTAGATTGCTATGCTATGATGCCCAAGCCATCAAGCTCATTCCCCCTTCCCTCACCACATCGTCTACACCTCTGCTGCACATTTGATATCTAAATATACGAAAACAATCAACGGAAGAAATCAATTTTTAAAAAATTTGCAGAACAGCTCATGAAACCAGACATTCATTTTCGGATAGAGCATTAAAAATAAAATCGATTGCTTTTTACTTGGTTGAAATTTACTTTTGTGAAAAATAGAAGAAAACAGCCCAGGTCAAAAAGAGTCATAAATACGCAAGTTTTGAATTTCCCGCCCGCGCTCTGCTACGACGATTCGGGCTGTACTGTCTTCCCCTCTTTTTCACACAATGGTCGAATGTCACTTGGAAAAAACCAATCGATGCCGTTTTACATGCTCTATCTGAAAATTAATGCGTGATTTTATGATCTGTGTGACATGATTTCCATGGAGGATTTTCTGAAAACTTAAAGCAGTTTTAGTACATTTGGATATCGAATGTAAAGCAAAAAGTACAGCTGATGAGGGTCACGTTGAAAGTTAGATGCCTTAGGCATATTTCAAGCTACAGTAGGAAAACCCGGTCTCCCTTCTGGAATAAACGAACAGGAGGCCTAAAAGTCGTCAGCTTGGTGAGCATCTCGAACTTTGGCAGTAAATATCTCGAGATCGGTTGGAGATAAAAATTCTCGCGACAGGCATTCGATTCCCCCTTCATTTGCGAGCACGCTAATGTGTCGCTAATCAAACAAGATAAAAAACTCAGCCAGTCATTGGCGATATCGCCTATCGACCAAACCTATCCAAAAAAAACCGTTTTTTTTTTTAAATTTCGTAATCGTGAAAATCTATTCCGCTCATGAAAGCAATGTTGCATCTCCATCAGCACTCATGGGTGCATCAATTTCACACATACTGTATGTACATAAAAAGTGGGGTCAAAAATCGGAGCTTGGTCGTCCCTGGCTGTCTCAAAAATCATTTTACTGTTGCAAGAATAGTTGGAGCACATAAAATTAAAAAGTATATTAAAAATTATTACATCAAAAATTCACTGACTCACTAATTTTTGTCATGATATTGATTTTAGTAAAAATTTCGCAGCCTAGCTGAATAGAAACACTTTCATTATAAGACACAATTTTTTTAAGCAGACAGATTAAAAAACTTACTTTTATGAACTCTTTTTCGTCCACGTTCTGCATCCCATATCCCGAGTTTAGGATCTGTTGCCGCCAATACATTCTTTTCCAAAATGTAAATCGGCGAAGTTGAAAAATTTGAATTTTTCTAAGGGTGAAAGCTCTGCGGTAAAATCTCTTCGCGAAAGAAAGTGATTTTTTAGAATTTTCTTCAAAATCTACAGGAACGGATTTGCGCATCCGACAGACAATCAATGATGTGAAAGCGAAATTTAGTATAGTCTCTGATCTCGTTTATTACCGACCAAATAACTATGCTGTGTTTCCGAGACGGCCATGGCCCTAAAGTCCGCCGAGAATCGTTTGCTTTACCCTTCCAAGCGTTGACGTTGACTGTCGTGCATTTCGTCATTGAAAATGTCGACCGGGTGTCAGCCGACTACGAATTAATTAAAATGGAGGCGACTAAAGAAAGCGGGTCTTATTGTTAGCAGTTAGGCCGACTATTCTGGTGTTTCAAAGAGCTGAAGCCTACAGATGTGCAGGAGCCTGCTTTGAACAAAATGTCTGTAGTCAGTTGTGAGATCATTTGTTATTTCAGTTTGTTTTCGGATCACTTTTAGGAAATAAGAGACTGAAACCCGGTCGGCATTTTCAACGACGACAAGCACGACGGTCAACGTCAACGCTTGGAAGGGTAAAGCAAACGACTCTCGAAAAAAGTTCGATGCTGTCGCCTTGCAGCAGTGGAAGTGGAAGAATTTGCGACAAAAGACGAAACACTTTTAAGTGGGCAAAGCGCAGGAAAGAATGCGTGCGGACTGCACGAAAGGGCTACCAAAAGATGTTCTGACCGCCTTCTCCCTTTCCTTTTCTCATCGTCAGTGCATCAAATAGCACGAAGAAAAAACAGGTTCCAGACAAGGAGTCGAAGTATACTATTGCCCCTACAAATCTGTATCTTGATAGAAAAAAGGCTTAACGAGAAGCCTTTCTCGACAGATGCAAGACTTCATTGAAGCAATTCTGGAAATCCTGGAGTTGAACAGATAAGGAAAGGTTTCTGAAACTGCTAATGGTGGAAACTTGCAAAATTATTTTTTTTTCGACCAGTTTGACCCGCTATTACAAAAAGTGACCTAACTTGACCCAAAAGTACCCTACTCAATCCAGGGTCTACTCTGTTGGGTCGGGTCGGGTCACTTTTTTGAAAGATCGGGTCAAACTATTCAAAAATACAGCCATTTTAGCAAGTTTTCACCATTAGCAGTTTCAGAAACCTTGTTTTATCTGTTCAACTCCAGGACTCGCAGAATTTGCTTCATGCATGTATGCATAAAGTCTTGCATCCCACGTTTTCAACGCATAACTTCCAAGAGTGTTAGACAAATTGTAAGATGTGACAATGGCCAATTTTTCTGAGTAATTTCCGCATAAGAAAGGGGCCATATCTGCGGGTTTTCTCACCAACAATCTTATCAGCTCTGATGAATGGATGTGATTGGCCATAGCCTAAAAAGGAATTGATTATTTTTAGCAGGTAGTGGGAGTATCTATAATCATATCTAATTCTTGAATATGACAAATATGTTCCTGGGTATACCTGGCTCGAAAAGCCTGGCATTTAGTCTGCACCGAAACACCAAATCTGAGCACCTAATTCTCTTGACCACCATCCATATTACATTGCAAAACAGTTTACTGTGATAAAGTCACAAGAAACCTTACATTCCTTAATCAGAGGGCAATTCTCGAAGCGTTTTCCAGCGAGATCTTCCGCTCACCGAGCACTTTTCCATTGAGCTGACTGGGATAGCTATTCTCGAATGTCTTTCTGTCACTGTTTTCCTGTCACCGAGTCTAATTTTGCAGTCACTGAGCAAAGTTGGTACAAAATAGTATTCTTAAAAAATAGTCGTTGGAAAAGTTCGTCGAGATAACGGGGCTGAGTGGGAAAAAGATCCGCCTCGAAACCTTTTCCAGCGAGGTCTGATGAAGTAATTTCAAGCGAATGATACACATCCATTATTGTCAACAGCCCTAAACTTCGTGAATATCGTTGTTGGATGGACAGGTTCTGCTGACGAAGCAGTTATCGTGGCGCAAGGTGATTTGTGGGTGACATGGAGGGTGACTATCGACTATGCAATGCTATGCTGAGGCTGCGTAACTTGGCCAAAGACTGAAACATGCGAGAATTTTTGAGAGATAATGAGCCTGGGGAAATCATGATAGATAGCAGCTGACATGACGCATGTCGCAGACTAATGTGCTACAGTTGCTGATTAACGGGCTGCTTAAGATCACAGTTAATCAGGGCGTACAATCTGATTGGTCTCATTTAAGCGAAACAGATCAGTCCCTTCCCGCATAAAACTTTGCTGAAGAGTGAGGAAAGTAATCAAATGCTTTTATCCGCTTGTTTCTACTCGTATATGTTGCACGTATGGTCCCTTTTGTGGAATTAGGATCAACCTGACACTCCCCTGAACTAGAAGCCGAGCAAGCGCTAAAGTCATCATTTTATGAGCGTTTAGTCCGCCGTAAGCACGGCCCGCTTTTTTGCTCTTTTGCCTTCATTTTGTGCAGCCCTCTGCGTCTTGTGGATTCAAGTTCAGCTTCCTCGTGTCTTCTCCAAGGGTGCCCAGTAAACATTTCTTTTGTTTTGCCGGAATTTGTCGGGACTTACAATAGTTTAATGGTTGGTTTACTGTATATGCACAAAAGCACAGATGGACTCAGCTGAACGCTAGTTTACTTGCACTGTTTCTGCTGCCGTATTATAATTACGGGCCTATGCTGTCCCGTAATTACAATACGGCAGCAAACGTATTGAATAAATAGTCATCAGTCGTCCTAGCTTGAGTCGTCTTAGCTTGTAAATTAGAAGGGGCACTGTGCGCCATTGAAACTGCGCTTTCACGCTGACTCCAACTTCCCATCCACCAAATTTTGTTTCTAGAATAGCACAATTCCGTTAGGCCTTTCTGCAGTCACCTCACTGAAATATTAAAGTGAGCTCGCGCTGCAATATTACACTCACCTCATTGGAAATTTAGGGATGACCGCAATGGGTTTTTCCAGTCAGCTCACTGTTTTCCAGCTAACTTTTGAGAGTACAGCCTCAGAGCCGTATTCCAGAAGCGTTTTCCTGAGAGGTTTTCCAGTCAGCTGGGTAGTTTCCTCCGAGGTCACAGTAAACCCTATTACAGGAACAATTCCGCTGACTGTTTTCCCTTCAGCGGGTCAAGTTTTCCAGCGAGCTTAAAGGGTTTACACAAAATGCTATTCCAGAAACTTTGCTTGAAGAAAAGTTCCTGCGAGTTTGACCATCTCGCAGGGAAAAACGTTTACTGTAGGTGGTCGAGAGCACCTAAAATCGGGTTTCCTGCGAGGTTTGTCTATGGTTTAACATAGTCGTGCGGCAAAAATGGATCTCGTTGAACTCGATGAGAACAAATACTTGTCGAACTTAACGTCCAGCAATTTTTTATTACCGCATCGATTCGCACAAAGAGTACGATGACCAAAAACGTATCACTCGCTATCGTTAACCAAGGATGGAGGCAATCCCTTGTCATTCTTGCTTAGCCTCGACCTAAGGCGAAAGATTCGTCGTCATAATGCTTTGCTGAAGATTTGAGCAGCAGCTGCTTACTGCGCTTTGATATTATGCAAGCAATAAGCCATATCAATTGCTCGATTGTGATTAGCCCAGCATTCCACAGCTACTGTAGCTCTATCGAAAATGATTACAGCTGTCTCCGAAGCATTTTGCAAAAAAGTCAGGTACATTAAAGGCAGTTCCTGAAGGCGCTTATGCTCAAGAATGTGTGCAAGGTTGGGTGTGAGCAAATTTTGGTGAGGTTGGGCGGTTGAGACGTCTCGAGAAAACCCTAAGCAATATCGAAATCAAAAGAGTACACGTCTGTCAACGTGTTAGTAGCGTACGACCATCATTATATGAATTCACCTCTATACTGTACATACACAATCGACAAGTGGAAGCGGCATTTTGGATGACTTCATTCTGAGTCTCGTTGGGCACAAAACTGGCTGCATGGATATGGTTGGCCGCACGGTGCTTCGACTGGCTCATGTCCGACTTTATTAGAGAAAACAACAAAGATGAAGGAAATCGTGATCGCTGATGACAACAAAAATGATCAACTGACTTTTTCTGGGCTTAGGCGACGAGACTGACGCAGTTCCATTCCGATCAGGTGCGGCGATCCTATGAATTAGTTTTACTAGGCTCTGGTGGTGCAATGGTTCCTTGCTCGTCTTCCCGTAGTTAGTGAGCGACTTGGCTTATTGTAGTTCGATACCCAGTGATGGAGCTGAGCTTTACTCTCGCTGACATTGCACTCCAGTCGTGTGGACTCAGCTGGTGTACTGTCGAGGTGCCTCGATCTGAGAGATGGAAGCAACGACAAATCTACGCTGCTAATCACCGACAGGGCTCACAGACCATCCACTATTGTCCGAGGAAGTCGGTCTCTGGTCAAGATGCTCCAATACGTAGGATGAAAATTAGACTCGACCCGCCAATAGGGTCAAAAAAGGGCTCATCAATGATCGCATGAAACGTTCTAGAGAGGGCCACTGAGTCCAAGGAACAAAAGTTCCGATGTTGAAATAAATTCTGACCCCCGACTCACTCCTCCATTCATCCATCAGGTTGGTGGAGGCACTAAGCAATAATGGGTTTACCACAAGAAAGTGGAGGCACCTACGTGTAGCAATACTGTATTATTCGCCAAAGGTGTGTAAAAGCCCAGTAATGGTGTTCAGGGATTTTAGTGACTACCAAAGGCCTTTCTGTGCACAAACCAGCCTAATTAGGGACCCATAGGCTAGTATACCGTGGATATGTACTCACAGGCTTCATGGCCGATAAGGCAAGAATAACAGAACAAAAGGAAAAAGGAAAAAGAAATGAAACATAGAATCGGAAACCGTTCTCTAACGGAAAGTCCGTTTCAGTTTTTTGATAATACTTTGACCAGAACAAAAGTTTTGGCGTCCCAGAACATTCCTGATCACGCAGTCACCATCTCCTTAGTTGAAATCGTTCGTGAAAGTCGCTATAACCCTTCAAAATTCATCACTAAAATTTTAGTGTCGTTAAAATGTCTTCTTTCAAAACCTTTTTTCAATTTTCAAATTTTAGCCACTCAGACGCAGATCGCGCACACTTCACGCAGACACGGGTACGGCGCTGAAAGTGGGCTGGTACGGCCATACAGACTTTTGTAATGATTTTTCTGTTTATTTGGTGTTAAGATATACTTTTTTGGTTCTAATAGCAAAATAGTTAGAGAGCTTTCGTTCGGGATCGAAACAAATTTTTCAGTTTTTAAATCTGCTAAAATGAAATCTTTACGGGAACAATCAAGAAGTCGATACGGTCGACCCTGACTTCGTAACTTACTGTAAAACGTGCAAAGCACAAAAAGCTCCGCAGAACAAATCCGATCTCCAAAAAAATCGAACCTGGCATTCTTTAAAAAATGCATTTTTCATTTGGCTTGAATTCATTAGTAAAAGATGTATTTCTAATCAAAGTATTTGACCCGGTCAATATCTGATCTGGTTCTCGTTTGCCCTTGTACCAATTCACATTTGAGATGTTAGATAACCCATATTGATTGCCCTTCGCTGCAACCCAAACAAGGTTGTCATTCAAGGGCGAAAAAATTTTCTAAAATTAAGAGATCTACAAAATATTTTGGTTTTGATAAACTATAGATTCACCCCGAATGAGTTGTAAATGGACTCTGCTCCAGAATGTGTGTGAATATGAGCGAGCGCGCCTCCGTTTTGCATGCACAAGTTGAAACCTCTTCCCCAGTTTGCCAGATTGTAACTTTTTGCATACAGCGTCCTAGCTGGTTCACCAGGTACATTGGCCAAGTAAAAGCAACGGCCGCCATTAATCACACCATTGTAGTTTTTCTTACAGTCAATTATGAATTTCTGAGCTGCAAGGAAGATTTTTTTTAGAAACCTACTTTAGAGCCAAATAAAGCAAAATAGAGTAATTTGTTTTAGCTTTACCCGGCTGTGTAAGAATGCAAAGTAGTAAAAGCCCACAAAAGTGTTCAGCCCTTTTCATCTTCATGAGCAGCTTATCGCAAGCATTTTTTACACCCGTTGGGATTTACTACCCGGCGGGCGTATGGCTGTGCAATGCGTCGATCAGTTTGGTGTCCGAGGGCAGCTGCTGCTAACAATTAAGAATTTACGAGTATTGATTATTGAGAAACAAAAAGTTTGATCGAAAGAATACTCAGCTCCAATTGTCAAACGACGGACTGCTGGCTCGCGTGGGTGGTTTTTATATATTGCAGCGTCACTCTTTAAACTTCCATATCCAGGCCGTGTGCCAAATAGGATGACTTAGTTCGAATATATCGATCGAGCGGGTACGTTTCTGGAAAAGTCTGTCTTTATTTCGAAAAGCTGTTATTATTAAAGACGGGAAACTTTCGGGGCCATCCAGCATAGTAGCTTGAGATGATCAAAGTTTAATTGCAGACAACACGTTGATACGGACTACTGAATATAAGCCTGAGGAGGCGTGCATTGTTTTGAAGCGGTCAAACCAAGAAATATATACGGGGACTTACCATGTGAGAGAGTCAGCAGCACGTACTTTGCAGTGTCTTCAATAAGTTAGTTTTTGAATTTGGAAATAACGCGAAATTTCCTGGTTTCTTTTCAAACAAAGTGCAACACTTTACTGAAGTTCCATCGAAATGTGTGAAGGAAACTGTCGTGGTATCTCTGACTACCACTTCACCGCAAAGTTGCGCCGACGAGTGCGCAAAATATATCTGGTGTCGCAGTTTTAACTGGTTTCAATTGACTGATAAATGTTTCTTTTCTTGTTAAATTTTCTTGGTATAGCCCCGAAGCTGACCAATTTGACCAGGCGGATACCGCGTGCTTTCATGCAACCTACGATACGTGATTATTGCTTTCGTGCACGGCTCGATTAAACAACGGATTATAAAAAAAGCACTGAACACATATACTTGCAGCTTTATGCATAAAATCGTTGCCTTTGTCTGAGCTTTAGTTTCTTCTTTGGCTGTTCGGTTTTTTAAACTGAGGTATAAGATTTCTCAGACGTGTCCGATGAATGCGTTTTGTTTGTAATTCCCGTTGCTGTCTTTTTGAAACCATGGATGGCTGCAATTAAATTTACTTCCATGAATTTGATAAAACGTTCGAGTTTTTTTTCCTCCAAATTAATACTTGTGCCGTTTGTGCTAGTGTTCTCACGACCAGTATTACTTGTGCATGTGCATACTATCTACATGCTAGGGTTCTTGAAAACTGAAGTAATTCGAGTGAGATCAGATCACGACGTGAACTATAGTCGTACATTCGAGTCGGCATTCCCTCATGGAAGAAAGGCCGTAAAAGCTTATTCTGACGCGCGAAAGAAGGCATTATTCCTGTCGACAATCCTTATCGATTCCTTGCACCTCTGAGTCTCACCCACAGGGGACGACTTGCAGTGGGAGCAAGTCGCCTCTCAAATGGAAAGTGGCTTCTTTATGAGTCACCTTATAGTTACGACGATCCCTTGTTGATTGCTGTATTTTCTCTAACGACTAGGGCTGAGACGCTACATCAATCGCGCATGCGTGTATGCGCCGGCACTGTTTGGCACGCTTTGGCCAGGCAATGGTGAGGAAGATATGTGAGTTTGGGTTCAGGAACTACCGGCAAAGCCGCCACATCCAGGTCCTGCAGAACTACGCTGACGAGAACATCCGAAGTGCCAATCCCCGGTGACGAAGATTGGTTTGAGAATCATGAAACTTTACACGCAGGCTGTGGTTAAGGAAACCAGTACCACCTTCTTTGAGTGGGAAGATGAAAGCTTAACGAGAGGACAGTCTCAGCTGTCCAACGCTATATTTTTAGAATTAGTCTCAAGATCAAGGTCATAATTCTGTTAGAACCCCAATTTGCCGACCCTTGATCAAAGTCAGGGTCAAGGTCAGAAAATTATTTGGGTCTTGGTCAAGGTCGTGGTCAGGTCAGAGGAGAAAAACCCCTGGTATTTCGAGCATTATATAGCACCCACAGGGCCCAAGAAAGAGCAAAGCGTGGTGGGCCCCTGGGTTTGGCAGGCCTGGTGGTCAAAGCACATGACCAACTACGCTCTTCTTACACATCACTCATTTTTGACCTTCTTTATTTCAAAACGCCTCTTTTTAACAAATTTTTAGAGCACAGACTTGAGAGAAGACATTTTAATGGTGCATTTCTGTCTGGTTTTGTGGTCGTTCAGTGTGTGATGTTCGACCGTCGAGTTCGCCTATTGTGATGAATTCACGGGTACGTTGGTGTCAGGCATGGCAACTGTTGCCAAGTTCCGGGCAAATCGAATTTCTAAAATTATTATGACAAAATTACCTAATAAATCGATGACATTTGAAAAAAGGCTTAATAAGTGCTGCTTTGTGTTGAAATTGAAAGGAAATTGCCCTTTAACGACTAATTGTAAGTTGCGTCATCGGTCTTGGTCCTTCTATTCATCAAATTTACACAAGGGTATGTATTCGGTACTCAATAAACGAAACTTGGTTGAAAGATGGCGCCCCCTCTCGCTTTACCGCTCTACGATTTCATGGGTTGCTGTCGCAGTCACAGAGAGTCGCCGTCGGCTTACACGCAACGACAGCAGATTCCTGGTTAGTTTTCTGAGCTTGTACTATCAAGCATATTGCATGCGTCATTTTACCTTGAACTACAATAGTGATGAAATTTTGCGTCTACGTTAATTTGATTAAACCTTAGCATGTTTAGTTTCGTGAGTGCGTGTTATCATAGCAACTGAGACAGATTTTCTACGATTTTGACCAAAGACGCGCAATCAAAATGAAAAACATACCAAAAAACGTGATCGATCCGCAATGCCAGCTCTCTAGCAACCCAGTATGATCGCTGCGGGCAGCATACATAGATGATTCGCGCACGTTTCATTACGAGCTACATAATTTTATTTTGGTGCCACCAGCTCTACAATACCTGAAAAATGTACGGCCAGCAATGACGCCAGTCTCACCCAATTTCCGAAAATATCCCTCATGTATTTCTTGTGAACTATTGCATGTGCTAATTTGTTAGCAACAGTTGCTCAGAAAGACCGAATTTCTCGGCACGTAGAGCAAAATGGACGCAGCACAGTTCATCTTGGCACAAGCTGTAACAGCAAGAAAGCCACAGCGGGTCTCACATTCTTGTAAGAAACTGTTTCCTAAAATGACACTATCTGAGAAGATCTGTGCTCTACTTTTCTGTACGCTTGTTCACACCGACTCAGGTAATGCATTCTTTTCAATCATATAATACGGACATTCAAAATTATCTTTTCTCTCATGTTTTACAGTCAATAATGCAAAAAAACACGGTTGAAAAACTTGTTTCCTTATTTGCAGTGCACGGTCAGAAATGTTACTCTGACCAAACGGCTTTTATCGACGAGTGCAAGAACGACTACGATGGTGTGGTGAATGGTGGCCGCTGCTTCTATTTGGCCAACGTAAAAAATGAGCGAAGCGCGAGCCTGCATGGCAAGCAATACACTGTGGCGAACTGGATAGCTGGTTTCGATTTGTGCAGGCGAACAGGAGGCACATTTGCGCATGTCCACACCCAGTCTGAAGCCTCGTCTGTTATCAAGAACTTGTTCGGGGTGACGCTGAGCTTATGAATAGCCAAAGATAACAATATGTTTTTACAGTGTATTATTTTAAGGAAAGTTTAATCTCAACCGGAATCAATGCTTGGGTAGCATCGAGGAGTAATTTTGAAGGGCTGTCAAACCTGGAAAAAGTACGTTGGCTCAATGCTGATCAAACAAGAGCCAAAAATTTGACTGGCGTCAACACACTGTTAAGAAACTCCTTGGATGTAACTGAGCCAAACAACAACGAGTCATGCATATTCATTAGAAGCTCGAAGAATTCGTCTTTTCAGTTTGCAGATCTCTCTTGCCCCAAACAAATTTTTCTATTATGCACGCAATACAGTAAGCTAGCAATATAAACTTATTTAGCAGAATTGATTGCTGCTTTTCTTTAGACGGACGGCAAAATTTCAGTCAAGTCCCATTGGAATGCATGAACGAATCAGTCGTCGTATCGCCGAGTGTAAGTTCTCTTCAAGCCTGCACCAATCAGTGCGCCGGCCACATCTGGTGTCGGAGTTTCAACTGGTACTGGTCCGATAAAAAATGCGAGTTATTTTCATGGTCCAGCGATGACGCTGCATACTTCAAGAGCGATCAATCTTGCACACTCTATACGTATGATCCATGAGAGCACTATATTGTCATTTGTCGAATCAGCAAAATAGCAGCTGAGAAAGAAAAGACGGAAGAAGGGCTTAAAAAAATGATTAGTGTTTAAGACATAATTATGTTTTATGCAAGTGAGTGCATGTGTGTTATGAAATTATGCGTATTATGTGTATTATGGGTATAACATAATTAAGAAGTTATGCAAGTGTGTGTGTGTGTTATGTAATTATACGTAACCATGAGTTCTTTGTATCTACTCATAAATTTCTTGCTTCTAAAAAAATTGAAAAAGATTGTGGAGTAGTGATTTCAGGAATGATTAGGATTAGTAGCCAAGATGAAGACACTTATAATTTGACCTTGACAAAGTGTCAATAAAGTTTTACCTTGACAACCTTGACAGCTCTTTTTTGATAATTTTAGCGAAAAGGTTGCCAGCATATGTGGCAGAACTATAATAGAATTAGTCTTCTTAACTGATAGCCTACTAGTCACAGGGACTGGACACCACTACTCATACAAGAGGGAGCACAAATGACAACGTTGCAAACTTTTTCAGCAAGGGACACGAGAGCTTGGGCTTGACCCATAACAAGACACACGCCAAGATCCACAACTCCCGTACTAGCAACGGCACATGAGTCACGACCAGATCGGATTTGGTTTGCCGGATCGAATCTGATCAGATCGCATGGGAAAAATTTCGGATCGGATCGGATGCTTCGATTAGATCATAAGAAAAAAGTACTGGAATTTTTTTCACAATTAATAACGCATGATTTTTTTCGAAAGGTTGCTTTCCATGATAAAGATAGAATATTTATTATCATCATGGAGCCATGGCACAAGCAGGGGCCCTCTCAAGGCTTTGCCATACTGTTCATCATGGATCAACTTCACAATCTGATATTATGTAAAGAAGATCCATGCTGCTTATATGAATATGACTGCAACCATACCGTCAATTTTTTTTAATGAAAAACAGATATTTTCACTTCATTTCCACTGTTCACTGATGTTTCTGTCGTCCGACACTAAACGTTTGCAACATCTGGAAAGGGCAATCTTGCAAACTGTTGCGTCGAACTTGATAAAATTAAACATTTTTCAATTTGTTGCTATTTGCAAAAGAAAGCTCCCCCAAAAATTTAAGGGGCATCTGGCCAAGTGGTCAGCAGTCAGATAAAAAATTTAGATGTTAATACAGATATGGATCGAGATCGATTAGATATAGATATGAATAGCCTGTGTGGTATCACCACACACCTGTGTGACATATAGATCGATTTCGATATCGATCTATGCGTGATATCCTACCACATCCTGGCCGTCACAACATCCTGAGACACCGACCTCTTGGCCAAGGGCGGGTGAGTCTCGAAACCTTCCGTGTTGGACAACCGAGGCTGCCTATTCGTTTGGCTTCTGTCTCTCCACTCAAAGTACCTCGACGATGCCAGGTGAGCCAGCGAGGTTTTACAGTTCGCAAAGCAACCTCTGTCACTGGGGATCGAATCTGGGACGAGTCCAGCCACTCACTCGCACCCAAGGAATGCCTGGAGACGAATGCCAAACAGCTACACAACCGCGGCCGCTAACATGGGGATCGTCAGAACTACGGCGCAACTGAAAAAGATGGCACGACGAGTAGGCTGTCAACTCAACTCATAAGCATATACAGTAGTGATGCAACATCGTTTACCCCTCACACCTGAGCCATAAAAATGTGCATCGCCAAAAGCCACTACACGTGATCGTCATGCCGGTTATTGATATCGATTCGCCGTACAGCTCCGGCCAGTTTCTCGGCCGTCCCCCAAAAGCGCTTGCTAGACGACGTTGTGCGTTGTCACACCACAATGCGCACCTTTCCTCCTGGTAATCACGTTCTATGTACCAATGCTATTGACATAGCGTTTTTCGCACATGTTTTGCAGAGATAATATGCCCCTATATGAGCGCCTGCTTTCCTGTGACAGACGGAATATTCTGACGCCAGCGATCATGTTATCAGTAAAACGTTTGTTGCCTATTTCTTGTCCCCGCTATTCGTTCCTCCATGCCTCGGATTGGACGCTGCAAGCCGACCGTGTGGTACGCTGATTTGTGTGTGACGCGAGTCTGTCTAATACTATATCATAGGCGGATGGGAGTTAGCGTAGGGTATCTCCGACTTTAGCGCGCAATATCTCGAGACAGGTAGGAGTTAGAAACTTTTCGCGACAAGCATTCGATTCCTCGTCCATTTGCGAACACGCTGGTGCGTCGTTGACCAGGAAAGACCTAAAGATCAGTAAGTTATGGCCGATATCGCCGAATCATTTTAAAAAACGTATTTGGGATAATACCGTGAGATTCGAGTTCGCACTAAAAAAGCACTGCTGCATCAATATCACCAATCATGCATGCATCGAATTCGCACGTATAGTATGTACATAAAAGTGAGGTCAAAAATTAGAGCTTCGTCCTCGCTCACAGAATGGCTGCCTTAAAAAAATAATTTTGCTGTTGGAAGAATAGTAAGAGTTCATAAATTTAAAAACCATATTGAAAACTATCATATTACGAATTTACTAATTAACTATTTTTTATAATAATATTGATTTTAGTAAAAATTTGGCAACCCAGCTGAATAGAAAAACTTTCATTAAAAGACAAAACTTTATATCAGACAGGTTAAAAAAACTTACTTTTATGGACTCTTTTTCGTCCACGTTCTGCTTCCCATACCCCGAGTTTAGGATCTGTTGCCGCCAAGACATTCAAACTTAACGCGTAAAGCGGTGAAGTTAAAAATTTAAAGTTTTCTAACGGTGAAAGCTCTGTTGTAAAATCTTATAACGAAAGTAATTTTTGAGAATTTCCTTCAAAATCTATGGGAACGGGTTTACTCAGCAAACAGACGATCAATCATGTGAAAGCGAACTTTAGTATAGTCTCTGATCTAGTTTATCACCGATCGACTATGCTGTGTTTACGAGACGGCCATGGCCCTAAAGTCCGTCGAGAGTCGTTTGCTTTCCCTTCCAAGCCTTGACGTTGACTGTCGTGCTTGTAGTCACTGAAAATGTCGACCGGGTGTCAGTCGACTAGGAATTAATTAAAATGTAGGCGACCAAAGACAACGGGGTCTCATTGTCAGCAGTTAGGCTAAATATTTAGGTCTTTTAAGGAGCTGAAACCTGCAGATGTGCAGGATCCTGCCTTGTACAAAATGTCTGTAGTCAGTTGTGAGATGTGGTTCAGCATGCAGGACTCGTATAATCATTTGTTATTTTACTTTGTTTTGGGAGTACTTTCAGGGAGTAAGAGATTGTTTTAAAACCCAAAGGAGTAGACCCGAAATGAGGTCGGGTACTTTCGGGTCGGGTCGGGTCGGGTCACTATTTTGAAAGATCGGGTCCAATAGGAAAAAAACAATCTTGCAGGTTTCCACTACTGTATTAGCAGTCACAGAAACTTTTTCGAATGATGCTCTATGCGGGATTCGCAGAATTTGCTTTATCCGTGCACGCATAAAGTCTCGCATCCCGCGTCTTCATAGCGTTTCTTCCAGAAATGTCAGACGAAATGTAAGTTGCGAAAATGACCGCAGTAATTTCCGCATAAGAAAGGGGCCATATCTGCGAGTTCTGTAATATGCTCCTAGGTGCAAAAGAAAGCTCTGTGCAAAATATTGGAGGCGTCTGGCCAACTGGTCAGTTCTGATCAGCGCGAAGAGTACAGTCAAATTTTCAAATTCTGCTGGATTTTTTTGGGTTTTTTCAACAAAAAAACCCCAAACCCGAGTGTGAGAAGCTTAAACTTGAAACTCCGATCTCAAAAATCTAGTTTGGAAAGAACTTTGCGTGTTTTTCGTAACGCTCAGCTTCGTTAACACACAAACATTCGGGACTTCAGACGCTGACCAGTTGGCCAGACGCCTTTAATATTTTGCACAGAGCTTTCTTTCGCACCTAGGAGCATATTACAATTTTTTGGTTTCTGAAAGTTCGTCTTAACGGTTGGCGATGTTCCCTTGTTAGCTTAAGAAATTTCGTCAACAAGCGGGCAGCTACTTTACCATTTCCACTTTCCCCTCCTCAATCATTCTTGTTCCTCGCTTTTTCTGCCTCGCGCCAGCGCGCACCTTATCGCAATGCTGGCGGAAGAATACCTGCGAGGCGCCAAATTTAAACTGATTTGCCCATTTTAGGGAATGAAGCGAAATGTCGACGTCACTTTCTCATTTGTGCTTAAAAACCTTTTGCAATGACTATTTTTGCGATATCATTTCAAAAAGAGGCCTCGGAAGCCCATTTTTTTAATTTCAGCGTGATGGTCGACCCGTCTGAGCATGCTGAACCGGTTTTATAGGCGTTCAAGGAGCCTTCGAATATATACCATGGTACAGCCGACAGGAAGTCAATGTTAGTAGGCACCCTAGGCAGCGAAGACATAATATCTTCGACAGAGACATCAATGCGAGAGGCAGAAAGGAAACTAGTTTTTGTTCGGACACCCAATGAAATCGATAGCAAGCTGTATTTCTTACGATAAATGAGTTTATTCCGCCAAAACAAAAGCTACGCAAATCAAACATTTAGGTTTCGAGCCAATTTTTTTCCCGCATTGTTTTTTCGCTAGTACCTCGACAACGAAGTCTTCGATAATGCGTAGTACTTTCATGGCAAATAAGTGTAATGAGTGCAAGATATATCATCTTTGAATTTATCAGCTTCAAAACTATACCAAGAAAATAACTCGCATGATTTGGCTGATTCATACCAATTGAAACTTCGACACCAGATTTGTCTAGCGCATTTATTGGTGCAGGCTTTCAATGAAATGACTTTCCTAGATTCCACAACTGCCTCGTCCATGCATTTGGATGGGATTTTGATGAAGTCTTGCTCCCCATCTAAAAACCCCTTTACTTGAAAATTTTTTTATAAATCGACGTGCACTCTAGAATCGATATCAGAATTAAGAAAACCATGATACTGTATTTAGATTCACCACTCACGTTTTAGGTGGGGTTAGGCAAAATTTTAGACCCGGATCTCAATTATTCAAGAAGTCGAGAATTTGATTTTCCGAGAAGTCCTTTTGGAATCAACATATTCGACTTTCTTGCATTGGTGCCGGAGGTCTAGAGTTTTAATTATCCCCACTAAAACTTGGGTGCTGAATCTGAATATCATATTCTTTTTTCAACATTTCGACATCGATTCTGGAGTGTACTTCGTCTTAAAAAGAGTAATTGACTTTTGCTTACTGTAAAACGTGCAAAGCACGAAAAGCTCATCAGAGCAATATCGATCTCCAAAAACAATCAAGCCTGGCGCTCTCATAAAAATGCATTTTTCACCATACTTGAATTCACTAGTGACAGATTTATTTCTAATTAGAGTATTAGGTCCGGTCAAAGTCTGATCTGGTTCTCCTTTGCCCTTGTACCAGTTCACGTCTGAGATGTTAGATAGCCCATACCGATTGCCTCTCGCTGCAACCCAAGCTAGGTTGTCACCCGATGCCTTAAAAGCTTTCTGAAATAAAGAGCAATGCAAAAAAGTCGTTTTGTCGCAAAATTAAAATTATACTGTAGATTCACCCCAAACGAGTTGTAAATGGACACGGCTTCGGAATACGTGTGAATATGCGCAAATGTGCCTCCGGTTTGCACGCACAAGTCGAAACCTTTTCTCCAGATCGCCACAGTATAACTTTTTCCATCCAAACTCCTCGCTGCTTCATTTGGTACATTAGCTAAATAAAAGCAACGGCCGCCGTTGACCACACCGTCATAGTTGCTTGTGCAGTCGTTAACGAATTCCGCGTCGTTGGAGAAACATTTCTGAGCTGAAATAATTTTTTCTAGCATTAAAGACAGTCTTTCTGTAAGATTCGACCCGCGGGAAACATAGACGACATAATTTTCGCAAATTTGGATGTCAAATGTAAGCAAAAGTATTGAAAATGAGGAAAATGTTGAAAGCTAGATGGATTGGGCATATTTCAGGTTGGTCCAACCCTGTCTCCCAGTTACTGTAGCACAAAGGAACAGGGGGTCTGAAAGTCGTCAAGGACCTTCAACTTTGGTGCCCAATATCTCGAGGTAGGTGAAAGAAAAAACCTTTTCGCGACGTGCGTTCGATTCCTCATTCATTTGCGATCACGCTGGTGTGCCGTTGATCGTTTTTTGCAATAATCCCGTGAAAATCGAGTTTGCACAAAAAAGCACTGTTGCGTCACTATCACCATTCATGGGTGCATCGAATGAACAATAAAAAAGTGGGGTCAAAAAGTGAAGCTTTTTCCTTTATGTTTCCTATGGATCGAACCTAACAGTAAAGCCTGTCTTTTAAAAGCTTTCAAGGCTTGTCCGACGCAAAACCTTTTTACAGCCAAATAAAAGAGAAATACGTACAGTACTTTGGTCTTACCTGAATTAGGTTGTGTAAAGATGCAAAATAGTAAGAGTCCACAAAAGTGTGCAGGCCGTGTCATTTATATGAGCGGATTCTATGAAAGTTTTGACACTCGTTGTGATTTCCTGCCTGGCGGACGCACGGTATGGTTGTGCAATGTTGAGTGCGTATGAATCGGTCAATGAGTTCTGAGGGCAGCTGTTGCTAACGAACAAGAATTTAGAAATAGGTGTCTTAGTTGTTGGGAAACAAGGACTTTGACAAACTGGCTGGCTACGCGTGGGCGACTATTGTATTTTACTGCGTCACTCCTCAAAATTTTGTACCTACCTTCCTTTTGTGCCAAGCAGAATGAATTGGTGTTCGAAAATTTCGATCGAGTGAGTATAATTCGAAATAGTCTACAATTATTTCTAAAAAGTTGGTATTATTGACGAAAAACTATCAGGCCATCCAATGTACAAAGTGGCTAGAGATGGATCAGATATCTGACCATCGCAAAACATTCGCCGGAACGATTTCGATTCATTAAAGCCTTCATTCGGCTGAAATGACATTGGCTAAGAGCCGGAAAAAACTGTGCGTAAACTTCGTGGGGGCGTTCACAAAATAAAAATTCGATGTTTCCGAAGAAGACACTGCGTCAAGTTTAAGGAATTGTAAAGTGCATCTACAAAACTGCTGTGGGGAGGTGTAGGGCTTAAGCCAGCTTCGAGAGAACCAATGAAACAGGGCCCGTGGTCCGGGTCCTGCGGTAAAAAACGTCTGCCTCTCACATTGGGTGCGCACTTATAATGAGGGGAGGGGAGGGTTCGACTCCCGCCTCTGTACAAAATGATTGTCAAATACAGTACGTGTCAATAGCCCCCGAGTACCCTATATAGTGCTTGACTATGGATAAAATATGACATGAAATGACATGACAAGTAGAAAAATAGAAAAGTTATTAGATCAAGTAGCTTCTGGTGAAAGGACATCCATAAAGTAGGAATTATCGCGGGTGTCTCTGGATCTTCAGTGCAATCGAACAGGTGGTGCTGAGCTTTACTACAACTTCTCCGGTACTGGTATAGCCTGAGTTACTGTGTTAGCAAGAATACTGCAATTGATTCGATCCTGGTTCAGAAAAATAGCCGCCTGGTCTGATTCGGTCCTGGTTCGGCTGCAAAAGCTGGTATGGTCAAACCAGGGGGCGAAATGGTCGACCATTTTTTAAGGGGTCAAAGAAAAGTTGTCGGAATGTGGTCGAGAGAAAGGGAAGGTGAAAAACGAGATTTTTGCAGTCGACCTTCCTGGATGTATTCGGACAAGAATTCTAGCTCTGAAATGCCTCTAATGCAATCTTCATTCACTGTTACCCCGTTTTGGTGGTCCCCTCAGGTTTCAATAGTTTCGCTCACTTATGCGAAGGAAACTAATGCAACGGCCCGAAGCATACCTCGGAGTTCAGTTATTTAATAGATCTGTCAGTTAGCAACTGTTGCCCATGTCGACTTAGAATAGAGAGCTTGACAAAAAGATATAAAGCTTCAGGGACTTTGCCAGAATGCTTGTCTCGCAGTTACTGACAATGAATCTTCGTTGCTGATTGCTGCGCCGAAACTGAAGCATTTCCAATGCGATCTATTAATAGTATTTTCTTTGGTCTATTGCGACGTCTGGAGAAGTTTTTCGAAAAACTTTTCCAGATTTAGCCTGAGCGTGTGGCTGGACTCGTCCCGGGTACGATCCCCGGTGATAGAGGTCGGTTTGCGAACCATAAACCCTCGCTGATCTTGCACGCCAGGCGGTGGGTGACTCACCTGGTACCTTAGCGGTGCTCCGAATGGAGAAACGAAAGCCAAACGAGGAGACAGTCTCGGCTTTCCAAGACTGACAGGGTTTAAAGCCCACGCGCCATTGTCCGAGGAAGTCTGTGATGTTGCCCGCAAAGCCCTGCTTATAAGGTTTGACTGCTGGCCAGCTAGAGGCAAAAAAAAACCTTCGGCCTAGAACAAAATTTTAAAAAATCGACCCACTACAGTTATTCATTTTTCACTAAATTTCATATCAGACATGAACAAAATTATAGTCGGAGCTGAAGTTGATAGCAGGCTGTACCAGATGCAGAACTTCCAGAATCGACTTCACAGGTACAAAAAGACCAGTATCATCCGCATATGCTTGGAGCAGGATCAATCGAGTTTCCTTGTCTAAGCTCCTTTCGATCGATCGATCCTTTTTCCCTTCACCCTGGAATCCTACTACCAGGCAAGTACAGTATGACTTTTTCGCATCCATGTTCCATGTGTGCGCTCCAACCCCGAATGCCTCTTCGAAACACCCTAGTCAGCAGCAAGTTCAGATCATCAAGACCCTCTAGCCCAGGGAAAAGATACTAGAATCGACCCTAGCCTGGAACACTGCAGGGCGGATCATATAAAACGTGAACGTAAAACGACATCCTTAGTTAATTCGTGCACCAAATAAGGAAGTAAGGAAGTGGCATCATCGCAATCTCAAAGTTCTAAAGCATGTCACAGCAGGTCACTCCATCTCGTTCGCTGTACTCATCAGCCGACTCGTATTTTCAGCCAATCTCGTGATACCCGGGCTAGAAGGCATCCTCATTCTATTACTGCTTGCAATAACAAGAGAAAACCTTACCACGTTCTTGACACCAGTAACTATTTTGCCCGGCAAACCCTCTCGGTACGCGCCTTTGGAATGATGCACTTGTCCAATTTCGCGATATCCGCTTTGTTTTGGGAAACAATGCTGATTCTGCGCTTTCGCGCGAGGCTAAATGATGAACTGTGCGTGAAAATTTTTTTAAAATGAATGGATACAGCGTACTTGTGCCTGATCGACAGGGCCAATGTCTCGATAGCCTGATTGCCTTGGACGAACAACCGACTTTGCACCAGCCTACAGCCAGCTAGAGCTAATACAAAAATAATAAAGTAGTGGTTGACGCTTACTGGTCCGCGATCAACCCCCACTTCGCGATACCCACTTTGTCCAACGGGAGCACGAGGTTGAATAACAGACTTCCTACCCGCCTAAAATTGGTTTCTAAATGCAGAAAAGTAATTTAAATTCGTCTCTTCAATACTTACGGCCGCTCGACCAGATTCCTTGAACACATCTTCCCCAATTCCATGCATTGTTTGATAGCTGTCGAGTCTGGACGCTTTTGGTTTGTCCTAAATAACAGTTAAAATTACAGAAAGATCTGAAAACTATCCTGATCTCTTTTTGCTGCATATCTCAACCTGAGGCGGCTACCCCCCCCCCCCCCCCCCCCCCCCCAACACTGAGGACCTTCTTGACTAAACGAGCACACAACTTACCAATGACTGTAGTTTGAGCGGGACTCCATGCGCGCTTTGGGGCACTCGCCCATGGTCTCTTCCTCCAACTCGTGCTGTTATGGTCCTGGCGTTGCACGTGGCTGGTCCCCTTTGAGGTGGCAACTTGGGTGAACGCGAACGACTACGTGATCGTGATCGTGATCGGGATCGAAGGCGGCTGATGGACGAGCTACGGCGTCTTGACACTGATGTGCTCCGGCGATTTGGACGACTGCTACTGGAGGATCTGGATCTTCTGTTTGGACGCGACGACCTCGAGATTGAGCCGCGACGGCTGTCGGCGGTTCTTCGATCATTCACCAATTCGCGGGGTGGACCACGATCGTTGCGGCTGTTGACATTGCTTATTTGGGTGGTGTCTTGCATTTGATTTCGACGACGTTTACAATCGTCACAATAGTACCCGAAATCGACACAATTTCGACACTCTTCCGGTCTCTCGCTTCTATCTATCGTTCTATCATCAGTCTGGGCGTCGATTGGGTCAGCTTCTTTGTCGGGTCGTCCGCAACATCCGCACAGAATCAGAGCCAAGATTGCCGACGATAAAGCGAGAAGCAGGGTGATGATGGAAGCGGGAGGGTGGGCGGGATGTTGATCGTTTGGTCCGCCGATGGCGACATTCCACAAAGGAGCCATCCGATTGTTCTGTGCTAGCGGACAAATTTGCAACGCATCCGCCCAACGCCGCCTCAACGCTTGGAATGACTCTTGTAGCATCCACTGCCCTTATTGCAACCTGCCATGTCCGAGCTTTACAATCTCACAAACGATGTACACACTGTAGATACGTTTTGATGTGCGCGAGGCTTGAAATAATTTTCTGGTGTCAAGATCTCTTGGCGATTCTGGCTTCTTCCAGCAGGTAAACGCTGAAAGTTCACGTTTTTCGACAAGGGCTCGCAGCAGATCGTCTTTTTTCGTAACACGCTGATTACAACCCAGAAGATGATCGTTAAAATGTTATATTAACGTTTTTTATCGGTAAGACGATCTTGGAATACTTGAAGCTCGATCGCCAAAGCGAAAGATGGCTCTTCTCGCACAAGCCCGCTTGTCTAGTAACTATGAACATGTGATGAACTAAGTAACTGAATGATATACCACGGTTTATTGTAAAAATCTCAGTTTTTGATAATTTTGCGCTTGTTTTAGTCTGCCAAAGTTGTAAATGTGAGTTTTTTCTGATCCTAATCCCCTCGGCACACAAGTTTATGTGACAGCCAGCGGACTGGGCCAAATTTAGCATGATAATAAGCGAACTCAAAATACACGCAAAATATAGGGGAAAAATTTGTACTTTGAAAACCTGTGAAAATAACCGGAAACTCATAGTCACACTATGAGTGGACTCGACCTTTGGAGACTCGACTATAAGTATCGACTAGTAAAGTAGTTTTTTCTACTGGGGTCTTCAACATAACAATGACGGAACCTGACAAAAGTTTGGGACGATGGTTTAAGGAATCTCGCTTGAAACGGTATTCGCTTTAAATTGTGTTTGTACTGTTGGAGAAAGAAAAAGAATATAACTATAATCGCCATCCATATTGAGTTAAAAAAGCAACATCCGTTACGCCATGCAAAATCACGTGCATGCAATCTAACAAGAACAGCTATAGCCTAAACGTTTTGTCCGCAAAGGAGAAAAAGGAAGAGCAAAACAGAGTTTCGAATGTTGCACGTTTTTGTTCGGCTAAAGTCCCTTTGGGCATTCTCGGCATGCTTACGACTAGTTTCCAGCTACACAAAACTCACATCGCCCGCAACTCATCCAGGAGAATAAAATATAGTGTAGATAATGGCACGATTCCAGAAAAACGGACAAAATCAATGCAAAATTTTCAAGAGAAATCATAATACGAGCAAACGAATATTGTATGAGTGAGAGCAACGGCGTGGTACGAGTATCACTTGGGTGCGCGTGCAATTTCACCTAACAATGAGACAATTTGTGACAATTTTTTCCTCTTCTCTTAGCAACAGTTGCCAGCTGATACGAAACGCTTGGTCGACCCGAAACTCATGCAGCTTCTACATACAAAGTTATTTGGTGGAGAATGTCAAACGAGTGCCATTCTGTTAAAATGTAGAGGATACTGTAAATCACCATTGCCCAAATGGCGAAAATCCTGCTGGTTTTTGCCCTGTTATTCTTGCTGTTCTTAAACATCTTCGATGCAGGTATCTTACCGATAGCTTTATCATGGAATTTTATAGCCGAAACTGCGATACATACTCGAAAACTAAGTGATGACTGGCTTCAGTGAATGCGAGTACTCTAAGGCACTAAACGAAAATAACGTTCCTATCTTTTTCAGCTCAGAAATGCTACTTCAACCAACACGATTTCCGCACAGACTGTGAAACCAACTACAAAGGTGTGGTCAACGGTGGTCGTTGCTTCTACTTGGCCAATGTACCTGACGAACCAACAAAGACACTAAATGGGGTGAATTATACTGTAGCAGAATGGATTCGAGGCTTTGAATTGTGCAGCATGACAGGCGGAGCATTTGCCCAAATCCACACGTATAGTGAAGCGTCGTCCATTCACCATTCGTTTGGGGTAGGGCTGTACTCCCAGGTCCGACATTGGCTTCAGAACTCGACCAAACCCATCTTTTTGGGCTGACTTTTAGGTGCACTACAGTTGTTTTTGGTTTAGAGACCCTATTAAACCCAAATTACCATACTTTCCCTCCCACAGCTAGCAGCAGCATGTTCTTTCGGCCTGAAGCATATTCACCGTATTATGTTCATGTTTCACCGCATGAGGGTGGAGGACCACAAAACAGGACACGGAATCATTCACACGGCCGCGAGTCGAACGCTTGCATAATGCGCACCTGGTGTCACAGGGGGACGGCGAGCCATCAGCCCGCGAGACGGGCGGATTAATCGCTTTAAATCAAGGCTTATATGTTGGAGGTTTTGGGGTGAGAGTAAATTTTAAACCACCGCCATCTGGCGTCCATCCGTGGCTTTGAGATTCTAGTTCGATAGAACAGAACATGATATCAGTGCACAATTTGCTAACGAGAGACCACACAGTTACGGCTCTGAATCACGATCGCAGAGCACTGGCAAACTAAAAACTAGCGGCTAACAAGCTGAGAGCTTTAGGTCAATTTTTTTAATGTGGGTTTTGGGTTTGGGCTGAGTTTGGATCCAGCAGCGAAGACGTTGTCGGACCTGGTTAGTCCTCTCCAAAGAAGACTTTTTAAAATGCATCTCAATTTAGAATGGTTTCGATATCGCGACTGGAAATATCGCTTGGTTAGCAGCGAGGGGTAATAATACTGGGCTGTCGAATTTGACGGATATTCGTTGGCTTGATAAAGAGGGGACGCGAGATCATAATCTGAGAGGAGATAATACCCTCATAAGGAATAGGTCATTCGCAGAGGAGAAAAGCAAAAACGAGTCGTGCATATTTTTGAGAGGACCGAGCCAATATATTTTTGGGGATCTCTCCTGCAAATTAGAGATTTTTGTACTTTGCTCGTTCTACAGTAAGTAACTGAATGCCAAATTTTTTTTGAAAACGAATTATCTTCAGTTTCTTAGGCGAGGAGCAAGACTTCACGCAAGTAGCATCCAAATGCATGGACGAAACGGTTGTGGTGTCTCTGAATACTACATCACCGCAAATCTGCACAAACGAATGCGCGAGGTACATGTGGTGTCGTAGTTTCAACTGGTATCAGATCACTGGAATGTGCGAGTTATTTTCGTGGTACAGTCCTGAAGCTGACCATTTCAAGGAGGATCCATCTTGCTTGCATGTGACCTACGACCCTTGATGACATTCCGCACGTGCGGTCAACCCGCTTTGTTCAAAGACTGAGAAGCTCTTTAAAACCAGTTTCATTAGAGGACTGTGTGTCTCAAATGCTACTCAAAGTTTATTATATGAGGTTTTTAATTAGGATTCAATTTCGCCAGCAAGATCCGCTTAAGAAAACGGGGTCGCAAGAAGTTTTTACTTTACGTAATGCAGCGGCTAGCCCCTGCACAGAGCTACTCGGAACCACCAGTTACTTTGATGTTTCAGACATAATGCAAAGGATCGATCGCCAATCGAGCCTTTACATATCCTTCGCTTTTACAAGCGGGTTTGACTGCACTGCGAAGTAAAAAACTCTCTGAGAAAACGATGGTCTTAATGATTTTGAAGAATAAATTGCCATCAGTGAATTTACAATAAAAGCTACTGCAGGTCTGCCTTGTGTGTAAAGGCTCGCCGCTGGCGAAGCGCGTAGCACACAGGGTAAAGTACAGTTTCGCGGGGTACTGTACTAACGTTACGACTATGCGACCTGTGGCCAAATGTTGTAGCGACGCTGTGCGCGCTACCCCAGCGGCAGCGTAGCGAGTATAAACGAGCCTTCGGGCTGAGTGCCTTCATTCCGAATCTTTTTCGCGCAAGAAAATTAGGTCTTCTCGATGTGTTGATCAGGCAGCAAATTACCTTGACATTTTTCCAGTCTCCATGGCGTTAAAAATTAGTGTTTAGAGATTTAGATTCCCATTAGTTCGCGCCGTCACGTAAAGAATCATTTTAAAAGGGCACTTTAGAAATCTTCTTTTATCTAAAACGCACTGGGCACATTAATTTTATACTTAGTTGACGTGATCAGTAGACAAAGAATCTGGAAAATATGATTCAACTGGTTCAAGTTTTCTGGAACATTGTAAGCAGCAAAAGTTCTGATTTCTAATTCTAATTTCGACTAACAATGAGCCACGATCTCGAATGCTAGCCACTTATGTTGCTTGGATACCGAGTGATCACCAGAAACGACGGAACGTATTGACCGATTCTTTGCCAGCCTGGGTCTTCCGATTTTCCCCGCCCGTATATCACTCCTCATCACGCTAACCCTTCTCCTCGTGATCCTACGCCAAGCTGAACTGGTGAACTGATGGAAGTGACAGCGACAGAAAGAGTATATTCATATTTGCTGTGGGCGGTCAAGAAGGACTTTACTTTGGCGTATCTTTTCCAAGCTTTTAAAACTGTGGAATGGTCTATTGACATCAGGACCCGTACCACAGAAAGCAGATAGAGGTAGGGCACTACCGTTTGGTAGAGGTATGGGGTGCCAAAAGATAGGATTACCAATTGGTAATGGGTAGAGGTAGAGACAGGCCTACCGCTACCACTAAATGTGGGTAGGGAAAAGATAGAACTACCTGATCTTTTCTGCCAGCAATCCATTACGTTTTTCCGTTAAACTCCGCTAATAAGTCTGCACTTGGAAGGAAACAGGATTTTCTACATATTATCAGTGGCGGCAACAAAAAAAATAGCCATGGCTGCCGGGGAGAAAGGCTGACATCCTTCCGCATTTAGATAGGTCGACTACCATCCAACCAATTGTCTATCATTATGTGCAGCCGTCCCATCTTTTGCGCGCTCTTTCGTATTGATTTCTTTCCCTACCCGTTGGCTACCCTCCTTCAGAGCAGGGTAGCCAAATGATAGGGGTAGACACCTACCTCTACCAGTTGGCTCTTCTGCTGCTCGGCTCGGCTTCGGCTAGCTGCTCTTTCTGTGGTACTGGTAAGGGTGAGGATAGTCCTGTCTCTACCTCCAGGTAGGCCTATCCCTGCCAAAAGGTACCCCCTACCTGCTTTCTGTGGTACGGCCTCAGGACTGACTCTTTCAGGGAAAAATAAAACGAGCACAGCAACCAGTACTTGGTCCGCTGCCTGCATAGTGGTGCTTAGAGCGCAGTTGGGTTTTCAGTTGCGAGCAACTGAAAAGGCCATGATCAGCTAGAGATCAGTATTGTTAGAGTACATTTGCAATTTACAATGATTTGAGTGATAATTTGGTGTTGACGATGAGTAGGAACTTGGATTGGATTATCTGATCATCCGAAAACCTGGATCGGATCCCAATCCAGGTTTTGGGATGGTAATTTTTCGAATGGAATCCGATCCGACCCGGCTGTGAATTGCTGCCTTCATTTACTCGTACGCCAATTAAGCTGTCTAGAGGTTTTCTGGTTGGATCTCTAGCGTTTTCGGAAGTATGGCGAAATCGAAAGGTACTGCACGTAACTGTTCCGTAGAGTTCCTATTGTAGGTACATTATCTGACTGTCTAAATTACAGAGTTCAGCTAGTTATTCCTCAGTGATAGATTGTTCACCATCCAGTCTCTGTGAAGCTATGGCGTGCCTTAATCGAGTCCAAGTAAATTAGCAGAGATTAAAATTCTTCGAGTTTTCTGTGATTTTAGTAATACAATAGCGTCATTTAATTGCTGCTTCGTAATTGCTGTTCCCCTTAGCAACAGAATGCTCGCCCACATCGACAGGTGCATTCTTCCCGACATCAGTACATTTTCGGGGCTCACAAAGTGAGGACGGGCGTCTGACCAGGAATTACTTGAAGTCGACCCGTAAAGCTTGCGTGTTCGACAGTAGAATGGCAAGTAGTGAGGGGATCTTGAAAGTCATTTTTTCACTTGCTTTCCTCCCCAAAGACACAAGTAAGCCAGCAGACATTTATTCACTTCACAAAAGCCTTTGTCCCTGCATCAAAAAATTAAGTCGTGTTTTTATCATGGCTGTTCAGAATTAGCGAAAAAGCCATGACCAATCCCAATTGAATATATTCTTCTTTTATATACAAACTCTTGCCTGTTGTAAGCTTATGAAAGTTCCTGAATGTCAAAACGTATCGTAGTATTGAGCAGCTGAAATTTTTTACAGTCTTTCTTGACCTTGAGTAACTTTTTCAAAGCTCAAAAATGTTACTCCGATCAAAAATCATTTATTGACGATTGTGAAAGCAGCTACAGTGGTGTGGTCAATGGTGGTCGTTGCTTCTATTTGGCCAGCGTACCAGACGAACCAGCAGCACCCCTGGGTGGTGCAAATTACACTGTGGCCAGTTGGACGGACGCATTCGATATGTGTAAGCTGACAGGGGGCACATTTGCGCGAATCCACACTTTCAACGAGTCGTCGTCTATCCACAACTCGTTCGGGGCAAGGCTCCAGGGTCCCTTTTTAGCGACTACCCTGTTGCAGTGCATTGTTTTAGAAATATTTCACTGCCTCAAGTGAATCCAGAGCTTGGATAGCAGCGAAAGGTGGCCCTGATGGGTTGTGGGCCCCAGCAGAGATATTTTGGTACAATGGAGATGCTGAACCAGAGCAGAATTTGAAAGGATCCAATACTTTGATAAGGAACAGGTCAAACCTAGTAGAAGGAGAAAATGAAGAGTGCATATTTATGAGGCAGCCGAGCGATAATTTTTTCGGAGATCACTTCTGCGACAAAAAACGTTTTGTATTATGCAATATAAAATGTAAGTTACAGTTTCCGCAAAACAAAAACTTCAATTGATTTTTTTAGATGAAGACCAAGATTTTGTTAAAATTCCATCAAATTGCATGGACGAGACGATTGTTGCATCCCCGAGTGTCACATCCTTGCAAGACTGCGCCAATGCTTGCGCCAGCAACATCTGGTGCCGCAGTTTCCATTGGTATCAGCCAACTCCAAAATGCGAGCTTTTTTCTTGGTATAGCTTCGAAGCAGACAAATTCAAGATGGATCCATTTTGCACTCTTTACACTTACATACCGTAATAACTGGTTTTTGTTCTTGTTTGTCAGAGATCATGCTACTGATAATGGTTATGCAGCGAAGTGGTTGTAAGCAGATCATAACAGTTTGACACTGATGAAAAGTCCCACTCTTCTGCGCGTCTTACTATCTGTTTTCTTTAGGAATGTACCCGCAGCCTATGCGGCAACGTGGAGGGCGTGTAAATTCTCAAAGAAAACAGGTTATACAATTCAACGCTTATTCATGCAACAATGCATCAACTGTGCATACTGTAGTTGGCCTGTCAATATTAGTGACTCAATTTACTGCACGAGTTTCGCTTTGAGTAAATCGTTTTTCCCTCCAGCGCATCATGTCAAGGATTTGTTACCAAATCCGATAATTCAAGAAAATGTATACAAATTGTATGGAAAGCTGGATTGAGTCTCGCTTAAGTATCTTTAGAGAAATAAGAACCAGGCGATTCCTGGTTGAGTCGATGGTTGATATTAAATTACCACACACATACTTTTTAAAATGACACATACACTCTTCTATGAGGAGCAGCCATGGAAGCCTTGATTGAAAATGTTCAGATAAATTTTAGTTCCTGGTTTTCGCTTTGAAATAAGAGAAGGGTCAGATATTATTGGGTAAGTTAGTCCACTAGGTTTCTGTTTTTGTTAGCCGTGCATTTTATCCGTTTGACTTCTTTCGATGTGTCAGGCTCTACCACTGTGTAGTATTATACCACGGCCCTACTATAAATTAGCGATAAAATTGTGATCAGAATGTAATTTATAATCATCAATCACGAAAGACAAGGAAAGCGCACGGCTAACACAATAACAATGGCCGTCTTTTATTTGTATGGTTGCTTTACAGTATGTTCTGATATTTACAGGTCATTTGAAACTATTCCTTTAAAAGTCAAGGAGTTTCAGCATCATCAGATACTTCAGAGGAAGTCAGCATTATAGCACTGATGTGTAAAATATAGTTTCAGAATGGGTGAGCAGATTCTGGATATCATCAGATACTTTTGGGATCAGCTGGCCAACATTATGCGGCCAATGTGAAAAAAATATAGTTCCAGAGTGCGGTTAGCAGATGACTAAGATTGCAGGGCTAAATGTTGCTCGTTCTGCTGCACATAGAAGACTACCAATCCACCAGCTGGAACTTAAGTTTTGGTCGGTTTGCGTTTCAAGGTGATTGCAGTAACTGACTTCTACATTATGCCAGCACTGGTTTTAGTGCCAGCGTTTTCAATAGTGTCACCTAACTTGGGCTGTCTATTGCTGATCAAAAGAGCTCTGGAGCGTTTACAGTATCCTGTGGAATAAATTGGGAAACGCATGCCTGAAACTATATTTTACACACTCAGCACAGTGAAGTGCTACTTAAATTTTTTTGAGACTGCCATGATTGAGATATCGCAGAAACCGATTTCAGCTCCATTTTGGCATTAACAGCAGTTTAGATTTGAAAAAGCCATAATTTAGGCAAAATTCGGTTCTAGATACCATTTTTTGTGCCCGTTAGCCCCACATGGCGCCTGTGCGTGTGCAGGCGAAGAGAGGAATAGAATATGTAGCTTATGAATACCTCAGTCGTTTATTCCTAGTTTGTGAACATTTTTTCAGAACATTCTCTGTACCTTTTCTGCCACATTTCAACACCTACGCCTGCTGTCAGCAGCTTATGTCTCTTTTTTCCTTAAGTCAACAACACCGCAGGATATCAGCAACTGTGTAAATTTCAACTCTCAAATTTACGAACTAACACTATATTTGCCTCGAATGTTTGCCTTTTGCACGCACCCTAATTTATCACTTGCGCAAAAAATCAACGCTTGCTGCCAAAGTTTTTTAGGCCATTCAAACTCTTACGATTCGTGTCCTTGGAATCCAATTTTCTCGAACCGCCTTAGAGCAGGGTCAGCTGTTTGCCTCTTCCTGCCTACATGTACACTACATTCCTAACAACAAAACAAACAATTCTACTCGGGGACCTGACGCAGTTCGTGGACTTGTCCAAACATTCTAGCCTTTCGGGCTAGTAGCTCCTATTCGACCCTTCTTAATTTTTTAAAAACTGATGATTACCAAAACTTGATGTTACACTTGAACAACTTTATTTGATAGGTTGTATCTAGTGTCGTAGCTAATTTAATTTTTGGCGCGAAATTCAAAAATTGGTAAATTTTTAGCAGAAGGTAAAATACCCTTGCAGGCACAAGTTTCATGTTGGATTTTCAGTCATTAAAGATCGTATTTTAAGTTACCTTGTATAAAAATAGTTATGAAAGTCTGACTCTAAATTTGAAAATTTAAAAATTTGAATTTTATATCCACTTGTGAATTTCTATTTTAGCATACAAGAAATTTAAAACCAATCAATAAGTCAATTATAGCTACAAGTTAAATCACTGATAAGATTTGAGTTTTTCTTCAGAAATATTGATTGAAATCTTAATTTTTTTATTATTATTGATTAGCCCGATCAATCGATATTCTGATTGTTGCCATAATTTGGCAGCCAATCAACCAAAATATCGCAATATGATTTATCGAATGTCACAAGGAGAAATTGCGATGTATGCTCTCGGTGTTTTTGGTGGTTTACTTGTGATCGCTATTTTGATCTATTACCGATTTTGTCGAAAAGATCAAAATCAAGTGATTCATAAACGATCAGAAGCATCAAGGCCATTGATTACTACTTAATTAATCAATGTATCAGAATCTAAATCTGGAATTTTTAGCTCGCTGATAAAATATTGATCAATGTATTAAGTTATCGATTTATTGATTGATTTGAAACCATCTTTGGAAATGGGGCCTTTTTTGAGCAAATAAGGATTTTTGTGAAGTGAATTTTGTTGGACTGGACATAACCACGTGTACTAACTTCAAAAACATGACTACAGAAAGTGTATACTTATATCGATTCAATAAAATCGATAATTCTACGCCAAATAATTTGATCAAATCGAGACCCAACGAAATCAGATTTGTTCAAAATTTCTTCAAAACTATTGGGAGGTGCTGCGTTTTGTCCAATCGAAAATCCAGAAACAAGGCCTTTTTCCACGTTCAGAGTGAGTGGGATGTGAAGAAAATCCCGATTAATAGTGACCGAAACGGTGAAGGGCGGCGTATTGCCATAAATCCATTGCCAACTACTGAATTCATCGAATGTTTGCTCAATACCTGGGAATCGATCGCTGGTGATCGAATCGATTTCGTGCACTTCGATAGCCTGAAACCAGAGAGCACATGTGACTGTGATAAGCTAATGATGGACTGCAGATAAGATTCTTTATCTGGTACTGATAAACAATCTAGTGGATATGATAAGCGATTTTTTCTAATTCTCATTCAAATCTGACGAGCCACTTCCTCTAAAATACGTAAAGTTTCTAAAAACAGCATTGTAAAACTGATAGGGTGAACACGGCATTGATAACGAGGCGCACCAATCAGTTAACTTATCAGTGGTGCTCTCTATCCCCACCTTTATCACTGATTAGGTACCTTATCAACACCCCTTATCAGTATGTATATCCCTATCAGCATCTCATCCCTTATCATAAGTCCTCATCAGAAGTACCCAAGCACTAAGTAGCTACCTTGTCAGTAGTATACTACTCATAAGGCAACTGGGACTTATAAGATAGTGATGAAGTGAGTTCTTCATCCCTATCAGCACCTTATTCCCAGCCATTATCAGTAGCACTTTATCTCCACCCATACCTTATCACCAGTCAGTTACCTTATAGTGGTCGTTTATCAGCAGTACTTATCAGTAGTGATCCGCTCTATCCGCGCCTTATCACCAATCACTTACCTAATCAGTTACGCCATATGTTATCACTGGTGATGACAGTTCAAGTCTTCCACCCACCTGATAATTCGATCTAAATTCATCCACAATGGCTTGCACCATAGCTTCGTACTCAATTCCCTGCCTCACATCCGACAAAGTTTTCACTCCGGACCGAACACTGGCCGTTGCTTTCGATGATATCCCGGGCTAAAAAATATTTTCCATTAAAAACAGTCATTTATAAAGAGGAAAAAATCAGATTTTTTGACCTGCTGTTGAGTTCAACAAAATATCAGACGTAAATCATGTTCATGTTTTACCACATCACCAATCACATGTCAGTCACTGATAGCTTATCAGTGTAGCCCTCATGCCTGGTAGGCCATGGCAAGTGGGAGAGAGTAATCGATACCCTCCCCTGGCTGGGAGACGTCAACCCCTCGGGTTGATGTTTCAGCCGTAGGTACAGTCGAAAAGACTGCTCCAGTCGGAGTTTTTGTCCCGCTGACTTCGGTCGGCCACCTCCCTCCTACGCCTACCAGGACTGGTTACATCAGTACCCTATTATTGGTACATTCCGTGACTTACCAGTGAGGGAGACAAGACGGGCCACAAATGTTTCATGTCGACGTCCAACATCAGGGTGAAATGGTGATAAGCCTTGTCGTGGGTCAGTTTCGCAGCAGTGCCTGATATCTGAAAGGCAAGGAGAGTGATAGATGATTGACTCCAGCATAGGTCAAAGGTCACGATCCTTGATCTGATACTGGAGTCAAGGGTCCAGGGACAAGGTCGGGGCTAAGGTCAAGGATCGAGGGACAAGGCCATAACCTTGACCCACAATGCCAGCATCTCGGAGCCTGCACACCAATTTTAGTCCTTATCATAATGAACCGAAAAGATTCCATCAAGCGCCTTCAGGGTCTGTGGTCATTTTGGTGATAGGAGTGTTTCTGGCAGATCGCCTGGTCTTGTCCCAGCCTGACCCTTGGCCTCGACCTCGCTCTCAATCGACCCTTGTCCACCCCATCTGCCTGTATCACCAAGACGACTACTCCTTGACTGAGAGATGAGTCCAGTGGAGGACCCATCGCAGTATCAGTGTTCTAGTGTACTATTACCCCCGCACACCCACCACCAGCACCTTACCTTGTACTTTCCATCGAGGTACAGATCATGCCTCTTGCTCACTTCAGCACTCAATCCCCAGTTGCGCATGAGTACCCTGGCCAGCATACGCATGTTGTCATCCCTCCTATGCCTGGCCTTATTGGTGAATACGCAAATGTTGACATTGCCCAAATCGTGGTAGACCGCCCCGCCACCACTCTGTCGTCTGGCTACATCGATGCCGTGCTCCCGCGCGTACTTTACATCCACCTCGACCCACGGGTTCTGATGTCTACCAATGACGACGGCTGGTCGATTCCTCCAAATCAATAACCCGTCCTGATCAGTGAATGCATTCCGTCGGAACAGCCAATCTTCCAAGGCCAGGTTGCGATAGATGCATTGGCATCGTCGAGATAGCCAAACACTGGCCTTGCTAGCCGTGGAGGGCAGTGGCATTGACTGAAAGGATAGATTGGTCAACATCTTCTAACGACTGGGGTCAGCACTAGGCTGAACAAGTGATATATGGACAATGATCGATCATCCGTAGGGGCCTGATTAGTGATGCTCCCCATGCTAAATAGTTATCGATTATATGTAAGAAAGCTGATCGGTGATGATCAACTGTCAGGTATCATGTGATGCAGTTAGGGCCCAGCAATCAGCGATTCAGTATTGACGATCATATGCGGAGTGGGTGATCAAGCTGCCCCACATCTCAGTCACTGAGAAGGATAAATTGATAAATTAGTGATCGACCGGTCGTCAGGCAGCTGATCACTGATCGACCAGTCGTCAGGCAGCTGATCACTGATCGAAACGTCGTCAGAAAGATGATGATTAGTGATCGATCAGTCATCTCGGACAGATGATCAGTGATCGATCAGTCATCTCGGACAGATGATCAGTGATTGATCAGTCACCCCGGTCAACTGATTAGTGGTCGATCAGGCATCAGGCAAGATCATTCAACTTGGAAAACGGATTTAATGAGGGACAGCGATCGATCACATCAGGTAACTGATCAATGACTGATCAGTCATCTCGGATAATTAATTAGCGATCGATCAGTCGTCAGGCAAGGATCGATGACTGATCAGCGACCCGTCATACAATTGATCATTTCTGCCATCGGCACTGGCACTGATCAGCTGTGCAAATTGACCAGTGATCTGTCATCTAAGAGACACAGATCAGCCAATAATTACCAGAAATGCGTCATCACTGACCACCTGCGTCCGAAAGGAAATCCCTCGGGAAAATTCATCACACTTCTCTCAGCCAACAAATGTCTCATATCAGTCAGGAATATCCTAGCGATAAAATACCCACTCCTTCTGACATGCGTGACCAAATCAGTATTCACTTTTCGGGGCGGTAAAAATTGTCAATTCAAGCAATCAGTTTTTGATTTCACGCTATTGGCTCCTGTTCAACTCTGGCCAAATCACTCGACAGATAAGACTAACACTTTTCAGTATTTATCTTATGAACGATAAGGCCCTGCATCAACCAGGGATTGGAAAAATTCATCATATCTCTGACATCCCACCATTAAATGATGAGAAAAACAAGGTCCTTACTGATAAGAACGTCATCACAAAACAGACATCAACTTTCAAAATTCTTTGATTTCATCTCCACGAAAACGCCATCTTACCAAACACACCTTCCAAAAAAGGAAATTTCACTTATCAGACAAAACAATCGAACCTGAATGATAACAGAACAGTGCCATGATCAAGTCCACGTAAAAACCTGGTGCTCGATTTCGATCGATATTTTCTGATCATATCAATCGATTTTTCAAGTTTCCCCTCCCTTCATTCAATTTCACCCAAAAAGATCTTCTTATCGCTGCTAGCTGACAAAACTGGAAAAAGAAAAAATATTTCACTCCTCTTCCACCAAAACTTATTAAAAACCTTACTAATTTTTTCAGTCGGATGGAAATCAGTTTGATTGATCGATCCTTGATGGCCAGGCAATTTATACAAAATACGTCTACTGGACACTTCCCAAATATAGACATATCGATCTGCTGACCCACACGATACTTGCGAGCTGTCCGGTGACCAACAACAGCGCAGCAGATTCTAAAACATCGAAAAATATGTGCCAAACCACAGACCCCCCCCCCAACATCATACTTTTTCAAAATTATGTTGATGTCCCAAAAACACTTTCACGCACCGCTGTTCTGGTGCGAATGGCCGAATATCCCATGCTCGTACTGAAAATATACAATGTAAGAAAAACCTAAACCTACCTTTCTGGACTATTCAGACAGGACGATGTGCAAATGCTTCTTATGCCAAAAGCCATGGAAGCAAAGAGCGCTAAAATTAGCGCTAAAACTTATTCCAACATCTCTGACAAGAAAACGAAAACTTAGCTGAAACTTTGAAGGATATTTTGTCTGGATTTCCTTGGTGCCACGATTTTTAATTGTGCAACTGTGTCTCTATTTCTTTGGCTTTCATGACAAAAATTTCATTTTCGACTTCGAATGCCCTGTACTACATCAAATTCGAATATCTATCCATACGGCACTTCGGCACAATGGCCCCATGGCACACTGTGCAAGGGCACCACAAGCCAAAACTAACTTCCCAGATTCCAAAAGCCAACTCACAGGTCATATCCATTCCATTGGACAATACATGCGAACCATCCGGACTCAATTCCAGACCCGTGATCGTATCCGTATGACCCTGCATCTCATACGCCAATGCATCCTTTCTTAAATCCCATACCTGAAAGGCACACAATCCATCCCCACATGCCATCAATCCCCAGCACTCCTCACTCACCTTCAAATCATTATCGATTCCACCCGAGATCACTTGTTCAGCCGTGTCGTTGAATGTGACTGCAGTGGCCTGGTACTCCGTCTTGAACGTGTGCACTGCATCTCGTCGTCGACTGTCCCACACCTTGATAGAACAGTCGTCGCTGGCCGTCGCCACTAATTGTGGTCCACGTCGAGCGGGATGACACGAGTTAACAATGCTGGTGTGTCCTTTCAGTCGACGTATGCACGCTCCAGTCGCCATGTCCCACATTCGAGTGGTCTTGTCTGTCGAACACGACCAAAGAACTCTGAAAAATAGAATATCCCTTAGCACTCTGCTGTGGCACACACTATGGAACACAAGACAATGCCATTCCGATGGCCCTGTCTGCACACCACAGTTGCACTATGGGATGTCATTGTACACTGGGATGCACAGAGAGAGGTACCGACAGAACGTGGCACTATAGCACATGATGCAGAGTGCTACAGCGCAGTGCTATGGCACACTGGAAAAGTAATGGCACTACGGAACACTGTTCCAAAGTACCGGAGCTCTACAGTATATCACACTGCAAGAACTCTGCACCTTGGTTCTAAAGCTGACTGAAGCAAGTGCCGCGGCACTTTGGCACACCGGCACACTATGCAAAAAAGCCAAAGCTCCACATCACTGCAAAACTCTGCACATTAGTTCTACAGCTGACTGTGCCGAAGTGATCCTGCACTAAGCACACTTCGGCACACTGCGCTAAATCATAATGGCGCAATGGCTCACTGCGCCACTAATCACGGTACCATACCCCAAGACACGCCCGAAAATAAACAAAAACCATACTCGCTATCCACAGAAAACTGAAGTTCCATAATCGCACCGCCGTGTCCAGGCAGCATGGCGAAATTCTCGCACTCGCCATAAACGTTCCAAAGCACTGAAAAATCCGAGCAATAACATTCAATCAAAAACAGCGAACACCACACTTACATATCTTGCGGTCAAATCCACCCGACGCCAAACAAGTTCCATCTCGACTAAATCTGGACGAGAATATATCGCCTTCGTGGCCTTGTAGAAGCATAATTGGGGCCAGAAGGCTGGACGTTCGACGAGGGCCCTAAATTTATAGACACGCAACAGTGACATCATCACCAGGCATGCTAGTGACCACTTCAGACAACTGGGTGTCGAGTTAGAAAAGAACGAAGTTTGTAATATTTCATCACAAAACAAGTACAAAAAGTAAGTCTTGAGTGGGATTCGAACCCACGTCTCTGCAATACCTATCTGTACCAGACCAATAATCCAAGAAGCGAGGGTTCGAATCACATTCAAGGCTACTCTTTTTGGTACAAACCTTGATCGAAAATTGTACACATGACTATATAGTGGATTCATGTTTAACCTCACCGCTGCAGAAATTTGAATTTAGCGCCAAAACTTCCTCCACCCGCAGGTAACACCATGTCTCTTACCACAGCAACAACCTCCTGCCTGGCCCTTTTCGCCGCCGGTACCAAAGCGGAATTCATGTCACTGCCGACTCGTTTCGTCGTCGCGTCCATATCTGGCATTTCTGAACTTCACTTCGTCTTTCCTGAAATCACACATCTGCAAGGCGATGCAGCCAAACATAACAACTTGCAACATAATATCACGTCAGTACGTGTCATAACCAACAGCAAACTGACCAACAGCAAACTGATCATTTACTCGCACAGTCACACCTGCACTCTGCAAATCCCAATAACGCAAACCAAACACAATCCTAACTCAAACAAACCCAAAAATTTATCGATTTCGATTAAAATTGATCAATTCGATAGATCGATTAAATCGATGATCAATTCTGGCCTTAGGCTGCATCCAAGCCACGATTTCCATCAAGTCAGTTCCATAACAGGCCTCGCCAACTTGGCTTTCAAATTATTATTTGCTGCAGCAAATCCGGTCCCTCCTCTTGCCAACGGAATAATATCTTTTTCCGTCATTTTCGCTCCATTGGTCGGATCGATCCAATCTTTTTTGATTATACGCTCCACGCATTCCATAGTGACCACGTGACCCCTAAAGCATAGGATATCGAGATCCTACTGTCCTCAAAGAGAGTGCTATACTGGGACAAATTCGAAAACACACATTTTCCCGCCACTTTGAATTTGAATTTTGCAAGTGAAATGTTTATCAACGCACATAAAAAACCATTTGTTTTTGGTGAATCTGTCATTTGGGGGGGGGGGGGATTGGTCTAACCCTTAAAATCCCCAGGGGTACACCTACAGTGCTAAGTATGAAACCTCTTGAAACCAAGACCGACTTCATACCCATAGAAAAAACACTTACGACGTTTTCAAAACAGCACACGGCATCGAATTTGTCAAAATATCTCCAGTGATCGCACATTTGTATCGATGCTGAAATGCAAAAAAATATGTAAACTTATCCCTGTCATCAGAATTCGAATTTCCCGCGCGTGCGCATTGAATCAAAGGTACATGCTGCCTATGACAGCGCAATCCAAGGGGAGGTAGATCCATAAAATCTTGGCACTTCAAGCTGAAGTGTGCGCGGTGAATTAACATCCATCATCCACACACATAAGATGAGAAATCGAAACCAAAAAGCCCGGAATCAAAATCTAATTTACCGTTTTTCCAAGCACAGATTTTGATGAACCGGCTTTTTCGTCATTTTCAGCCAATGTAAATTTGACAGGTAAGAAATCTTTCATTTTCAATGGACGGCCACTGATAGGACACAACACTTTCTCGTTCGGTTTCTCCATTTTGGTCTCCTTCACATCGACACCAGCCACCGATGGGATCCAAAAACTTGGAACATTCTTGGCTTTTGAGCCTGACATGTTCGAGATCGTGGAATTACTCGAGCCTGCAAATAAGACAATGAATTATGCCCCTTTTCTCACACAAAAACTTTAAGCACTTTTTTAAACATCAGCCTGAAACCATATTTCACGCATTCATAAAATGAATGACATTTTAGTCCGATAACAGCTGAAACAGCTTCGAAGTTTAGATTACAGACCAAACCAGAAATAACAAATCCTAGAGACCACATTCTAGCACGAAATGGGTAAAATATAGTTTCAGAAGAAGGGATTACTAGAAGCGCAAAACACACGCTCATCGCTTTCAAATTATAAAAAAAGGCTTCAGCAGAAAAATCGAAAATTTTCTACCCGGCTCTGAATCGTCCCTTGATCCTGGATGAGCTGGGGTCGATTCGGCTTCCACGAATTTCCTGGCTTTGCTTTCTTTTTCCGCCTTCGCTAATTCTTCAAGTTCTTGCTAAAAAAGTTTTATATTTCGGAAGTTTATCCCCAAAAATTTATGAGTGAAAAATTTTTGTTTTATGGGCAATGGCGGTAAAACGTCATGGTCTCTCGACTATGCAGCCACGAAATAAACGAAGACATGGCGGACTATACAGCTACATACAATACATACAACTCACCAACGAAAAAAGAGTGCAGGATTTTCAAATTTGAAAAGGGAAAAATTACGAAATCCAGAGAAATTGGAGCTCGCTTACATACTTGATTTTTCTTCGCTTGTCTCTCATATTCTTTTAATTTTCTAGCGATTTCTCGCTTCTGTTGAAGAATATACTCAAGGATCGCCTCTTTATCAAACAAAACACCTTCCGGACTAAAAAAACGAAAAAAAGTAATTTTACGTTATGTACAGTATTGCACATAAAAATTATTACGGAAAAAAACAGAAACTACGTCAGCTTACGTCACAATGGGACCACGGCATGGTTGAAGAGTTAGAGAACAACAATCGAATTCTTTGACAGCATGTTTCGACAATCGTTCCTCCAATGTCCCATAACCAGAAGATTTTGCGTCTTTTTTCCGTTCGTGATGCGTATAAACAGTAGACGCCGTTGCGTTTCGTTGATGACGCGTCATAATAAAAAAATTATGTTTCTTGTTTTCGAAATATACACACTGAAAGTACGGTATTATTCCGTAGGAATTTCGGATCGGATTTTTTCGTTCTCGACCAACGCCTACGCCACCGTATTTCTCACCCCTTCAAAATAATTCACAGTCGTTTTTCTTCATGACCACGGGAGTCGCTTTTCTGTTTCGAGTCTAGAAGTTTCAATCAATTCGCTGATCAATTCATTTTGATGATTTAGTTCCGAATTTGCGATTTAAGCTGGTCGAAAAAACGCTCAAAGAGCACGTGATGTTCAGGTACGAGTCAATGAGAGGGCTAACAAAACAACCTGCATACCACATCGCACGAATAGCGTCTACTCATATCACGATGGATTCCAAAAACGCCCTTTTGCTTGCCCGAATACGACATACGAAAGGAAAACTTTTGGAAAACGTTATTTCATCAAGTAGTGAAGTTTTAAAAGAATCGAACCGTTAATGAAAGTTTTGACAGGATTTCCTTGACCTGCATAAATTTCCTTTCCAGCTTCCAAGTTTTTAGTTAGCCTTGATATAAGCATTTATAATTAATTTTTAAATATAAAACTGCACTGTGAGCATGCTTTTCATTTACAGTTTTACGTTTACTTTGGCTTTTGTTGGCAATCTTTCTCCCGCATTGTCAGTTCAGAGATTTCATCTGCCTGTGACGCTGCTTCACTGATCACTGATACAAACAGTGATTGTCTGTCAAAACTGTAAAGCTCCTTTGCGCAGAAGTGGACGCCTGTTTTTCTTCATTCATTCCCACATTTTTCAAGCATTTTATGATTGTATGATTGTCTTTGTCCATTTGACCTTAAAAATTTGGCTAAACTGTGCTTTTTCTGTATATTTATTGGAGCATTAGCCTTGTCGAGGCTCGATATCTGTACTAACCTACGCATTGGGCGCTTGGAGCTCTTTTGGCTAGGTATGCAGATTGGGGTTCTTGTGATATCTTTCTTGTCGAGAAGTATTCGAAATTTTCTGCGAAAATCCAAACCCATATTTTAAAAATTATAAGGAGTGACGATTAAATGGGATCAGGCACCGCCTAAACCATATAGAATTCCTGTTTTAACCCCAGAGAAGATCGAATTTAAGTCAGATCGATCAGATTTTGTTCGAAGGGTTTTAACTAACAAAATGCATGTTTCAGGCGCGATGGCTTCACATCTTTCTCAAAGCAACACCATTGTCTTATCACTGCGCCAATTGTCCCATAAAAATCATGCTCACCACTATCAACAGCTTCTGTTCCAAATGATGGACAATCTGAGTGAAGTATTTGAAATTTTCGGACCAATCGATGGAAACAGAATGCAAGAAATGAAGAGGCAAGTAGCCGAAATCAGAACAGAATTATCGAATATGAGAAACCAAGCAACGACGCGAATGCATCAAACTGAAGCCTCAGTTGATCAACTAAGTCAAAAATTGGTGAACATTCAAGATCAAGTGCAGCAACGAGATGAGCAGGCTCTACAATTTCAATCAGAGGCTCTACAATTTCAATCAGAGGCTCTACAATTTCAATCAGAGGCTCTACAATTTCAATCAGAGGCTTTACAAAGTTTGAAACTAAAACGCGTCGAGTCGGAAAATTACTTGGATTCTCAACAGACAGCTACTCAAAAGCTATTAAATCTTCCAGCCTTTGTGAATTTGAATCAAACATATTATTCTTCTTATCGAGAAGAACTCGAAACCCAACAAGAAACGATTTTGGCGACATTTGTAAAAACAGCGTGTCCATGCAACAATACAGCGGGTCTATTCACAAGTGGCCTTAACAAATGGGTGAATAAATTCAAGCAAGAACGAGAAAACATGAAACAATTTCTCTGGGCTCTCGATCAAACGTTGGTCAATTTGAACCAAATCATGTATTTGCGTGATCTGATTACAATTAGCGAAAACTACATTAACAATTCTAAAGAAGCCATACCCGAAGTCCAATCGGCGGGTGAAAATGAGGTGATGGATGTGGATCTGGATCCGGATGAATCATTTTATTAGACATATGCTGTGTGTTATTCGTTAGGCCCCTTGTAAGATTTCTAAGGTATTGGAAGACTTCACGTCATTTGTGTGAATATGTTAAATGAATGACATATCGATACGTATATATATTTTCACATATACAGTATATGTCGCGAACGCGAGTGAAGATGAAGGACATGATAGCCTCGGTGATAGTGGTGTAAAGTAAGAGTGAGAGGAAGGTGATAGAAGATTCTAGAGAAGAGGGGGAGTGTCGTTTTATGTGAAGCGAGTGTACGGTCGTTTATCAAGTACTCTATTGAAATATAACCTATATAAATCAAATCAACGTGTGATTCTGCCGTCCCGCTATATCAACTTCCACTGCGCGACCAGGCGACGACAATATATACAGTAGATATGCATACATACATATACGATACATATCTACATGTAAGGGGGAATGAAGATTTAGTGCAATATCGCTATGTCGTGTTAAATGTGTCGCTATATGTCGTGTTAAACGTTTGTGTTTGCAATTTGCACTTTTGAGCGGCGGGCATTCCGCCACTCTCCGCCAAAAGTTCAAATTCGCCTAGTTCGCCTGCGCGTGAATTTTTGGCGGTAGATGGCGGAATGACCGCACCTCTGTGGTCATGTCTGCAATTAGCGCGAATTATGAGTAATGTGCTTTTTATGACAATCATGTCTAGAGGATATTGAGGAATAAGTTGCACATAGAAATAAAAAAAGCGGGATTTTTTAGTGTAACAGCATATTTTTTGTCACTGAAGCAAATTTTTGCAGCCATACAGTGGAGCATTTACAACGCACTCGATATTTGAGGGACATAAGAATCTATTGACAATCATTTTTAACCCGGGCGGGAGTCGAACGTATCTCCTAAGTGAGCGGCTAGCGTGAGAGGGCGACACATAAAGTCGCCAGGCTGCGACCCAGCTTGTGCATTCACCTTGGCCAAAACCTAGAAGAGCTGCTGATGCATTTGCTGCTTCTTGTTTCATGTGCGTCGACGAGGCATGTATTTCGAGTTCTTTCATTCTCAATTGCCGTGTATTGCCAGTTTTTAATTCTTTCTTGATATTTCGACTGCGTTACTTAATTTGGTGTGTGTGAGTGGGCGGGGATTGGGTGGAGTTTTATGTACTGCATATGATGAAATATACTGTATACAGTGACGTGCACACCAAACTCATCCAATGAAATGGCGGCTTCCCCAGGGGTAGTGCAATAAGCTAAATCAACTATTCCATCAATCGATATACCAAGCGACTGGCATGTTATTACTAAAGAATATCACATCAGGAAGGGCGATATCATGACCACATTCAAGCCCGGAAGGTTACTTGCATTCTTTAATTTTTGAATAAGGCAAATCCACTCCCCATCCAGAGTCGTTTGTTCGATATGTCGAGATAATTAGGATTTGACTTCAATTAATCGGATTGGAAATCCGATCGTGCCCCACGCCATGTGCATTGAAGACAACGAGCCGCACGCATCGTACTGCTCATCTGAAACGGATCAGAAGCTTAGTTTGGACTGTGCTGTTTATCTGCAATGAACACCTTACGAGCCAAGCCGCTAGCCCGTCTAAGAAAAACAGGGCCCTAATTCTGAATCACTGGTTCAGTTGATAAACGTTGCAAGGACAAGGAATATGACAGGGAGTTGAAAGGGGATCAAAATCTGGCACAACAATTTCAAAAACTCGAAGTGGCGGCGCTTTTGCAGTTTGTCCCCCAATCTCTTGAATCCAGTCCATCCTAGCCTAAGCCCAAGGCTAATACTAAGCCTATATCCGGCCTATCCCTAAGCTATTGGGGGGGGGGGACAAAGTGCAAAAGTGCCGAAGTGGCTAATGACTAACCAGCCCAAATCAGCCGATTAGATACCCCTTGTCCCACAGACGTAGTTATTCTTACCTCACCCAATTGTTCACTTCCAGCATTTTGATGCAGTCCATCAACATTTTGTGTCACTAGCCAATAAAATCGATTTTCCCGTTTATAATCCTACAACAGACGATGACTCAAATTCGGTCCGAAACGAGTAAATGCTGGATATACGTACTACATAATTTCTACCCCAATATCTCCGTCGCGCGGCTGGCGATTTGACAATTCGATGATATTGTTCAGGACCAATTGTACTTTGCGCAACCCGACCCACTTTTTACGATCGATAGTCGGGAATTCCACTTCCAATCGCCACTCCTGCACTAGTTGACAAATCATGCCTCGCCACGGCTCTATCTAGTAGCTGGAACATATAGTGCCGCTAATTGCAGACATGCCCACAAAGGTGCGGTCATTCCGCCATCTACCGCCAAAAGTTCACGAGCAGGCGAACTAGGCGAATTTGAACTTTTGGCGGAGAGTGGCGGAATGCCCGCCGCTCACACTTTGCACCAAGCATCACCCACTTTCCCCGCCTTTTCTTTGTGATTTTTGCTGGTTACGAGTTTTCAGTGCTCTTCTTGGTGAGTTTGCTTTAAAATGTGCTTTACTTCGTTGCGTCAGGATAGTAATGCTCTGGGGAATGAATATGCACGCGTCCATCGTTAGGTTCCTGAAGCTGGCACTCCTGCTGGATCACCCTCGGTATTTATGGCAGTGCACAACCAAGCTATAGGGTGTGAAACTGGGTTGCTGATAGATGGGCCCTGGGATTTGATTCTCGGAAATTAGTTCCCTTTTATGTCATATGTGTATTTGATGTTAGTGACTGATTTTTGCACTTTGGTAGGATACGTTGTGTTTCGTTTATTTCTGGGTGAGGCCCTGTGCCAGGGTTCCCGCAGATCCATCACCCCGGACGGTGGAATCACTCCATCGGCGAGGTAGTAATGAAAGAGGGAATGAAGATCATTTTATGCAAATGAGTCTGACCTCGTCTGATGTTAGGCCTGTTCGGTGATATTTGGTGATTGCTGTGTGTGGAACTGGTCTTTCTTCGTCTGATGTGTGTTGTTTGTTTGTTTTGTGTCGGTGCACCATTGCTCCTTGGTTTGATGCTCGTTTGACTAATCAGTGTTCATGTCTGCGTGTATTCGGTGAGGTCGAGTAATAAATCCTCTTCTTATAAGACACGAGCTCTTATTATACAACGGTTCACTGTTCCTTTTGCTAGGTTTGCTGGTTCATAATTATGCTCCTTTCTTATTGTGTAGATATGTTAAATAAATGACATATCGATACGTACATATCTTTTCTCATATATACACAGTGGATATGCATACATACATCCATACATATACGACACATATCTACATGCACACATATATGCATTATATATATATATATGTGTGTATATTTTTTTAAATATATACTGTACAAAATTTTTTCTATATGCTTTTCAATTTTTTTAAAGATCTTCTATTAACCAGACACGCAATTTTTTTTTATTTCTTCAGGACATTTTTAGGACAGTTTTGCCCAACCTCGATTTTACTGGAACGAAATGAACATTTATAGCTTTCAGCTTACATCAGCCGTTGCGGCGTGCTGCTCACGTGATATGCTGTAATAACGGCTGAGGAAAACTATTATGTCAGCTGCCATCTTTGCTTTACTTCAGCAGCTATTAAAACGGAAATCTTGAGTCTTCCAAATTATTAATTTGAATTGTAAGGGCGCAGATTGATAACAAAAGTCTTCCGCAAAACTAGGCTAACTTCTAATAATTATAACGGTTATCAATGAAATTTAACTTATCACATTACACCAATGGCCAATAAAATTGCTTGTGTAAAATTATGTCCGAATTAAGAATTGTGCTTTCGGAAACTTGCTATTATTTCATGGAAAACCGATCATAAGAAAGTAAGTGGCAGGAGTAATTGCATAACCGGTTTGTGCAAAATTTTATGTAACTTATGCATGATTCGCATATTTCTAGCAAATTTTTTTATGCAAGCAGCTTAAACTTTCTCTCACTAGAATGTTTCAATCTGCAAAAATCCCGCATTTTTTTGCCAATCATTTCTCTGTTTGAGGTGCATAAGTGGCAATGTTGTTTCGATTGGCATTATTTCCAGTCGAATTTCTTTGCAGTGGACGACTTATTGCACGTATTAAAATTAAATCTTGAACTTTGGTAAGATTTTTAAGGCTTCTGGCCACTGATAGGGTAAAGTACCCTAATTCCGAACGCTTCCTAATTCCGAACACCTGAGGCCAGTCTCACTAAAACCCTTTCGCACGAGCCTTGCAGTAACGTTAGAGTCTGCAGACGGCGCCAATGTGAAGAACCCTATTTAGTGACGGGACTATAAAAATTTCGTTTGCGGCAAAGTTGTTCTCGCGGAATTGTACAAATCAAAATCGATTTATCCAAATTGATTGAGATTCATCGATCTCTTTGCGTTACAAAGCTAAGCCCTTTTCACTAAAGTAGCGAGCCCGCACCGCTTTATTATGAAGTTCTGTACAGTAGTCTGGTTTTGAGCAGGAAAAAAGTATTCTCAATCACTTAAATTGTGAAAAATCGCGACGATACTGCTGATCAGAGCCTAATTCCGAACACTTGATCGGGATCGATTTTCCCAGATCTCGGAAAGATCAAGGGGCGCGGGTAGCCAGCCGTTTCTGCCCCAACATTTACCTCTGGAAAATGTTTAATAAGTCGTGATCTCCTTGCTAATTGGCGCAGGAAGCTCTAACAATGTCGAGGCATGGCGCCAGCCCTATGTCTCGGCATTTTTTTACATTAGTCCGACTGAAAAATTTTTTTTTGTTAAAATTGCGCGTAACACTTGAAGTAATTAGTGCAGAATCGATTTATACCAGCGATTCTGTCTTGAATTTGACTGGGTTCGTATCTTTAAAAATTCCTGCGGTGTTCGGAATTGGGGCCAACACTGGCCCTAATTCCGAACACACCGACAATTTTAAAAGAATCGCATTTTCCCCCTAATTACTCCACTTAAGCGGGTTTGCGCAGGTATGCTAATTCCTAGGTAGATGACTTCAACATACACCCTATAAAGAATTACATCTTTCTTATTTTCACAGGGAGAAATCAATTGACAGCTTAGGTGTTCGGAATTAGGGTACTTTACCCTACCAGATATTCTGTCAACATATTTTGAACGCGCGTGTGGGCCTCAATTTGACCTCAGGATATGTAATTTAATCTTCCTAAATTTCATGTGCAATTAGTATTGTAGATGTTTAACTCCTAAATACTGTAGTTTTCGATAGTTTAATTTTTCGTTGAGGTTTTTGGCAAAGCTTTGATAATGGATTCTATAGTAGACAGAAATTATGACACAAAACTCTTTCGCAAAGAAAAAATGAGAAAGATAGAAATCAGTTTTTCAAGCGAAAATTTCGATTGCATCTACGTCTAAACAAAGGAGGTTTTTCCACGCGTAAAAACTGGCGGGAATTAAAAAGTTCTTTCTTGCAGCAAAGTACGGAAGTCTTTAATGCTCAAATGTTTTTACACTTTTTTTTGGCCTGATTACAATGCATATCCTTGCAAAAAAGGTAAAATATGGTTTCAAATGCACATTGACCAGCATTTGTTACAGGCTTCTTGTGGGCTTCAAACGTACATACTATATCGACATGTACTGTATGGCTGCAGAAATTGGTTTCACTGTATAGCATATTAGACCATATCGTTCAGATTTCCTTCTTATATCTGATTAGTCACTGACATGTCCACTAAACTTTACATGTGGATCATATCAGGATGTTAAGGGGAGGGTAATTTACCGCCAGTTTTAAATTTGAAATTTTGCAGCGAATATAGTTCCCGCCCATTTTTTAAAGCAGGATTCCTGTTCTATTTAGACGGAACCACCAGCGGTCGGTCACTAATTTTCTAACGATGAATTGACAATGTGCACAGGATAAATGCCTTGTTCACTCATGTAACTCACCGTCCATGTAAAGGCGGGACTATTTCATAGACCTAATTCACAAACACTACAACATGCAAAATTTGAATTTCCCGCTTTAAGCTGGCTTTTACCGTTTTACATAGCTGGAGATCGAAATCGTTACCCAAGCATGCGTGCGCGTTAAGTAGTAGGAATTTCTTGTCATTATTCTTCAGTTTATTATCGTATTTTTTTCAAAAAGCGTGTCTGACCAGCGACAACAAATGCGCCTCTGTATGTTAAATGAATGACCTTACGTTTGGTGTTCGGTGCCCTTGGAGTGCGCCTTAAAGTGATAGGCTAACAAAATCTAGCAACAGCAATAGCGCACAAGTTTGTGAGCACGTCCACTTTTAATCCTTGTAAAACTGTCATAAGCGACATAGCGGGAAATTTAAATTTTGCGTTTCACGGGGCTTGCATAATGGTCCAAATGACATATGCCATAAACCCTGACTCACCTGACCCCAGCACCCCCACCCCCACTCAGACTTTTGAAATCAAATCACCCTAGAGTCTATACCTGTATCTTTACCAGATATTTCAAAATACACTGACATGGCATCAGCCCAAGCTCGAAGCATCCGATCACCATCTGTTCTTCAATCATTCGCAAGATTACAGGAGCAAAGTAGTCAAAATCGACAAAACTCAGAATATTTTCAACAACAATCAGATAATTTATTGGATTTAGAAGAATTTATTGGGCGAACAGCACGCGACGAGGCAACACAAGAAATCGATACTACGCGTACTGAAAGATGTGACAGTCTGAATGAAATGTGCACCAGAGCTGATCAACTGTGTCGAGTCATTGATCGAGAATTGATTAGAGCGCAAAATGAATATGTCGATTGGGAAAATAGGATACACGAAGCAAGGCGAGCTCATCGAGTACCACATCCAACGAAAATGCGAGCTTTATTAGCACAATTAAACGAGTCGAATCAAGAATTATGGGATCAGCAACAAAACCAGAAAAATTCACAATTTCCATCGCATTTCGATGATAAAAGATATTTTTCACCTGATCATCTGAAATTAATCACGGAAAAAGAGCAATTGCGCGATTTACAAGCTCGTGTCATCCAAGCTGCCATCCTCGGTCAACAGGATTCCGATCCCAGATGTCGAAATTTTCGATTCTTCGAAGTTTCGATGTCAATCGCGTCTAGAAAAATCGATTATCAAGAACGACTCGATCGAGTTCTTGTCTTAACCAACGATCTTGGCAAGTGGCAATGTTTGAATGAGCATTATCGAGAATATTTCGAAGGGTGGAACTCGGCTGCGACTAATGGAGGCACAAATGAGATCGGACTAGCCTTGGATACGGATGAAAGTTTTTATGCTTAATTATAAAAAATGATCAGGGAAGAGCAGAGGCAATGGACACGCAAAAATCGCCGAGATGACTTTTGAAAATTGTGTTCATTATTGATATCTGATATCATATTTTATTTTGGTTCATTGCATTCTGCACTTTTTTCACATTGAAACCCCAAGGATTCTTGAAGTGCTGACGAATAACGCCTTCGGCTTATTTGTATCCAGGCGCTAGAGATCAAGAAATTTAGCTATTTCGACTAAAACTTGGGTGCAAAATCTAAATATCATTTTTTTTCAGTATTCACACTTGGGTCCCGCAGTGCACTTCGTCTTAAAAGTCCAAGGTTATTGCATTCCAGCCTCTCTTTCTTCAAGGAATTATCAGAAAAATCCATTTCTAAAACTTTCGCAAGACAGATCATGTAACCATACATTTTTTCGGATGGAGCGTAAAAATGGCATCGATTGGTTTTTTCCCAGTTATAATTCGACTCCTAATTGTGAAAATAGAGGAGAAGAGAGTAGCGGTCACAAAGTGCCAGAAGTATGCGCCTTTTGAATTTCCCGCCCAACGTGCTGCCAAACCGAACAAGAGTGCAATTTGTGCTGCTCACTTTGTGACTCGCAGGAAAATGTTCACCTTTTCCACTTTTCACGATGTGTCTCTCTAAGTTTGTGCCAGAAAATCAGTTTTACGTGAAAAATAAGAGAAGTTACAAATTCTTCCGGCGATTTCGAAAGTAAGCAGACCAAACCGCACTCTTGTCATAAGCAGCACTTGCGGCGGGAAATTCAAAGGCGCGTACTTCCGAACTTGGTGCAAATTTCGGAAATCCAACCACGAAAAGCCCACCAGTCGCTTTGCCCCTCTCGCGACTTTTTGCGACCGCAACGAAATCGTGTGCGTGGTCGCGAAGCGCTGACTCTGCCTCAAATGTGGCCGAGTTCGACGGCATCTGAGAGCAATGCACGGAATTTCAAATCGACTGGCCATTTCGATTATTCCGAGGATTTGCCAGACAAAATGATGAATCTTCTATCACAGTGAAGGTTTCTGAAATTCTGGTAGTGGGAACTTGCAAAACTACAGTACTTTTGACCCCTTTGTGTGTCCGAATTTCGTGTTGACCACGGCCTTAAAAAGGTCCATATATCGAAATCACTTGATTTGAATGCGCATACGCAAAGTCTCTCGGATGCGTATGCGTATTGCGTCGTAAACGAATTGCATACTCCAAAAACAATGCGTGAAAGTTTGCGTATTGCGTATTTTCCCTGTAGTCAGTGCATCTAAAATATCCAGTCCCATACTGTAACTAATTACGTGACCTTGTCTGCAAATACAGATAACCGTTCCGAACAGCATGAAAGACAGTCCTGGACTGAAAATATTGCTGGCCTTGGATCGTGAATTTCCGTGTCGAGCAATTCCAAAATCGTGTTTCGCATGAATACACCTCGCCAAGGTAAACCAACCTAAAAGGATTACGATAAAAAAACGAAATTCGAAACGAACGACTAGTCGTGCATGGAGCTACTAGCTGATCTCAGCATCCATGAAGAACATTGCGATTCTAGCGATTGTTAGGACACAACTCGGCTAATTTCCTCGAAATATCGGCGAAATAGACTCGTTTTCCAAACTCATAGCAGGTAACTGGAGATTAGAGTCGGACGATAATAAGCGGGTCGTTACTTAATTTACAATACCGATTGGTCAAACAAAATCCGTGAAGCTCGTGACGGCAATCCAGCGTTTCTCCGCCAATACTCTTTCAACACTGGAAATCCAACTTTCGGCCTAGTTGGTTATTTCGGTTGGTCAGGCCACACGTGCGATAACACGCAGCCTTGGTCAGCGTGTGAAGCAGTGTGCAGTGAGAGCAAGGGGATGATCTTCCTTCAGGCAAGGAGGGGCTGCACTTTACGCTCGACCAAGTTTGAGTGAGCTCCTAGTTTTTCTCTTTTCGTGGCCCTGATAGCTCAGTGGTACGACATCAGGATCGCAAGCGGAAGTTTGCGGGATCGAATCCTGGTGGGCGTGGCACATTTGCACTGAGCAGCGTCACTAAAGCTGAGCCCTCCGGGGTGGCTGGTTTAGGGTTCCAGCCTCAAAGCGATCCCTAAAGCTTCGTGGGTTATCTTACCACGTGTAAGTCTTTTGTTAATTTTTGACCATTATGGATCAAAAATATTGGGAGACCGTGGGCATACTGTGAGTTAAAAATTGACGGATTCACTTATTTGAGGATTCTGTCGCAGCAAGTATCCAACTCCCGATGGCTGTACTCTCTATTTTGCATTTGGTCATAAATTCTGATGGCGCCAGGTTGACTATACCAAAATCAGGATACGTACAAAGTTTTCGGTTATCGGTATCGACCGAAAACCGATAACCGATAACGCAATTATCGGCCGATAAAACCGATAATTTTTGAAAACTTGAAAATTCAAGTTTTATCGCGGGTAATTTGAGTTTTGGCCAGATCGCCATGCTTAAAACATGCAATTTTTTAATTTCGCATGCTAGGCTTCCTTTGAAGACCAATTTGAATCAATCTGGTAGCCCAGAATCTAGGGACCGAAGACTATGTAAGTTGCAATATCCCAACTAAAAACTCCTCTTCGCAGATGTCATACATTTGAGGCAACGCATGACACCTCTAGGACCAGCCGTGTGACACTGTCAGGAAGTGGGCAAGTTAAAACCCAGCTGGCAGGACAGGGTCTGGATGCTTGAGTAAAAGGAAGTTACTCATGAAACAGCAGAGCTCCCTTTATTAAAATTGGAATATAAACTGGATTTTGTTGCTTCTATCTTAGAGGCGGAGGTATATCATGTGCACATGCACAGCCTGGAACCTTTAATGAGACTCAGAACCGTCTAAAACTCATTTTGTTAGACTCTAGGTAGGGATAATGAGCGAAATATGCAAAGCAGGTCCAATCACAACTTTTTGAGGGCTCTAGTGTTCGACTGGGGTCCTGACCCTGATCCTCATCCCAAACAGAATGCATCGGGGATTTCACCCTCAAAAACTTTTCCACGAAAATACTCACGAAACATAGTATCAGCATCATGTGCAATCTTGTGAGATGACTGAGATGTTTATACTTATAAAAAATAGTTCCGATGCAGGGCAAACTTCATGAAGTTTTTAGAACGTGTCAAGAAAAGAAGTGAACAGATAGATGGACGCAAACAGCCAGGAAGCTTTTTTCTATCCCAGCCCCGCCAGGGTTATCTCGAACCCCAGAAGACCCTGAAGGCAATCACCATTTCTGTCCCTGACTCCAAATGGGGAAAAACTAACCTTATCCCCAAAATCTCACCCAAGGGTGAATCGTACGACTACAGCGATAATTTGTAGTCATAGCCCCTTTTTTGAGTTAACCTGTAATTTATTGTGCCGCGGGGGCCTGAGAAGGACTCTTGTTTCTGAGTGTACAGTAGACAATACGACACGAGGCAAAGAGGTCGCCTTTATTGAGAAGCATGCAAGTAACAAGACAGGGCTAGCCCTACCTCCTTCCCATAACCGTAGCCTATGCAACACACAGACAGCCAACTGCTTTTGAAAAGAAAAGCCATGATCATGATGATCGTGACTTGTCGTGATTTAGTTCCAGACTGTTCTTGGGCACTGACCTCTTTGATCTAGAATCCGTAGCTCCCTGCTCCTCGTCATAATCACTATCAACAGGCCGTATGCTCGCCCTAAACTCTTATTGATCCGGAAATCTACATTATCGGCAGCACAAGTTATCGGTATCGGCCGATAGCCGATAACGCAATTATCGGCCGATATTATCGGTCAACCGATATATCGGTCGGACCTGGCTGTTTAGCCCAGCCGAACAGACGCGCAACGTTAAGCGGGCAACTTTGATCGTTCATAACTCGACAACAAATCAACAAAAATGCACAAAATTTTGGGGATGAGCTATGTTTGCCATGACCAATAATCGTGCAAAATTTTGTTGGAAACGGCTCAGCCGTTCTCGATATCCATAATGCACGTTTTGCTGTTCCAGAGATGACGTCGGAAGACGACGAAGTACTAGTCTTGTCTACAGCAATAACCACTAAAGCTACGGACAAAAGAGTTGGTTTTTCTGAAAGCTCTGATCGCGCGAAGTATTCTTTTGAGGGTGATTTTAAGATTCGAGCTAAGTAATTTCTTGTGCTCGAAAAACTGGTTTTTAACGCATACCACCAGCAGGCGGAATATTTTTATTAGCCGTGAGCCGTGAGCGTGGGCCGTAAGAGGTGTTTCCGTTAGCCGTAGTACCCTTCCTGACCAAGACGAGAGTTCTGTTCTGTTTAGTTCGGTTGAATTTTTTTGCTTTAGTTTGGCGGATTAGTTGGTTTGCTTTATGTTGTTTTGATTTCTAAGCCCAAAGTTTTTGAAAAATCAACTCGCGATCTGCATTGTTGCATCTAATTCACACATAAAAAAGGGGTCGAAAATTGGATCTTGGCAACCTATGTACAGTGTGTATGTATATGTTGCACATACATACAGTACATATGTTGCCAGGCTCGTGGCCTGGTATGTTAGGCGTCTGCCTCTCACGCCAGGTGCGCACTTACGTACGGGCGAATGTTCGACTCGTGGTCCGGCATGTCGTTTCGTGTGAAATGTGTCCCTTCACCCTCGAGTGCGCATAAGCATTTGGTGATGTGGTAAAACATGAACATGGGTCGAACCTCACAGAAACCCTGTCTTAACACCAAGTGGCCGAAGATTAGTCGCGCCAGTGTGGGCAAATGTCTGTGGTTAGCTTGAACTTAGGAACCTTGCCGAGCCCGCCAAGTTATCAGGTGTCTTCGTAACCCTTCCTTCTTGTTCATCCGTTTGTGCTCAGGGCACGTTTGCGTCTGATTGCATTATGCAGCGGTCAGATAAGTCGGCCTTCATTGACCCGTTGCTTGCCATTCTGTACTGGCTCGGTGTGGAAGCTTTTTTGATTCGCTGGTATGCTTTTTCTGACCAGCATATAAAAGCTAAAACACCTCAAACTATAATCGAAAAGTCTGTAACACTCTTCATGGCGGGCCACACGAGAAAAGGGGGGAAGCTTCTCACATTTTGTGAGCAGGCAGAACGTACGAGCCAACCATTTCTGTTTGACGCCTCCAGATCGTCAAGGTGATTGTCTGCGTCGCGATCACTTATTCATTCATTTGAATTCCACCCTACATCCGAGCAATTGCATGCACTTTAGGATCGCTCTCGCGTACACCCGAATACGAAATACCAATATGACGTAAAAAAAGAAGCTTGGACAGAACATTAGCAAAGATTTGGTAATTATCTTCCACTCAACTGTGACTGTGACTATGTACAATAACAAGAGGCTTGAAAATTCTGGTCAGTTAGCAACAGTTGTCCGAAGGCACGAGGCTGTCATTGCATCGAAAAATGTGGCCCCGCTTCAGTGTTGCTGCTTCTGTATAGCGCACACCACTTGTTCATCAAGTGCAGCCATTTTTCATGGTGAAATGTCGGAATCGAAGTTGTGGATTCACGCATTATTATCAATTTTTATTTTCGTGTCCACTAAAAAAGGTGCGATAAGGCGTTTTCTGCATGTACAGTAAACAATATACAATGCCCCAGCAAGACATTTCCGTTGTCTTTTCCATTTTGACACAGCCTCGTGCTCCATATGTTATTACCAACTAGCTCGCATTTTATGTTGTTTTAATGATCTTGCATATCGACTGCACATGACTTTTTTGCAGCTCAGAAATGTTACTCCAGTCAAGAGGCGTTCACTAACGAGTGCACCACCGTACACAAGGGTGTCGTGAATGGTGGTCGTTGCTTCTATCTGGCCGCTGCAGTACCGGGGGAGCCAGAAATGAAACTTAATGGGACGCCGTACAGTATTGGTGGATGGAACAACACCTTTGCCAAGTGTAATCGCACTGGGGGTACTCTTGCGCAAGTCCACACGTATTCCGAAGCACAGTCCATACGCATTCGATTCGGGGTATGTTATTGTTTTCCAATAGGAAACGTCAATGCATGCAGTAGAGGACGTTTCAGAAAGAGATTATGTTTAGGCTGGATGCACAGCTTGGGTAGCAGCGAAAGGCGGTCCAGATGGGCTGTCAAACTTGACATATGTTCATTGGCTCGATGGCGATGGGGCACATGATAAGATGTTGACTGGAGACAATACGTTGATAAGGAAAGGGGCCAACACAACTGAGTATAAACCGAATGAGGAGTGCATATGTTTAACAGTATCCGGCCAAATAATATACGGGGACATCCCATGCGGCGGCCAAAAATTTGCGCTGTGCACTGTTTTCAGTAAGTTGATACACATCCTCTTCGAGAAGACATTGAATCTTCCTAGCTTTTTTAGACCAAGAACAAAAATTCACCCTAGTCGAATCGAAATGCATGGAAGAACCGATTGTGGTATCGCCGAGCGTTGATTCTCTTCAAGATTGCACCAATCAATGCGCTGGTTACATCTGGTGTCGCAGTTTCAATTGGTATGACGCGACTAGAAATTGTGAGCTTTTTTCGTGGCATAGCCCTGACGCTGACCGATTCAAGAATGATACATCCTGCTCACATTACACCTACGATCCATAACAGTTTTAAGCGCCATATGCTGTTCTAGTCATAGTGTTATCTGATGAATAGGAATACCAAGTGGGTGGATTTGATGCCGCCATTCTGCGCATAATCTACAAAGTGAGCAAGTGTGGATGTGATGCTCAGGCTGCTATTTTGTTGCGCGCATAGACTCCTCGCCTCTGAAGTCCTTCACCTGGGGATATCACCCGCTTTGTGTCTTGGTTTTTGCTGCAGGTTGTAGACTTTCAAAATTTAGATGCAGAACTTCCAGAGAAAAAATTAAGCACACTAGGTACTGGGCGGTTCTATATATAATACTGTCTTGTTCACCCTGATCAGTGCTATGGAAATAAGACGACCAATAAAGTTTCCGTGGGCTAATTGGCTTCTGCCGTTCGCGCACCTAACGTGTTGGGTGCAGGAAGGTTTTTCCTGGACAGTTTGCCAGATGCTACTGCGTACCTCCGGATTGACGGGCAAGGTTGGATTGGAGGCGATATTGGACCAGTCTGGCCAGCTGGTCAGCGGTGATCAGCGACTAAATCCCTGCAAGTTTTTGAATTCCTGTGTGACAAGAAGACAGAGTATTAAAAAAACCTTGCTGGTTTCCCTCTAAAGTCGGTTTACGGGTTCTGAGCATTTTACTCTAGTCTCCAACACTCTGGATTTGGGTTTTTTTCCCATAGAAAACCCGACAAGGAAGGAAAATTCCAGAAAATTCGCAGGACTTCGGCTGCTGACCACTGATGACAAGTCGGCCCCAATACGTTGCAAAGAGCTTTCTTTTGTGCCTAAGCAATTTACAATAGCTGCTTCAATTCACAATAATTGCGAATTCAATTTATAATAATTGCTTTAAACGTCAAGTTCGACTTCACAGATTAACAAGATTGCCTTGCGAGCTGTTGAAGTCTAAATGTAATAGTCAGGTATCTGAATAAAGAAAACGCCCTCATTGTAGTCAAGGATGGGACACCGAGATAGCAAATTCTCAAGGATTACATATTCTATTTTTCCCTACTTAAGTTTACAGAATTAGTTTGATTACTATTAGTCTTCTCGGATTTGTAATGCTTATTTTTCGAAATGTCAGCGTTGGTTAGTGGTTAGTGTCACAATTTTCGTGAAATAGAAGCTTGCCCGATTATGAAATTATTTGAAAGATTGGTGGCCTGGTTTTAGTCGTTTCTGAACAATGACAGGTCAGGTGGTGTACTGGATATTTTGCCGGAACTGTCAGGAGAGGAGGAATAAAGAAGACGTGCTGTATTCGAGTAAAAGAAATTTCTCTTTATTACTTATGCTTTACCTGAACACCAGAAATTTAGCGGGTAGGATTCAGATTTTTCAAGGATCACGCAAAGATGCTCTATCAACGAACGAACAACGAAATGCTCAAACCCACCGAGGACTCGGGATACGAATGTGAGCGAGTTTGGAAAAAAAAGATGAGAAAAATGATAATTTCCACAGTTTCTTCTTTGCTCATGCGAGCGATGGATCTATTGTAAAAGGATTTAAAGGTGCTATTCTGCTCCATATTTTGCGATTTCGAGTTTGATCGTTTAAGATTTTGTTTTGCATGGCGAATGTATGTATAGTTTAATCAATAGACCTGTTTTTCAGATTGAAATCTAAGCGCACGCACGCAACTCCAACACGGAAATCATCGTTTGTTGTTGTTGCGTCATGGCGGTTCCGTCTGTTGCTGGGATCTGATAGCCTCAAGACTTGATACTTGATACTTGATACTTTACTTTTGACGAAGCACTAGCTGTGCACTCAGGCCATCAAAAGACACATACGATAATAAAAAACAAAATCAATTTAAAATGTCAAAAAAATGTCAAGACTTAAAAAACCTCATGTTTCAGAGCACTAAAATTTCATACAACATATCTTGTCCCTGAATTTAAGAAATGTACTAAAATTCACATCCTCAGTCAATGCATTCCAATGCTGTAGTGTCGAGTATAAAAAAGACTGTTTGTAAGATTCGAAGAATGGATGTTTGATTTCGCAGCAATGATGACCATTTTTTCGAGAACTCACGCGCCTACCCGAATCGACAGTCCGATCAAGTATCAAATTTGGACGATCACTAAATTCATGGAAGTATTTATACAATCGACTTAATTTCAAATGCATCCTACGATCAGACAGGCGAGGCCATCCATGCCGTCCTAGTGCTTCATCGTAGTCCAACTTCCAGTCGTTTTCAATAATGCGCATAGCGTAGATTTGAGTCCTCTCTAGTTCATCAATATCTTTTCGCAGGATGGGGTCATAGGTACAACACCCATAATCCAGTTTTGAACGAATACAAGCTGTATATACCGCCTTGAGAGTCTTCTGGTCGATATGGCGTCCAAATTTTCGTCTTAGAGTTCCAATCATAGCCCTGGCATTACGACTAATCAAATTATTATTTTTGCTATTTTTACTCTTGCCGAAGCACATGAATGCGCACTCAGAACAGCAAGTACATCAAATCAATGTGCTCTGAGAATTTCATATCTGATGAGAACAAGATTCCCAAATATTTATATGTTTCAGAAACTTCGAGAATTCGACCAGAAATGCGCAGTGATGGAGATTGAAATTTTTGATAAGAATACCGGTAGACCATCACTTTAGTTTTTTCAGCGTTAATTTCCATACCACTGCCGTAGACCCAACAATCAATAAAATCCAGCATTGGTTGGACAATTTGTTCAATCGGTGACGTTTTCTTTGTCGGTACCAGAAGTAAAAGATCATCTGCAAAGGCCTGGAGTAGGACATCTGAAAATCGATCGGAGAATGATTTTAGAAGGGGATCAATGCTGGCGATGAACAAGGTTGGACCCAACACTGACCCTTGAGGAACACCAGAGGCCACTGGTCTAATACTTGAGGAACAGTCATTGATCACCACTCTTTGCGATCGATTCGACAGATACGAAAATAGCCAATTGACTAGTGTTGGAGAGATTTGATGATATTCTCTCAGTGTTGACAATAATTTATAATGAGGAATACGATCAAATCCTTTTTTCAAATCAATGAACGTACCAGTAACAATGCCAAAATCCTTTGAATTCAGCCAGTTGTGGATCGACTGAGAGGCACTGATTAGGGCATTATCTGTGCCACGACGTTTTACAAATCCATGTTGGTGATCAGATAATTTCAAGACTGCCTTAAGACTAGCATCAAGTGCTGACCACTGGTGACCAGTTAGCCAGACGCCTCTGATATTTTGCAGAGAGCTTTCTCTTGCCCCCCAAAACATAGTACATTTTTGGTTACGTTAAGTTCGACGCAACGGTTGGCAAGGTTGCCTTGTCAGATGTTGCGAATAAGAACGTACTTGGAGTTGGACGACACATACAGTATTACAGGGAATGGAAACGCACTGGAAATATCCAGTTTTATAAAAAATTGAAGTTGTGGCTCACAATCATTGATGAGCAGCATGGATCTTGTTTCCTTTTCTTTAATAGGAAATAGGAACTACTTGATGCTCAGGTACACTAAACTTTTACGGGAGCTGGCGCGCATAAAAAATATCTCGTTTGAATTGTGTAACGTTTATTCGCTGTGTATTTCGATCTGAGGTAGAAACAAAGCGACGAAAAGAACGAGTGCGAGCTTTGGATATGTCTCACTAAGAAACCCTAATAAGTTTCAGTGCTGTTTTTTAACTTTAGCAAGAAAAAATCCGGTGCAAACAAGGGACATCATCGATAAAAGAGTATGCGGTACTGCCGTGATGCCGTAATCTTTTAGAATGAAGGGGTGCCCAGGGGCCCGAGCAGAACTGGGAGGGCACATAACTAATCTCGAACCGCTTTGTACAGTATACCAACGAAAGCTCCGTATGTTTTGGCGTGGAGTCCATAACAGTATAATTTAGACAGTACTACGATATTTCTTTAGCAGTGAACCAGTAGACCTAAAAAGGTCTTTCAATTTTGCATTACCGAAACCAATATGCCGGAACTAGGCTAGCCGACCCACTGCGCTGTGCGTTCTCATCTCAATCAGAAACTCAATTTTACTCATCTAGCACGCTTCCGAATCCTCTAGGTCTTATCTAAAACGCGATCTCTTGCTTTGAAACACATTTTGTGTTATTTTTTGCGAATAGGAACTTTTACAAAATATTGTTCAATTACCATCGTCACAAAGTTAAGAATGGGCATTACAGTAACCCGCAGTATCCTGTTATTCCTGAAACTCAATTTTACCATCCGCACAATTCTAGAAATCCTTTCTGATTACCCCACTAAAAAAGGGTCCATAAAATGGACCACGGCCAAGGGCGTAGTAATAGAGATCACAAAGCTGCCACCCAAAAAAATCGGAAAAATTTTCCCCTCCACGAGCTTCTCTATTCCTAAGCCCTGACTTGCGTTCGCCGTAGATAAAGCGAGGGCAATAACGTTATATAGCGTGTCGACTCATAATTCATTGAAGCATTTGTTGCATTGGTCACATGCTCTTTGTGGTCACATTGGGGTGGTAATCGCTTGTACCAGTAGAGGTGGAGTGTTTTGGTCGGTGTTGAAATTAAAATGTGGATTGGATAAATGCATATTGTATTATTTTGGTGCAACTGCAGTCATATCAGGATTGTCGGGGGCAATGAATGCAATGCTAAATGCGCATATAACGAATGTATGCATAAGCCATTGCCTTAAGCATGAAGTTCTTTGTCATATGGCTATGTGAAGTCGGAGAACCTAATTGTTGTGACCATATAGCAGGAAGCTGCAGCATTCCCGCAGCTAAGCATAACGGAACGATATGTCAGGGCTTAGGAATAGAGAAGCTCGTGAAGGGGGAAATTTTTCCGAATTCTTTTGGGTGGCAGCTTTGTGATCTTTATTCCTACGCCCTTGCCCGTGGTCCATTTTATGGACCTTTTTTAGTGGGGGTCTTGCTATATTGGCAAGTGTCCACTAAAACTTTTCTTAATTTCAAAGATCACATATGCCTACACTCCGAAACACCAATAATTTCATGCCCGCTTTAAATTGTCCTTCAACCATCTCGGTTTTCGACAAAAAGATAAAAATTTTAGCATATACTGAGCCGTAAAACGGCTGATAAAACCATAATTAGCCATGATGCGAAATTATTTTTGAAAATTTCAAGTTTTTAGGCGAGTAGTTGAAGGTTTGATTTGGTTAGCACCCTTTTTTATATCGGTCCTATGAAAAAGTTTGTTTTGGTCAAACTTGCTAAAATAGGTGGGATAATGCATGCCATGAGCACCTTCGAGCCTTGCATAAGCCGTTGCGAGCATTAGCTCTTTGGATAGTGATGGTCACTGATCTTTGAGTTACATGAGTGAATGCCGCGAAATTTTTAGCTTTCAGGGCTGCCAGAAATACAATAAATGTTATCAGTCGAACAGGTTACGTAAACTTCTGGTACAGTCGAGGCAAGATGTATTTCTAGTTTGGTATCAGTGACACTCTGCATTTGACACCGTGCGGTATTTTGAACTCTGTGTATACGAGTTGACGACGAGATGTTTTGATAAAAACGTGGCCGGCTTACTGCTGTTCTAATGCAATGTTGTTCGCCATGCATTACAGTTTTCCAGGCTAATATTTTGACACCACTTGCAGTGCAGACCATGGCTTTACTACTGTTACCGTTTGAACTTAATTACATACAGATTTATAACATTGTGCTGTTGAGCCGCGAACACGTGGCCCACGACATTCAAAACTCCCGCAACTTGAGCTAAACGTCCAGCCGCCAGCATTTGGCGCACCGAAGGTGCGCAATAAGCCAGACAAGCGGCGCGAAAAAGCACGGGGGGGCCCCCCCCCCCGACCCCCCCCCCCCCCGGAACAAAAAAAAACCCCACAAACCCCCCCCACAACCAACCCCCCCCAAAGCCCCCCCCCCCCCCCCACCCCCCCATTTCTGTACTCGCTTTTTTTGCATTTTCAACGCAGGTTTTCCGGGTAGTTTAAAAACTTTATCGTTCAGTCTTCATATTTAGTGCGGGCATTTGTTGCAAAATTTCATATCGATTAAAAAAATTTTACTTGCTTTCTTACCATGGGCCCATTTTTGAAAAATTTATCAAAGGTAAGCTCACGATTTTCTAGTTTTTTGAAACATACAAATTTCAACTTTGTAATTGTTTGTTAGATAAATACAATATGCAAATTTTGTCGACATTATTCGAGTGCACGACCGGTTGATAAAATTAGAAATATAGGAATTTCGGCTCATATCGATTCGGGAAAAACAACAGTCACTGAACGTATTTTGTTTTATTCCGGTCGGATTGATGCCATGCATGAAGTATGATTTATCAGAGTTATCTGAATGTCGTGTTTTTCGGCTTTTTCTTCGCAAATTGCAGTTCGTTTTCAATTAATGTTGTTCGCTATGAGCGGCAACATTAAACTTCGTAGAGTTGGCGATCCACGGCGGATCTCTCCCTCGTTTTTCCTTTGCTATTTACCTTTTAGGTTAAAGGCAAGGACAAAGTGGGGGCGACAATGGACTTCATGGAATTGGAACGTCAACGTGGTATCACCATCCAATCGGCCGCCACATATATCGATTGGAAGGACACGAATATCAACATTATCGATACACCTGGTAGGCTTGCACGTGGCACCTGGTTGTTAGTAGTGCAGAGTTCATGATTTCCCAGGCTTAAAAATCAGTTATTTGGACTGCAGGAGCTCCTCAAGGAGTGAGATCCGTGGGAATAATCGATTATCGTATTCGGCATTGATCGATTATCGATTTTCTCGGTATTCAAAGTCTGCAAAAAAAATCGCCCTCTCCGAAAAATCAGTAATCTAATTTTGTTGTCGGAAAACGAAAATCGAGGATATCTGACTACTAAAATCACTAAAATACGTTGTCTCTCTCACTTCCATTTTAGGTCACATCGATTTCACGGTCGAGGTGGAACGAGCTTTGCGTGTCCTGGACGGCGCGATATTGGTTTTATGTGGCGTCGGTGGTGTGCAAGCGCAGACTTACACCGTCGATCGTCAGATGGCCCGATATAACGTTCCTTTCATGGCTTTTATTAATAAGCTGGATCGGGCCAATGCCAACGCGTATAGAACCTTCGAACAGATTAGGTAAGGGCTGGGTGAAAACTAAAGGTGGGGATGCTTATATTATATCCTGAAATGATGCTGGATCATCTCACGGATGGCTTATTGAATACTGTACTGTAACTGGAAAGTGGTAGATGCATATACTCTGCGTGTTGTTACTGCACCAGGAGGCCAATTTCGACAGTATACAAATATGGATTTGAGAAATACAGGGTTCTTGCGTGCGTGTATAAAAATAAGGAGACATGTATGTGTAAAAAGAATAGTATATGGCCAATATTCAGTACCTATACTGTATACAGTAGATGTGTGTATATATGTTTATACATATACACTGTATATATTGATATATATATATATATATATATATATACACGGTTTATATATATATATACTTTATATAACTGGTGTCCTCGGAGAAGGAAGTGGAGGTGAACCGCGTTGAACGAGTGCTCAGGCCTTTTCGTATAGTATTCTTTCTTCTGCCTCCTGTTTTTTTTTGTGTTCTCGACTGAATAGGACTTTTTGCTGAAGTCCGCACTAGCACGTACCTTTTTTGAATGTCTCAATAAAAAAAATATATATTCACTGTATATCTGTACACATACAGATATATGTGTAATATATATATGCACAGAAATATACGTATACCGTAAAAGGCACGTGAAAAGTGTCAAGTTACACCGCATAGCATATTAATTGTATAATAATTAGTATATGCAGAATGCACATTCGTGTGTAAATATCTATGAAAAGTGATCCGAAACACATATATGTACGGTTCAGAGTTGATTTAACCCTAGAAAAGTATACCACATATCTGGTTATAAGCTTGTAAACTTGCTATCATATACTCACACACGCATAAACTTTGCACGAATATAGTAATATAATATAGTACGAATATGAGTATTTGTAAGCATATGCATATATATATAAGCATTAATGTATTGCGCCACGGCATACCACACCAGACAAAATAATGTGCATTTTATAAAGAAAACGTTGCAGAATCACCACGTGTATGGGCTTTTAGGTCAGTTTCTGAATTATCGATTTATCATCCGCTTTTTTGTACTTTTCAGAACAAAACTTGGTCACAACTCGGCTATGATGCAAATTCCGATTGGTAGCGAAGCGAATTTTTCTGGTTTAGTCGATCTCCTTGCCGAGAAAGCCATTTATTTTGAAGAACCTCAAGGGTAAAACTTTTCCCATTTTTTAGACTGATGTTTTGAATTAGATTCTGGTATCATTTTTCTTGTCATCCTCTGTAATTACAAATGTCAGGCAAAGTTTTATTTTCACATATACGGTATACATGTGTTTGTATGTATGCAGAATATACATGTGAATATGTAGTATATACATGTGTGTGTAGCATATTTACACATATATATACATAAATGTTCCGCACAGATACATACATGCAGTATATTCATATATATATACCGTATACACCATATGCATACATGTATACTGTGTATATATATATACATATATATACTGTATATATAACTCTCCAATGAACCTGACTTCTTTATATTTATAGGAGAGTTCATAGCAATAATATATATGTATATCATATCTGTGTGATGCACGTCAGAAATATCTCTGGGCTCATTTTTATATTTCAGTTTGACCTTGCGGTACGACGAAATTCCCAAGGATATGCGAGCGGAGGCTAGTGATAAGCGTGCTGAACTGATTGGTAAGATCCTTAAAACACTCTAATTTTTTCTGAAGCAATTTTTCTGGAAAATTATATGATTCTAGAGCAAGTGAGCAATGTAGACGACGAATTGATGGAATTGTTTTTGAATGATAAGAAGCCTAGCTTGGATCAGGTTCACGTAAGTTCAATAATTCTCATATGGACGGTCAGCAAGTGTGGGTCGGGTCTTGATAACGCATATTGCAGCCGCCGAAAGCACCATCGATTTGATCGCTATGTATGCCTGCGTGTCATACTGTAACACAGTCCGCAATCACAGTATGCTTAATCTACACACTATTGAAAGCATACTATCGACGGAAACCTGATTCGCTCTCAATATTTTGTGTTTGTAGGCTGCGATCAGGAGGCAAACCATGCGTCGCAAGTTCCTGCCTGTTTTCATGGGGACAGCTTTGAAGAACAAGGGTGTGCAACCGTTGCTGGATGCCGTCGTGAGGTATTTGCCTAATCCATCTGAAGTGCCGAATTATGCTTTTATAGAAGAAGTGTAAGTTGATTTGAATATATTTGTGGGTTGACTGGTGATCGAGAAATCATTTTTTGATCGATCAATTGATTATCGATCCGGATATGTTTGATCAGTCAAGAAAATTGCTTGCTTCGCTTTGGCATGGATCAATAATCGATCACTGTTTGATCGATCGATCTACTGATGACTTTTGATTGATTGATCAGTAGACTAAACTGATTCCATAAGTTCATATTTAAGATTTTTCTTCGAATTTTAACCCCTCGACTGTCCCTGTTTTATCGCTTACTTGTTTTAGGAAAGGTGAAAGGACGAAGGTCGTCTTGGATCCGGCTAGAGATGCCAATAAACCGTTCGTCGGCTTGGCTTTCAAGCTTGAGGTAAGATATGGTCTTGTTGACATCATTGCTCGATTGATTTTTCGATCGACTGTGTGTGTCGTCGGTTATCGATCGATCGACTAATTGTCGTCGAATATCGATTATATAAATTTTGATTTTCAGGCTGGTCAATTCGGGCAATTGACTTATGTGAGAGTGTATCAAGGAAAGCTGACCAAGGGCGATACGTTGTTCAATACTCGCGAAAGGAAGCGTGTTCGTGTTCAGCGGCTGGCTCGTATGCATGCTAATGCGATGGAGGTAGGTGATCATGGGTGATTGGTCAAGGATTATTTAACGTGTTTCCCTTGCAGCCAATCAATGAAGCCTACGCGGGCGATATTTGCGCCGTGGTCGGGTTGGACTGCGCTACTGGCGATACGTTCACGGCGGAGATGGACTCGTTTTTGGCATGTGTATGTATTGATGGGTGTGTTGAGGAGGCATATTGGAGTGAGAGGTGGGCTTCATGCGGTGGGGCAAGATGGTGCTTTTATAGGCCATTTCACAGATTTCGTTCAACGCAAAATTTGAATTTCCGGCTGCCAGCTTATCACCGATTTAAATAAGGTTGGATAAAAAAGTTCCCCACTTCACAGCTCGTGCGCGTCACGTTCTTAAAAGCTTTTTTAAGCTGAAAGCTGAAAGAGAATAGCAACAACTTCTGACTACTTTTTTGACCAATATGTGATATGTAAGGAAAAGTGTCAGCAGAAAATTTCTGTCAATACTCATGCGCACAGGCTTCAAAGTGAGGGACATTTCATGTATGTGAAAACTGCCATAAGCGGCATGAGCCGGGGAATTTAAATTTTTAATGTAAAAGCCTGTGAAATGGTCAATAGAGGGCTGGAAAAGCGGGGAAATGAGAGAAAATTTTAAGAAGCTGCATTTTGAGGTTTCAAATTTCGAATTACCTGCATTTCCTAAGATCAGTAAATCAGTCGACATTAGCTTAGTAGCGCTAGAACAGCGTGAGAGAGAGAAGGGACAAAATCGATTTATTGTCTGGGAAATTTGGAGAAGCAAGGAAAACCATTTTCCGCATTTGATAGTTATGATTAGCACTGCTTTACCATCTCGAATTAGCTTCGAAATGTGACAGATTTTATGTCAAAAACCTGTACCTTTTTTTTTAGGAAAGCATGTTCGTTCCTGAACCAGTCGTGTCGATGTCGATTAAGACCAAGTCCAAGAAAGATTCTGACAATTTCATGAAAGCTTTGATTCGTTTCACAAAGGAGGATCCAACTTTCCGTCGATCCTATGACACTGAGATGAAACAGGTGAGAATATAACTTTTCTTTGTCGATTTTTAGTCCCATCTTTTGGACCTCGTATCTGAAACCGTATTTTACACATTGAGCAAGAATGATATTTCTGATCGTTTTGAACATACGGCATGTTGGGTTTCCTTTTAGTTCTGCTGTGCTTTGCTGTGCTCAGCGCAAGAATGATATATTAATTGAAAGCGCCACACTCTTTCATGGTGTGTAAAATATGGTTTCAGCTCGAATAAGGTGTAAGGTTTTCCAGAATTAACCATTCTGATTTTAATTTTAGACCCTTGTCCACGGCATGGGCGAATTGCATTTGGAAATCTATTCGCAGCGAATGAAAAGCGAATTCGATTGCGAAGTGGAATTAGGTCAGCCCAAAGTGGCCTATCGTGAAACGTTAGCTGAGCCGATGAAATTTGATTATTTTCATAAGAAACAGACGGGTGGTCATGGAGAATATGGACGGATTATCGGAATCATGGAGGTGAGTTGGGTTTAGCTCAGGCAGGTGGAAGGTAGAAATTCCTAGGGTCGTAGTGAATAAATTCTACTGATGAGAAACACTAAGTATGCTTAAGTGATAATTAATAAAGCCTGTGAAAGCAGTGATATATACTGGAGGACTATGCTTGAGCCTGATAAAACCATAATTGACAGGTGACAATTAGGGGGACAAGTAGTTGTGAGTGCTTTGCGATCAGGTGTAACAAACGTTCAGACTATAACAAACTTCGGGACTGGAATGCGGTAGTGGTGAGACTTTTTTAAATAGTGATGAATACAGTCTTAAAAAGACCGATTAGACGAATAGAGGCGTGGCCAAAGGACCAGCAGCCAATCAGAATTCAGCATAAATTCTAAGAAAGGTTGTGAAAGAATAAGTTTTTATTTTTATTTTTAGCCGTTACCACCGGAGAAGAACCTCGATTTCGAAATAGTCGATAATGTAATTGGTACTGGTCTACCTAGGAAATACATCCCCTCCATCGAGAAAGGCTTCAGGGAGGAGTTTGAGAAAGGCCCGCTGATTGGTCAGAAAGTAGTTGGTATTCGAGTTCGGCTCTTCGATGGTGCTCACCATTGCGTCGATTCAGGCGACCTGGCATTCATGATAACGGCCAAGTATGCGGCGCAAGATGGTAGGTTGTCCACAGGAGAGTAGGATAATTGTAACATGCATTGATTTTCTTGTGTTTTAGTATATGAAACGGGAAAATGGCAGTTATTGGAGCCGATTATGAAACTGGAAGTGTGCGTGCCACGAGAGAATGGACCGACAGTGGTCAGCTCGTTGATGAGGCGAAGACTGGTGATGACGGATACGCACGATACGGGCACTTACGTGTACATCGTGGGCGAGGTGCCACTGAGCGATATGTTCGGATTTATGACCGATCTACGAATGATGACGCAAGGTAAAGGAGAGTATACTATGGAGTATGCTCGGTATGCGCCCCTGCCAGCATCGTTGACTAACGAAGTTATCACGAAAATACGATCTGAACAAGAAACAGTTAGTGACGAAGATCAGAAAAAGAAAAAGAAACGCAATTAAATAACCATGTAGACTCGATTGTTATTGCAGTTTCTTCTTAGTCTACGTTTTTTTGGTTGTTCTGAAATAGAAGCAGTTCGTGTAGTGATAAGAATGTAGCAAGTAAAAGATGGCTTACATGGACTGGAATCGAGTAGTTTCATAAATGTAAAACATTGCACAACGCACGATGTGTCCGACAGCAGCGCAACACGATCGACTGTTCGTAAAAGTTTTATGCAATTTTTGACACGTGTGGACGCGCATTTTATCTGAAAAGGAAAGTTTTTTGACGGGTCAATTATGTCATATATAATATGTTTCAATTTTATAATACGTATGTTATATAATTGATCAATTATATCATATATAATATGTATATCATCAATTATATCATATTACACCAATTATTTTCAACTATATTTTACGCACAAGTGCAAGAATGGGGTGCTACCAGACTCCTGATCGCGAGGTATCAAAACGGAATTGTTTCACAAAGACTTGATGGGCTGTTGTGATATTGGATAATACTTTATATGACCAAAGTGTCACGCTATTGATTGGGTGAGTGAAGTATAGTTTTATGTAGCAGAGATAAGAGGATATCAGAGGATCTCAGTGGTTATCAGAGGATACCAGGAAATAATAGAGGTTATCTGGGGATATCAGCAGATACTAAGCGATATCAGTGGATACCAATCGTTATATGTATCCTAGGCGTGAGCATCGCTACAGTGCAGCTAATACAAGCAGGCTAGTCAGTAGGAACCACCAAAGCCCCTATTCGAACACACTTACTTCACCATTCGTCATACAAGCGCAAGAAGTACAGGGCGAGATATTGATACTGCTTCCAACTGGGACCACCTTGTCAGACACTTTACATTGGCCTACAACAAACAAGCATTATTTCAAATCTAACCATAACGCCATGCACCGAACCATACCACGCTCAGTCCATAATGACAGATCCATGGGCGGAAATGTCCTGCACGACAACCGTGCATTCCTGAGCAAAAAGCGGGTGAGCTGGTTGAGGTCATCAAAGGGGGGGTCTTACCACAAGTCATTGACCCTCTCAAATACTTGAGGTTGGATGGTTTCTATTGAGCGTAAATTCCGACATAGGACGTGGGCCAATGATTGCCGCCTGATTTCTTTTAATTGAGCTGAAGAGAATAGAACTGTGGGTTAAGACCTTGCCTCTGACCCCTCCTTCATCATGTTCTGCACAGGCGGACTCACCTTTCACCTAACAAATCCCTGTCGGGTACGAGGCCAACCCACTGTGAGGGGGGGGTACATACCTTTCGTGAAAGAGCCAGGCTGATTCGAATTCTCGTACCAAAATCGATCACATTTTCGAAGTCTTTGAAATTGTTCCCCGATTATCTTGGCCGCCGTCGGCCCGACCAGAGCTCCAGGCAGAGGACTTTCCGATAAGATACCGGTGAACAGATCGATATCGTGCACTGATCTGAAATAAAGTATGTAAGCACCTGGCGTCACCTGGAGACGATAAGAATATCGTTTGGGTCCCCGGCGCACTGAACCTCTCATTCGAGCGCTCTTATTGCGAGTTGGAGGAAATGACTGATCTCGCCTGGCTGGAAAACGTCAGCCCCTCAGGTTGATGTTCCACCCGCAGATGTGATCCTAACTTTCCTTGTCACAGTCAGAGTCTTTGTTCTGCTGCCATCCAAGCCACATTCTCTCATCCCCACCCGGCTTGGTTGAAAGATTTACTGTGCATCCACTGTGATTGGCCTGGGATCTATCAGGCATTTGTAGGAGATATTCCAGTCATAAGCGCATACGATGTAGCCTGCATTCCAGCGGCCAGGAAATCGATACACTTCCCTAGCTGGTAGACGTCAATCACTCTCGTTGATGTTTCAGCGGCAGATACAAGTTTGTGGTCCCAGAGACTTCGGTCTCCCATATTTCCCACCCAGCTGGTTACAGCTGTCACTTTGTCCGCTAAATCGATACCAAGCAATGTGGCACTTACTCATAAACACTGGCCAATGCTGCCACTGTCCCGTTCTCCATCCAGCCCAGGAGATGTTCGAATGTGGACGGCACTTGCAAGTCGAAAAATTCTCGAAAACGAGTGTACGATGGAAGGCCATGGTCACGACCACGCTGCACGTTCAGCGACGCAAGATCCAATCCTGATCTAGGATCACCTGGAGCGGCAAATAACTGGTCGCGTAATGTTGAGGTCATAAATCTGAAAAGACCATAAATATATAAAATACCATGGATGGCTGCCACTTCAAAAGAATTTTGACCCATGGTCCTTCACAGCTGCTTAGAACGCTTTGTCAGATCTTGATCCACCGCCAAATTGGGTGTTCCTTGCCTGAAGTCTCCTTAAGTTCATGACACAGACACAAAAATTTAGCCATGAATGGGTATCGAACCCGCGCCAATCAAACCCTTTTTCTTCAGGGTCTCAGTCCAGTGAGGACCACTAGGATAGGACACACACTGTGAGAATGTGCTGCAAACTGGCCTCGTGGCCTGTTGGGTTAGGCGTCTGCCTCTCACGCCAGGTGCGCAGTTACAGGCGAGTGTTCGACTCGCGGGTCGGTAAATCATTTCGAGTAAAATGTGTCCCTTCACCCTCGAGTGCGCATAAGCGTTTGGTGATGGGGTCAGACATGAACATGAACATGAGCAAACACGACTTCCTGTTGTGGCCTGGGCCAAGAGGCAAATCCCCGCACTTCCACTCACCTATCAAATCCCTGTATGGGGTCAGTGGCCAATCCCATCACGAATCTATCGCAGAATTGTCGATGGTACAGGCCAGTCGGATTGAAGAATAGGTCAGTCAAATTGAATGAGTGTAATCTACGATATTTTTCATCAAAAATAGAGAAAATATTTGGCACGATACTGTGCCCAAATCGGAATGCGGCTGTGGCGAATTCGTTGGAGATTGTGGCATCGCATTGAGGGTCGTAACCATCAAAAAAAGTTCGTCGACGTAAGTTCAAGTCGAATTCGCTGATTGTACGCCATCCAATCACTTTTGGCAGGAATTCTTTGTAAGTGATGTGTTGAAGGAGTGCGACTACGATGCGTCTACTTTCCTGAAGAATAAAGAGTACATGATTGACTGCTGTGCGTAGAAAGGAGTCTCAGGGATAATAAGCAACCAAAAACATATGGCACGAGCGGGGATCGAACCCGCGCCTCTAGAATACTAGCATTTTTCCTTTCATCATCAGCGCACAGCAGCTCCGGATGGTCTCCATTTGGGGATCAGATACCAATTCCCTTGGACAGTGGTGAGTAGAGCGTCTGACAGGCGAGGCTATCAAGTGCCTCGGCAGTACCGAACAAGGATATTAACCTTATGCCAGGGGCTTGAGGGCGAGGGCGTGGGTTTTGTATGTTTTCCAGACTGAGGCATGAACTCAGGACCAACCCAGCGGCTCTCTGCACCAACAAGCGCTGAACCACTCACCAAGATCCACCGAGGCATCCACTATATTACTGGCTTTCTGTAGACGCAAGCAAGCTGGTGCTGACATGTGTAACACGCGCCCACCATCTACGTCCTGCCTGGTGTCGCTTCCTGAGTCTAGACGCCTGACTCCCGTCGGCCGAATCCTTGGGGCGCGTACGTGGTGCCGCGGGAAGCTTACGCACTCTACTTAAAACTCAGAGCAGCAGTCTCCGAACTCTAGTAGTCTAAGACTGGTGAAACATCAACCCGAGAGGTTGACTACGTTCCACTTGTGCCAATCGATGGGCACACTGCCGGCTCCAGGCCCATGTTACACATGCGGAATTTGTGACGCAAGTAAGTTCTTCAGACATGCTCGCCCTCCCCTCCTCCTAGTTGGGATGCGATGACTTATAAGATCGACATTTTTGCAAGTTTCATATCCTTACAGGAGCCCCATCTGAAACTTTTTTGTTTCCCACACCCAAGCCAGTGGACAACAATTGACGATACCTGGAACAACTTTCCATCGTCCCATGACGGATTTAGAGCAGCCAGTCTGTCAGCCACTGTATTGTGCTCGCGAAGAAAAACAGCGTGAATACTGCCCATCCCTGCGTGTTCATTAACCCTCGAATCACCTGAAACAGAAAGGATCAGGTGGAGTTTTAGAATAAACTGCATGGGAGATACTGTACCTGCTGAGAAGCAAGGGAACGCGCTACCACCTCGACACCCAGCATCGCCAGTGTCACCTGGCGGCAGTACTTCGCCCTCGACTGACATCTGGGCTGCCAGTCGGCCTCCTCGTCGCTGAACTCCTCGCATCTCAGCTGCCGTACATTCGTCGGACCCGTACAACTGAGATCCGTCCAGGTAGCTGCTGAACTGGTTCAGTTGGTTTCGGTATCCTGAAAACTTACACGTTATGGATTTCTATTTTGATAGACTTGACGTCAGATTTTGGTTGAGGAACCTGCACCTAAACCTACTAGTATCGGCAAGGTTTTAAAGAGTGTGGAGGCCCGGTTGGCAATCGTTTCTCTGCGATAAAGCAGCTGAGAGCGCCACTTCCTCAGCGTGATGTTTCAGGCACGGCATGGGTTGGACGACTTGGTTGGCTGCCCTGGGTTTTAGGCCCCGTCACTACTTCCAGCAGTACGGGCCTAATGGTTCGGTGAGGATAGATGGGTATGAGAATGGGGTACGAGTATAACCTTCAATTCCTCGCAGTGAACCTGTAATGGTTCAATTGGACCATTTTCAAATCAATGCTTTAGTGTTCCAATGACCTGGGTTTTTCACTGTCTGACCTGACCCTGACCCTGACCTTGACCTTGACCGACCCCTCAAAAAATTTTCTGACTGGACCCTAATCTTGACCAAAACAAAAAAAACTTTCTGACCTAACCCTGGACCTGCGAGGAATTGTAAATTTTCTGGCTCTCACTTTGACAGTGATCAGACAAAAAAATTTTGCTGGACCAGCACCAGCAACAAAGCCTCTCTGAGTTTGCAATTTTACCAAGAAATTTCACTACAGCTGACAATTTCCTGGCATTACGTAAAATTTCACGGGTAGTCCAAGAAACTGAATTTTGTAATAGGCATGGACTAGGCATGTGCTTTGCCCTCTGGCCTATGTGTGCACTGGTTCAGGAAACCGGTCCGCCTCTCCCAAGTCAGGGCCAGCACGAGACCGAGACCGAGAGCGAGGTCGAGGTCGAGTGACTGGTCTGATTGCAGACATCGGTTGAGAACTAGTCTTGGGTGCCGGATCTGAACTTGCTCTGTGAGCACTTCGGGCTCAGGTCCGTCAGAACCCCTTTGACGGCCAGCACGTGCGGCTGCTCCCCGAATTGTGAGTCTACACGGCCTTATTGGTGTGGGGTAGTAAACTGTATCAATAAGTGTCCGTGGACTGCGTGGGTTGGTTCCTGGCTTGAGCCATCCTCTGGTCAGCCCTAGTACTACCTAGGGCGAGCCAAGGATTTCAATTTTTATCAAGTTGAAAAAGATATGCAAAACTGTTTGACGGCTTTGGGAAAACTAGAGAAGCTGACACCAATGGAAAATCATAGATAAATCTCATTCGTTATACGTCAATTCCTGCTCAAAGTGCCTGCTGCATGATCGATTTCTTTTCGCCGTAATCCGAGAAAAGGCGCTCTACCAGGCTAGAATTGGCTGGTACAGCCAGAATGCCTCGCTCGAATGACGCCAAGTTTAGATACGAACGAATGGGCGGAGATAGGGATGGCTAGGCCACGGATGGATGGCATCCGCAAGCATACACTACGCTGGCACACAGTAGTCCATGCAGCTGGGATGGTGGGGGACTGGACGAGTAAGACAACTGCAATAGCACGAGACTCACAATCAGCAGGGGCCAGTTTCACAGTGCGACTCTAATTTTTCACGGTACGAATTCAGGGCACTATTAGACAGAAACTTGGGACAACGCTAAGACACCAATTTCGGACGCTTCACAATAGCTGTCCTACGGGTGCCTTATCCATAGACTTAGGCGCGTCCTAAGACAGGTCTCGACATCTTGTTTCATAATTAAAAAGGTTGACTTAAGACATTTTAGCAGACCACAAAATTTAACGCGGGAAATAAATACTGTGCGTGTAAGCTGCGCGCCCATTACTGGTCGAAGTTTGCTGTGCCATTGTATCTAAATAATTTTACCGCGTCACGAGGATGCCTTGGCTGAGGCAGGCTGGTCCGCATTATATAAGCTCTGTAACGTGCCAAATTAATTTATTTTATCAGGTTTATCATTGGTCTAACGATTTGGGAATCCTCGTTTTACGCACAAAATCTGACCGTCATGTCAGCAGACTGCGTGAAGTGAACCACATCATTTGTTTTTTCCAAGTCATAATTTTAAGTCCTACAGAGTTTTGTGTTTTCTGCGACTGTTTTTCGGGATTCTCTCCCATGGGATTATGCTTGCTAGTGACTCCATCACGCGTATAAGTTTTAATTAATACTGTGTCTCCCCTCCCCTGTCAAGTGCATGAATTTGGTTGGGTGAGGAAGGAGAAAAATGATGATGATGGCATTCTGTCGTCCCTTTTTGGCCCCAATGGTTAAAAAGGGACGACAGAATTTTAGTTCAGCTGAAAAAGAACCATTTTTGCGGCTCGAGAAAGCTAACGCAAAATGCCACAATCTCAAGACGCCCAAAATGTTGCTCCAGGAAGATCGATCAGCTCAAAATTGCTATAGATCAAGGGACATTGCCCTGTGCGACAGCGCTGCTGGGAAAAAGACATCAAAAAATGTCTGAGGACATGGTCGAGGTCGTCCTAAACTTAAGACAGCTTGGTGTCCTTGGGTGGGAGACCAAGAGCTGATTGTGAAATGACTGAGGACTGTCCTAGAAATTAAGGACTCGCCTTGGGATTCAGAACTGTGAAACTGCCCCCAGATCCCCACACAGGAAGGCGGGAGCTTAAAATGTTTTCACCAACATTTTACCAAATTTACTTTTTTTTTGTCGTCAGAATACTCTGACCAAGTGCAAGAAATTCTGACCTGACCCTGCCTGACCTTGACCGACCCCTCAAAAAACTTTCTGACCTGACCCTAACCTTGACCAGACCCCAAAACATTTTCTGACCTTGACCCTGCCTTTGACAAGGGTCGGTCAATCGGAGTTTTGACAGAATTCTGACCTTGACCTTGAGGTTATTTCTAACACTACAATGCTTGCATGTATGTAATTCCATTTTTAGTGTCAAGCAGCAAATAAACTAACATTAAGAGGGTGATGATTGGAAGAAAGAAAGATTCAGTCATTTTTAGCAAGAATAAGGTCAGACCTCCTTTCCTTCGAAGTCCACCTTGTTAAGACCTGTCTTGAATCTCACTAAGATCTCTGCAACGAAATCATAAAAAGACTTGGCAAGAAAACATCGCATAGATCTTACCAAGAAAACAAAAAATGGGAAATATGGGAAGTGTTAAACTTATGGTAGGGTACCACAAAATAAGGATGGTCAGAGCAGTAACGCTAATTGGGTAGCTGTATTCAAAGAAATTTCAATCCAGCAGGCAACCCATCTGGGGGGACATCAGCTGCATTAGCCACTGCACGTTCAGACTGTCCGGTGTCAACGTCATACTGGCTACACCATTATGACAATGCCAGTACAGAATGACATGACATACTGCCAGTGTTTATGCGATGTTGTCAATGTACGTGTAATATATTAACGCCGGGCGCAATCAGATATGTCTATAGTGGTCCACTATAGCGCTGTAGATCAGCTCAGCGCTGTCGCGTCGCCTCATACGGGATGAGCAGAAAACCAGAAAACTTGCAGGTCATGGTTAAATTTTGCTGTACTCAAAGGAGCTAGAATATAGGGCACATAACCTGCCTACCTCCATCCTTCCGATTTCACCCCTTTCGGCATAGAGCTTGCTCACCTGCAATACAGTGTCAACTCCAAGCCTTAGTCGCTGTCGCACATTTATCCCATACCACATTTCCACACTCCTCCCCATTTTCATCGCCAAGTGAGCCCAACTTACCTAATCGCAGCTGGCCCAACTGCGATCTGACGAATGGCAGGCACAACGAGCCAGGAACTCGCACTGGTCCGAATATAGGATCGTCATCGGGGACGGGTATTGGCCAACAATTCTGGCTCACTTTCTGTCGCGAATCGCAGTCGTTGCAGTCCAAAACTGGACCATTAGCGCTAGCAGCTAAGAAGATCAAGTCTTAGCGGCTATGTCAAAATGCCTCTGTGCTCTGCAATGGAAACGTACCCGACTCCATGGGCGTAAGAGACATGTCATGATCGATGAACTGACCCCACTGCATCACCATCAAAGTGTACTTGGAGTGGTCTCGGGCGATGGTGGTATGCACTTTTAGCGATATTGTGCGAGGCCCTGGCAATGGTTTCCCAGAGACTGCTGTTTGTCGTGGCTCGTTGAAACCTAGAAATAAAAATGAAATTCAGTGGCCAATCGCTTTTACAGTACTTTATCAGTTTTAAATAGTGCATTTAGTCTAATCGAACGGAAAATATCGATTGATTAAGCTCATCGATCAGCTATTAATTAATCGATCAATCCTAATATCAATCAAGCGATTGAAGCAAAATTAACTTAATTAATCAGTCCGAATGATTGATGAATAAGATTGATTGATCGATTATGTCGACTAATTATGTTAATTGATGGAGTAGATTGATTATCGACTAATTATATTGACCGTCAACCGATTATATCAAGTAATTGGAGTAATTAAGCGATAAAAATTGCTGATAAAATTAATTGATCAATTGATTATATTGACTGTAGATCGATTATATCTTTTATCGATCGATTCATCATATTGATTGATCGATAAAATTCATCGATAAATAATTAGTCAATTGCATGGATTAATTTAATTGATTGATTGCCCATACCGATTGATCACTCTGACTCCAATAAGGTTCAGTCAAATTAATCGATCTGATCGATTAGACTAATAAACACAGTTGATCAGCCATTCGACTAGTCAAATGATGGTTCTAAGCGATCGATATTCAGAAATCGATTTCTCAAAAAGGTTTCCAATATTCCCTTCCAGCAAGACAGATCAGCATACCGTCATCGTAGGCAGGAGGCATCAATCGATGCAATGCAGCGTGCGATACACCATAACTGGGGAATTGCACATTGTTACACCAACCAGATATTGTGCGATACGGACTCATCTCGTCGCATGGTGTCGGACGAGGAAGACACCTGCTGTTGGGAAGTTCAGTCTGAAAAAAAACTAGAAAAATTCAAAACAAAAGTACAAAAGTATTGGAGTTGGTGGGTATCGAACATGCTCAGTCCAGTCAAACTGTTTCAGGTGCCAGAACAACAGAAAAAGGCAGACTGCGTTTCAACATGCCTGTTTTCGAGAATATGACCAGGACTATCATGGGCATTGCTCAACACAGGGAACTCACCAGAAATGCTGATACATCAATTGACGGCAAAATGGCTTGCAATGAATTTTCAGTCAGCAATTGTGGAAGATTTTCACCAAACAGGGATCTCCTAAAAAATTTTCAATCCTAGAAAAAAACTTCTATTCACCAGCCCGTACTTTTCATTGAGCAAACGTGTAGCCTCGAGGAGGACTTCTGATGTGCGTCCAATGACTCGGGTGAACTCATCTGGTCGCATGATCATGTAATGGAAAAAGGCCGCTTTCGATCGTACGTTAGGGTGAACTAAAAATGATTACGTCTGATCAGGTGGATAACCATAAGAAAATGTGAGGACTGACCTGATGCAGCAGCCTGTTCTGCTTGCCTTCTATCTTCGGCCATTCGACGACCCAGCTCCAACGCTTTTGTCAGCATGGATAGAGTCAGTGGTAGCGTGGGTTTGGAGTCAGCTAGAACAACAGTGGGAAATATTTCGCTGTGCTGTAATGCTTCCTGGATGTGAACCAGCAGGCATGGCCTGTCATTGGATGTCTGATCTACAGCACATGTCATCATACTGTAACCGCACCTACAGTGGTCTGGACCCGACTACTGGAAACACTTGATCGCTATCCTCTGATCACTCAAGTGGGCGGAAAACTTGCAGATTCTGATCAAAATGTCCTTGCAACGGTTACAGTAATCTGTCGACGAAAAACCAGCATCTTACCATCTTTCCACTTGGATACGTCGAATTTCGTAATTGCTGGATCTGAGCAATCCAGCGGTTGATTCCTGGAAAATGCAATCGTAAAAACTTTGGAGTGTAAATCCAAATTAAAGAAAAACATCTAAAAAATGTGAAAATTCGAAATTTGGATGCAAAATTAAAACTAAAACAATAAAAACTCGAATTCGAAGCTCAAAAGAGAAATACGAAGTTCAAATCACAACTCACAACTCAGCTTCAGAAGTAAAATTTAGAGTCAACATTCAAACAATTCAAATTCAAGTTAAAAAATTCAAACTTCGCAATGGTCAAATTTGAATTCGAAACTAAGAATTCAGAAGTCAAAATTTAACATCAACTAAAATTTAAAATCGAAAATTAAATTGATTTAAAACACAACTCACTCAAATGAATCAGGTATCATGAACGCCCATGGCTGAACGCTTTTCATGGTAGTCTCATCGCATAGGATTTGAGCCAGTGATGCCCCACTGATTTCGACTATCTGAGCTAAAAAATGACAAATTTTAAACTTATGATAAATCAATACTGATAAGGGCTATTCTCTGGAAACCGATATGACTTCAATACTTATTTGTGATGAGGTGATAGCATGCAAAGTTAAGGAATCCCTCGTCATAAGAAAAGTTACTCTGACAAAGAGTGATAAGACCATATAAGTCTTGCGGGTCACGCAGGACAGAAAAAATGCCACGTACTTTGCGTGAACCCACTCAACGGCGATACTCGATTCTGAAACCAAAATCGATCACCAAATTTCAATCGCTGGAATTGATCAGCGATCAAACAAGCCAATGTTGGTCCGACGAGGCCACCTTGCACGGGTCTCTCGCTCATGGCTCCAGTGAACAGATCAATGTCGTTGACTGATCTGAAAACAGAAGTTCATGTCCATGTTCATGTTTTACCACATCACCTAACGTTAATGCTTATGCGCACTCGAGGGTAAAGGGGCACATTTTACACGAAATGATTTTTACGAGAAGTGATTGCATGTGACCTGGGCGGGGCCGAGGGTCCACGATCTTGGGTTGACTAAAATCGATTATTGATTGAGATTATGCGCCAAGTAGAAACAGGTTCATGCAAATCCAAACTTGAATAGATCTAATTCTAAATTCGAAAACTAAAGTCATATGTGCCGGACCAATATTAATGAAAGTGACTATGCATAGCAGAAAGCAGCTTCGAGCCTTCCAGTCTCACAAGATCAACAGCCACCCACATGCGTACAGTGCGAAGGCTTCCTGCTCCCCATCATTTCCTACGGCACTCACCGATAGATTGATCTCATCAGCTGCACTGCTTCAGAGTCCATTTCTGTCGCTAATTGATCAAAGTTATTGACAGGTGGTAATTTGCATAATTGTCTCCAATGAGTGTAAGTCTTCACACCCATATCCCGACCCATCTCGACCACAGTCGCTGCCAAGTCAACCGTTCGACCCATGTTCATTGTCAGGGGGGTCAAATCAGGGCTGAATAGTCGCTCGGGTCGCATGGGACTGATCGAGGTAGCAGCGCTCATCCATGCTGTGATTGCATCGTAGCTCTGAATGGAGTCTCGGTTGAAAAGTGAGTCCCTGAAAAAATGATAGTCGTGGATCACGTGTCTGGCATAATGCGAGTGTAACTGAAGGGGTTGTCCAAACTATGTACAGATTTGGAGTGTCTTATCAGAACAAACGATGTTACTGATACCTTGCTATCAACAAACTCACTGCTGGAAGTCTGAGAAGAGTCTCACTAATAATGACAAATAAGGATTTTCAACTGGTGGTCTGATAAAGGATGATCTGATTTTGGGTATGATCTGATAAGGCTGGTCTGGTTAAGGAGATGATAAAGACTGGTTTAAAGTAAAAATTTTCGCCAAAATGTCAATGAAGCCATTCTCATGATGACAAAGACTGATTTTAAAGGGGCGATCCGATACTATGTAAGCCTTAGCTAATCAGGAAGCACCTGTGCGCATATCCGTTCTAGTGATGTCAATCATAAACGTGTAGAAGAGCTTATCAAATCTGTTTCAGCCAGATCCTTATCGTTCAGATCATAATCAGTCTTAGCTGTCAGTTTTCGTTCCTTACGGATGACGCCGATATAGAGCCCACTTTATTTCCTTATCAGCCCACCTTATTTCCTTATCAGCCCACTTTATTTCCTTATCAGCCCACTTTATTTCCTTATCAGCCCACTTTATTTCCTTATCAACCCACTTTATTTCCTTATCAACCCACTTTATTTCCTTATCAACCCACTTTATTTCCTTATCAACCCACTTTATTTCCTTATCAACCCACTTTATTTCCTTATCAACCCACTTTATTTCCTTATCAACCCACTTTATTTCCTTATCAGCCCACTTTATTTCCTTATCAACCCACTTTATTTCCTTATCAACCCACTTTATTTCCTTATCAGCCCACTTTATTTCCTTATCAACCCACTTTATTTCCTTATCAACCCACTTTATTTCCTTATCAACCCACTTTATTTCCTTATCAACCCACTTTATTTCCTTATCAGCCCACTTTATTTCCGTATCAACCCACTTTATTTCCTTATCAACCCACTTTATTTCCTTATCAACCCACTTTATTTCCTTATCAACCCACTTTATTTCCTTATCAACCCACTTTATTTCCTTATCAACCCACTTTATTTCCTTATCAGCCCACTTTATTTCCTTATCAACCCACTTTATTTCCTTATCAACCCACTTTATTTCCTTATCAACCCACTTTATTTCCTTATCAACCCACTTTATTTCCTTATCAGCCCACTTTATTTCCTTATCAACCCACTTTATTTCCTTATCAACCCACTTTATTTCCTTATCAACCCACTTTATTTCCTTATCAACCCACTTTATTTCCTTATCAACCCACTTTATTTCCTTATCAACCCACTTTATTTCCTTATCAACCCACTTTATTTCCTTTATCAACCCACTTTATTTCCTTATCAACCCACTTTATTTCCTTATCAACCCACTTTATTTCCTTATCAACCCACTTTATTTCCTTATCAACCCACTTTATTTCCTTATCAGCCCACTTTATTTCCTTATCAGCCCACTTTATTTCCTTATCAGCACATCACACCCGTCAGGCCCTGTGAGTCAAACAGACTCTACAAAAAGCTAAATCAGTCTTATCAGTCAAATCCTTGAATCAACCAAATCTAATCGCGACAAATACCACACACTCCATTCCTATTCTCGCAACTATGCAGTAGCCTACAGAATTGAGTGTCACCTAGACACTTCAGTTACAGTACTTCCCCTAACCACTGAAATCCGACATACCTTAAAGTCATCGTGGTTCTCGCTATTGGCAGTGTATCAGGCCACATGGCGTAGTGGATATTGGCAGCTGCTGCAGCAAATCCATCGCTGACTTGTGCATTCACATGTCGACGATAGAGGGCCATGATATCATCATTCTCCATGTCATCTTCCAACACCAACCCGAATCGTTTCATTGCATCTCGTCCAATGATCAAAGGCAAGAATTCGCGGTAAGTGATCACTTGCAACTTGGCCGCTACGATTCGACGACTCTCTTGGTACAGTCGTTCGTCGCTCCATTTTGGATTCACTCCTTTCAGATCGGTGGCCATGTGATTGTGATGGAGGACGAATAAGGTGTGCAAAGCTGAGGTGATCGGATGGAAATTGCTTTGAAATGAACCTGAAAATAGGGATTTTTGTGAAGATACTGAAACTGATATAAAAGGCTTACCAAAATCGAAGCACGGCTTGTTGCCGAGACACTTTTGACTTGAATCCACCAATGGCGGCACCAGAATGTCGGAAGTAAGTTTTAATAGGCCTTGAATAGAAAATTGAGAAAAGTCAAAACGACTTGGAGTTAGCGGGTCTCGAACCAGAGCCTCTCTCCAAATCTAGACTTGAACGATATCATTTCGGCCGGCGGATCGTCCAAGCAGTCCCCCTGAACCCATATTTTAGCACCGACGATCATCTTGATTCGGTAAGCTTAAGCACCCAACCTACCATCAGTAAATTCCCTAAATCGACTCTTCTGCTCAGTCCCATAAATATGGCTGCCATCAATGAATGCAGTGGCGAGACTGACGGGCGCACGCGGTGTCAGAGTGCAGTCCGGCATCAAGGCTGGAGCAAGTCGGACGTATTTGTCTGCACACAGAGGCGATGCTGCTGTGCTGTTGCTCAAACTGATGCAATCAGGATCTTGTAGTGGGCAGCAGTCGAGTGAGTTCAGTTGCAAAGGGCACGAACCATCCGTGTCTGAAAGGAAGATGGGTGAATACGAGAGGACGTAGTTGTGGGACATGCGACAGGACATGTTTACGCATCGACTCAGGGTGCAAGGCACACAAGTGGAAGAAGGTGCATGTCAACTGGGGGTGACCATACCACGAGATGTCGCTAGCTGAACGATATCCTGCAGAATAAAATGCATCCATGCTGCCACCAGTAAAGAGATGTCTGAAGCTCTATGTCGGGCGAATGGTGTCGATGCTGTGTGCATGACTCTGCTCACATCCGCGGCAGTCGGCAATCCAAGCGTTCGAATGTCGCCTAATTTATCTGAAAACACTGAAATTGAAACGAGTGGGAAATACGCCAATATCCATTTGGTGTATTTCAATTTCCGCGAGTGTCCCGATTCAGCGAGTGCTTTTTTACACACGGCAAAAGAAATATGTGCGAGATCACTAGCTGTTCGCGTGCATGGGATTACATGTGCTTAGGCGGGTTGGCAATAATTTGGTTAGCCGTGGTACTTCGCACTCGCGGATACGGGACACTCGCTGAATCAAGACACAATCACTCATTCATGGCCGCATACTAGAAACTTCAGTGAAAAATTCAAATTTAAAGCTAACTTTTGCAACCTGATGCAAGTAGGTAACTAAAGGCTTTGTCTTTTAGTCATTAAGTTCTGCGCGGCCATGTCCCTAGGAGTTTTACTCTATCAACCTGGAAACCATGAAGAACTGCGTTCGCCAAGGTCATTACGGGTAAAATATAGTTTCAGACAAAACTAGTATGTACTAGTAAAAAACAGTTTCAAACAATGCTGCATGGACAAAAGTCATTTTCAGACAAGCTTAGATTGTGCAGGTACAAATCAGTTTCAGACAGGGCCGCACGGACAAAAGTTTGTTTCAGACAGGCTTATGCCGTGTGGGTAAAATTCAATTTCAGACAGGGCTGTAGAGACAAAAGTTAGTTTTAGGCAGGGCTGGACAGGTAAAATCTAATTTCAGACGAGACATTTGCGGGTAGAAGATAGTGTTTGAATTGTGCTGCTTGGGTAAAAGTTAGATGCAGATGGAGGTTTCCTTCGCTTCTGATAGGTTTATGCTACAGCAAAGGTTGAAATAGGAAAATTTTGTGGGTATGAGCGTCCAGAAGTAAGTGTACCCAGAATGATAAAGGGCGAATAGGTTTTGAGCCACCCCGGCAACCAAACACACTTACCATTTTCGTATTGAGGGTCTAACAGTCGAAGAATCGGTTGTCCTTTCGAGCCCCAAAGTGGATTTTCGATGTTGTTGCACTCGCCAGATGGTAATCGAACTGGAAGCGGGAGGCAACTTTTTATGCGTGTGTTGTGAGAACACTGCGGAAATAAATGGCGGGTATCGACAAATGACAAGGATCGAAAAAAGTCATCCGGCCTACTGATTGTGAAACTTTGGTGAAGCCTGAAAGGTGCGAGCCATATTAGCGTAATTGCACGGGGTTAAAAATAATGTAAGGGTGTTACCAATGTAAAGTTGTAAAGTGCATAAGTATACCTAAACCCAACCTGAAACCCTATTTTTTACTCACTGGGCGCTTATGCGGCATGTAGCAGGTAGGAACGACATTCGAAAAAACGTCTCGTTGAAGGTAGAAAAAAGGCAACCAAAACAGAACACCTGAAGTGCCACACTTCTTTCAGGGTTAATTATTGTTCCAGGTAGGCCTAAGCCGCGCAGGCGGTCATACACAAAATTTCTTTGTCAACTTATTGATGACGTCGCGGCACTTGCTGTTTGGTCCCCATCAAAGGTTAGCTTAGGCTGGCATATGACTTATTAGGCTTAGACCGAAACTAGGCGTAGACTCGTGCTTAATCTAGTATGAGACTTCAGCTTAGGCTGAAATTAGGCTTTGACCAGCCTTATACCAGCCTTTGCCTGGGGACCAAACAGTAAAAGCGCCGATGTCACAAGCTTTTAGTGCTGTATGTGCATCATCCGTGTGAAAAGCATGGCTAACACGTAAGCTACGAACGCTGTGCGTGCTGGCTGGCTTGATGACACAATGGACAAGTGCGGCGATGGGAGATCGTGCTTGCATGACTTTTATAGCCGCTAGGATGAAAATTCGGGATCAACTGTGGAAAACAGTTCAACCAGCTGAAATAGGCTACGGGTCCGCAATGAGACAGCGAACTACTGATGCATGTGACTGCGTGCACATATCCTACAGTATTTCAGCCAGACAAAGTGTGAATTTGATTTAAGCCAAAGCAAAAGGAGAAGTAAGCATGCTCCGACAATCTCGCAGAGGTCAGAGAAATCAAACATTTACCTGGACAACTGCTTCGCCGCTTCCAATGCCAGCTCTGTCTGCCCAGCCAACATGGAATCAAAAGTTGTTGGTGAAAAAAGAAACGGATCACAAGTTTTTGCCTTCCCTGAAACTTTATCTCTCTTAATTTCGGCTCCATATGTAAAATTTTCAGTCTTACCATTTTTTGAACCTTTCAATAATCTTCTCCGTTCAATTTCATTCTGTGCTAAAGATACGGCATGCGGTAAAAAAGATTCAAGAATCGGATCAGGAACTGGAGGACGTTGGTTCGAAACTGGAACTATCGATTCCACTGGATCAGAATTATCGATCGATGATGATCGAGGAATGGAAAACGCAAAGGATAGGGAAAAAAGAGCGCGCGCCCATGTCGACAGCATATTGCTGTGGATGCCAAAAGAAGGAATGGAAACCAGGGAAGAATGCTGGGCAAATCCACCAACAAGGCCTTAGCAGAACCAGTTTCCACTCAGGACCTGACGGAGCCAATATGTTCTGTCCGTCCACCACAATGAAACGAGCCGTATATATTTTTTCAGCTGACCTTTCGACGACATTATCTGGTGCAGAAAAAATGCAGTTATTGCAGTTATTCATTATTAACCTGGACTTTTTTTTTAACGCGCCGCGTAACTGTTTTGTGATGCGAAGGTACGCAGGAACTGGCGGTAAATTAAAAAAATATGCTGAGAATAGATTTTTTTCTCACAGAACAACGCTACCTGCGCAGTGAAAGAGAAGCGCAACTGATTGGTGATAGGTCATGGATGTACCTGGCCAGTTCAGATCTTGTTGATCCTGAACAGCTGACCCTGAACAGCTGTTTGGTCCTTATTCGTGCGTGTGGCCAGAAACGCCTATTTGACTAAAGTTTGATCGCTTTAAATCAGGACATGGACAATCACGGACATGGACATTGTGATCAAAGGGCGGTCATGTGATTAGCACACGGGCTTGTGACCGATTATCGATTGGGCGATCAGTCACACATACTGTGATTTGTCCGATCAGGTGATCAGTCATGGACAATGTGATGAAACCATGCTCATGTGATCTGCCCATTATCATGTTACCGGTCAACAGTCACCTTATCAGCCCACAATCACGTGATCTGCCAACCTTATCAGCCCACTATCATAAAAATATGGTGCTCGACCGCCAATGAGTTATTGAAAAATATTGTGATCAGCTCTTGAAATGACGATCAATTAATCAGTCACGGGCATCGTAATCAGCTCGTAGATCGTAATCGTAATCAATCACGCATAGAAAATCGTTTTGATTGGCCCTACTAGGACGACTGGCCAAGAATTCAAAACCTTTTGAAATTTGATTGACGGATTAGAATTTTTTATCATCGGTTGATTGATTTGAGTGTGAGATAGTTTGATCATGAGTGATGTATAGCGATCAGCCGGGAGAGCGCCTTTATCATCATTGCATTCATCTTCTCCATGTGTCTTCCTCCTTAAAAAATCCAGATAAGAATGGCAGAAAGGTCGATGCGCACGCCTGACATGACACCCTCTGTCCTTATCGAATCGATTGAATATGACTCACTGGCCCTGAACTAGCAGCGATGAGCTGCTATGCACTAGTCCAAAAGGTACTATCAGGCTCTACGCAATTTCCCTGCCGAGCCTGCATGCCCATGCTGTTCCACCATGGATACCCAGGCTGCTGAAGGAAGCCATCTGGTGGCGACTACACTTTGTAATCCTTTGCAATGCTCAAAGAAACTATGCGAAGATCGATCAGAAGGCACAAAGTTTCAAATAAAAAGTTCTAAAGTACTCTACAATAATAGTAATTTTCAAGTTTTACACCCCCAAATCCTGTAAAATTTTGAAAAATTCACATTTTATTCCGTCTTATGTCTTCTCCTATGCTCCTCAACTAAACCTGTTTCTATGAAACCGATCCAAATTATCATTTTTTGTTTTGTTATCAAAACTTCCCACAGTATGCTTTTTCAGCTCACAATCAGAGCAACACCAGGTACTTTAGCAGCCTTAATCTTTAAATTTCCCGCTATTTTGATCTGCAATGTTTATGCATGTTTTACTGAAACCTTGATATATCTTGGATAATCTTTAAGTAATACTGTCAGAACAATTTCTATGCCATTGAGACATAAAAAATTGCAAATTTTAACACAGTCCTCTGCTGCTCCGCTGCATAGTATACAGCCCTCCGGTACACTATCTTAGGTTGGATGTACAAGTAGCCCTAAATTTTAGTGGGCATGGTCTGTATCAGTCTGCTTCGAACAGTATGCTGCATCGTGTGTTATCATCCTACAGTATGCAATATGTCATTTGCTGGCATGCGTAGTGAATAGGAATCAAAACTGGAAGTCGCGGCATGATAAAACAGAATTACTTCATGTGAGTCTGACTGATAATGTGAAAACAAAAACAAAAAAAACGCAAAAAAGTGAAAATAACGATCACAAAATAACATTTTGAGACTGATGTCAATAACAATATTTCAAACACTCGACTCTACTTTTTGGAATAATAGTGTCTCGGTAAAAATCACAATTTGGATAACTGAATGAAATGCAATCATCGATGCCGAATGCCGTCTTGACCTTATCAAAGAAGACTTATTTGTAAAAGAATATATTTAAAAAAATAATTTTTCTTACTACACGCTTATATCCAACAGAATATTGACAATTTGGAGACTTCTTTCGAGTCAGATTAAGTAATTTGGGCAAATCATTATCTTGAATTCCTGAACACCCAGTTGATGGGCTACCTAAAAAAGAGAGGCTGCGTCATGATCAAAAATTAGTTTAACAAAAAAATTTAAGCAGATTTCGATTTCGAGCTGAGAGTTTTTTATCTCCAGAACTAGACGACTGCAAGCAAGGTTCGTAGACGAAGGAGATGATAAACGTTATCCTGTGCTCCACTGCGCTGTAGAACAGTACAGGATGTTGAAGTGGTGTACTGGAGTACTGTAATAGGTACTCCAGAAGGGTACAGTTCAGTCCTGGATTCCACCATGGCAATTGAGGAGATCTACGCAAAGTCTGACTCACAATCAGTAGTAGCTATCTACAGAGTCCGATTCTACAGTAGATCTCCTCTACTGCCATGCTGGAATTTCAGGATTGCACTGTTTCGGAGGGCTGCACAGTACTACTTCAGAATATGTAAAAACCTACTCTACTAGTACTAGACATAGTATACTGAAGATCTCCAGCTGTGGATCCCCAGCACTGTTTACAATACTGTATATGTAGAACAGTACTATCCTTGGGCTACAGAATATCAGTCCAGTAGGACCCTGTAGATCCAGCAATGAGAACAGCACACTGAAAGACAGGATCTGTAGTACTGTCCTGCGGGACTATATTTTGCACCAGCATCATTACAGTACTCCAGTACACCATTTCACCATTCTGTACTGGTCTACAGTACCCTGTAGCCTGCAGTGTCATGAGTGAAAATCTGTAATAAAGAATACTGTGCTGTGTATTTACACTATGCATATCCGGGACAGTATTGTCCTGCACCCTGGAACCGCTACTATAACGGTCCATGACACTGTAGGTTCCCAGGTATACAGTGTCAAAAATCGCACCAGTACTGTCCTGGATCTGCATTGTGCAAATACACATAACAGTATCCTCTCTGATGTAATTTAATATGGCAACCTGCGTGCCTACTGCACTGAGCAAACTTCTTACCATCTGGGCACTTGCACTCGACGCATCCGAAATCTTTCTGGATGGCCGTGCATTCACCAAAGCAACCAGGTTCTGCTCGACAGTCTGAAACAGGCATCTTTTCATAACAGTCTCGGAAAACCACAGTGGTCCTTACTATGCGCGCATACTGTAGCGCTGACGAACAAAACTTCATCGAAAGTTAATTGAGCATCGAATCCTTGCATCAAAATGACCCTTACAGCTGGCTGTTCAGAAAGAACTGTTTCCGATGGGACTCTTCGATTAGATTGCAATTGCTAAAAATGTTATGATTAGTTCCTGAAGAAAATTTAGCTCTTATGGAAAATGACTTACATAGAATCGACCATGGAGATTGCCACTTTCGTCGTAGGTGATAACTCGGATTTCAGGATTAATACGAGTTTGTATACTCATTTTGTACAAATCGACAGTTTTATTGAACACTAATCGGACGTATCGATAAGAGCCATTGATCACTTGCTCCCAATATGTGCCATCATCGAAATCCAATCGACCACGACCTTGCAACATTTGATCACTATTCATCGAATAGGTGTGACAAAAATCTGAAATCGATTTAATTTTAAGACGTCGTTTAGTAAGCAGGAACATAAAAACTGTTTGAATTTGGCGCCATTTTATCTGTTTAGCTCATATTCAAATTTTTAGCTTCTAGGGTAAATTTAAATCAAAAACTGAAACTTCGAAAGTTGAACGTAATTCAGAATTAAAAAGTCTAAAAACATTTCATTCTTAATGTCATCTGAATATTAAAATTATTATTTTCTTCCAAAATTTACATAAGTTTTATGTTAAATCTGTAACTGAAATTAAACCTAATCCTGAACCTAAACTAAATCTGATCTGTATCTTAACAGTGGTAGCTGAAATCTAAAACCTGAGCTTTGGATTGAATGAGAGCCATGATCAACATTTTGATCAACTTTATCAGGATAATTAGCTGGCGCCAGTTCAGGCGGGAAATTCAAATTTAAATCAATTGCTTATGATCTTAGTCATTAATCGTCACAGCCCCTTACTTTGTCCAACCGTTTCTTTGACGACCACTAAAACGCAAAGACTAAGACAAAGAAACATGGTGGCCGTGTGTTTCGAGTGCATGACGATGGCACTTATGAGTGGGAGAGACGGTGGTAGAATGAACGATAGACCTGGTGGCGCCTTTGAAGAAAGAGTTTCTAAACCTAAATTATATATATAGTGGTAGAAAGAAACAGAAACCGTACGACCGCTTGACCCAGTGATTAGAATCTGTTCTTGTCCAACCATGGAATGACGTAGATTTCATTGATAGTCAAGTCGAACAGAGGAAATTGGAACGCATCTGCGCGGAATATACACTAGATCATAATAGATAAAAATACTTTTCTTTCACTTTTCAAAAGAAAGTAAACTGTCAAATCGAATCACCCGCCGACCTACTTCCCTTTGTAAGTTTTTGACTCGTTTCCTTTGCCAAATAGACAAGTTTAATTCCGCACGAAACTTTACCAACGTCGATCGGGGTTTTTGTCAAGGCGTATATCATTTACACGCTTGCCTACAAATTTCGATGGCCTTTATTCATTTATCTTTCCAAACCATCTCAAGTGCGTCTGTACTCAATATTTCACAGACGACGCCCATTTTCACAAGCGAGTACATGTGTTGCAAGACGTCACTAATGACACTGAACAGGAGTTTTTCTATATTGCTTTTTTACTGAAGTTTTCTACATCAAAAGCGCCAAAACGAAACCCTTTGTCTTTTTTCACATAAGAGATAAGTTAGCCATGACAAGTTTTAGAAGAGTTCATATCATTCCGACCAAGTCGCAGAGAAAAATACACGAATTGAAGGAGTAGTGCATTCATGGCAGAAAGGTGCAACAGATTTTTAAATGAGTCACCTGAGGCTACTTATGGCAATAAGTCAAGTGAAAGAGAGATAAATAATTTGCTGATGCATTTATCAAAGATTCAAACACTACAAGGGTCTGATGGTAAAATCAGATTCTGTGCCTACGACAACAAAAATTTTCCAGCTATGTTACCTTAAAAAAGTAAGCCGCTAGATTATCTTTGTAATGGAAATAAAACCGTGTGGAGAGGGTGTTCTTGAGTTAGCCGTGGAACTCAAAGCTGCGGTTTCGTCTGGCCAATGTGAACAAAGGTCGAACTGGGTACGCCATATCGCACGGCTAACAAAAAACTCTTGGTTCAGTTTAGACAGTATGTGAGTGCTAAAGAGTCAAGTGACTTCCTGATGACAAAAGTTGGGCTCTCAAGCATCATTTCTGGATCGCATATTCAAAGTTTTTATTGAAGAACGCAATCGCGATGGAATGACATATCAGTAAAAATTGTAAAAAGCTTTTTCTAATTTTTAGTTTCCATTGTCAGAAAAAATCTTCGTTCAGTTTTCTATCCTACTGTGGGCCTTGACCATCGCTTTGTTAGTCTGAAAAAGAAACCTGCACTTTTGACCCAATTAGGTGGTCTCACTTTTCAGCGGCCTCCAGGCAAAACTTGCCCAAGCTAAAAAGCACACTTACATCATTGGTCTCCACGATTGCACCCAGGCGCACTAGGATCAATGTCGCATTTAAAATCAGGCGCAGGTTCATTCAGGCGATCAAAGTCAGGCGTAAGAGGAAACTCGGAATGGCGTGAGAGTGCAAGACCTGCTTCAGTCACCGCGGTCCATATCAGGACGCTCAGGCAAAACAGAATCATCAGCTTCTTCATTTTGATTTAATAACTTCGAAGGATCACGTCTTGCTGCGAGCTGTCAACTGCGTATCCCTGCCCTCACGAGCTTAAATGCTAGATACATAGCTTTTGTCTGTGGAGAAGAATCGACAAACGGTGACCTGCTGAGCAAATTTAAACCACCTAGTCACTGAGATTAATTCAACGATCTGTCAACCACGATGAATAGTCCTCAAGAATTCTTCTTGCTTCCAAGCGAAAATCCTACAAATAAAAGGTCCCCGCACATTCGTGGTGCCTTGGACACTATCTGCATATTTTCAAGAGTAGAATTGTTCGAGCTTTGGGCCAACGTTTTACTAAGTCTTGGCTTAACGCGTTGTGAAATTCCTCCTGTACTGATTTAGTAGCGATTGGTGGATTTGTATGCACAGCACGCTTTATCGCCCATGCGAAATGGAATATCTTCTTTCCAATACCATTCTATATCCCTGTGACATGTGATCAAGAACGTTTGCATCAGCCAAAAGCTTCGAGACTACATAAAAGACGAAAAAGTACATGGCATAATGGAAATACGAATACTTTAAAAGTTCTGCAAATGCCCATGCTAGCCAGAAGCTTACAAAAAATTGGTAACTGCAATAGGGTTCGAATCCTACTCGTGCTTTAAATTTTGCGAATGTAACTCGACAGAAAAAAACACAGCCACTTTCCAAAACTTCTATGTAAAAAATTTTTTTTTGCGCGCAATGTCGAGAAAACTTACTCTTAAAAAAACATGGATACGCTGAAGACCCTCATTGACACACTCTCCAGTGTACGGAAACATGTTAAAATGGTATGATCTTGTGTGCTGTTATTTTTCATAATTCATACGATGAAGCGCAAAGAAAATGGATTGGTGGATTTAATGCTCAAATTTCCCGCCTGCGTCGCCTAAGCTCTCTATTGCACGCTTGGCACATTTATTTTTGGGGGAAGTGCCCAATAAGACTTTTTTGATCGGACTGATAAGAAAAGTGCTCCCCCGCAAAAATATGAAAAGACGGAGCGCGCACAGGACAATGAGAAACAAACATTTGCTATAAGCAGTTGCATAAAAGATTACTGTGGCGCGCCTTTTTCAAATTTTTTTTAGAACGGTGAAATGGTTTTTTTGTGGGGGGGGCGATCTATTGTTTAAAAAAGTTTCTTTCAAAACGAAACCTTCGGCAGTGCCACCCTGTCCCCTAAATCCTCCGTACTGTACATAGCTGCATTTTTTCACGTACATTGTACAGGATGTTTCAAGAAAATTTTTTGGCCAAAATTGTCTGTATTTATATGCTGAGTTTACGATGGGGAATATAATTTTGTACTCTCAATCACCTAGGATTTGAATATTCCTAGAGAATAGCATTTCAAAAGTTACAGCCAATAATTTTTTCTGAAATCTTCACCACCTTGTCCGTAAATGTAGTTTAGTGGGTGTTGCCAATTTTTCTCACTTCCTCAGGCGTCGAGCAGTCATCTCGCCAAATTCGGTCACGCAGCATTTTTCAAATTAGAGTCCCGCCAAAATTGCTTTTAAAAAATTTGCGACTAATGCGTTCCCAAAATTTAGTGCAATGTACTGTAGCTTCTGCCCCGAAATTTTGGCGGGAAGCAAATTTCAAATACCACAGACGATGAGATCGATGCAAACAACGTAAAACTACGTTCATATCTTTTGCATTGCAGATAAGCCTATGCTGCTGCAAACTGGCACTGCAGGTTGGTCCTTTCTTAGGCCTGTTTAGCAAATTTCCAGAACTCGCATTATACTATGGGCGCAGAAAGACTGTAAATTTGAATTTTTTTAAGAATTATTTAACAACTCTAAAATAATCATAGGAATGAAAGAGCTTCGGGGCGATTTAAATTCAATAAAAAGTTCAGAAACCAATCACCTATGTTTAAACTTTAAACTTCAAACTTTTAACAGACATCGCGGCACAAGCAATTTGAAAAAAACTGTTGGGAAAAGGAAGCAGCCTTGTCGTATCCTGCTTCGTCTATACAGTATGTCACCAGGCCATAAAAGCCTTTAATATTTTACAAGAAATGAAATCCAATCTTTTCCAGTTTATAAGAAATTTCTGCAACATTTTCTTACAAAAAGTTTTCAATGCATTTTCTGTCAGCAGTTTTTTTATTCTAAGATGATCTTTTCTAAATTTGTTTTTTTTTTGTGCAAGATAACAAAAAATGTTAGGGAAAGTCAGAAATGTCAGTTTTTGCTTCGCAATGCAGAAAGCTAGCATTACTTTGAATGAAAATTTGAGAAGTTTTTTCTCAAACCAGCCCACAGAGTAGGATGTGTAAATCAATGGTGCAAGCAGTGTTTTCTGATCAGCTTTTTCTATTATGCGCGTAACCAGAGGATGATGGATAAGTTTACACTGGTCGACTATTATGTATTTGCCCTGCCAAATGGGCAATTTCCTCGCAGCTTCGACTTTGCTCGTAGGCTGGTGGCGGATATGGTAGCATATTTTCATAACGGATGTTCGAAGATGGATGTGCGGGGCGAGGGTTCGGAAGCTCGCGAGTGGAAGGGCGAGCCGGAGGCGCAGATCGGTTCCGGATGTCGTCCATACGCATCACCGAGTAGACTTATACAACAGCTAAGTATATGCCAGCCACCTCATTTTCTACCGTTCTCATTCCTGATATAGATTCGGCTTGCAATCGACTCGGACGCGAGCAGGCAAAGTGCGGCCATAGACCCTAGTTTTTTTCTTTTTTCCATCACTCTCTTTCTTTTCACTCGACAGCAATCCCCTACGCGCTCTCGAGACACCCCGCTAGACGTCTCGGCGCGAAGGTGCCATTTGAGCCTAGCCATTTACGAATGACCGAATAGCTGCAACTCAGTCCGCCAAGGCACCCACGTTCCGTCCCCCCCCCCCCCCCCGCTGGCCCCCTAAAGTGAAAAGGCAAGAGGAGAAGGTCTAAAAAAGAGAAAACCATTTGAGTCAAAGAAAGCACGCCGTTCGTCGTCACAAGGTAAGCTTAGTTTGTGATTTGGCTAAATGGTGTTTGGGGATAAGAGATTTTTTTATTTGTTGATCGATCGACTCTCTTAATCTTCCAGCAGTCAAAAAATAGGTGCCATGCCGCGAGCTCTCACAAAATGTACAACAGCTCCAAATCGTCAGTTTTGACGAAGAACGACGTGCTTCCTTTCACGTAGATCGTTGTTCTCATTTTTTAGATCTTCGTCATGTGCTTTATCAATTTCGGGGTAAGGGGTATTAAGAAATCTGAAAAATGAACTCCCGCGCAAATAAATTTAAATTAAATTTCCAAAATTTTAGGATCCTCCTGGTTATTACACCTAACAGTACTGAAACAACTGACACAGTAAAATATATTTAGTTGAAATTGCAACTTCATATTTTCTGCCACGCCAGAACCAGAGTTCTGCTCCTGTATGTGGAGATGTTATAAGATATCGCGAGCGGGAATTCAAATGGTACTTTTTTTTGACAAAACCGAAGACCCAGTAGCTTTGACTAATTTTTCGGATACTGTGTTTAGTTTACCATAACTCATACCGTTAGCGCATTCGCTTTTTTTAGGATTTTCAAAAGCACAATTTTGCCCACCCTATGTGCTTTTAATCATGTAGACCCATGTGCGACTGTGAAGAATTGTGAACCTTCCAGTTATCAGACCTTACAAGGTCATTTTAGTTTCATGATTTTATCCATCTCCCTCATCCACAAATTTGGTACTGCATATCTGTATCCCCCCCCCCCCACCCAAGGGGTGCATACACTTCAATTTACAAGGCAGGCACCAAAAATGACATTTTTAAAGGCTTATCTGGAATGGAACTATATTTTACACATCCAGGCCATAGTTTGGCAGCTGGCAGCTGGATCCAGACGTTTTCATGCAGGGAAACTCTATTTTACCTTGTAAGTAGGACAAGAAAGTGCAGCGTAATGTCGCTCTCATCTGGCAAAGCTGGCATCATAAATATCATATTGTTAGCATCTAGTCCAAAAATTTTTTGGTTGCGTAAAATATAGTTTCAGCACGATGGATCTTGTGGATTTTTAAGTGTGTAATGCGATGTTTAAAGTGGACCTCCGACGTCAACAAAAAATATTTTAGCCTTCAGCCTGGTTGTCGAAGTTGTTTATGAACTAGATACCACGCTGATGTTTGAGTGCTGCCAGGATTCCTCGGAGTAATCATCGTCATCAGGTCAGGATAGACGGCTAGCATTATTGATGGAAAGCGACCTAGGAAGTTCCGCTCTCGGTCCAATCGATATAGAAATGTATGTATCAGCGTGCAGTGCCCATTTTTTCCCACGTGAACTTCCTTTATCCATATTTATTCATAGAAGGCATAGATCTGGATAATTACGCACTCGGGTGCAAGGGGCAATGCGCAAATGAGTGGCATCAAAAGAGCAGCTAACGACTCCTACCTACAGTATTCACCAGGGCACAGGTCTACTCTCATTGAACCTGGGACTTCTTTGTTCTCAATTTAAATTCCCGCCAACAAGTATGTTGCCACTTATAGCAGTCATTGAGTTGGATTTTGGATTTTCTTGTTTTCTGATTATGAAAGTAAAATCCAGGTTTAAGTTCAGCGGATGAAATTTACGTTTCAACGTTGCCCGCAATTCTTTTGCTTTTTCGAAATTAAACCTAGCGCGGCTGTCACGAATTTCGTCTGCTGTAGGTATAATTTTGCGGGAATTCAAATTTCGGCAAGCTTACGTTCGTGGACCGCAGGATAAACACCAAAAATTGATCAAAATTTATGGCCGTTCTCTTCAATAGCGTTATCTTATTGCAGCTTTTTAGGCTATCAATCGCATCACACACTAATTAATCAATTAATCAATCTCCGATGATGAATAACAAACCGCATAGCCATCGATCATGCGAAAAAATTCAAGGTCGCGTGTCCCCAGATTTTCGCAGTGTGCAATCGTCACTCGACTCATCCAAGGACGCGCAGCTGTTCGTTCCCGTATCCAGTGATCACCTGCATCGCTGCCCATCCCTGTCAGCAGTGGACTCTGGTTCTTATAGTGGTGGGCACGAACACAGATCTAAATTGGGTGTCGGGCACGCAACAACTGACGCTCATAGTACACCCCAGAAAAATATGCGCAGTCGAACACCCACTTTTTCTAGTCGAAATCCCTATTCAGCCGATGGAGTAGGGTTTAGTGCGGGAAGATCAGGCTTCTTGTCAGCCCCTTTAATGGCCATGGGTCGAAGTGTATCGTGGGGTGCTATCGATCAAATCGGTCTGAGTACTTCGTCCGATATGCACTATCACCATCAACAACATCAGCACCAACAAGGCGGACACCTGGACGAAGACGAGGTCTACAGACAAATATGCCGGGCCAAAGCCGAAGCAAAAACTGTCAGCACAGTCAATGGCTGTTTGTACATTGATTATAAATTTATTGGTCAATTACCACCTAATTATTAGAAAAATTATATTTCCTTTCTAAAAAATATTTGTGCTTTTATCCTCGAGCTTGATGTTTTTAGTATTTTCAAAAAGTATAGAGGTTTCATATGTGCAATTTAAAATTGAATAAAAATATGTCTACTTAGGTTTTTCTTATTTATAATCAATCACTAAATGCAGGGAAAAAGGTCAAGAGTGGAGGTGGGCGTGGAGTGGATGTAGGCAAGCCGGAAGCAGTCCTTCTTTGGCACCTACTCCGAAATGGGTTATGCTCTGCTCATGCATCATTGGAGCGTTTTCCAGTCATCATGGGCATGGAAATGAAAAGGCTTCTTTGCCAGGCTTGGAATGCATTCCGAACCGAGTCAAAGCGCTCATAAATAAATAAAATCTAATGAATTTGCTCGCACTATCTAGCTTTGATTTTTGCATGGGCGCGTGAGTGTAGGCAACACTGTTCATTGAGTTTGTCTCTTTCGATTAGCTTTGCTTTTCGTATATTTCTGTGTTTCAAAAAAAAGAAAAGGTATTCAAAATTTATTATGTGAATAAGCTCTGATATATTCTGTAATATTCTAGCTTTCATATTGTTGAGAGCCAGCTTCGAGAAGATTGTGAATTGCACGGGTGCCCAACAAAATCTCCTTCCCCAATGAAATGGTTGTTATAGGATAGACATCAATGAAGGAGCATGGAACCTTTAAGAGTCGCTTGAATATCCCGCAATGTGTTCAATAAATCTTCTTCCTAGGTTTTGCTTTAGGAAATATAATGCTTCTACGCAGGGCGACACAGAGACTCTGAACTTAGTCTGCAGTGTGCCCTCCATGGGTTCACACTTCGACCCGAACCCAACCCAACACTTTTCAAGTCGAACCCAACCCAAACCCTTTTTTAAAAACCCAAACCCAACGCATAAGAGCCCATATTTCTTGAAAAAATTGACTAAAACGCGAAAAAACTCTTGTTGTTCAGTGAAGTTATATTATGAGCATGATACAACTTTTTGTGAAAATGCTATCATTCTTTACAAAGCGACCTTAGGGGGACCAATTTTGGCATTGTGGCTTTACTCGAATGTCTTCCCTGAGAGAGAAGTTTAGAGGTTATTTGAAGAGACTTCCCTGGCCTCCACAGGGCACCAAGAAGCACATTTTGACTTCGCACATAACTCTGAAAGTCGACCTTACGATGTACACATTTGTGAGCAGTTGAGTGAGTCGTGCCTATTCGCATCTTCATCCACCTTCAAAACGATCTCCAAGGATACCAGAAGCAACTTATCTAACAGGTGATACAATGGCATGATCTTCTGACTGCACCTCCAAATTCGGTTTTGGACTCCTAAAAGACAACCAAAGACCTGAGAAGTATCCTGCTCATATTTCAACGACCATTCCCTTTTCGAGCTGCAGGTTACAATTAAAACGACCCCAGCCGGGGGGGGGGGGGGGGGGTTATTTCCACCAGGGCACTCACAGCACCCTTACAAGCCCTGTTCCTCGAACGAGGAGATGCTGGTCTCCCGTCCTCATATTCACCCTCCAAAAGAGCGGCACTGGATAAAGAACCGCACACGGGAAAATAATCAACAGTAATTCTTCAAGTTCAAGTAATCAACACAATTGGTTCCATATTGCTCTGTGCATATGGGTACAGAGTGCTGTAAAAAACTACGTTCGTAGCTGGATGCGCATGTTGCAGCAAATTTTCGCGCATGGAGCAATTAATAGGAAGCGCCCAGACTAGAACCTACGTGCCGCCAAATTCGAATTTTTCAATTGAAAAATAAAGAAACATAATAGTTTGTATGACGGTCCAGTCTGATGCGAGGAATTCAGTGAAACTATTATTCCCACGATAGCAATAAAGTTCCAAATTTGAACCCGACTGTTCGATGCACGCTAGCCCATGGGCCAGTTCTTTCGGTGTTATAGCCCTACATTTGGAGAAGATACCGTGGGGATTGGATGGAAGGCAGGTCACCCAGTCGTGTGCCTGAGACATCAACCCGACGGGTTTCAGCCTCGCCTGGAGGAGCGTATAGAGCGGCCAGCGAAGGCAGCTGATACGCTGTATGCGGCGGCCAGTCAAGGCAACCACATCCAGGGTCGACCGTACCGGCTTTTTTGACCGTACGCGTACCGTACCCGTACCGAGGGCCTGGTACGGCCGTACCGTACCGTACCGTACCGTACCAGACGTGCCGTACCGTACCGTACCGTACTCAAAATTTTACTTTAACTGCGTATGAATAAGAAACTTTCTTAGCTGGTTATGCTTTGATTTCAAAAGCGGACAGTTCAGCAAAAGTACTTTATTAGCTTGTTTGAATCTGGCGGCACACATCCGTATCAGACTGATTTGAACGTATTGAATCCAACTGCTGGCAGATTACATTTCACAAAAGGAAGCATTCGGGTTTTTTCTGGCATAAGACTTCCATGGTTACCCCCGCATACATTCTTAGCCACCAAAAGTGCGGTTTCTCAGCTTTCCAGCACCTGATTTCCAGCGCTGGAAATCAGAGTGAGATGAGGGGCCGCCTCTCGAGATCTTTGTCTTACAGACCTTGAAAAATTGCGTGTAATTCGTCGTTGTCGTCGATGTAGTAATAATCGTAAACTTTAGAAGACATTTGCTGATAAGACCTAACTGGCTGTCCCAACAGACCAGCTACAAAATTCAATTCACACCAGAAAGTCCTGCAGCCACGGTACAGTGCAACATTTTTCTTGATTTCACACTTTCTCGAATACCTACTCAAAAACAGCTGTTTTGAAGTAAGCTGCATGCACCTGCGAATCACTGAAGCGCGGAAAATTTAAAAATGACATAACCCTGGAGGTACGGCCGTACCGGCCTGTTTTCACTGCCGTACCCGTACCGTACCGTACCACCCCCGGTACGGCGGTACGGTACGGCCGGTACGGTGGTACGGTCGACCCTGGAACCACATACTGCTCCGTGTGAGGCAACCAGATACAGTACCGTCTCCTCAGGCCAAACACACCTACTACACCCCCTACAAACAGGCACAGAAAATAGAATTGTGCAAGTCAGAGCAAGAAGACAGAACAAGGCCTTGTGGCGATCTGATTCTTATAAATGAACTGCTTGACGAATGCCACAAACTAACAATAAGAGTATAACCACTAAACACTGCCAATAGGGCTATAAACTAGAACTTTAGGTTTGCTGTGCCTGCCAGTGGCTGTCTCCATGAACCTAGGACAACTGACGAAAAATCGATCACGCCCCATATGCTATAGGTACCAGTTTCAGGGTCCTGCACGGGTATGAAAATCGTATTCGCTGATAAAGTGACATACAGTAGTGCAAAATAATGTATAGCACGGGACCTAACCCGTGACCAAGAACATATTACCTGTGAATGCCTAATCAAACATGTCAGACTGGACCTATTCTAATGAGTGCGCATCGATTGGTGACTCTGGCCTGGCAGTGCTTGTCATAAGAAACGATTCTCAACGGAGGAATTGCGCGGTAGAATTTAATTTATATGTAAAAATATCATATAATTATCCTGGACTTTTTCAATTTGATTTTCCTTCTGTCGAATGTAATTATAATTGTGTTACAGATGCACAGCATGTATTTTTCCGTTTCGTGGATTCATCCCGCCGTTGAAATTGTCTTGGTCAAGTTTCAAAAGCATCCATGTAGGGTCATTGGAGAAGCTAATTTATGGCCTTCATTCCCTCGAATCGGCGGTGCGACATTCGTGCAGTGAACTCCCACTTATCGCACAGTTTGCCCGTGTGATAGTAGCATTTTTCAAAGAACGAAAAGACACCGCTCCTGCTCTGTAAAATTCGGTGGGAAGCTGTGATTAGAAACTGATCCAGCTAGTGGGATCCTGGGATAATTCGAAAAAGTTTTTTCGAGAAATATACTGTAGATGCTCTTTAACTCCAGGCATTCGCTACACGGTTGTAAGACATTAAGGTTGCAGGCGACACGAATGTAGGAAGATATACTAGTGTACGTTGTTGTACCGCTGCTGATCCATTACAATTCTTACGCCTTAGGTGTTACTTATTCGTATTATTAACACCCGCTCTCTCCCATCTCATATGGTCAAATACTGTACGGGGGTGAATTTTTCACTTTGCTATCTTAGCCGATCTGGTCGATTCTGCCAGAAACCCTGTCCTAAAGCTATAGTAGAACGGGGGGGGGGGTAATCTGGAAGAGGGTTAGTATGCTTTGACATGTAGTCCCCACGTAAAATAAGCCCGGCATACTTCGTTTCGCTCAGATCCGTATTCCTGTTTTTAAAAATGCGAAAATCGAATTTTCAGAGAAAGTTGAATTGCACGCACTTCGCGTGTTTTTGCCTCTGATGCGCAGGATAGCAGATCGCAAAGGTTTTCCAGTAACATTAGTTAAAAACAGGTGGGAACTATTTTTTCTCAGTTTTTTTGAGATTTAACAACGTAATTGATCTCAATCGTGATTTTCGAAATGAAACAACGCTTCCGCCAAATAGTGTGGCATATGTTTACGTTTGTTTGCTCCTTTTTTGGTGCTGAAACTGTAAACGACTCAATGTCAAGAGTTTTACCCTCACCAGCACTCAGGATGGCAATAAACTTTCAGACAATAAAGTGAAAAGGAGAGGCGCGATACTTTTAATTGATGTCTGAAAATTGATACATAGGCTACAAATAAGTAATGGAAGTTTTTTGAAAAAGCAGAAAAATCAAAGGGGATGAATTCCCTTGCTAAAGCATGTAAGTATTTCTGACGAAATAGTCCTAACGTGGCTATCACTAAATATTAAAAATCATATTCCACCATTTAAAATACCCCTAGAACATAGAGTTGGGTTTGGGAGACCTGAAAATTGACAGTGACTCGTTTTTGGAACACTTTTCACAAATTTTTAGAATAACTCACGATCAAAAAACGTGCTGAACACTTTAAGTGATTAACAAGTTAACACAAGCATCGTAGACTTTTTTGCGAGCTAGTAAAAAACTTCAGACAAGTCTGATACTGAAGCATTTTGCATGGTCTTCAAAAACTGTATGCACAAAAGAGGAATGTATGCTCTTGATGTTCGGAGCGCATTTTGTGCGCGCAAGAAAGAATCAGGGTCTGGCGTGCTGGCGCATAAAAAATGCGTGCCAACTTCATAGTTTTAAACCTCTTCAGAGTCAAAAATACTATAATATTCTTTGGACAGAAGCCCGCGGCTACAAAACTGGTCCCCGCGCGGCCGCGACACGTTCGACAGCGAAGCCTTTAAGCCGAGCTGAACGAGAAATCGGGCTTCGATTTTATTCCTGATTTCTAATTTGAGCTCATAGGTCGCTCTTACAAAACGGAAATTTACTGTCGGGAACAGAAACACAGCACGCTTTAATTCCGAAGAGAAATATGTCTTTATTTTCGTCTTTACAGTTGATAATTCTTCTCAAGCTCCTTGCCGGGAGCCTGATGATAGAGAACCGAGCCAAGGCTACATATTGAAACTCAAAGATTAAATAGTTATTTCGATAGGGCTGTGATTAATTAGTTTTCAGACTTTCGGTACAAAGGTCTTTTGGGCTCTGCGAGAATCTTGTGGTCGGCACAAACAGGAACGTGTTTCAGTGTATGATGTGTTTTTAGACCAAGCACTGTTGCTTGTCTTGCTCGACATATTCTACAAGAATCCAACGGGTAACTAGTCCGTATTCTAGAAATGTAAGTGCTGCCCATTCGTTGGTCTACTAAATTTATTTTGTGGAAATGTGCTCTAAACAGAAAAATTGTATCTGTCTTATTGTAATCAAGCGTGAAGTCGGGAAAAACTTTTGCCTTCGCATGAAATAATAATTCACGATCAGCTCGTAAAAAACCTCAATACTTTTGCCTCGGAAAAGATTTCTTCTTGGCAGATCTCTCTGATTGTTAGACAACTCAAAACTATGTCTTTCCCTTTCACATATCCAATCGTGAGCGAATTAGCGTTAGGCAAAAAGCCATGCGGACAAGTTTTTTTGAAGAAAGTCGAGTTACATGCTTTTTAGCTGCCTAAAAAAACTTCTCGATAACGATGGCCAACTTTTCCGATACATGCGGCATCGACCTTGAATACGTGGAACAAGTAAGAAAAGTCGGCAGTTTTATCGCCTACGAAGTGGTCGTATGGGTGCAATTTGTTTTGGGCACTCCTGGCCACATTCTCGTGATCGTGGCATTTTTCCAGGCAAGAAAAGAGGAAGCGGCTTACATGTACCAGGCATTCGTGACTGTAAGTGAAATGCTAAAATTACAAGCCTGTGTCTTGATGGTCCTCACCAAAATGTTTCTGTCGGGTGCCGAGTACACACCTGGTTTCCTGTGGTATAAACGGTCCTATGTCCTTATGTTCTACGCGGCCAAACTAGCGTTTAATTTATTCCACATCATGTTCACCTTGTCCCTGCTCTTATCAGTGGCCATGAGTGCAGATCGCGTTTACGCCTTGGCCTACCCTTTCAAGTACAAGAATCTGAATGCCCGCCTGCATCAGAGGTGCGCATTTATTCTGTGTCTTTTGGTGGCAACTTGCACCAGTTTCAACGACGTCTTGGTGATTGTGGAAGAAGGAGACCACTACTCGATTCAGTTCAGCTACGAAGCATCTCAGACCATTTTTGCCATTTTCATGGCTATGCTGTGCAATTCTGTGCGGTGTGTGGGTCTCCTCTTATTAGTCATACTGAACATTTTATTAGTCAGATTGTATAGGGTTAAATTGATGAAAGCAGGAGCATCAATAAAAAGCAATGATAGGGATAAGCAGAGAAGACAGCAAGAAAAGATTTTGTTGACACTGACCATTTGTCAATCTGTATTTCAAGGCATATCAGTTCTTAGTTTCGTTGTCTTTTTTACTGTAAGTTATTTTTCCTCATATGTTCTGTATTGCTTTAGTTTTGCGGTGAGTCCTTGTATCGATATGATCAGAGACATTTGCGATTTGTTACAGCTTTATGTGACTCTTTTTGTCAACAAACAGTTTAGGCAGAAGATCTTGAGTTTGTTAGGATTTTGCAAAAGTGCTGCTGTCAGTGCTGTACCAACTGTTTCTGTCAATGCCCAACGTACTATAACTGTTGCATGATTGTACTCTGGGAAGTATTCGCATTGAATTCTCTCGGTGATAGTATTCACGCGTGGGCACCATAATTTGATTTGTCAGAGTACTTCGCCCCCTAAACGAGCAGTCAGTAGAATTATATCATCTGAAACCACTTTTGAGTGTTTCTGCTGGGGGTGATGAAAAAGTTGAAGCAATGTTTTTTTACGAAAGCTCTATGTAAATACAGTATTTTTCAAGTGTGTTCCCCTCATATTTAGGCTTTTTTTGAAATGCAAGTGTGAATGCACCATGCGAGAGTTAATATTCAGGAATTTTCAGGAATTGCATTCACATAACGTTTGCATGATTGCGTAATCTGGGAAGTTCTCATGTTGAATTTTTTCGGTGAAAGCATTCACGCGAATGCTCAATGTTCTGATTTGCAGAAGCACTTTTTTTTCTTAAACTAGCAATCAATGGAATTATCTTGTGAACCATTTTGTGTTTTCTTTTGATAGAGTTGATGTTAAGTTGAAGTAAACTTTTTGAACAGAAGTTTTACATAATTTGTAAAATATGTTTACCTTATTCTCAGATTTTTGTGAGATATCGCTCCAAAATTGCTATGGTAAATTGAAATCTGGAGTATCTCTTGCACTACAATCAGTTTTCCTAGAAATTTTTAATGGAATTTCAGAGACTCGCTCCAAAAATCCTTCGTGAAGTGTGAAATTTAGGGGCATGTCCCCATGAGCCAAATCACAACTAATTGTCGGTAGCTCTTTCAAGGCCAAAAAACCGACTGTACTCGCTCGCTAGAGTGGTGTATTGAACGAATGTTCTCTTCAAAAAAATGTTCTCAACATGTTAGTTGTCTCAACAAAATGTCACGAACGATTGGCGAGCCGACGTGAAATCCAGGACTGACATATCCAGTGTGTACAGAACTCATCTCTCGAATGGACTTTCTCCGTGAATACTGACTGCTATTTCCGTTGGCTTATCATTAGAGAAGACAGAAGCTCGGAAATGAGTTCATAAATCAGTCAGTACAAAAATATCGAAATTGAGCCCGCGAGCTTCTAATACGTAAGCTACTTATTGCGGATAATCAAACATCTTTTCGTTGTCCACTCGGTCGCCTAGATAACGGTTGCTCTCTTCGCAGCGGCATGTCATCAACAGGCGCGGTATAGCTGCCTGTTTAGCCCAGCCACACAGACGCGGAATGTGAGCGGGCAACTTTGATCATTCATAACTCGACAACAAATCAACAAAAATGCACAAAATTTTGGGGGTGAGCTATGTTTGTACTGGCCAATAATCGTGCAAAATTTTGTTGGAAGTGGCTCAGGCGTTCTCGAGATCCAGAATGCACGTTTTGTTGTTCCAGAGATGACGACGACGACAACGTCGAAGTACTAGTCACAGCCACAGCAATAACTACTGAAGCTACGGACAAAAGAGTTGGTTTTTCTGAAAGCTCCCATAGCGGTAGTTTTTCTTTTGAGGGTGTGATTTTAAGATTCGAGCTAATTAAATTTTTGAGCTCTAGAAACTTACTTATAAGGCATACCACCAGCGGGCGGAATATTTTTATGAGCCGTGCGGCGCGCTGTTTCCGTTAGCCCTAATTACTTTGGTTGAATTTTTTGCTTTAGTTTGGCGGATTAGCTGGCTAGTGTTTTAATGTTTTCATTTCAAAGCCCTAAATTATAGGATAATCTACCTGCGATCTTTTGCACATTCTCTGTAGCAAAGAATATTTGTTGCGGAAATTGAGGTTATTTGCCGCCAGAAAATATTACTGCCAGCAATATTTTCTGGTGGTAACATTAATTGATTGGTAATATTGATTGGTAACAGTAATATTAATTACGGCACCGCCACAAACGGCAGTGGAGTGCTTACAATTGAAAACCCCCCGCCTAAAACAGCCACATTAGTTGCCTGTTTAGCCCATCTACTCTGGAACTTATGCCCAGTAGGCTACAGTGACAGGGAATAACGTGGGAACCTTCTTTGTACGAAATTTGCGTCATCTCAGGAGGACTAGACGACAAATTTCTTCCATCTATTCTCAATTTCTAGCCCAAATGTAGGTGCGAAAAAGTAACATTATTTCTAAAAAAAATCTGTTATCAGACAACAAAATGGTTAGCCCAGCCACCCTACTCTAATCAAATGCACGGCAAACAAGGTTGGCTTGGCTCCCTTGGCGGCGTTTGTAGAAATATTGTAATCAAACAGAATTGCTACTGTCACTAAAAAAGTGTAACAGAGCGTCCCCTACCTCAGCCACTTCATTCAGGCAATAGAGAGATGGCAACACAAGGGCCGATGGTCGTTCTTGTGCTGAGGGTTGTACGCCTAAAGCTATAGCATGCTGGCTACACAGAAGCTGAACTTCCTGTTCTAGTGTCACTGAGTAGGTGTTAGATATTCAGTACTCGTGCTGTCACGGCAGATGCACTCTTAATGCAGCAAGTCCTCACTGTCCCCCAAGTAAGTTCCTGGTAATAAAAGAAGTCGCATTCCGAAACTACAAACTTCCGTACTTACTCCAAAATACGAATAAGTGTATTCATGTTGGTACTAGCCTTCGGTGAAAAACAGAATGAAATCCCGCTGGGAGTCGGCCCCTCGACTCCACGATGCACCGAGTACATCACAGAGACATGCGTTGGGAGTGAGTGCGGAAAAACGATTGCGAGCCTCGCCCTGAAGGCAACAAGATATATCATGTCCACATAAGTATATCCCTTTTAAGCATGTGCCGCCGAGGGAGCCCAGCCAACCTCGTTTGCCTCGCAGTTGGTTATAGTAGGGTGGCTGGGCTAACCTTTTTGCCGTCTGATAACAGATTTTTTTAGAAATATACTTTATATGTAGCCGAGCACCATGACATACTTTGAAGGTACATCAGTCCTCAATTTTTTTTGTTTTTTAGCAGTGAGTTATTTTTCTTAATATTCTCGTGATTGTGCATTTTACTGAAGGATTTGCTTGCATAGCACCTGAGATAATTAGTAATCGTATTTATGATCGGCAACACCATCTCTCGCATGAAGTTTCATGCGTAAGTTTTTCGAGAGAGATGGTAGCAAAATTTTTCTGAACAGACGCTTTGAAAACGTGTAGGAAGACGGGATCAGCAGCCAAAGAAATAAGAAATTAAAAACCAACACAGGCTATAGCTTTTGAAAAGAGAGAAACCATCCAAACAAAAGCCTGCTTTTTCGATTCGGGAGGCTTTTATGTCAGGAGCGGGGTATAAGCTATACAGATTGACAGCAGATAAACCATGTAGCACAGGATGACCTCGTGTGGAGGTGCTCCCAGTGGAAACACACAGAGGGAAGCTGCCGTGAGAGCTAGTCACCTCACGGCCTCGCTCATCATAATATGGCTGCTGGCTGGCTATAGGCAAAACGAGTTTGAAGTCTCGTGGGGAACTGGGGCGGCACGGGCCCCAACCCACAAAAATTTTAAAAAAACTGTATCTTTTTGGTTTCTGCAGGAATTCTAATTCAAAAATCAAAGGCGCCTTAAAAAAGAGCAACGTCTGCATTTTCCTTCGTATCCTTCGTATCGCATCCTTCGTTTTTCCAAAGCTCAATTCCTTCGTTAGCCTGATGAACTAAAGAGCCTGCTTGCTAGATGGAAGGTTCGATTAAACACTGAAGCATGAATGGAGACAAAGTATGCGGCTATAACGAGTCTATGTTTGTGTTTTCTGGCCATGTTTTTTACTTGCAGCTATTTTCTCTGCTTCAGTGCATTTAAACTACAGGTAAGTCACCAGGTGAAACCATCTTTTTTAAGGCGTACAACATTGTATCATTCGTCCTTTCACACTCCTGCGAATTGTATTTGGTGGTGCGGTAAAATATGGGAATCAAAGATCAAAGACATGCTAACAGAACAAGCATGAAAATGTGTAGATTCGATCTGCATTGTGATCGAATAAAAAGGAAATATGGTGGGTGAAGTGGATGACGATAAAAGAAATGTGTTCGCTGTCTATAATGCCATGATCGTTGCCAAAGTCTGAGTTAGACGTCCGTCAATGCATTGTTTCGAATAAGAATAAGGCGGGAATAGCAGACATGTGGGCGAATAGCAGCATCAACCCACACGGATAATGCGTAATCCACCTCTCAAGTCGATGCAGGCTATTATTGCTACGAGCTCCCTATTTTCATTTCAACTTTTATTCTTTTTAAATGCTAAAATTTTACTCTACAGTATGTGTGAGCGGCTACAGTTTTAATGTTTTTTTGAGCGGGTACAGTTTTTTTGTGGCTGAGCAATAACGATTCTAGTTATTTTGAAGATGTTTGAAAGCAGGTTAGCACAAGCCAAAGTGCTGACAAAAGCATATTTTATGATTTGGATCAGTAAGAATTCGCATGCATTCACATAGCGGACAATATTGAGCCTTTCTTGTTCCCCTATTGTCACTAAGGATGGCCCAGTTCTGGATCACGCCACTTTGAGCAGGTGACAAGACTTAAGCACATTGTACAATGCGAGAACAACACGACAATGCAAGAAAATTGATCGAAGATGTCTTTTTCCGTTTTGGACCTGTTTATGGAGAAATGAACAGTACATTAGGCAGACCTTATTTTTTGCCTAGTCTTGGTGTGTGGTTCATGACAGTGGAAATTATATTTTTGCTATGCATATCTGTTGTGTTTGCAATGACATATTCTTATGGCAGCAATCATTTTAGCAGTACCGCACTTTCGATCCTACTGTACCTACAATGGTGAAACAGGGAAAGTAGACCTCGTACCACAGTGCAATGTACATCGTGGTAATCGCGGTCTCAACTACGACCCCACTGTTCAGAGGCTCTGTTCCAGAAGCGTTATCCAGCGAAAGTTTGCAGTGAGGTGGCTGCGTTTGTGCAGGTGTGCAGGTGATAAATGTAACTAACACATCGCATGCTAGGCTGCCCACTTCTACCCCTTATGGCCGTGCGGGTGACCGCCCATGTCAGGTTCTATGTTCTATTTTGAAGGACAAGCACGAGCGAACGACTGAATAACGCAAAAAAGCACAAGCCTTCATTTTCCAAAAATAAAAAATTAAAATGCACTTCGCGCGAATTGTATAGCAGTTAAACCCAAAAACATAAACTCATTCACTGAACAGTCTCGACTAATCGGACAGCAGATTTGGCCTATTGTTGGATATCGCTGAGGTCTCTTAGTATGGTCTACGCATGGCTGAGTGTTCGTGCCGTGACGTGATTGGTTTTGCAGTCAGAGAATGTTATTTTTTTCATTTAGTCCTCCTTCTCTTCTCTGAAACCTGCCTTGTCAAAATCATGCTCGTTATCAACATCATCTGCTCAGTTTTTTTTTCTGGGAATGGGAATAGGAGCTCGTTGCTTAGTTGGAGCCGTCTAGAGCCTGTTTAGGTTCTTGGAAATAAATGCTTGCACTCAGCTGCTTCTAAGCTTAAATTCTTTCTTTTCGTCAGATTATCGACACAAGCCAAGAACAGTAAGAATTTTGATACCGTCTTTTCCTCGGATTATAGGGAGTGGACTCCGTTCACGAGGCACCCCCACCCAAAAAATGCCGACTTAATTTTCGAATCATCGCTTATTGTTAACCCACTCATTGTACATCTTGCGGAAAAATCTGCAATGGGCGCGAATATTTCAAATTCAAAAACGCTAAATTACAAATTTTAAATGCCTACAGGCGAGATACGAGTACATATGAGGAACAGAGCTTTTAGCAAACAAAATTAATTTTTCTGCGACTCCATTTTCTTGCTGCAGCCTGACCTCGTTCCTCCGTTTCGTCGTCCTCTGAACAAACAAAGTCGCGTGCTTTGCGGCTCCTGTAAAGGACTACCAGTTTTTAATCGAATTTGTGGAAACTAGCAGAGCCCAAAATATCGAAATGTTTTTCTCGCTATTCTCGAGTTTAGTAGTGGTTAAACAGGTTGTCTAGTTCACTGGCCACTAATAGCTTATTTAATGGGATTTGAATGTCATCACTCTGATTGGGTCGACATTTTCATTTGGGGGTAGCTGCTTTACAATAACAGGATCATTCCCTTGCAGCAGACTGTCTCATGCCCAACTGCAAATGCAAGAAAAAAGATAAGCTTTTATGATTGCCTCACGCAAGTGCATTCTAAAGAGCGGGGTGCCAAGTGCAAATCACGCCTTTCTTCACGACGCAAGGTCTGCAGGGGATAGATTCTAAGTTAGCTACGAGCCTGCTGCACTACTCTGATGTGAATGCATGATTCTCATGTTCATGCCATCGTGCTGGAAGCTGGTAGATGACCATAAACGACCGCCATTACACTATGTAATACCTACATGGCACACCGGCAGTAGCGGTCTGCGGGGCTCTAATCGAATCGTACGACACTACGGAACAACTAACTGAATGGAAAACTGGGGCCTTAGTTGCACTAAAAATATATTATGTCAAACTTATCTTTGATACAAATTTTCCTGAACTAAACTAACGAATTCGCTTAATTTTTAGGCGATATCTTCGACTCCATGGCTAACAATACGTCTGACCTGTGCGGCCCTGAGATAAACTTGGTCAAGCGGGCGGAGGCAGTGGGTGGATTCATCGCCTACGAGGTGGTCACATGGGTACATTTCCTGTTGGGCAGTCCTGGGCACATTGTGATGATAGTGGCATTTTGTAAGCAACGGAAGGAAGACGCTGCTTACATGTACCAGGCATTCGTGACTTTGAGTGAACTACTCAAATTGCAGACCTGGGTTTTACTGGTCCTCACCAAAAAGTTTCTGTCGGGGGTCGAGTACACGCCTGGTTTCCTGTGGTATAGACAGTCCTATGCCCTCATGTACTACGCGGCAAAACTGGCTTATAATCTTTTCCAAATCATGTTCACCTTGTCCCTGCTCTTATCAGTGGCCATGAGTGCTGATCGTGTTTTCGCCCTGGCCTACCCTTTCAAGTACAAAAATATGAATGCCCGCCTGCATCAGCTGTGCGCATTTGTTCTGTGTCTTTTGGTGGCCACTTGCGCCAGTTTCAACGACGTCTTGGTGATTGTGGAGAAGGGCGAACAGTACTCGATCCAGTTCAGTTACGCTGCATCGCGCAAAATATTTGCCATTTTCATGGGCATGTACTGCAACGCTGTCCGGTGTGTGGGTCTCCTCTTATTAGTCATGCTTAATATTTTACTAGTCAGATTATATAAAATTAAGCTGGTGAAAGTAGGACCAACTATGAATAACAATGACAGGGACAAACAGAGGAAAGCGCAAGAAAAGATTTTATGGACACTTACCATAAGTCAATCTCTTTTTCAGGCTGTGTCCGTTCTCAGTGCTGTTCTATATTTCACAGCAAGCTACTTTTCTTTGTATTTCGTTTCGTGTTTGCGTTTCGCGTTTTATCCTTTTATTGACTCGATCATCGATGTGTGTGATTTGTTGCAACTCTATGTGACTCTTCTTGTCAACAAGCAGTTTAGGCAGAAGATTGGACGTTTGTTCGGGTTTCTGAAATGCACAGCTTCAACTTCTGTGCGCACTGTTTCTGTGAAGGGCCAACGCACTGTGAGCTAAGTGTGATGGTTTCACATGTAAATGTCGAGTCAATGCAACGTTTCGCGTACAACATTTCGCGGTTGAGGCTCGCCAAATTATTTGCGGGCACTACATTTCGCGGTGGTCAGCAGACATTAGGCAACTTAGGTAGGATTTTTTGTCAGACGCTAGCCGGCCTGGCGTCCCTGAGAGGAAATTCAGTTTTGAGATAATATGCTAGTTTGAATTTTTGTGATTTGTAATTTCAATTATCGTTCATGCAAGATCAGTTGTTCTTTCGACAAAAGAGTATGGAAAGGTGTATAGTATAATAAAATGATGTACTATATTTACTCATGTTTTGAATCGCGGATACTACATTTCGCGGATTTGGACAAGACCGCGAAAACCGCGAAATGCTCTACGTTTACAGTATTTTAATTTGCATAAGTTTTAGTGCACTTCTAAACTAAATTAGGTCCTGTTCAGACTGAAGTAATCTAGTGAAAGTCGGGTACAAAAATTAAAGTGATTTCTAAATTGGCTTTCTCAAGATCCCCAGCACCCTGTTCTTTCACTGAATTTTCACTGCCAGGATCATGCGCTCATTTCCGCGACCCCATGCCCAGGTAATTAATCAAGTACCGATGGATAACTTGGAGTGAACATACTATTCACACCGGACGACACCAGGAATCTGATATCCTTTCCTCTCAACTCCGGGGGTCCTATCCCTGAAAATAGGCTTGTTCCAATTCTTTTGTTAATCCATGGATCGTAGAGAGCACCTGGATCCTTAGACCCCTAAGGAGTGAGTGATAATGAGAGATTTTCGACAGTAATAGCAACTAGTCCGATATCTCCCGTGCCTATTGCTGATTTTCTAATTTCTTTAATGAGCTTCTTTGTAAGAAAAATCTTGAAACAGGGAAATGTGCAGGTGCATTGGAGGAGCAAGACAGTCACTTTCTTCAGTCTCTTGTCTTCTGTGTTCGTGACTTTGTGAAAAGCACCGCTGCTTGTGGACATCATATTCTTCTTGCTGCAAGAAAAGGCGCAAATGCGTCTATCCAGCATCGCCTCAGCTAACTCCTTTTTAAGTTGATGTAATACGGTGTCAAAAAGTGGCAACATCAGGGCATGACAATCGGCTTGATTCTATTCTGCTGATAGCGAAGTTGACATTTATTACACATCAGAGAAGTAAGTGCAATATGGTCATTTTAGAAACACGTCGAAGTCCACTCCTGCCCGAGAGAATCTGGGGACTCCAGCTCGCCAGTCTAGAAACACTTATTTCGTGGCATACCTTTTTATCCATAGCCGTGCGATGCCATGCATTTTTATCCATACGTACAGAGCACTCGAGGTCTAAGAAACCCGTGCATAAATTGACAATCTCTTTCTACCCTGCCAGGAGTCGAACCCTCCATTGCAAATGTAACACTGTGACACTGAAAACAATTCTTCAATGAGACATGCCACGGCATAGAAACTTCTTTTCTTTCCTCTCCCCCCTCCCCCCCCCCCCCCCCTGAGCCGCGCTTAGAACCCTAGGATTCTTTCCCTGGGATGCAAGCACCAAGCAATAGTTGCACCAGCTGTCACGTCGTCTGTTTTGAATATAATCTTTTTAAGATTGTGACAGGCGGTCCAGCGTACGCAGTGAGTGGGTTCGAACCCCGCTGGGCTCAAGTTTTTATTCACTCTCTTGATTAAAATTACAAAGCCGCTTTTTTATCAAGATTATGTGCCATGCCAAGATTTTCTGAGGCTTCCTCTCTCGGAGATTTATTATTCTCACATAGATCTAGGAAATTGAGGTCGGCAGTAAATGTGAGTATCTTGCCAGACACAGCTAGACACGTGTCTGACAATTCCATTTGGGGGCACGATGATGGCAGCCCTGACAGAACTTTGCATACCTGGATCTGCAGGGTAAGTGGTGAGTACATGAGGAGCTGGCAATCGCTGTTGTGCTGCTTTGACTTCCTTTTGCTCGTGAGATACCAAGCTCTAGACAACTTAATTATTTTTTTCGCGTTGATCGAAATCTTGAATTGGCTGCGACGTCCTGCTTGCTAATACGGAGGAGATCATGGGATCACATAAATCCTGGAGTTCCTGAGGCTATTGGATTTTTGGGAGTCGCCCTGGGGACCACTCGAGAGAACATACAGTACTCCCAGGGCAAGGTGCGCGGAGAGCAGCTCACACCCGAAACACGACGATCTTGACCCAATTTCTGCTTTGTTGCTTGTTAGACCAGAATGCAACGCTACTCACAATCAGCCCCCACCTCTATCTAAATAGTGCAGTAAGTTGAATCCTTGCTTGCTTGCGTCAAATGTTCCTCCTCACCCCAAAAGTGGCTCTAAAAGCATACAGCAGAGAGGTGTGAAAACTAATCCACGACGCGATCAGAGCACAGTCCAGTAGGCATAACTACTGCATACGCGCTTGTCAGAGTCGATAACACGGATTTCACAGCCAGTCTAAATCTGCAGTAGAACTACTGTATTTCCCAGTTATTTTCGGAATTTAAGCTGCATGCACAAAGAAGTTTATCAAATTTGATTACTTAACTCGTCCTCTTGCTACAATCACCTGGGCCTGGAACCATTTGCAAGCAGTCCATTCTCGACTAGTTGCCTCGCGAGACAAAATGTGTCAGTTTTTTTTTCTCTCCGTGCATGCTGTCTCCTTTTCTGTTCATGTCTTGGCCAGAGTTACGGACATCCTAGGGCTTATCCCATTCTCCCGTCACGGATGGCTAGCTTCATAATCTGTGCTTCTTTTCGCGCTCTCGCTATTGCTATTCTAGCCTGCTATTCGCTAGCCTGCTATTCTACTGTATGTGCTTGAAAAATTCAAGTTTATCCCGTCATGTCCAGCTGAAGACCACTAATACAATTCCTAAGCGGTGTGTTGCCTATGGTCCCAGATACATCAGCTTTCCTAAAACTACTTCTACTTTTAGTTGTACACTGAACAAGCAAGTTTCAAGCAACAATAACAAGCAATGGCTAACCTTTCTGACATGTGCGGCATTGATATGAACTTTATGAAGCGGGTAGAGGATATGAGCGGTCTTATCGCCTACGAGGTGGTCACGTGGGTACATTTCGTGCTGGGTACACCTGGCTACATAGTCACCATAGTAGCATTTTTCAAGCAAAGGAAGGAAGACGCGGCTTACATGTATCAGGCATTCGTGACTGTGAGTGAAATGCTCAAATTGCAGACCTGGGTTTTACTGGTCCTCACCAAAAAGTTTCTGTCGGGTGCCGAGTACACGCCTGGTTTCCTGTGGTATAGACAGTCCTATGCCCTGATGTACTACGCGGCCAAACTGGCTTATAATCTATTCCAAATCATGTTCACCTTGTCCCTGCTCCTATCAGTGGCCATGAGTGCTGATCGTGTTTTCGCCCTGGCCTATCCTTTCAAGTACAAGAATCTGAATGCCCGCCTGCATCAGAGGTGCGCATTTATTCTGTGTCTTTTGGTGGCCACTTGCTCCAGTTTCAACGACGTCTTGGTGATTTTGGAGGACGGCGATCGCTATTCTATCCAGTTCGATTACGCCGCATCGCAAACCATGTTTGCAATTTTCATGGCTATGCTGTGCAATTCTGTGCGGTGTGTGGGTCTCCTCTTATTAGTCATACTGAATATTGTATTGGTCAGATTATATAAGGTTAAGTTGATGAAAGTAGGAGCATCAATAAAAAGCAATGATAGGGATAAGCAGAGGAGACAGCAAGAAAAGATTTTGTGGACACTGACGATTTGTCAATCTGTATTTCAAGGCATATCAGTTCTTAGTTTTGTGCTCTTTTTTACTGTCAGCTATTTTTCTTTATATTTTCTGTATTGCTTCAGTTTTACACTGAATCCTTGTATTGATATGATCATAGATATTTGCGACTTATTGCAGCTCTATGTGACTCTGCTTGTCAACAAACAGTTTAGGCAAAAGATCGGGCGTTTGTTAGGATTTTGCAAAAGTGCGGCTGTGAGTGCTGTGCCCACGGTTTCTGTCAATGCCCAACGAACCATAACTGTTGCATGATTGTGTTATCTATGAAGAAATTGCGTCAAAGAGTGGAGCCATCTACGGCGAATCTTATAGTGTGATTGACAAAAGCATCTTGTTTTTTAAACGGGCAATTAGTGGAATAATTATATGAAAATTTTTGTGTCTTATGTTTCATCAAAAATGATATAAAAGTTGAAGTGGAGTTTTTGAACAGAATCTCTGTATGGATATTAATTTACGAAGTTTTTTTTACCTTATCTCAGATTTTTTGTGGAATATCGCTCAAAAAGTTCGACAACAAATTGAAATTCACAGTATCTCGTACTAAAATCAGTTTTTCATAAAATTTGGAATAAAATTAAATTGATGACAAAATTTTAGAAATCTTTCACAAAAATTCTTTTCAAAGGGAAAAATTTAGGGGCATGGCACCTCAAATTAACTCAGAAGCTGTTGGCGCCAACAGCTGAATGCGACCTCGCACAGCATTCTCAGTGGAGTCTTGATCAAGTCATCTCCAGAGAAACATTATGTTCAGAACAGGTTATTCTAGAAATCGGCCATTTCGACATGAAATCTGGGGCTAAAACATTCAGCGTACACTGTGCTCATATCGTACATGAACTTTCTCTGAGGCCACTGACACCTATTGTCATAAGCCTATCATCACGTAGAGGAGATGAGTCGATAAATCAGCGAGCTTACAGTGAGACAGTGAACCTGCGAGCTTAGCTACATTGTGGATAATCAAATAGTAAGTAAGCTACATTGTGGATAATCAAATAGTAAGTAAGCTACATTGTGGATAATCAAATAGTAAGTAAGCTACATTGTGGATAATCAAATAGTAAGTAAGCTACATTGTGGATAATCAAATAGTAAGTAAGCTACATTGTGGATAATCAAATAGTAAGTAAGCTACATTGTGGATAATCAAATAGTAAGTAAGCTACATTGTGGATAATCAAATAGTAAGTAAGCTACATTGTGGATAATCAAATAGTAAGTAAGCTACATTGTGGATAATCAAACAGCTTTTCGCTGCTCGCTGGGTCGTTTAGATAATATTGCTCTCTTCATAGTGCCATGTCATACTTCATCCGAGCTGAGCACTAACACAGCGTTCTCGTAGGCTAAAAAACAGATACAATTGACATTTTTTTTAAACCCAGATGAGAGTCGAACCCTTGATTCTATATGCGGACTGAGCGCGAGAGGCGGGAGCCAACCAGCTAGACCACGATCTGGGTATGATCTTAAGCGAAAGCGCTGATAAACCATTCACAGTTTTCAAAAAATTTGAAAAGGTACGCCACAGATATCTTCCATACAATAGGAGAGCACAGAGAAAACAAAAAAATGTGCTGATTCTCCATTGATTTTCGCAGAGGGCATCGAGGAGAAGATCTGACATGATTCAGGATGCTGCGGCAACTCTCGCGGGAGATTCAAAAGTTTAAGCTGCCAAAAACTGTGAATTGGCTTATAGCCCGCTTACTGATTTCAGAACACCATATTTAGGAATCGATAAAAACGCGTCGCAAGGCGAGAACGCCTCAATGAGCTAAAAGTCCTATGGGAGCGCAAATAATAGTTATTTTCAGGCATCCTATTGCAAAAGCGTGAGTGTTTGAAACACCAAATTTAGCTGATGCTCGCTTGTTCTGCGTAAAATAATGCCTGCCGATCTGATATTACCTTGTCAAAACCTCCGAGTCTGATCGTGAGTTTCACATGCAGGTAATGCAAAAATTTTAGTTTCAATGAACCCGCCATAGGCACATTCAGATGCGAAACAAGCACCGAAACATATAAGAAGAAAAATACATACTGTATATAGCATATCCGACTTGCACACACTGATCAAGTTTCTCCGCTCTTTTTCAGCTTGCAATGTAGCTGACTGATAAAAAGTGTCAAAGGATCAAAAGTTGATCATGTTTTTTTTATGAATTATGGCGGTGGTTTTTTGTATGCAAACTTTTTTTCCAAGCAATATGGCTTTTTTGAAGATATAATTTTAATGTGAAAAGGGGTTAGTAGGGGGGTACACACTTTGGTTTTAGATCATCTGAGAAGGAGCATTTACATGCAAGGTTTCCAAAGATCTTCAAACTATTTCACCTGTCCTTGAGTTTGCACAACATGCCATTGATCAAGCGAAACGCTTCAGATACATGTGAAAGATGGCCTTTGACATGGTCGAGGATTAACATTTGCGTTGGCTGTTTAAGTAGTACTCATACTTAAGCAGCAGTGAGATTACATTCAGTCGTGTTTGGTTGTGACAAGACGGGACAATCATGAACAAAGCCAAACAGCAGTGGTGTCCACGTCAAGGTCACCTCTTCCTGCTAAATAAAATCTGCTAGCATGCTACTTCAAACCTCCGCGGAGCGAGGACAGATTATCAGCATATGTTCAATGCCGTCGTTAGCCTCTTCGCACGCGTAGCACTCGCTTCTGTCACCAATACCCCACTTGTGCAAATCGGAGGGGCTAGCCAAAATCCTGCTTTTTTAGTATTTTAAACTAAAAAACTCGCAGTTCGCTCGGACCTTCTAGTTCTGTGGGCAGTCGCCAAATTTTGGTCGACGGCCAGTCGCCCAGAGCTGCGTGAAGCGTGCTTGCAGCTTTGCCCCATTCAGGTACTCCGGGCTGATAAACAGTTGGTTCCAGTCGTTTAGCTTCTGCCATCATTCACTTCCAAGTTGATGGGATTGCTGAGACTATCTAGGGTTTAAACTTCCTGTCCGAAATGGGAGATAGGTCTTGCCAGTGCAGCGAGGACCCCGACTCGTCGAACAAACGTGTTACATGGGCGAATGGGCCCTCCTCGAGCTATGGAAAATTAACACTTTCACCAACAACAAGAATGAACCTTGTTGCAGACCAGTTGTGACGCTAGCTCCTCAGGTGTGTGCTCTTCCTTGATGGGCGAGTGAGGTGTCCAACGGAAGACTGTCAAAATACTCTCATAAAAGGGCGCCAATTTAATGCTGAGTTGAGTGACATCAAAGTAATACATTTCAGGAGGAAACGTAAGCCACCGACGCTCAGCATTGTGATACCAAATTTTAATTCCCACTGCCTCAGGGGCGCGAAGCAACCGTTTCAACCAGGACAATCTCAGACTGACCAGTGAAGTTTCGACATCAGGTGCTTTGATGCCCCCGGCCGACAGCGGTTGAATAAGCACATCGTTTCGTACTTGAGGGGGACACCCCTCCCATAGAAATTGTCTTATCAACCTTGTGAGTTCATCCAAAGTAGACTGGGGGGGGGGGGGGGGGGCTGGTACGTTCATCAGAGAGTAAATGACTTGCGACCTCAAAAGTTGGTTCCACACCAGTACTTTGCCGTATAGGGTCAAGTGGCGTTGATCAGTTTTTTGAGTCTGGTCAGCTTATCGTCAAAGTTATGTTGCCTCATCACGTTACTGTCACAAGCAAAGGCCGCACCAAGAATTCGCACCTCCTTTGCGAACTTTTTCGCGATTGTTTTCTTCGTGATCACGATCGCTTTCTCTCTGAATCTATTGTGAATGAGAGCATGAAATAAAAAACACAGAACATTTTTGCTTTGGGTGGATGGATATGTAATGGTCAAAGATCAAAAACGCTAGGATTATGCAAAATTCTATGCGGATTCACTTTAGCCCACTTATGGAAGCCACATGGGATCCGACATGGATCCAGTTTGTGCTTGTTTATAGATTCCAAGTATGTAACCTGAATTTCGCCTATATGAGGCCCCCAAAAAACTCTTCTTGTGAGATCAGTTGAATCTTGTGAAATCAGCTTGTGAGCGAGTAGCCTGACTGATCCCGCCTCGGTACAAAATGATTGTCAATTATGTGCTCCTCAGCCCTCGAGTGCGCCTTATGGTGCTTGGCTATGGATAAAGTATATGATATGACATGACATCTGAAACCGCCTAAGAGCAGTACTTTCTATTTCACATGCTTCGTCCCAATATAAAATCTTGTTATCCTGTCTTTTTCAGTTTTATTTCAGTTTCATTACGTCAAAATAAAGTTGATTTGGGAGCTGACGCACAGCGTCTATGCTTCCGTTTCGTGTAATTTCCTCTCCTTATGGCCGTCAGGCTTCAGCTTTTCCAAGCATTCTTACAGGCGTTCTTCGAACAAGTACTTCATATTTGATGCCGTCTCCTGAAATTTAACGGAATTCCACTTTCCTATTCATTTTTCACCCACTGTGGAGAGCCAAGTGATTAGAAACTGAGCCAAGTCAGACGACGAGATAATTTGATAACTGTTTTGATGAAGCTGCTGTTAATGTAGTTTCGGTGCAAGATTTGGAAGAAAGGGATGCTAGTCAAAATCAGTTTGAGGGTCTGTCTACGCCTCGAAGAGTAGCTCTTGTCCTGGAGTCCTTCTTGACATAACCACTGCTGATCTACCGTATTTACTCGAAATTGTCCCCCCCCCCCCCCCCCCTCGAAATCCTCCCACCTCTGGTTATTCGCCCCCGTCTAGACCCCGATTGAAATTTATTTTTATCCCCTCTGGAAATCCTCCCCAGGGGACAAATTTGAATTACCGCACAGAATCATTAGGTGTGGAAAATGAGAAGGACATGAGTGTTAGCGTGATAGAAAATGTTTTCGTTGAAGATTCAGATGATGAAAATGGAGTTGAAGACGAAGATATCGTGCATGTTGATTGAATCCGGCTGAGTAGCCTGAATACAGGAAGAGAAGTACAGTATTGGAATAAACAAAGTTAGCGGTACTTTTGGCTAACTGTAGACTGTCTATCTTTCTATTATGGCATCGGGGAAATGTTTGAGTTTTATTATCCCCCTTCTGGAAATCCTCCCCCGTCTAGGACCCATTTCCAAAAATTTCTCCCCGCGGAGAATTTCGAGGAAATACGGTCTCTAAAATGTCACACCGTAATTGTTGGTGGGATGCGATCATAGTTTAAAAAACTGATTCTAAGCTTTCATGCGTATTTCTCTTAGACATAGTTCTTTATAAATTAAATTTTTGTTTTTAAAATACGTTTTCTCCTATAGGAGCTTTTCTCACGGTGGGTTACTCGAGTCCTTCTCGATAGGTCCATGTGAAACAATATTGCGGCATTAGCTAAAGTTGGAAAAAGGCAACCTCTCTTGTTACAACGATAAGAGTAATATTCAGTGCCATGCCACAGAATCCATCCCTGGTATCCATCTTTGTGATATTAAAGTTGAGAGCTGTGTATATATCGGTCACCACGGCAAGAGGGGCCATCGCTCAGGATTCAGGTCATGAAACCATGGGAAACACACAACGACACAAACTTTTTCTTCATTCTGTACTTTTTTAGCAGTCGCAACAAAAACAGTAAAGAAACTTGACATCTCGAAGCCATGGCTAATCTTTCCGACATTTGCGGCATCGACATGGACTTAATGAAAGCGGTGCAAGATGTTGGCGGTCTGATGGCCTACGAAGTGGTCACGTGGGCACATTTCGTGTTGGGCACTCCTGGCCATATTCTCATGATTGTGGCGTTCTTCAAGGCGAGGAAAGATGAAGCGGCTTACATGTACCAGGCATTCGTGACTGTGAGTGAAATGCTCAAATTGCAAACCTGGGTTTTACAAGTCCTCACCAAAAAGTTTCTGTCGGGTGCAGAGTACACAGCTGGTTTCTTGTGGTACAAACAGTCGTATATTCTGATGAACTACGCGGCCAAGTTAGCCTTCAACTTGTACCAAATCATGTTCACCTTGTCCCTGCTCTTATCAGTGGCCATGAGTGCTGATCGTGTTTTCGCCCTGGCCTACCCTTTCAAGTACAGGAACCTGAATGCCCGTAAGCATCAGATATGTGCTTTCTTTCTGTGTCTATTGGTGGCCACTTGTGCCAGTTTCAACGATGGCCTGGTGGTTGTGGAGGAGGGCAATCACTACTCTATTCAGTTCGATTTCGCAATAATTCAAAGCATGTTTGCCATTTTCATGGGCATGTTCTGCAATGCAGTCCGTTGTGCGGGTGTCTTTCTATTAGTCGTTCCGAACATTCTTCTAGTTCGGTTTTATAGACTCAAATTAATGAAAGTAGGGCAAGCTATGAATAGCGATGATAGGGATAAGCAAAGGAGAGCACAAGAAAAGATTCTTTGGACATTGACCATATGTCAGTCTGTATTTCAAGCCATATCAGTAATCAGTTTTGTCCTCTTTTACACTGTCAGCTATTTTTCTGATTATATTTTGTCCTGCTACACTTTCACGCTAATGCCATATGTCGACATGATCATCGATGTGTGTGACTTCTTGCAGCTCTATGTGACTCTTTTTGTGAACAAGCAGTTCAGGCATAAGATTGGGAGTTTGTTTGGTTCTTGTGAATGTGCCAGTATCAGTTCTGTAATTTCTGACCCTGTGGACGCCCATCGTGCAGCAAGCGTTTGGTGACCATATGATTTTTACTAAATTGGAATTGTTTGGTAAAAGATATCGCAAATCACTAATCGATTCTCGAGGTATCCTAGGATAGATAAGTGTAATTATTCCTGAAACATGCTTCATGTACTATGTTTTTAGGAATATCAACAGATTCAAAGTGATTTTTTTGACAAATTTAAACAGTTGCAGATACTTTATAATAGCTTTTGAGCAGGCGGGAGTTGCCTGCGCATTTACAGCAAAATGTTCGCTGGTACGCTCAATGTGCTTTGCTATCATGACCTTGCGCCATTCCTGACTTTTCAAGCTCCTAATATCTGATATGGGGGCGAAACTGCAGGGGCCGAACTGTGCGGGATCTAATGGTGGGCGACGAATCGTGGAGAACGAACTTGCTGTCCCCGAGAAGCTGTTCATAATACGGCTGTCTCCGTAGAAACGTAATGCCCCGAACAACAGAAATTCTTGAATAATTTGCAGCTCCGTATAATATCTGGTGCTGAAATATCTGCACATACTACGCTCATCTTGTATAAATTAGCTCCCTTCCTTAGCTTGATGTTACGACAAGATTAGATAAGATGAAGTCTCGAAAATAATTGCTAGGATTAGTCGGTGCAGAGAGATAAGATTGGAACTTGTGAGCTGGTGATCCACTTGGGTGATCAGACAGCTTTCGCGAGTGCGCCTTTAGATTCTATCACAAGATATACAGGGTAGTGTAATCCTAGTACACTCAGGAGGCAAGCCGTATGGAGCAGAGCTTTCCTCGACCACTGCACACATGTTCACAACTTGGCATGATTAAGTTCAACCGACTGGCCTGCTCTTCCAACCTAACCCAAGCAAATATCTTCTCACTCCATCCTGATCTGCCTACTACGCCATTCCAACTATCTTTTCCTCATATCTCGTGCTACAGTATGGTGGCCTTATCTTTTTCAAAAGCGCCAGTCTAGAACTGACTGTTCCCTTTTTCATACATGTACAGCCTGATTACAGCAGGCTTCACTCCTCGTCTATCTCTTTTTTGTGGTCTAAATAGAATGGAGCAGATTTTTGGACAGAGCCGATGGTTGATGAGTTTCTAATTTTGATAAAAAGCTTCGAAATTTATTGCGAACACCCGAATCTATGCATGAAGCAGACCCATTCAGCCGTCGGGCAGACGGGTTCACGTGTTCGCAGTGCAGTTCATGCTCACCGATTCAATATCACCTCAGCGCACGGCTGGCTGTGTATGAAATGTACATACACAAACTGTGTATTTATGCTTCGAAATTCTAGGAATACTTGAGTACGCAATAAGCATTCACATACATTCCAGAAAAATACTCAAAGTATTGTACACGAAGGAGTGCAGTATACAACACAATGTATACTTTTGATGTGAGCAGATGAGCGAGGCCAGCTTGTTTGTTGCTTTTTGCATAGGATAGCGTTATGACATTTTGTGCTAATTTTTTGCTGTGCAATAATAAAATTTCTCCTAAGCTTTGTTCATAAAATCACCAAAAAATCAGGGCAATGACCGACAGTCCATGTCCTGCTCACAAGGGAACATCGCCAACCACGAACTTGACCAAACTAAAAATTGTACTTAGCTGCAAGGTGCAAAAAAGCTCTCTGCGAAATATTGGGCCCGTGTACCCAATGTGCCAGCAATGGCAAGCAAATTTTTTGAATTCCTCTGGTTTTTAAAGAAAATACACAAATCCCAATAGTTAAAAGCAGGTAAAATCGAGCCGCGAAGCCAGAATACAGAGTTTGGAAATAATATTGCGTGTTTTTCTCAGCGCTCAGATTTCTCCTCGCCCAAAAATTCAAAAAAATTCTTAGGACTTGGGGCGATGACCGGCTGACCAGTTGGCCAGATGCTAACATTTTGCACAGAGCTTTCATTAGCACATAGCGACAAATATCAATTTCTTGCTTCGTCTAGATCGTCTTAAGGGTTGGCGATGTTCATTTGTCAGGTACCTGCATTCGACGTGGGAAAGCACATGATCCATTGGTATTTGACATGGAGCCCACGTGAAATACATTTTCGAACGCTAACTCTTAGGAATCTGGGGACAGATTCTGCAAGTTTGGAAAATGCTGTTTTGGCATTCAGAACTTCCGTCGAGTGTCTAGGGCTTCTCTGAAGAAGTTTCGAGGTAGCTTTTTGAAAAACGCCAAATCAATTTTCACTCACTGAGATTGCAAAATGAAAGTAAAACATCTGGAGATTCATTGACCATTTAAAAACTCTTTGTGCAATGAGCACAGTTTGAATTGAATTTTTTCCTTCCAGAGCTTTAAAAGTTGTCAGGTTAAGCTTATATAATACAAACTATACATGGCTATACATACGCTTCGTTATTTTAATGTTGCTACATTATTGATAAAAGCTTTGCACGTTTGATTGTCGGGTAGTGGCATCATATTGCACGCTTTTGCATGCTTGAATTATAATATTTGTTTTTCATTGCAAAACAAAAAAGTATGCAATATACAAAAAATATACAAAATGAGTATTCACACACTATACATACACAATCTATAGGCTTGTGTGTATTTGTACACACTATACATACACATTCCAATAGGGTATTGTTACCAACCGTACCTTAGCCAGAGCATGACTCCAATATTTCACTTGGGAATAAAGTTGCATAAGCTTTAAAAAACCTCACTTTTGGTGTCAATATGTGACAACTGTTGATGGATTTCTGATGCAGTTATTCAGACATACTGTATAGCACCATTGATTACGCATCCTTTGTTTGAGTAAAACATTAAAAGTTTTCACTTTCACAGTTGTCTTGGACAAAAGTAGAGCAGCTCAGATGGCAGCTGATGAAAGCGAATCATCATTAAAAAAGCAATGATAGGGATGAGTAGAGAAGAGTAAAATTATATTGCGGACGCTAACCATATTTTTTTCTCAGTTTTTTCCCTACATTTTCTGTATTCCTCCAGTTTTACGTTATGGTATCGTTATGATATAACGTACCATAAGCATATCGGTATGATACGTTATGGTTTAGATTTGATTACAGACACTCGCGATTTATTACAGCTTTATGTGACTCTTCCTGTCAACAAACAGCTTAGGCAGAAGATTGGGTGTTTGTTAGGATTCTGCAAAAGTGCGGTTGTCAGTGCTGTACACAATGTTTCAGGCAATGCCCAACTTACCACCATAAATGTTGCATGATTGCATAATCTACAGAGTGTATTTCAAATCTTAGGTATAAGTATTTTGCATATGTTCGCGAGTTCTGATCGTGTAGTCTGCAGTAGGATTTGGTTGAATTCACCCACGTTTTTATGCGTCAGTTTTTCGAGAATAGAAGTAAAATTTCTCTGAGCTGGCGCCTTGAATTTTGGGAAAACATTCGTATTTTTTTCGTAGATAGACTCGAAAGCAATCTTGGCACCAGTAAAATCATGTCGCAACCATGGGCTGCCAACGACGTCAGGACCCAACCAAGTGCGATCAAAATATACATGAAGTTCTGGCTTTTATAAAGCGAAAAGAGACCGTAAGCGGCTTGTTTCAATTTTGAAGGCCGTCATGTTAGGAGCGGGGTATAACCCCAATGCTGTCAGCTTGGAAACATAGCTTATAGAGCAACAAAACGTATCCTTCAAACATTACCCACATTCCTGACCAGTTGGCGAGACGAATATGTGTAAGCAACGACCCCTTGCTGTCGTGTGTCCACTTGCAACGCTTGATTGGCCGCGCAACTCCGGTCCTCAATGGTAAAACTGATAAAAATGCTCGCAAAGTGCAAAATTGATTCACAACGTGGTGCGTTTTTGGCCTATCAAAGGCCAGACAAATTTCAGAGCACGCACTGTTGCGAGTATGTATTTGCGCCCATTATGCTGCACAAAATGCCCTTCAGTCTGATAAGTCATGTGTCACACACATGCGCTAAGTGTGCAATCAGCCTTCAGATAAGTATAGCATGAATGATAAATCTGTGCAGTGATTTCAAAATGCCCATGCACAGAATAAAAACTACTGTTTTTCTGGTCTGTAAACAGTAGCATACAATATTCGCCACATACTTCTATAAGTGATGTGATCGCGTCGTCAGCACATATTCGACCCCGCCGCCCCTTGTCTGCGCAGCCTCTTTTGTGGGTCACTGCTCATATTACTATTGCGGTATGTTTGGTAGCCTTTATCTTTATCCCTTTGCTTATCGTTAGGTGTGCTACTGCATTTGTGTTTCCATTCGCGTAAATAGTGCCATGGCACTGCAATACGCAGCCATGATGTATGCAGTGCGCGGCTTTTACACGACTGGAAACGACATTATGTGCAGCACAGCTTGTACATTACTCTCACTAATTTACTGACAGCACAGTATGCAGATTTCAAACTGAGATAAGGTACAGTACTTGAATTTAAAACTCTGTCAGCATAGTGTATAGGTTCTTGACAAAAAAATCGAAAACAAAACCAATGCAGCTAAGGTGAAGTAAGCTCTGGGCTGTGCTGAATAAAGTACGGAAAAAAATTACGATAAAACCCATGATAGGAGGAGTAATTCTGGATGAAATAGCAGCGTGTGACTTGGCTGTTTTGCAGTATAGACAACGTGGGTAAAAATCTTGAGAAACGTTTTTCGGCATATTATTATTGATGTGCATGGGTTCCATACAGTATTATAAAATCCGACTCTGGCGAGGTCCCTTCATATTACTGCACATCTCGGTGTGCAGCACCCACGTACAGCAAGTACTGCAAAGGCAAAAAAACTTTTTAATAGAAAGCAGCTTCCACAAATAAAAGATTTCCCTATTGGCAAAAGCAAATATATAAAATTTTGCTCGTTAGTTTATCTTACAGTATTGTCTTCCTTGGATTTAGAGCGGCACCAAATCGACGATATTTATAAAATCTCGCAAGCAATGATGGTCAGGCTTCTTTATTGGCGAAAATTCTCTGTTAAGTCATTTTGCTGCATATTTTTTGGCCACATCAGAGGTAAGTACATTGCGTAGGTATGTGAAACGAGAATTGCTTTGATATGAGTTCATCAATAGTTCATCAAATCCTACATAAATTTCTAGCTTAGTCTGAACAGCGTTTGGCGTTTGGTTGGGGACCAACAGACAGTAAAGACAATATCCACGTGTACAGTATACTCATGCACACGTATTGTACTCGTACACAGGAAATCTGCTGGCATGACACAAGAAACTTAGAAAAGTCCTTCAGTATTCAACAGAGGAAAAGACTTGAAAAAATAGTTTCTTGTTATGCACACAGAATTTACGGTTTGGTAATTCCCTTGTTGTTTTTCAGTAGCGAAATCAATCAACTCTGCCAATACATGACCCAGGTACATGTTCTTACATAGAGCGCACGAGTGAGCTATACAGTGCTGGATGTTTCAGACTGCAACTGGTCGAAGAACGCGTGTGGAGAAAGGATCATGAACAGCACTTTGACAAACCCAGATCCAAATTTCAAATATTGGGCGCCCCTGAGAAAGCTAGGCCCCATGAGTGGCCATGGGTACTTTTCTTCTAAGTCCCGTTCGAGCCCCTGCCATATACGTCGGCTGCGCTGAGTGACTTGTACAAGTGTGTAAGCACGAGGATAAATCGGACATCGCGCTTACTTCAGCGTATTGTGTTACCCAATATAACAACCAGACGAAAAGATTGGATATGGTTAAATATATCCTTAATAGGCGGGATTTTAATGGGTTTTCAAAGAAAAGTAGCCACGGCCACTCGTGGGGCCTAGCTTCCTCGAGGGTGCCCAATATTTGCGATTTGGATCTGGGTCTTGTCGAAATTCGGTTCCAAAAGCGATGTCGAGTTTCGACATCGCTTTTATTTTCACCTACAATCAAGTTCGCTAAGAACATTCGAGCAATCTGTCCGCCATTCGGAAAACAGCAAAGCCCTTTTGGTGAATCCCAACGCTGGGTAGCTGCATGGGGGGCACGAGTGAGTACTTGTTCGTAAGTGTGAGAAAAGCACGCTGTACTTGCTTCTTAATTTGCAGCGGGTGAAGGCGATAATGTATTGTTGTCACGTCGATTTATGTATGGTGTCACTTCAGTCCCTACTTTCTAAAAGTCGGGGCACTAGTAAATGTTTGTTGTGATATGGGTAGCAACAAGTTGTGAAGAATAAAAATCTCAACGCACTGTCGCTCGATTTTTTCGCCTTACACTGCTCACCTAAGTTTCCCCATCAAATTTTTAGAAACCGACCTTTTACGTACTCGTATGTTGCACGCATTTTTAAGCATAGGCCCTTAGCGCGTCGGCCGCGCGAGATAGGAATCTAAAGCTTCGTGATGTTTTGCGGCACACGCAGGTGGAAATAATAGAACCCACAAACTGCACGAAAACATTGAGGTTAATACTACTCGGCGAGAAAATGTATGGGAGTAATCCATTTTGTGTTCAGTCATTGAAGAAACATAAATCAACATTTTGTTCCAAGCCTAGATTTCTACAAAATGAGAACACTGGAGCGGTAAAGCCCAAATTACAGTTCGATGCGATGCGTCAAATAAGCGTGCGATGCGGCACTTTTGGGTCAACTGACAATGTAAAAAGGTGCCTAAAACGTCGCATCGCATCGAACTATACTTCCAGCTTCAGGGGCTATAAAGTACATAAAACCCGTTAGTAATGATCTTGTATTCTCTTATCTTAGTGGACCCATCATGTGCAAGGATCACGGAGTGCAAAGATGGATGCACTACGGTAGTGACCTCGGGTTATAGAAATCACTCGAATTCAACTGATTGGCACATGAACCTCGCCAACCATTTAACGTGGTTTAAGCACCTGATAAGTATAAATACATGGGCCTTAAATTCAAGCGAAATTGCTTAGCGCTCTGCAATAAATGCAGAAAATATAGCGATATGACACGCGTAGTTGCGCATCCTTATTGCATGTATTCATCGAAAAGTTTTAATCACGACTCGAAGGATAACGATTTTAGTAATTTGCAGGTGGACAACGGTTAAGGACAAGAGCTGGAGGACGCCCTCAAGAGGATGAATTTAAAAGCGGCAAAGATGATAAAGACCCGATAGCACGTGCATACGTGTAACAAATTTATCATGCAAGTTACTGCAGGCTGCGTGACGTGTAAGGTTTGATTTGTGAGGGCCGCTGCTGCAAGAAAACATTTTCGCATCATTCGTTTTGTGGTCGTGTTGCGTGTTGCAAATGCTAGAAGTCTTTTTTGGTATCATAACAGTGGTGGTGCAGAGCACAAAGTGACAGTTCTATGTACAGTAATATTCAGGCAGAATGACGGCATTGGCGCCAGCTCACGATCAGTGGTGTCGCCGTCAAAGGCGTACAGTATGTCACAGCTCGCTTTGGTAGGGCTAGGAATTAGTGAAGTTCTCTCTACGCCTTGCATGCCTAGTGGCGGGTGACTCGCTTTTAACCCCTCCATGTCAATGAACAAGGAGAGGCCTTATGTGGTGGGAGACGAATGTAAATTAGGATTCCGAGGGATGGACGACCTGTTTCCAATTGATCATTTGATGCCCGATTATCACACACGCAATGGAAGGCGAGAATACAAGACCATTGGTGCAATAAATGAGGATGCTTTCTGGCTTGGGTTTCTTATATTCTGGGTTCAGCCGATCTTCGACGGAGCAAGCCAAATGACCGAATGTGTCTGCTTCAGTGTCCAAGACTAGAAACACTATATTTGCAAACAGAAACAGTCCGCAAATAACATGTTGAATCGTCTACAAAATATTCGATAACTCCAACTACTCACACAACGAGAACCGCGTTCCCACTTCTTCAAATTTAACTCTATCTTTTTGAACAATTCTGAACATGGCGTCCAGACCACTGATTGCACAATTATCTCTTTTCCATTGAATGCTTTGCTACTGCCAGGTTCGAATGAACTGGCAAATAACTGTATCCTTCGTGGTCCGGGTGCGGACAGGTCATGATAAAGACCTGGTAAAAATTTACTTATGTGAAGGATAAACAGATCGAAGATTGAATTACCTTTTCTTGGATAACGCTGTTTCAAAAATCCTCTTCGTGCCCTGTGGTTAAAGTCTGAGCCAAAATCAGCGTTCTACTTACGCAATTTTCCACGCGGTTCATGCATTCTCTTATTTATCGGCCGCAGTAAAGCCTTTTCGTAGCTCAGTCGCTCGATATCTGATCGTACGCCACCATCAGAGTTGATCAAGTTCTTGTAACTTCTTTCGATCGCTTTTGATCTCCTGGTTATTTCGAGCCAATTTGCCGAGTTCCACCCTGTTGGAGTTCTTCTCCAATCCGTTCATCATTCATCGCAATGTTGTTCTAGAAGGCGCTAATCGTGAGTGCCAGCCAGATGTATACATTTGTTGTTACAAAGTTGCTCACACACAACGTTCTATTACTTTTCAAGGAACACATCAGCTCCTAACGCTGCAGATTATCCTTTATTGGCATTGATTTTAATTTTGAAAATGATATTTAAATGGGCCGATAATAGGTGTTCTTGGATATGAGAAGTACAGTCGATGGTGAAAATGACAGCCTGTGCGGCACAAAATGTGTAATTTAGAGAATGGTCCCAATTCAACTAATAGGCAAATCACTAGGCCGATTCCGAGACCACCTTTCCTTAGTTTAATATGAAAATATGATCTTATAATCCTTCAGTTCTTTAATTTTCTATTTTCTTCTGTCGAATGTAATTCTAATTTTGTCAAGAACAGATGCACGATATCCATGCTTCCGTTTCGTTGAACTTCGCCCTCCCCCCCAATTAGATCATCAGGCTCGAGTTTTAAAATCGCATCCATATTAGGGTCCCTCGAAAAGCTACTTTGTGTATCTCCGACAGACTATATTTCCCCGACGTGACATCTGACATCAATTATTAAATACGGCTACATCGTGGTAAGCTTCAGTGGCGAGCCGTCATTAGAAACCGAGCCAATGCTAGTAAGATGGCTGAATAATTTTAAAGCTCTTTTAATAAAGCTGCTTTGAACCTACAGGCTTTCGGTGCGAAATTTTAAGACGAGAAGCATGTGGACGACCTAAAGGTAGAAGCATGAGTATTAGTGTAAGTTCTGTTCCAGGCTCGGACAGTGGTGACTGTCCTGATAGAAGCCTAATCTTCACACAACCATTTATAATCGGTCTAAATTTTTATGTAAGTGTGAACAAGTCATTATGGGTTTTAAACTTTGTTAAAAACATTAAGAAAATTTCCAATGTGCAATAAAATTTTAGAAACCGAAACTTACTCTGTGCCTGTATTTCTCTCAAACTGAAGTCTGAAGAAACTCGAAAACTTGAGCTCGAGAAGCTTACAGCTTCAACCAATGGCTAACCTATCTGACATGTGCGGCATCGACATGGACTTCATGAAAGCGGTGCAAGATGTTGGCGGTGTCATCGCCTACGAAGTGGTCACGTGGGTACACTCGTGGTCGGCACCCCTGGCTATATTCTCATGATAGTTGCCTTTTTCAAGGCAAGGAAAGAGAAAGCGGCTTACATGTACCAGGCATTCGTGACTGTAAGTGAACTACTAAAATTGCAGAGCTGGGTTTTACAAGTCCTCACCAAAAAGTTTCTGTCGGGTGCCGAGTACACACCTGGTTTCTTGTGGTACAAACAGTCGTATATTCTGATGTACTACGCGGCCAAATTAGCCTTCAACTTGTACCAAATCATGTTCACGTTGTCCCTGCTCTTATCAGTGGCCATGACGGCTGATCGTGTTTTCGCCCTGGCCTACCCTTTCAAGTACAGGAACCTGAATGCCCGTAAGCATCAGATATGTGCTTTCTTTCTGTGTCTATTGGTGGCCACTTGTGCCAGTTTCAACGATGGCCTGGTGGTTGTGGAAGAGGGAAATCACTACTCTATTCAGTTCGATTTTTTTATAATTCAAAGCATGTTTGCCATTTTCATGGGCATGTTCTGCAATGCAGTCCGTTGTGCGGGTGTCTTTCTATTAGTCGTTCTGAACATTCTTTTAGTTCGGTTTTATAGACTCAAATTAATGAAAGTAGGACAAGCTATAAAAAGCGATGATAGGGATAAGCAAAGGAGAGCACAAGAAAAGATTCTTTGGACATTGACAATTTGCCAATCTGTGTTCCAAGCCATATCAGTAATCAGTTTTGTTCTCTTTTACACTGTCAGCTTTTTTGCTGATTATATTCTGTTCTGTTTCGCTTTCACGCTAATGCCATATGTCGACATGATTATAGATATTTGCGACTTATTGCAGCTCTATGTGACTCTCCTAGTGAACAAGCAGTTCAGGCAGAAAATTGGGAGTTTGTTAGGATTTTGCAAAAGTGCGACTGTTGGTGTGGCGCCCGCTGTTTCTATTAATGCCAAACGTGCTATAACTGTAACCTGATTGTGTAATTTGGAGAGTACTTGAGTTGAATTCTTTTGTGGAAGCATCGACGGCTAATGCTCCATATTTTTATTAGCAAGAGCACTTTGTTTCTAAAACGAGCACTTTTCCTTTTTGTGTGTGCATGCTTGGAATGATACAAAAGCTTTGTATGTATAATCTTTTTTCAAATATGCTTTTCATAGTTTCAGATCGTTTTTTATGAGTTTCGCTTAAACAATTTGAAAAAAAACTGAAATCGTAGTATCTCAGTTACTGAAATCTCCTTCTGTGTCTTCTAAAATTTGAAATAACACGTGATTAATTAATAACAGAATATATTATGTCTTGAAAGGAAATTTTTTTGAAAGGAAGAAGTTTAGGGGCATAGTACAGTAGCCCGAATTACAAATTGACTGGCGGAAGGCAAATTTCGACTGTGTATTCGCACACCATATTCTGTCTTATTCGCGATGCAAGTCTTCATAGAAAAAGGTATAAGTCTAGAACTTATTAATTATTCTAGAAGATGTCCTGAGCGATATGAAATCAGAACTAAAATATCCAGTGTGTAATGTAATAATCACGTGAATTGACTTTCTTCGTGTCTAGTAGCAATATTGTCATAAGCCTTTTATTAGAGAAGACTCGGGCTAAGAAATGAGTTCATAGATCAGTCAAGTCAGTACAGAAAGATCAAAATTAAACCTGCGAGCTTACATATAGTAAGTAGGCAGCCCATCGTGGATAACCAAACAGCTCGTAGTATTCCGCTTCCTCTTTTCGATTAGATTGCTCTTCGCATAGTGTCATGTCATACTTCGTCCACGGCGAGCATGACAGCGCGTTCGAGGGCTAAGGAACGAACCATCGTTTGTGTGCGCATACCTAGCGTGAGACAAAAGCCTTGACCCGCAGGGCCACAACCCGGGTATGATCTTCGGCAAAATCGCTATAGACCGCTTCACAGTTTTCGAAATACTTTAAAAAAGTAGGCCACAGTAATCTTTCAAAGGACTGCTGAAAAAAGTATCTTCTCGATGTCCTAGTGCGCGTTTCCTCCGTTGATTTGCGGCATGGCTATACTTAAGGAATTCTCAGGCTCTCCTAACCACGCTCAAACCGGTTCTCTAACACGGAAAGAACTGGCCCATGGGCTAGCATGCAAGGAACAATAAAGTTCAAATTTGGAATTTTCATGCTATCGCGGAAATAATAGTTTCATTGAATTCCTCGAATCAGACTTGACCTCCTAACAAACTATCATGTTATATATTTTTTTAATCGAAAAATCTGAATTTGGCGCCCTGACCTTGATGCGCAGGCGAGCAGACCTTTACATCGGCGCAAACTGGAAGTCTTACCGAATCAAATTAATAACTGATGTCCTACCACTCAACAGACCACCAGAATATGCTGGCTAGAGAAAGAGAAGATTGTTTGTGTTGACAGTACTGACTATCGTGTTTATTTCATCAGTTAAACCGCTACTGATATTTCTCTGTAGCGTTTGCCAAAGCCCCAAAGCACCTGCCTGCGCATCTTACATCTAGCGGGCATCATACGCGCCAGATGATAACGAGTGCAGAGCGCTTTACTTCAGAAGTTTTAAGCGAGAAAACCTGCGTGCCGCGGCAATTGGTTTTGTACTGACGTCGCTCTGAAGCTTTCTTCAGTTCAGAGGCATTACTGTTACAAACTGAAACTACATAAACAACCGCGCACGGGGAAATCTTTAACAATTATTCTTTTCACAATTGGCTTCGTACTACTCTGTGCACATGGGTACAGAGTGCTGGAAGAACTACGTAACCGGCCGGATACGCATGCTGCAGTATATTTCGCGCTTGTAGCAGCTTATAGCAAGCGCCCAGACAAGAACCTGCGTGCCGCTAAATTCAAATTTTTTGATTTGAAAAAAATAAAAGATTATAGTTTGTTAGACGGTCTTGTGTGATGCGAGAAATTCTATGAAACTGTTATTTCCGCGATAGCATTCGAATTCCAAATTTGAACCCTACCGTTTCATGCACGCGAGCCTATGGGCCAGTTCTTTCCGTGTTAAGCTGAAAGTGTAGTTCGATGCGATGCGTCAAATAAGCTTGCGATGCGACGTTTTAGGCACCTTTTTACATTGTCAGTTGACCCAAAAGTGCCGCATCGCACGCTTATTTGACGCAGCGCATCGAACTATACTTTGGGCTTTAGAGAACGGGTTTGAGCGTGGTTAGGAGAGCCCGAGAATTCCTTAAGTATAGCCATGATTTGCGGCGCAACACCGAGGAGAAGGGCTAACATGATATAGAGTGCTTCGACGATGCGCGCGGGAAATTCAAAAGCTAATGCCACCAGAAAACTGTCGAAAGAGCGCTTACTGGTTTTAGAACACCGCATCTATAATGCGTTGTCTGTTAAATAATATTCTTGCTGATTCAATATCACCTTGTCACAGCCGCTGAGTCTCATTGTGGGTATCACATTTGCATATCAGCGAAAATTTTAGTTTGAACAACCTTGCCATAGGTATGTATATTCAAACGCCGAATGTATTGGCTCGCTCAAAAACAACCAAAAAGTTTTCTGTTAGTTTTCCAGTTTCATAACTTCAAGTTTTTTTTAGAGTTTGGAAGTTGTGTTCGGCCAAGCAGTTATTACGTGATTTTCCGTGATTTATTTTAAACCTATGATGCTTTTAAATGACAACTTTTTCAGCTTCCCTTCATGATCACGATTGCTTTTTTGCTGGATTGTATGTCGCAACTGGTTGTGAATAGGAGTACTAATAAGTGAATCTTTAAGAAATATTTGGAAGTTGTGGTTTGGCCATTTAGTCATTGCATGACTTTAAAATGACTTATGGCGTAGTTAATCTGCAATGATTTTGTACGCGAATTTTCGCATGATCATGGGTGTTCATGCCGTGGGGTGATCATGATAATGGCTCTTTTCTTCGTGACCCTGACCGCTTTTTCCTGAGTTGTATGATGCAACTGGTTTTGAACGAGAATACGAAGTGAAAAAGAGAGGACATTATAGTTTTGGGTGAATGGATGGGTAGCAGACACCGGATCAAATCGGGTTCAACCCAACCCATAAGTCCCTGACCCGAAATTTAACTGACTCGACCCGACCCGACCCAACCCTGAAGTTCCTGACCTGATCCGGGGTCTAATGTGTAGTGTTTAAACATGGAAAAAACACTTGAATCAGGCAGAATTGTATGCGTATGTGGATTCCACTTTTACCCCACTCTTGGAATTCGCGGTAACCCTGTGCGTAAATAACAATGGAATCCATGTGAAATTGAAGGAATCTGGAATTTGCTTATCAGCTTGCGCGCAAATCCTGATCGATTTTGCGCTTAGGATCCCAAAGTCTCCTCAGACGACTACTTTTATTTCACTCTTGATCCCGATATAAAATCCTATTATCATGCCTTTGCCTCCCTTCCAGTTTTAGTTTTCTTACGTCAGTTTCGAAAATTGTTGAAAACTGACGCGCAGCATGTCTGCTTCCGTTTCGTGAAACTCAATCTCCTTATTGTCATCATTTGGCTCGAGCTTTTCTATAAATTCTTATCGGGGTTTTTCGAATAGCTACTTCAATTCTATATTCGAACTCCAGAATTTAGAATTCTGCTTTTCTATTTAGTTTTCAACCATCAGGAGTCGCGGGGGAGCTTTGTGATTAGAAACTGAGCCAAATCAGACGGCGAGCTAATTTAAAAACTATTTTGATAGATCCGCTGTAGACTTTAGGAGCAAGATTTTAAAACATATAAAGCTGATGGCTGATGCAAAGTCAAAAGCGGTGATAGATCTGTCCCCGGCTCATACAGTGGTTTTCGTCTGCTAAAAAGCGATATCTCGACATACTGCAACCATTGCTGATCCGTCCATTGTTACATCGTAAGTGTAAGTGTAAGTGTGTGGGTGGCCTATTTAGTTGCAAACCTGAAAAATAAAATTGTACAGGAAACAAACGCACAGTATTGTGAAAACCAAAACTTACTGTGTTCTTAAATTTATCTAAAACTAATTTCTTTAATTAAAATTTAAAAGCTCATTGAATTGTTACTTTGACAACTTTTAATCGCGAGAAGGCGCTATTCTCGCGATGAGGTACAGCGTTGCCAGGCGCAGGGCAATCGGCATAGATCTAGGGCATTTTTGAGCTGTCAGGGTAGGTTTCAGGGCAATTACCTTTCTAGGGCAATTTTTAGGGCAATCTGAGATTTTGACACTTTGTCTTAGCTCTCTCGACAATTCCGCCGTTCCAAAGGATGTTTTTCTTGATGGGAAGCTGGGTGGAGATGTCGAAGAAGCATTGGAAGTTGTTGGCGCCTTTGAAAACTGATATGGTATTCAAATACGCAATCATGGCTTGGTTGGAATAATGTTGGGTGTCTGGCAGGCACTTTTTTTAAAGGGACTAATATGCATTTTTTTTCTGGAAATTGGGTTTGGGGTAATTTTAGGGCAATCTGAACCTGCTTCTGGGGCATTATTGTGTTGCAGACCTGGTGAAGTACTCGAGTCCTACTCGATGCTTACAAGTAAAAAATATAAAGCGACAAAAGTGTTAGCTGAACAGAAAAAGATGTCAAAACTGGACCCTGCCTTACTAAGCGCCAGGTCCGCATTGGGTCCTAGCCCAACCCTTTTTTCCGGTTCTGGGCTGTGGGTCGGAGTTTCTAGCGGTTGGGTTTCGGGTTGTGGAAAGTTGACTGGTTTTCGAATCCAGCTTGAAAAAAACACTGTTCCACTCGTGCCCGGCGTTATGAGTCACATTTGTCCAGCCAGCGGTTAGAAACCTCCGCGGCCTGATGCCTGTTGGTTTTGAGTCGACAGATCCTGATGTGATCGAGATCGGGCGTACAATCCAGTTTATTAGGTCATTGCCGTAATCAAAGGCCCCTGTCCCTCGACTGCCCAGTGTTCCCCTTTATTGGTCTGGTTCGATATGCTAGTCTCACCTTGGCGGTTCTGCGAAATAGTCTGTCAGCAGATGATCTCTTGTCTGAAAGCTGTGGTGTGCAGTAAATGTGTTTTGCCAAGCCCTAGTTTGCCCGGGGTGAGCCAAGGATTTCAGGTGGCGTCAGTCCCGCATTGCTTGGGCCAGCAATCCTGACTGGGAAGGCGCAGTTCTGTTCCGACTAAGGACTGCAGTTTAATAAGCCGGTTCGCCGGGTGGAAGCCAGTCTTCGAAGGCGATTTAGTAGTCCGTTGCTGGCCTTTCACACCTGGCTCTGGGTGACTCATTTTGTACCATCGAGGGGCGAACTCTGAACGCCCAGAGAATCAGGAAACTGGTCCTCGAACTCAGGGGAAAGCCTCTCCCCTCTCGCCCAGTATCATCCTGAGAGGCTGGTGCTGGCACAGGATGCCCTCGTGTGAAATTGCTCCCAGTTGGGACAAACAGAGGGAAGCTGCTGTGAGAGCTGGTCACCTCACGGCCTCGCTTATTATATCATGACTGCCGGCGGCCATAATGGGGGAATTAGGGCGGTATGGGGCCCAAACTGCAAAGCTTAAAAAAGTGACTTTTTGTCAGACCTCTGTCCTACCGATATTTGCCTGGTCTTTCACTTGGACAGATTTCCTGTAATGTTCATTGAACACAATTGGAAAGCATCCCACAGGCTAATCTTCCGATAAGAATTAGATCCAAGCCAGGGTCCAAAAAGTAATGCGTTTCACTAAAACAGGCCTTTAGCGTTTTCGAATATAAAAGGACTTCACAGGATGGATCGTAACAAGGATCAAAGGACTCTTAGGGCCTTGTTAATTCGTTCAGATATTGTTATGGGCCGTTTTCCTGTTTGGGTTTAGCAGGTGAAAATGAGGATGAGGAGATCCCGCGAAACAGGCTTACAGGAATATGTACAGTCGACCTCGGATAATTGCAGCCGCTCGGGACGCCAAAATGAGTTGCAATTAGACGGAGTTGCAATTATCCGAGGCTGAAGTACACGTAAAACATATAATAGCTTGAAAATCGGGGAATGGGAACCTGTTGCAATTATCCGGACTTTGCAATTATCCGAGGTGCAATTATCCGAGGTCGACTGTACAGTATATATATAAGGTGCCTTGGTTAAAATGGTCTTTTGGCGAAGAACATTCTTTTAAAACGTACATTTGAAAAAGAAACGGTTGTTAAGACTACTTGTTTCACAATTTGTTAAACTAAGAGTAAAAACTGCAATCGAATCAAATCGTGTTGATTTTAATCAATTGGTTTTGGGATCTCCGAAGATGGGATGCGTTCGCCTTGAGGCATGACTCACTGTACTGCTTGAAATTTCATTCATTGCTAGGCCCACCAAACTCCAGTTATGGCTTCCCTCAAAATGTACCACTCCGGCTCCGGGGAGACTCTTCGACCAACTTGTCTTTTTTCATAACACATTCGAGTGCAGCGAGTATGCTAACAATGCTTGCCCTGAGATTTAGTGGGGCATGATAGGTAGCATTCACAAAAATGCTGTATTTTTCATGGCGCCCGGCGGTCGGGTTTCGGTTTGGGTTCAACTCGAAAAGTTTTGATTGGTTTGGGTTCAAACACATTGTTGGACCTGAACTAAGAGCGATTTTTCCCTTTCACGGAGCCCATCCCTGGTGTAATCATGATTTTTGTCATATCAGAGCTGGAAGTTGTGTTCTTCTGCGCACTGTAAACACACACAGACCAATTCCTTTCTTCGTCGAATTACATTTTTTAGCAGTCACATCAAGAACGGTGAAGAAACTTGACATCTCGAAGCCATGGCTAATCTTTCCGACATTTGCGGCATCGACATGGACTTCATGAAAGCGGTGCAAGATGTTGGCGGTCTGATGGCCTACGAAGTGGTCACGTGGGCACATTTCGTGTTGGGCACTCCTGGCCATATTCTCATGATTGTGGCGTTCTTCAAGGCGAGGAAAGAGGAAGCGGCTTACATGTACCAGGCATTCGTGACTGTGAGTGAAATGCTCAAGTTGCAAACCTGGGTTTTACAAGTCCTCACCAAAAAGTTTCTGTCGGGTGCAGAGTACACACCTGGTTTCTTGTGGTACAAACAGTCGTATATTCTGATGTACTACGCGGCCAAGTTAGCCTTCAACTTGTACCAAATCATGTTCACCTTGTCCCTGCTCTTATCAGTGGCCATGAGTGCTGATCGTGTTTTTGCCCTGGCCTACCCCTTCAAGTACAGGAACCTAAATGCCCGTAAGCATCAGATATGTGCTTTCTTTCTGTGTCTTTTGGTGGCCACTTGTGCCAGTTTCAACGATGGCCTGGTGGTTGTGGAGGAGGGAAATCACTACTCTATTCAGTTCGATTTTTCTATAATTCAAAGCATGTTTGCCATTTTCATGGGCATGTTCTGCAATGCAGTCCGTTGTGCGGGTGTCTTTTTATTAGTCGTACTGAACATTCTTTTAGTTCGGTTTTATAGACTCAAATTAATGAAAGTAGGACAAGCTATTAAAAGCGATGATAGGGATAAGCAAAGGAGAGCACAAGAAAAGATTCTTTGGACATTGACCATTTGTCAATCTGTGTTCCAATCCATATCAGTAATCAGTTTTGTGCTTTTTTACACTATTAGCTATTTTTCTGATTATATTCTGTCCTGCTACACTTTCACCCTAATGCCATATGTCGACATGATCATCGATGTCTGTGACTTCTTGCAGCTTTATGTGACTCTTTTTGTTAACAAGCAGTTCAGGCAGAAGATTGGGAGTTTGTTGGGCTCTTGTAAAAGTGCGAGTGCGAGTGTTAGTGCTGGGATTTCTGTCCCTGTAGACGCCCAGCGTGCTGTAAGTGTTGCTTGATTGCGTGCTGTCAAGTGTATTTTTTTGATAAAAGAAAGCACTAATAGGTCCTTGCGGAAGCTAATAATGCATTTTTGTGGCATTTTAGTGTAAATATTACTTTAAAGATGTAAAGGTTATCTACTGTATTTAAATACTTGTTTCAGGGATGATATAAACACATTCTAAGTGATTTTTATTGAAACTTTTATTGTATTTTTTTTATTGAACAAATGATTTGAGCAGTTTCAAATGTTCATGATAAAACTCATTTTTCCATGATATCATACTGTTTAAAATTGCCAACAGCGTAATCGAGCGATAAGTTGAATATAATAATCATACAATAGTGTTTTTAGCAAATCTCTAGAAGATGTCCGCGATACAATTGTTTTCATAGAAACATAATGACCGCATCAAAACTAGTCTTAACAAATAATCGCGAGTAATTTTCCAGCTCGGCATGAAATCTGGTACCGATATATTCATAACTATCGTGCTCATCTTTTCAATAAGCTTTCTCCGTAAATAGAGACAGCTATTTTAATGTTAAGACCATCTTAAGATAAGATAAAGTCTCTAAATTCATTGCGAGGATCACTCATCGTCAATGCTCGAAGATAAAAGTCGAACTTGTAAGCTTATTGTAAGCCGCTTGGGTGATTAGACAGCTTCATGTGCGCGCTTTTAACCATATAGATCCGATTACAGGATGTGCTGGTCCCATCGCTGTTTGTCTGACCTGATCTTTATGGAAAGTGATTTTCTAGAAGTGACTGCCATTTTTTTATATGGAGCCAAACTACAAAAGGATTTACTCCCGCTCGTTTGTTGTATGTTCAAGATTTAAGTCTCCGCGCCCCTGCCTTGCTTTACATAGAAGAAAAATCATTTTAAGGCTTTACGAAGTATAAAGTTGAAATATCACAGTATATGATTTCGTCCTTTATCCATATCCAAGCACCGAACAGCGCACTCGAGGAACACATTTTTGACAATTATTTTTTACCCATGGCGGGAGTCGAACCCACCCCTGTACTGTAGGTGTGCACCCAACGTGGGAGGCAGAAGTCTAAACCGCTAGTCCCATGTCGCGGTCTAGCGGCTAAGGCGTATGCATATGGAGTATTCTATGTACTGACAGATCGTGCCAGTCTTTGGAGCATTCATTCCGTTGGCTTTCACAACAGCCACATTAGATAGCGAAGGCTTCAAATCACTCGATAAGAACTTTGGGTTTGAGCCAATTTCTGATTGCGGATTTAAAATTTAGAGAAATAGCTTCAACAAAAAGGGAATAGCGTCAGGAACAGACTCACAGCAAGATTTTGTTTCGTGGACCACTATCTCCTTATTTTCGTCATCTGGCGAGGTATCCTTAGCTTTATAAGCGCCTTTCTTGAAGCCCTCCAAAAAGCTGCTTTATCCCCCATAAGCTTTATCCCAGAATTGACGTATCCCATCACTTTTCCATCACTGATCCCGCTTAGAGCTCCTTGTTGGAAGCCTCTTAAATAGAAATCGAGCCAAGGTAAGAGCTTAGACGTAGAAGGCTAAATAATTAGTAAACTATTTAGATCTGCAATTAATTAAACTTCGGACTTTCGGTACAAAAGTTAAGCTGAACAAGAAGCTTGTGGGTGGCACAAACTAAAAACGTATTCAGTGTGAGATGTGTTTTTATACCGGGCAGTGGTGCTTGTCCTGCTCCTGAACGATTCTTGACAACCCATTACTAACCAGTCTGTGTTACTGTCGTGTAAGTGCTAGCCGACTGTGTTTTTCACATTTACTGCATCAATAGCACTGAAATGGAAAAGGATGCAAATATTTGCTGTAGCAGCAAGTTTTCTGTTGCGAGTCGTGCTTATAGCAAAAAATTTGTTTTTCTTGTTTCTTTATTAGAAAATTTTTGTGGGTGCTGCTCCCCACGGGACTTCCGATCCGTTTTGCCTATAGCAGTCCTGATATGATAAGCAAGACCGTGAGGTGACCAGGTTTCATGGCAGCTTCCCCCTGTATGTCTCCACTAAGGGCATCCTGTGCCAGGACCAGAGTCCCGGGCTCCCAGCCAAGAGGTCAGTCACAGAAACGAGATTTGGGCGCCAAAAACTGATTTTTATTCATTTTTTAGCTGTCGAGGAGACAATGGCCAACCTTTCTGACATGTGCGGCATCGACATGAACTACGTTAAGCAAGTAGAAAAAGTCAGTAGTTTCATCGCCTACGAAGTGGTCACATGGGTACATTTCGTGCTGGGTACTCCAGGCTACATTCTGATGATAGTAGCATTCTTTAAGCAACGGAAGGAAGACGCTGCTTACATGTACCAGGCATTCGTGACTGTGAGTGAACTACTCAAATTGCAAACCTGGGTTTTACTAGTCCTAACCAAAAAGTTTCTGTCGGGTGCCGAGTACACGCCTGGTTTCCTGTGGTATAGACAGTCCTATGCCCTCATGTACTACGCGGCCAAACTGGCTTATAATCTATTCCAAATCATGTTCACCTTGTCCCTGCTCTTATCAGTGGCCATGAGTGCTGATCGTGTTTTTGCCCTGGCCTACCCTTTCAAGTACAAAAATATGAATGCTCGCCTGCATCAGCTGTGCGCATTTGTTCTGTGTCTTTTGGTGGCCACTTGCGCGAGCTTCAACGACGTCTTGGTGATTGTGGAGAAGGACGACCAGTACTCGATTCAGTTCAGTTACGCTGCAACGCGCACCATTTTTGCCATTTTCATGGGTTTGTTTTGTCACGCTGTTCGATGTGTAGGTCTTTGTATTTTAGTCATACTAAACATTCTTTTAGTTCGTTTATATAGACTCAAATTAATGAAGGTAGGACAAGCTTTAAAAAGTAACGATAGTAATAAACAAAGAAAAACACAAGAGAAAATTTTATGGACACTCACAATGTGTCAATCGGTTTTTCAGGCTGTGTCAGTGTTGAGCGCTGTGCTCTATTACACTGCTAGCTTCTGCTCTGCATACTTTTTATCATGCTTGCGTTTTGCATTTTATCCGTGTATTGACATGATTATCGATGTATGTGATTTGTTGCAACTTTATGTGACAATTTTGGTAAACAAACAGTTCAGGCAGAAAATTGGCAGGTTGCTTGGATTTTGTAAGTGCGCAGGCACCACTGTTGTACACACTGTTTCTGTTAATGTTCAGCCTAGTGTGATTAGAGCTTGATTTTCACTTGGTGTTCAGTATAGTAGAGCGAGTTTTTTTTTCACTTGAGCATGTGCCCGAAAAGAGTTTAGGCATTCTTTTGGAGTGTGTTTAATAATATAGTGTATTGCGTACATTGAGTTTAAAAATTACGGTTCTTTACAGCAGTACCTGTTTGTTCTTTATCTGTTCTTGGCCTTGCGATTTGTAAGGCCCTCTTTCGATTTTATTCTTGCCCAAGCATATAAAAGCGCACTTAAAACAGCAAGTACAAGGAATTCAGAATTCAAACAAAAGTCAATAAAATGGACAAACAGAAAAACAAAAACATAAAACCAAACCTTCCATTGTCGGATGACGACATTGACAGGCGTGGGGGTTGCTATGACCAGATACGGGCCACCCCACTTGGGTTTTAACTTAGCACCTACACCCCGTCTTTCCAGTTTCAGCCACACCAAATTGTTCACCTCTTATTTGGTTGTCCTAGCATTACGATCATAATGTGCTTTCTGTCTGCCCTGCATCTCCCGCAGGTTATTATAAATAAACCGTTTCATGATCATCAGCCGTTCGATCATATCCGCTACATACTGTGAATTGTTTCTCGTGTCAACCGGCATTACCCGCAGTTCACGGCAGTTTAGGCTCTCTGCCATGCGAGATGTGGTATGGTGAACACCCCATGGTTGCTTGCACCAATGATCGGTACGCAAACAGTATAAACGGCAGCCCAGCATATCAATCTACCTGCCGTTCATTCACGTAAATGGCTAGCATGGTCCCTATGACCTTGTTGCATCGCTCCGTGAGACCATTGCGGGCCGGGCGATACACCGACGTGTTCGTCGTTTTTATTTCACATACCTTACACACTTCCGTCATGATCTCAGACAAAAATTGCGGACCTTTATCTCTCAGTAACTGGTCCGGCGCCGGACCAGTTACTCAGATGATACATGATACAATATGATCAACAATCGTAATAATTTCGCTGGGACGTTGTGATTAGGCTTACGCTTCTTGACGTCCAGAAAGATACTGGTGACTTTTCCAAATTCCGGGTCATCTAAGCGGTCGTGAATGTATTGCGAGGCTGTGATGAACGACGAGTTCGTTCCTCGTCGTTTAAAAAACCCATACTGATTCGAAGATATATCGAGACGAGGACGTAGCAGTCATTCGACGTGGCGTTCCAATGACTTCTAAATAACGAGCAGCAATAAGATACGGCGACCATCTCAGAAACTTTGACTTAGAAACGAACTTCGACCATCTCAAAAACCAGCGCGGCCTTGATGCGGGAGCAAAAACAGGAAAAATGCGCAAACACGGAATTAGCGGGAAATTCAAATACAGAGATGCTGTAAAATGTCAGGGTCTTTTCGCAGAGGCAGGAAAGCTCCAAAACTTTTACTCCTGCGTAGAGTCGAGCCTGGGTCACTCAAGTATGAAATCCGGCTCTCTACCTCTCTCCGTTACTTTAAAATCCATTTCGGAAGTCGAACAACCCTTTGTACCTGAGCATCACAACAAAGGCGCCAAATTCAAACTGCTTTGCCCATTTTTGGGAATTAAGCGGAATGCCGACGACACTTCCTCATTTGTGCCTAAAAAGCTTTTACAATGACTATTTTCGCGATATCATTTCAAAAAGAGGCCTCGTAAGCCCATTTTTTCGAATTTCAGCGTGATGGTCGACCCGTCTGAGCATGCTGAACTGGTTCTATGGGCGTTCAGGGAGCCTTAGAATACTTTAATATATAGCCATGACCTCTACAAAGCACACCATCCCAAATTTGTCACACGCACGCTATCCAGCCTTTCTGTGGTAAGCAGCTTGAACCTGCGGAGCAATAAGAAACCCGCGTGGTCCCAGAAAGCCCAGAAAATTGGTTGATGGTTTGTTTTGCCATGATTGTGTGTTCAATTGTTCATAGCCGTCACTTTCTATAAATTTTAGGTTTTTCGCCCACTAATGGGCAGTTTTAAAAAGTTCCAGTCCAGTATAATGTTTAGTTGAATGAGCTTTCAAATTTATCAGTATATTATCATATTCTGACCATAGTTAACGTTATTTATTCAGCAGTTAGTCCTTTTCTGGCGTTGTATTTCTTCTCCCTTTCCTCCTTCCTGACCATGAGTCTTTCCATCACCCTGACAGATCCCATTATCGCATTTCCCACGGCGCCCTTTGGCATCTTCATTGTCAGTCACACATTGCAGGATAAAAAAGCTTCGAATACATACATTCAGAAGCAGGGAGGAGTGGGTAAAATATAGATTCAGATATTATACACACAAAACACACAGCAAGATCAGCAACAGAGAAATATATCATTTTTTTAGATTCTGGCCATCTTCAACTGGTGACTTTGGTTCCAGGAGGGACCCGTCCGATATATTTATAATCAATATACAAATGTCCATCTCTCATCGTAACAGTGCTTCCTTCGTGTTTGGCCTTCCTTACTAATTTTTCAGTCACATGAGTGGTCAAATACGGTTGTGCCGGCATGCCGACAATGGCGGCTGCTGTCATTTCGGTATTGTACATGGCTAGTGCCAGTTGGCTGATACAAGGTTGAGGGTGATTCTCGATTTGTCTATTCGATCGATTCTTACCCTGAAACCAATACCAAATCGGGGTGTCGGCTATCGAAGGTCTGCTATGCTGGCACGATCCATAATAGGGTCCTTGTAGTGTCAAGTTACCCACACCACTACTCGACGGGTCTGGCGTGGGTGATGTCCGTTGCTCATCATCGATAGCTTCTTTATTCGATTTCGTGAAACAGCAGCCCATCATGGAATATTTCAAAGAAGCTCAGAAAGTCCAAAGATAAAATAAGAAATATGTAAAATTTTTTCGAGCAAATACTAAATGATCGATCGGAATCAATAATAACAGATATCGATCGATTTATTTCGATACCAGTGATTTTCCGATCATCAAAGTCTGAGCCAGTGCCATCGCAAATGCCAAATCGGCCAATGTAAAACGAGCTATGATCACAGAAAGATACGGAAGTCAAAAAAAGAAGGCCTAGCAGAGCTTCCCGCAGCGAGAAATCACGCTTGCTCAGCCATCAACGGAAACTTGACTTTCCTGCAGCTTTCACGATTGAGTCAGTGGCAATTCATAAAGCTTCTGTCGGTGTTGACATTTGATCCACCTCCCTTTTTATGGGCAGGTGTAAGAGGCAATTACCATGAAAGGTTATTCACCTATAGCTCGTACCTCTACGTCTTCGCTTTCGTTTTTGCAAAGTTCATCTTTGCTATAGCCGAGTCCATTTAGCTGATCAAAAAGGGAACACCCGTCCGAGTGTTGCCACGACAACGCCAAGGTGGTTCGTTTATCTACCATTCCATTTTCCACACTTTTACTATCCTTTACTCTTGGTTCGCTTGACACACACCTGACGTTTCGCCGTTTCCATTCCAAAATGAACGTATAATGACGTCGATTAAAAGCTCTCACGTCGGCGCATGATTGACTCTGAGATGACAACTGGTGAGAAAGCAGGCTTTTAACAATGACCCACGACGAAAACACTTCCAGTCCGTGTAGTGTAAAGTGGACTCAAATTTTCCCAGTCGGCATCGAGTTTCAGGGCATCGCTGGTGTCCTTGGTAAAAAGACCCCCGCTCGATTAGCTGCCCGTGAGTGATTAATGACGTCGGAGCGGGAGGACGGGTTAAGTGGGGGCCGATATGTGAAATGGTATATGGCGTGTTTGTATGCCTTCCACAGCATAACATTTCATCTTCTAGAAAATGTTATTTTTCCTGACTGTGATCAATGAGATTATGCACACGTAGGCGAGGTTCCCAGGTGATTCGGGGAAAGGCCGCGAGCAGGGAAGGCGAAGTTGAAATAGGACCATATTATTCAGGAGGATGTGATAAATAACCTGATCCCCACCACAGCCGAGTCAGACCATCTGTCACGTTGCGGAGAAATTAATTCTCTTTATAGATTTCATAAACAGATTTTTCGAAAAATAAAACATTGCATTGGTGAGCATGCTCGACATGCAGACTGCTTCAGTTGATCGAGCAAGGCATGAATTCGAATTTTTGATTTTTCACACAGTGCTTCTAAGATTTCTTTTAAAGGAGGTTTCTTTAAAATTTGACTGATTTCATCGAAAAATCCTGGCTCGACTCTCATGCTCATGCGACTAATTGATTTGGGCTATAAAAGATAATTATGGTCAGCTGTGCTAAAAAACGGAAATCATTCATTTTCTGAAACTATGGTTTGCGCATCGCAGTCGCAAAACTGTGCAGTCATTCTTGTGTCTTTAATTTAAAATCGTTTCCCGCCAGAAATTCTCATGGCAACCCGTTTTTGATAGATTGCTAAGTTGATTTATCGACGGAAAAAAGTAGATTAAGAGTCGGAGAGTGGTTAGGTACGTTGTAAAGAAAGCATAAGAATTGTTGGCGGGAAACAGATTTCAAATTACCGACATAATACATCGGGGAAATTATTTTAAATGGGTCCGTGGACCCATTTTGTGAGTTGAACACTCCCCACTGGGTTTGTTTAAGTTGGGGTCCCCCCCGCCCCCCCCCCCCCCCCCCCCCCCCCCCCCCCCCCGCCCCCCCCCCCCCCCCCCCCCCCCCCCCCCCCCCCCCCCCCCCCCCCCCCCCCCCCCCCGCCCCCCCCCCCCCCCCCCCCCCCCCCCCCCCCCCCCCCCCCCCCCCCCCCCCCCCCCCCCCCCGCCCCCCCCCCCCCCCCCCCCACCCCCCCCCCCCCCCCCCCCCCGGAACCCTCCCCACTGGGTGACCATTGCCCACCTCACGACCCTTACGACAGGGTGGGGTCATACTAGTAGCACACACTGTACAGTGCTGTTCAGTAATCCACAGAGAAAGTACCACAGTATTTGGGGGGGAACTAGGAGGGAAACTGAATGTTCATGGCGACTTCAGACTGGAATTACCATATTTCCCTTGTGTCAAATGTCGGGAGTGCCATATTATCTGCACTTGCGCCTCAAGTTGACCGCAGTAGCCTCAGCTTTGCGATTCAGAGTTTGGCGCTCTAATCTCTTATTCTATTAGGGACCTAATCGTAGTAGAAACTTAAACGCAAAACAAGACTCGTTTCTGTGGTCTTTCTGCTAACGCACTTGTCACTTTGTGAAATCTGTCAAAACAGACGGGAAATTAGTGCATTTTCGCTAATCAAAACCAGCTTGGCTAGACAGCCTGAGCGTAGGCACAGGCGTATTCTAGCATTGATTGATGACATATAAATTCAATGAGGCGTGCGTAGATTCGCGTGGGACGGTGATAAGTCATTTCCCTCGAACAATTGTCTGATTGCGTGCTTAAATGACTAAGTAATTTTCTGTCGCACTAAGAAAAGTTTTTGTTTCTCAACCACTTCGCGAAAGGAAAAATTTTATGAGAGACAAAGTGGTCACGATACAAGTATTAGGTTGCGTCCCCTGGCACTCCCCTGGGGTCCAGGGAAGCCTCTTTCACTAACCTTCTAACTTCTCTCTCATAGAAAACATTCGAGTAGAGCCACCATGCCAAGATTGATTTCCCTCAGGTCGCTTCGTAAAGAACGATAGCATTTTCACAAAAATACGCGTCATATTGACAATATACCTCACTGAACAAAAGTGGTTTTTTTTTGGTTTCAGTCAATTTTTCAAGAAATATGGGCTTTTATGGATTGTGTTTGGGTTCCCCAGCGAATGGGTTGGAGTTGAGCTTATAAAAATGGGTTTGGGTTGGGTTTTGGGCCGAACTGTGAACGCGTTGTCTGACTTGGGTTTGCGCACAGGCTCTAAAGTGCCTGGCTTTTCGTAAATGAGAAATTGTCATAAGCGGCTGAAGAGGGAAATTGAAGTTCTGCTCTTATGCGACTAGTGAAATCGTCTGAAAGAATGCACGATAAGAAAACACTGATTTCCAGCTTCTATTGCTTGATTCCGATCTGAAGCATCTGTATTCTTTCAAAAATTGAAAACTAACGATGATAAAGCAAAGAAGACGTAAAATCGAAGTATTTAATGCGAATTGATTTGCGACAGTGGAGCAAGCTCGGAGCCCGCACTCAACGGGCGGAGCCACGGGGCACATCAAGTCAAACAGGAACTTGAATTTGTCATAAGCAGCAGTCTAGCAGACAATTTTGGCGGGAAGTAAATTATGCTCGACTTCGACTCATGAAAACTTAATAAAATTTTGACTTGGATGAATTACAGCTTAGCTTATTCGTTGTCCGCATTTCCTGTGATTCCGACGAGTGCAAATGCTAGAAATCATCGTCAAAAAGTATTGTTGTCCCGATTAGGTCCTATATCGATCTGAAATGTTCTAATCTCATATTTCTTTTTTCTATCAGCTGATGTAATTTTTAGGGTCTGACTTCATGACGGAAAAATATGGTTAGATTAATTTTGAATAGACGAAATTTCTTTCAAAATTCGATATTGTATCGTAAGTGTAACTTTTCATAAGCTTGTTGCTTTTAATGAAAAATCTGGGTTTTAGGAGCTTACAAAACACTTAGGATTGGCGATGTGATTAAAAAACTCGACCCGCCTCGGCAAAGGGAGCTGGTGCCGACAGGATATGGTATGTATGTTGAAAAATGATTTTGAATTTCAACTGACTTGAGCGGTTTGAACTGTGCGAAACCGGCCTCAGCTGAAACTGTATTTTACCCATCTCATGCAAGACTTATCTCTTCTGGTGTCTGATCGTGTGGTTTCGAGAATCTGACTCCCAGCTGCGACTCCAGTTTCAGGCTCGCTGAACCAGCTGCTTTCCGAAGGCTCTGAGTGCAACATGACTTTAGAGAATGCGTAAACTATGGTTTCAGATACTGCTTGTCTTGTCTTGACCTATAAAATAGTGGATACTTGAGCTTCGAAACTATTAACTGCAGTCTGTTTACTGTACGCTTAAGTCCAGGGTGCATACTGTAACCGCAGTGACTATTGTGCCCTGTTAGAAGCGGTCGACAGGAGAGAGAACTAAGAATCAAAAAAGTTGTTTTGCGTCCATGCGAACCTGCTATGAATATGAAATAGTTGTAGAAGTTTTCTTGAATTCTAGCAAAACCAGAATTTACTCAAACCGTCTTGCAAACATTGAAATGGCTAGCGCAGAAAGAGCAGTTGAAACAGGATGTTTTCCTGATTGGTGTTCCTGGTGCAAGTCGGCGGCAGCTAGTAATGACATATTTGGTAAGCTGGCACCTGCTTTTTTGTACAGCAGCATTTAGACAGGCTCTCTGTAAGGTTCGACCCGTAGAAAACATGGACGCAAAAGCGATGTCAAGAGAAGGCCTTTCCAAGTAGCTCTAATGGGCGGTAAATTCAAAAGTTGCATAGTTGGGGCACTTATCACTTGGGTATAGACGGTAGGGGTGGCAGTGCGGCAAAAACTAGATTGCTTGGGCATATTTCAAGCGTCTCTTACTTAGTTACTAGGATGGAACAGGAGGTCTGAAAGTCGTCAACACGGAGGCCACCTTCAAATTTGGCGCCCAATATCTCGAGATAGGTAAGAGATAGAAACTTTTCGCGCTGGCGTTCGACTCCTCATTCGCTTCGACTCCCCATTCACTCGCGAACACGCTGATATGCCGCTGATCGAATAAGACCCAAAGGTTTGTGAGTTACTGCCGATATCGCCTATCCACTTTCGAAAAACGTTTTCTTGGGGGAATCTCGCGAGAAATGGGTTTGCAGAAAAAGGCACTGTTGCGTCACTATCACCACAACAGGTGCATTGAATTCGCACATGAAAGTGATCGTCATAAATTTAAGCTTAACACTCCCCAGAACGACCCTTACAGAAAGCCTGTCTGAATGATTTTTAGAATGGACTCGAAAAAACTTTTTTCCACGCCTGGTGCGATGGCTTTTTTTGCTTTCTCATTATGTAGGAACTTACTGAAAGCGAATACGAATATCTAGCATTAACTCGTGATGTAACTGAAGCTGATATCAAGCAGCGAAGAGAAGTCCGGGCTGGATCGGCAGTATATTTGGATCAGGTGGGTTTTTGCATCTGGCTATGCGTGCTTGAGGCATGGTTACTGTAAGTGTTGTGACGGTATATCTCTTGCTGTGCATCAAGCACTCGAGTATGCAATCATAGGGGGTCCATAGGCAATCGATACTCTGCATGGAGCCACTAGCTGGATGCTCTACGCGTCAGGGCGATGTTTTAGCCATAGACTAGGTCGGAAGACTTCATTGGCTGCCTGGGTTTTTGGTGTGGCGCGAAAGCTCCACCAGTCTCTCTTTGCAGTAAGCCAATCAAGTCTTACTACCTTGTCCATGGCTGAAACATCATCCTGACGGGTGACACTCCTAGCTACTGGCTCCATGCAGAGTATCGATGGCCAGTCGACCCTCTACACCTTCTAGCGCTGCTGCAGTATAGTTTTAATGCGCTTGAAGCATTGCATGGCGCTTTATGCTATTTTCTCCCACCAAATGGCTAGTTCAGCTTTTTGCTTAGAAAAAGACTAGACTGAATATTCGTCGGCGACCAACGCGCAAGAGTGTTCGTGCTATGACTGCCTTAGAATAATGCGATTCCATCCACTGTCACAAAATCACTGTGACCTACTTTTCTGCTGCTCTACGGGTACATTTTCAGTCTAACCAGTGTTTTACAATGAGCGCAGTATTTGCTACTGCTCATCGCCTGTCAATTTTACCTTATGCAAGTCTCTGAGACAGGTGGTCTTTAAATTCAGGTGCTGGTTTTTTGCATCTGCATCGAATTCAGCCGCCTTACTGTAGAAGCTAAAGAAAAAATCAAGATATATTCATTTTCAGTGTGCAGTCAGGGCAGCCTTGCATGGTCGGACCTTAATTTTGGACGGCATTGAAAAAGCTGAGCGCAACGTTTTGCCAATTTTGAACAATCTTTTGGAAAATCGAGAAATGCAATTGGACGATGGACGATTTTTAGTGGCGCCTGAAAAATATGATAAATTATTAAAAGTAACTGATCAATTTTTTAAAGTTTTTTATTGGCAGTCCAGCAGATCACGTCACCCCAATCCACCTGCGTAGATTTTATCCCCTGCATATTCTGTGGCATGCCTACTGTAGGCGCGCTGTAACAGTGCAGCACCAATTCGGCCTATAGTCGGTCGCTCCCGCGTCGTACAATAGGACGTGTGCGCCAAACTCTCGGAGCTGCCGCTTTTGGGCGATTTTTTCTCTAAATTTTCAGCAACAACCAATGTGACTGTCAGCGACAATTTTGTAGATAAGAGTGTGCTCCTTCAAGCAGATATAATTTCGAGGCTTGCTTTTTAGTTTCTATCATAGATTTTTCTTAAATTTTCTTGATTGAAGTGGAAAAAATTTGTCATAAACTTGGCAAAAGTCGTAAAAGCAAAGCAAAGACAACCAGTCAATAGAGCGTATTTTTCTCCCAAAGAAAATTCGGCCGAAGGCGGCAAAGGCGCATTTCGACAGGCGCGTCTGCACTGGATTATAATTAGGCCCTGAAACAATGCGTGTAGCGCTGATGAGCTTTAGCTCTACAGCATGCATTCGTTTTTGTCACTGCTGTAGATGCTGCTGACTGGTCTACTGTAACCTGATATAGTTACATTATTATAGCCCCGCAGATCGTACTCAGGAGGGTCTCATCTAGCGTTGTTACAGTTAACTGAAACTGAAACTGAAACTGAATCTCCTCGCCAAAACTGAGTTTAACTGTAACTGAATCTCTTTAGAATCAGTTAAATTCAGTTTTCGAGTTACTACGCGTTTGAAAATTAGTAATCTGTTTGCGGATGTTCGTGCAGATCTCAAAGAGAAACGAAACGCAGCTAGACGAATTGCTGCTTCGAATCATCTTAATCGCGAGTTGGAGGTGAATTCTGTTATCCTTGAAACGCTAGTTATCTTAAAAAATCGATCCATTCAAATTTTGGTCCAAATGTAGAGAGAAGTTGCAAAATCTTCACGAATATTGCAGTGCTTCTTCATTTCCCGCAGGCTAGCGCCGAGTGAAAGAGTTATAAGCTAGGCGAGGTCCATGTTGGAAAGCAGTCGGTACAGTATCATAAAATAAAAGTGGCTACAGTTTATGAAAAAGGGTTTCTTCAGTTTCAATCATTTTATTACAAACATTTTAAAGTTACATCTTCTTGATCTTAGAAAGCTTTGTCAACCAGTAAGTTGAACTTGACATGCTTACTTCATGTTATCGTCAGCAGCGGTCGGCTCCTAAAATCTTGCGGGTTTCTTAAATTCGTGTGTTGCGAGGCGACAGAAAGTTGAGAAAGACTCGCAGGGCTCTTCTGAACCCGCTGTTATGGGCCTTGGTTCCGTCTTCCTGGCTTCTGGTTCTGAATTTTTTTGCACGGAAGACCCGACGAAGCGAGAATGTTGCCAAAAATTTGCAGGACATCTACCGCTGACCTCTGCTGAGTAGTTGCCCAAACGAGCTAAATATTTTGCGCAGAGCTTTCTTTTTGACCAAAAGAAATAACAATCATGAGCTATGGCAAGTTCGAATTAGAACGGTTACAAGGTTCAGGTACTTGGTCTGTCTGCGGATTTGTTGGTGGGTGGATTGTCGAGACATGGTCGTGCATCGCTGTGGTCTTAAAGGACCCTCTGGTGTTGACTTTGGTCTTTACTGCGCCTTGTGAGCTGTTTAAAGTCTGAAATGCGGAAGAGTAGTTATCTGAATACAGAAAAGTGGAGATGGTTCTCGTCAAGTCACATCTTGATGCGAAATGCTTTTTAAGGAAAAACTGGATCATTCAGTGAAATTCAGTTAACTGAATCTTTTGAGATCCAGTTAACTGTAACTGAAACTGAATCTTTTTTCCAAAACTGTATCAACGCTAGTCTCATCTGATCGTGAGCCCTCTCAGGGTTAATGCTCACTGTAACCAGGATGCAGGTGGCTACCAGCGTTCAGTGCAAGATAATTCTGATGCCTCCTGTTAGGCATTAGACTGAACATTAGATCGGTGTGGGAGCATAAGATTGAAGATGTGCCTAATTAATGCCACAAAAATTATTTTCTGCTCACCTTAAATGAGCGCTATTTTTTAAATAACTTGATGATTTTTGCAGGAGCAGTCGGAAGAAGAGTTAATAAAGAAAGGCCTTGTGAGAGTAGACGAACGATTTCGGGTCATTGCATTAGGATTACCAGTGCCAAAATTTCGTGGTCATCCGTTGGATCCTCCCTTGCGATCACGATTTCAAGCACGACACGTCAAGCCAGCATCTTTTAAAGTGAGCGCATATGTTTGGATACTGTAGACTGCGGTGAGCGGTTACAGTAGGCTGATTCAGGGGATCGCCGTAGGATTCCTGCAGGTGATTTCTTATTCTGATCTAGGATTGCAGCGAACGTCTTCTCGCGTTGGCACCAAAAATTAGGCCTGAAATGTTGAATAATATTGCTTCGTTCGGTTATGGATTGATGGCGGACGAGTCGAAGGAATTGGCGCTTCCTGAATTTCCTGTAGATAATTTGCCATTAGTTGCCCAAGTTTGGGTAAGTGCTGGCGATGATGGGTATCATGTACAGTACAGTGAGGACTCGTGTTTCTGTCCCTACAGCAACCCTGCATGCTCCTGCGCCAGTCATGACATGTGCGAAATCTTAGGACATCCTCGGTCCTACCCTCATCAGAGTGACGTATCCCAAATTCAGGATAGGTTTGACCTGGTATAGAACAGCATGCAGGCATGTTGTGAATATCACCAAGATGTTGTGTCGCAACCAATACATTCAGAGACCCTGTGGTCTGTTTTGCATCACGTGCACATATACGATTTGCTGGGTACAGCAAAGTGTACCTTGCATGTTCTCTGTGGCCTTATTTTCGCTCAGTGATTATGCCGTATTGGATGCTCAGATGCATCTCTCTACATACGGTATGATCTGCCGCAGCGCTGCAGTATGCTTTCGACTTTCAGCACTGCTGTAGATGGTGCTAGCTGGTATGATATAGTTACAGTAAGCATGCAGGCCGTACTCGTTCACATCGTATCGCCCCACTGCCCACCGTCATGCTGTAGGTGTCATGTCTACTGTGTGATGGTCTGATCAGCTGGTGGTAGCTGGTTCCTATGATGGGTAGCTATCGGTAGCTAGCTGCAGTAAAGAAACTTCAGTACAGGAGGCACGTTCCTGGCATAAATAGTCGCAAAGTATGAGCACTCTTTGATTCATGGTTTTCAATTTTTTAGAACATCAACCCGCAATTGACTCAAGAAGACGTGATTGACCTGCTTTATCCGTACACTGCATTTTTGAAGAAGGAAGGCGGAGATAATGTTCGCAATGCTCTAAAAGTAAGATATTTTAACTTTTGCTCCTGCACCTCCTGACATGCCCACTTTTTCAGGCTTTCAACATCCCTGTTGAAAAGAAATCACTTCGAGACGCGGTCACAGCCAGTGTCAGCGATATTGAACGATGCGATGAAGATGGTAGTCCTGGTTGTACTGTAAACATACTCTGGAATAGAAAGCCTATCGAATTCCAGGTAAGGCATGCTCTCACAGTGAAATATCATGAACTAACAGTAACTTGGTTCGACTCCCTCTCAGGTCAAAGCTTTTTGAAACATTTTCAAGCTTTCTAAAAACAAAAATGGTAAATAGTAGTTTTTGTTGTTTTTTAGGTTCCAGCAGGTCCTGCTAAAAATGCTCTCGACGCATCTCCGATTGACGAATATGTCCCGAATCGGACACATGATCAAGTTTTGTGCGAGGCCTTGCTAACCCACGCGGTTGGTGATTTTTGCATTATTGGACCGAAGGTGAGTGCTCGTTTAGGCTGTACTAACGTGCCTTTTTTTTTTTAATGCCAGGCTAACAACATATCTTAATTCAGACAATTGGGATTTTGGCGCGAAATTCAAATTCAGTTTTACCTTTTTGAAATTCATGATTTGAGTCCAGGTTTAATTTGCAATTTGACATGTCCAGGGGTCTAAAGTCGGGTGCTTATTTAGTGTTCCATGGTAGCTTAGCTTGCCATCACAGGTTCATGTTTGGTCTCTTGATCAAACTCAGGTCTCCCCTGCATGGTCGATGATTAAGAAAAGAGTGCAGACAGTTTCGTCAGAGGATGAAAAAAGCCAGCATAACCTCGACAGACAAGAAGGGAAACAACATTAGCTGGCCACAGTGGAAAGGGGTTCTGCAGTCAGTGTGAGCACTGTTTCCCTGATGGTCATGTCAATCGCCTGCTCTGACTCGCTCCTCCATCAGCATGTCAGGACCAAACCAGGAATCGGAGTGGGTGATTTGCGTATCGGTAAATTTCCCGCCTTGATTTTAAATTCCAAATATAAATAATACCGGGAATCTCAGTTTTGCAATATTTTGATGTTGAAAAGAAGAAAGCACCAGCCATGCTGTCGATGATTCATTCGTTTTTTGTTTTCCTGTAATTTCAGGAACGTATTGGATAAACACATGGGCGATATGGTCTATAACATTTTGACTGACCAAGCCAGGGGTTGCTCCTGTTCATCACTTACAGTATGCCTACGTTCAACTCTGTCTCTGTCTCAGTCACAGTTAGTTTTGAAGGGCCCCAGGCCACACTCACTCAACGCTGGTGGTCAAATAACATGCGGCCTTGATTTCTATGTGATTGTTTTTGAGCTGTATGTTTATTTTTAGGGATGTGGAAAAACGGTGCTTACGAAACGATTGGCTGATTTGCTAGGATACGATATGGTGCCTGTTGTCTTGTATCAGGTATGGTTTGTTTGGCCTGCGGTGCTCTGGTGTGTCGCTGGGGTTAGGGGTGTAAACCAGGGGGTGGGGCGGCCAAATCGGGGGGGGGGGGGGGGGTGAGGAGGAGAACGCGGGGTGTAAACTAGTGGTGGCGGGGGGGGGTGGGTATTGGAGAATGTGGGGTGGCCAAACTGAAGCATGGGGAGCCCTTTGAGGTCAACAGCGCACCTGCGGCTGAAGCATCATTCCAAGTCAGAGGAGATAATTAGTGACTCGCGTGTGCCATAACCTGCTGAGCACCCGGTGGGGGTGGGGAGTAAAAAAGGCTAGCACCTGACAAACGTCCATCTGCATAGAGGCGCAACTATGAGCACTGCGACGGTGCTGGTGTAAAAACTTGGTTGCGCTGGTTTTGGCTTGGTCAGTGCAAAGTTTGTCACTACTTCTAGTAACAGGGTCCGGGTCCATACTTCAGGAACAAGGAACAATCCGCAGAGTTTTTTGCTCCGCGCTAAAAGTGCATCCGAGTGCAGTGCATCCGACCTAGTCCATGGCTGAAGCATCATCCTGACCGGTTCTGTTCCCAGCTAGTGGCTCCATGCTGAGGACCTGATGCCAGGGATGCCTCTACAACAGCTTCAGTACAGAACATCTGTCCTTGAGCCTTGTTGCAGACAAGGCATGTTGTGAATGACTTTGACAGGGTTGCAGTGCACAGTGGATATTGCAGCTGTGCCTGTTCCAGATTTAATATCTACTGCCTTCAGGACATGACTAGTCGCGATCTATTGCAACAACGTCGAATGCTCCCGAATGGTGACACTGTTTGGAAGTATTCGCCCTTGGTCGAGGCTGCATTGGGAGGGCAGTTGGCCGTGTTGGATGGGATTCATCGACTTCATCACAGTACTTTGAATGTTTTACACAGGTACTGTATGCTGGTGTGAATTGGCCGTTGTTGTTTTGTTGTGGGGGTTCACTGTGTGTATGTGCTTGCAGACTGATACACGAGAGAGAGGTGGAGCTGTTCGATGGTACAAGATTGCTGGATAAGGATCGATATGAGCGGATCAAAGCTGAAGGAGTGTTCACTGATCAGGAGCTGCAGAAAAGGTATCGAGTTCTAATTTGGGGTGAAATGCGATCACATGGCCAACTGACGCGCATTTCTAAACTGGCCACGGCTTGTGCGCACTAAGTTCATAAGGAGCTGACCCAAGTGTGATGTTGAACTGTTTTGGTTGGAGAACTGTATTGTAGCAGATAGGAGGTTCATACCAGGCCAAAAAAACCTGGAAATGTCAGGGGATCCTAAAAGTCCCTGGAACCACTTGGGCAAATAAAAAGAAGGTGAGGGAGACTGCATTTCGGGGTTTAAAGTTTGAATCACCCGCCTTTTCTGTGTACCTGTTGATCGTGTTGGAAATCAGTTGAATTGTTTTGCTAGTGCTGGGACTGGTGGAAAAATAATCCGGATGAAAAAATTTTTTCTGGGTAAGCTGGAACTCCTTGTTTGAACCAAGGTTAGGTGTAAACGTATTCTTGAAATTTTTAATGCCTGCTGGGCCATCTGATCAAGCATTGTGAGCGATAAAATTGACGTGCATACATTAAATCTTTAAATTTTTTGCTGCTTGACAATTATGTGTAGTGGGAGTGAACCTGCAGGGTGATTGTAAGAAAATCTGGTTGAACGGTTCTTTCAAGTACAGTTTGTAGCTGCTAGGATGCAACAGTATATAAGTGACGACAGCAGTATATATGAGAGTAGTGATCAACATTGACCAAGTATGGGCGGACAAGAGGACTTTAGTTGGTAGAGTTTTCAGGGGATCTTTGAAAAGTATACCCCTGCCCCTTTGATGATCGATGTTGTAAAAAGTAATTAAAAATACAGGCTTTCTGCTGAAAAATTCGAATTGAAAAGGCGGGAAAAGTCGCAATTCTGCGTTATTCTTTCTCTCTGGTCCACGCTAGAGTCAATGTTCAGCTTATGTGGATATCTTGAATAGCTGCTAGTGCGAATTGTCAGCATAACGTTATTACTGCAGGAGTACCTGGGGGTTAAGCTTGTTCTTGTAGTATCTTTCGTGTAATGTACAAACTTCGGATCTGACTGACTGGTGATGCAGCTCACCTGATAGGGCACTGTCGCATGCAGGATTTGGCGGCATAATCCTCAGTTTCAATGTAGTGTACTCTGATCATGACTTGATTTTTGTGTTCAGACAGCGGGGCTTCTCTCTTTTTTTGTCTGTATTGTCAGTCTGCTGGGTTTCAGGAAGATCTATCCGATCCACCCATCATTTCGAATAATAGCACTGACAGAACCACCAAATTTGCACGATTCGTCGGGCGGTCAACAATGGCTGACACCCGAATTATTGACCATGTTCTTCTATCATCAAATGAAAACTTTAAGCCCTGCAGAAGAAATGAAAGTTATTTCCACATCTGTGCCCGGTGTCAGTGAAGAAATCGAGGGACGGTTGTTAAATTTTGTGGAAAAACTAAGGAAAAGCCAGGACACGAATGTAAGGTTGAAAAAGATTGATAGATTTTTCAAATTTCCCGCTTAAAATAGAATTCCTTTTTTTACCTGATTATTGGGTTTTTTAACTCAATTCAAAGAAAAAAATTTTTTATAGAAAAATATCTGGTTGCTATCCTGAAATTTTATGAAAATTTTTAAAATCTGACGTTGATGCATGCAATTTTTGCGGGAAATTTGAAAATTCGAATGTTTAAATCGAAAGTGCGACATTATGCATTAAAAAATTACAGAACAGAAAACTTCAGTTGTGATAATTCTGCTTATTTTGCAAAATAAAAATCCATTTCTTTCATGTTTTACAAAAATTCCATGACAATTGTAGTTGCAAGCGCTGGCTGCCAGTTTGTCAACACGTCAGCTGATAAGAATTATGAAAAGGCTAACCAAATATCCCGACGAGAATTTGCGTGTCCTGATCAACAAGGCGTGTCTTAGCAGGTAAATTTGATCATGCTGTCAGTTCTTCAACAATCGATCAAGTCAATCGATGATCGATTTTTTAGATTTCTCCCGCACTTGACAAAAGCTGCTTTAAATCAAGCATTGGAAGAGAGTGGTTTAATCCACGATGGCTGGACGAAAGAGGCCACAGTTACATGTATGACGCCAAACTCAAGTTTAAATTTAAGTAATAGTTTCTGGGTTTCGAAATCTGAAATGTTTAAGGTGAAATCGCGAATGGAAAAATAAGAATCGGATCCACATCGGCAGAAATTATGGAACATTCGAATCTGGCATTAGTTCCTGATATTTTATTTTATGATACGCCCGAGGTAAATTAAAATTTAAGCGTGAGAAATTTTAAAAATGCAGGTGAGAAATTTTTTACATATTCAGCACTTGCAAATTATGGAAAGCATGTTGCGAGATTTTGCTTTGGGTGAACATTTATTATTGATCGGAAATCAAGGAGTTGGGAAAAATAAGATTGCTGATCGATTTTTGCAACTTTTGAATCGTCCTCGGCACTATATTCAATTGCATCGGTAAGAATGCCGAGTGAGTGATTAGAGGGCGAATCTAAGTTTTTGTATTTTCAGAGATACAACTGTGCAAACGTTGACTTTGCAATCGACTGTTGTTGATGGGGTGGTAATTTATGATGATTCGCCATTGGTAACCTGATTTGTGCTGACTGTTGTTTTGAGCTACATAGTCTGTGTGGTCGATTTTAGGTCAAAGCTGTCAAAAATGGTCATGTTTTGGTGATTGACGAAGGTGACAAAGCACCAACTCACGTTACCTGCGTTTTGAAATCGTTATTGGAATCTGGTGAAATGTACTTGGCTGATGGACGACATATCAGACCGCATAATTATGGTATGCTGAATTAATAAGTTAGCGTAATCTTTTTTGGAAGAAATTTTATGTTTAGTCGGTTCTGGAGTTCACGAAGATAGCAATATGATTAGGATGCATCCAGATTTTCGAGTCATTGTGCTGGCCAATCGTCCGGGCTTCCCATTTTTGGGCAATGATTTTTACAGTGCATTGGGTAAATTATGGTTTCTGATGTTATTATGTTGTGCAGAATTTAGTTTATAGGTGATTTATTTTCTTGTCACGTGGTTGATAATCCTAGTATGAAATCAGAGCTGTCGATGTTGAGGCAATATGGGCCGGATGTGGAAGTGGAGACGTTGGAGAAGTTGGCGCGAGCTTTCAGCGAATTACGAGATATGGCTGACCAAGGCTTATTGAGCTATCCTTATTCGACCAGGGAGCTGGTGAATATTGTCAAACATTTGCAGGTGAGTCGAGCTTTGCGTGCGTATCTGTGCTTCAGCCGGACGGGGGGGGGGCTGCATTCGGTAGTTTACACCACACCCGTACCTTTCTTTGCATTTACCGCGTGCTGTGTCCTGTGTTGTGTAGCATATACCACATACTGCATCCAACACATATGTCATACTAACTATGGCTTACTGCGCGGAGGTATACCACATAGGACATTGTATACCATCTCCAGTGGCAATGCTAAATGTTGTATGCCAATCTATTGGCACAAATAGTATGGCGACATGTCAAATAATCAGTTCTTTACCACGTCGTGAAATATACATGGTGATGTTTTACCACATCATCAAACGCTTATGCGCACTCGAGGGTGAAGGGACACATTACACACGAAAGCATATGCCGGACCGCGAGTCGAACACTCGCCCGTAACTGCGCACCTGGCGTGATAGGCAGACGCCTAAACCACCAGGCCTCGAGCCCGGCAAAATGTACAGTGCATCTACATATTCCTATACTGCACGTATACATGCATGTACATACCTACTTATAATGTGGGATACACATACATATGCTGTACATATGCATATGTATACTGCGCATATACATACACATACACGCATATAGACACATACAGTACATAAATGTTATGTACATGTACATACAGTACATAAGCTGTACATATGCTGTACATATGCATATGTATACTGCGCATATACATACACATACACGCATATAGACACATATACAGTACATAAATGTTATGTACATGTACATACAGTACATAAGCTGTACATATACATACATATACACACGCTACATATATTGTACATATGCACACACATACACACATATACTGTGCATGCACATATATACACTGTACATATACATACACGTACACATATTCTTTACATGCACATACATTTACTGCCCGCTTATTGCTCATAATGGATCTGCGGTTTGTTTATAGATATACACAACGGATGGCGTCCCTTTCGTGATTGGGAATGTGTTCGATTTCGATGCGTATGACAAGGATGTGGAGGAGACAGTGTGCAAGATATTGGCCAAACACGGGTTTCCAGTGGCTGGCAGACAACGTCAGGTGGAAATCAAATTAGCACCACGATATCCCATTGGGGAACCAAGAAATATTGGGCGGTGGGGTGTGGCAGAAAACGCCAATGGTGCACGGAAGCTAGTGGTGGCCGAAGGTCCATTGAGATTGAGAGTGAGTTGACGCAAGGGGGAGATAGATAAGGAAATAGCAGTGTGATAGTCGTGGATATCTCCTATCAGTGCACTGGTTCAGAGAACTGATGCAACCATGCGTGGCAGGCGTAGGAGAGATTGGGGCCAACCGAAGTCCGCGGGACAAAAACTCTGACTGGAGCAGATAAGTCTTGTGACCGTGGCTGCCCGAGTGCTACTGCGGCTGAAACATTAACTCTCGATCATTCTCTTCGACTCGCCAAGGCCCGCCAGGCATGAAGGTCAGGGCCAGACACGAGGCCGACTGAATGGTTTGGTTTACATGCATCGGATGGTAACTGTTCTGAATTGCATTCTGGGAAATTCTAAAATGAGTCCTCAGAACCTTTTTCATGGCCGACACGTGCGGCTGCCCCTGTATTGTGAGTCGAAACGGCCCTCCTGAGTGGTTGGATGTGTGAACTGCGTGGGCTCTTTCCTGCGGCTTAGGCGGTCCATTGGCTTGTTCCAGTTAGACCTAGGGCCGGCCTAGGACTTCAACCTGGTGTTGAAAGGGTGTCGTGGTATGGCAAGCCTGGGCGCAGTGTCCTGCATTTTGCTCACGATACAGAATGATCAGTAATTTGTTGCTCTCTGAATGCGCTCTGCTGTGCGGCTACAGTACGCTCGCTATGAGTGTCCGCATTCATCTGTGGGCCTGTGCCATGTGAATACTGCTAAAGTTTTTGCTTTAGTTCAGCAGTGAGGAACAGAGGCATAAAAGAATGCATTCTATGATGGTGTGCCATCTGAAGTAAACTTTCATTTCAGTCCCCGATGGCATGCAATACATCTGCCTTCCAAATGGACAGACTCGACGCGCGTGCCGAGCGGTTCACTGAGCAGGAGGCCTATTGGCAGTTGCCATTGACTGAAGTGAACATAATCTCCGATGTGGCTGGTTCGGCAGGTAGGTGTGCACTGCAGTGCTGTGGGCTCTATGTAGCAATGCAAAGCAAGCAACCAAAGCAAAGACTATCAGTTGATAGACCACAGTTTTCTCTGCAAAATTGTCGCTGACGTAAAGCCACATTTTCGCTACAAATTTTGAAAAATTCCCCCAAAACGGTGAAAGCATTCAGAGAGGAGTTGCACGCGCCTGGTGTGAGTTTTACCAGGACCTAAGAACTGAAAATGGTTTTACGTAATCTTTTACTGGTGTGAGTAGGGGAAGCGTGAAGCCGACATACAGCATGTGCACTGCAGTATGCCCTAGGCGATCCCTTGTCGCATGGTGATAGTGTGCTGACGCCACAGAGTAACAAGCGTCTATGTGGTTTGTCATAAAAAAACTATCTGGCTCACAAGTCAGATAGGCTCAGTGTAAGCGCCAGTGTGCAAGTCTAGGTGAAACATGTGTCTGAAGCAATGGAG